>CM038219.1:99995634-101195634 GCA_021442155.1 Cymbidium sinense | reverse complement strand
CATATAATGAATTATGCATTGGAAGCGAAAAGATAGACCCACTAGATTTGGTGCAAGTAAAATTAAGCTCATACATCATGGTCACAAAACTCCTTAGTTTACTTATCTACTCCAACTGTAACTTATCTAAAGCATAAAACTAAATTTAAACAACTTATGCTTTGATGGGCTTAAATATTTAAAAGCGACCCTCCTTCTGAAGCAGTAAACTAGATGGTTAGCAAGTGTAATAAAATTTGTAATGCATCCTCATCACTTGAATAACTTATCTTAATAAGAGTAGGAATTTCACTTCAAGTATGGAGAGAGATAATATAGAGGGCAAGTGAGTGCTTATCATTGTCTTCAACTAATGCCTACACACTCATCATGCTCAACTACAATAATTATAAAAGTTTAGAAGTGCCAACAAGAAGAATTTGAAAATAAAATAATAATAATGAGTCCTATCTTGGCGAGACACTCCTCCATAATCACTTTCATAGAGGCAGTTCCCGTAAACCTGGTTACCATGAATTTTTGACATCATATCATGAGAATATCAAATTCCTCCTTTTAAACACTTACAAGTTAGATGGAAGGCATTTCTACTACGGTAGTTACACTTTTCAGATCAATAGGGTGAGTACTTGGTTTTGCCCATGAGTCCTCATTGCCACCCTTGGTAGGAGCATCAATAGACTCATGGATTGGTGCAGCTGAGGTACTCACCTTGGCCATAGGGGCAGCTATTGATACCACGGGCTTCTTAGTTTTCTTCAACTTCTTCTAAAGATCCACTAAGAGTTCAAGAATCAATATCAAAGATCTTTATGCTTCGTTCAGTTACGTATTATTATATCCCTCATAAATGATGACTTACCAATGAGGCAAAATTTTCAATTTAGTGATGGACACAATACAAAGAAAGGTATTTAGGAAGTGGGGCAAAGGTTCCTTTTATACCCAAAGAATCCTAGGTATGTCAAAGGTGATGTGACTACTCATAACCACATAATACTTTTTAAGAAATATTAAATTCTCAAAACTAACTATCATTTTCATTCTTTCATCCTTTTTATGAGTCACCTCTACAAGGAGCAGAAGAATTAGGGAACTAAATGAATGTCCAAACATAGGCATGCCATACTAGCCTTCATAACAAGTCATTATTGGAATGGGGCTAAATCTATAAAAGTGATTACTCGATAATAAAAACTCATCACACATAGTGCGGGTCAAAGAAGGAACTCGAAGGATGAAGTATAGAAATCGGCTACATACACAAACTCACCTATGGCTAGTAAGTGACTAGAGAAGACCAGATAGCCTAAACGACCAAAGTTCAATGACTACCTTCACATATCAATTCTCTACAAAGAGTAGTCACACATCAGAGTAAGCAATAGAGCACTAACTCCAATGGTCCATAGAGCTCACCAATCACTGAAGAGCACTCTCCTCATGTCAGGGTGAGTATCCATCTTTACTCGACATGTCTTCAATATACTTACTATATGAAATTGCTCTCCTCCCCACTATTTTAAAAGAGGTCTTTTCAGAGGAGGGTGGGGTTGGGGTGTTGAGGGGTCAGCGCTTGGAATTTTTTCCTCTTTCTTCCTCTCTAAGTGGGTACCATACCTTTCACTACTTATACTAAATCTTGGTAAAATAATAAAATCAAAGACATTTTTTGCACTTCTTTTATTTCTTACTGCTATATTTTTCTTAACCTTATTTATCAGGTATCTTAAAAGGTTATGCTTCACTTTACCGATAGATTTGAATTCAATAATTTGATTTTATATATTTTCTTAAATACTTAGTATCTCCCATTATAGATTTTGTTTTTTATCATTTCTTTATCAGAAAAAGTTTTTTGGCAAATTCGACAAAAGTTTCTTGGAAATTCATTTAGGTTAGTTTACTATAATAAAATTAATGTATTTTACTATGGGCCATTAGAACAATTTAAAACTTTAAAGCTTTTTTTATTTTTTTTGAAAGTCTAAATACATACTAGAAACACCAAACTATTGCCAACATTTTTTTCTATCATGAACTATAAATGCCATTAACCTTCTTCTAGTGCTATCGACCAAACTAGGGTTTCACCTTACCTATTCTACTATAAATTTGAAAATAAATTATTAAAAAACTTTCAAATTTTTTAGATTACATCTAGACCCACTACCTTAATATTTTGAAGTGATCCCAAGGTTCACATTCTCCCACACTATATTTTTTGAGTGAATCATATTGTTCTCAAGTTGTGTTGGTTCCTAACCTAAGCTAATTTATGTTTTCCTAGTTCTTAACTTCATTTCAAATTTAACCCCACCAAATTCTATATATTCTTCTTAGACCTCTTGGGAAGAGCACTAAATCATAATAAGCCCCATCAAATGGACTTTTGTAAGTCACATCAATATGTTTTATGGTGAAATAGATAAGATGTAAGTGAAATAGTGAAATTAGAGAAATATTGATAGCTTTATACAAGTTTGTATTATAATCTCTAGTTGCATGTGTTATAATCTATTGCTCACCAAGCTCCAAAAATAGCTTGTTAGGTTTGTCATTTTTAGTTTTTAGATACTAATTATATATGAGTTTGGGATAATAAATTTTTTTATTTATTTACAATGTTGGGTCTTCTTAATAAACAGTTAATCATTGAAGTATTAACTAATTGGTCAATGAACATAATTATGATTTCATTTATGTGATTATTCATTTGTATTATTGGTGAGGATGAAACAACTATTGAGATGTCATTTTTGACCCATTGATCATAAAAGAATGTTCTGCGATATCAATATTTTACATAGGGTTCATATTCTTTGAACGCTTATATTGGAGAATTCTATCATCCTTTATTAAAAATTGCGCAATAAGAGATGAGCCTCATTGCCTTTTAGAATTTTTTTGCATGATGTTTATGCCTCATGGTCCTTTACTTGAGACATACCTTATAGTCTGTGGAGTGCCCCCAACTTAAAATGATGAGACATGCACCTCATATTTAGTGCTTAAGTTGCTTTCTTCTCATTTTTAGTGTTTAAGTTTCTTTTTATAATTATCATTATTATTATTATTATTATTATTATTATTATGCATCATTGGGAGTATTATTTTTTATAAGCTTAATATATCATTATTTAATCAAAAAAAAATTTTTGAAGGAAAACATTGCACTTTACATAATTTTCTTATTAATGTAATGTAGTTGTATAACAATTCATAGATAAATTACTTTATGTATAATAATTGAAGTCAAATATAGTCTTATCCAACAATTTTATATTGATAGAGTTGATATGAGAGCATGATGGAGCAATTCAAGACTACTTTTTTTTTATAGCCTGATACTAATAATCATGATAAATTGAGGTGCACATAAGATTTTAATGGAGGTTGTGCAATCATTTGACTTTAATTATTTTGCAAGCTTTTGTGTAAATAGTAACATATAAATAAAAGTGTCATACTTCTTAATTCTTTTTTGAACCAAATAAAATGGTTGCTTTGTATATAAATACTTTATATTATTTTTAACTCAACTAAATATTCCCTACATAACAAGATGGATTTGTTTCCTTCCATCATTAAAATTAATAATCTACTCTCAATTTTATTTTTGATTCATTATTTTATGTAATCTTTGAATTCAAAATTATATAGTTGATCGTGATCTTATAATTCCCATTATACTTGGTGATACTATGTGAACTTTGAAGAGAACCTTGATGGGAAGAATGTATTAGCTCAAAAGGTGGAAGTGAATCTCTCATGAGTTCATTGAAAGACTTATGATATATTTTTATCATTTGAACATTAATGAATATATGAAGTGCCACTTTACAAGGTAAAAATAACACACTTCATAAATTTGAAAGACAAATATACATATTTATGTGAGATACTTCATAGAGATTTCATATTTCTAATATAAGTGACTAGATAAGATTTATTTAGCTTTGACACTTGATTCCTCATAAGGAGAACCTCCTATGATTAATTACATCATATTTTGCATAAACTCTAGGTTAAAATCATGCCAACACTTTCAATTTCAAAATTTGATTTTTAAGGATAGGATTTAGAAAATCAAATAAATTTGACCCGATCTTAAGAAAAATTATGAATTCCAAAAGAAGAGATACTAGTAGAATATAAACCTATTAAGTCAAGATGTTAAATAACAATATTCTATGTTTGGTTGGAGGATAGTTTTTTAGATTTTAGTTAATCCAATTTTAGATTTTTGTTATTCTTCCATAATAATAATGATAAGGTAATTATTGGAGAATGGCCAATGGTGAGGACTTTTGACATTGATGGTTGTCTTTAACCTATATTTATGTAGAGTATTAGCATATTATTAATATATGATCCTCTATCTAAATCTAATGCAATATAGGTGATCGTAGTGAACCTGTGCAACATAACCTTAAGGTGGAAAAGATGTGTCAACTTATTTGATCTTATAGTTTCACATGAAAGGAAAGCACTTATTAAGTTGTTTGAAAATCAAGTCATCTCACTTTAAATAAAAATGGCAGATAGATTAGCTTTTGTAACATAATTGTAAAATCAAGCTGAACTGGTCAAGCATATTGTGGATCAAACTTGCCTTGTATTTGAATTGTTTAAATTACTTAGATGAATACTTAAATACTTAAATAAGTTAATGAATATATATTAAATGAAATCACATATAGTTATGATGTTAATACATGATTTTACAAATCTAAACAAAAAAAGTAATTTTAATAAACTTAGAGGGTGGTTTGCAAGCATACTACAAAATTCTTATGTATTTAAATATCTAACACCTACTATTTATATATTTATATACATATCACCATAATCTTTAAATCACATAAAAATACCACTAATATTAATTTATTTAAAGTGAAATATGACTTTTCATCCTTATATTTTGATGTGATTTTCAAATTAAGATGCGATATAAGTAATAGTGTTATACAAGTAACATAAAGATTTATATGTCGATAAAAAACTATGGAATGTATGTAAACCCCCTCAATAAAGATTGATCAATCATGTGTTTAAGAAGATGTGTGTAGGCCTAAAATGATTTATTGCATGTTAATAAAGTGTGGTACACATACCTTCCATTCTACTGCATATGTGCTTTAATTCTTATGTAGGTATGTCAGAGATCATGCTTGTTGCTATGCCAATTACATGCAAGATGAGAAAGAGAATATGTATGCATCGCTAAAAACTATGATTTTTGGCGCAAGCCCAACAACATGCTCACAAAAACACAACTCTTGTGACCTCAAGTAATTGGATTTTAGAGGTTAAAAGTGATGAAAAAGAAGAATAATAGAATGTTGAATGATTAATAAATAAATTTAAAAATTCTTTATAACAATTAAATAATTAAATATGTTGCATAAAAAATTTATTTAGTAGGTTACTAGCCACCATCAAGGTAAAAATCAAACAATCAACAAGTTATTTATTGAATAACAAATCAGCCATTCATGAATATAAATAAATAAATTAAACTTTATTTAAACTTAGTTCTTCTAATTATCTAATTTTAAAAAAAAAATTAAAAATTATTTTATTACCAACTAAATGAGTATTAATCAAATAAAGTTTGAGCTATTTATTGAGTGTGTTGATTCACTTATAACCCTAGTTGTGACTTAAGAAAATGAGACAATATTATTGCTAAGGTATTTTTGCTAGCTCATGAGGGTACGAAATATTTAATTTTATGGAAGATTTTTATTAATTATTTGATGTAATGTGAGATAGAATATTAAGTACTATGTGAGGTGTGAGATAGAATATTAAGTACTATGTGAGGACACATGAGACTGGCATATGTGTGTAATAGGTGATTTAAAAGAGTTCAATTTTCAATTTTCTTTCAATTTTTGAGCAAAATTATTTATTAAGAAGAGATAAATTTATTAAATTATCCAATTTATTAAAGAAAATCTTTAATTTTCAATGTGAATAATTGGCCACCTAAGGCTATGTATAGGTCAACCCTTATTGTTGACCATATATCCACCATAATATGAAGAGAGCAAATTTTAATTTGTTTTAAAACAATTAGTTTGAGAGGAGATCATATATGTAACTTTCTTTTAAAAAGTAGCTCATCATACGAACATATTTTTAAACATCCAAATGATATTTGGTAGCATGTTAGTTGTAGTAAATACTATAAATACAAATTTAATTAAAATTATTTGATATATAAATACTAGTTCAAGTTAAATCATCAAAAAACTATCTAATTATTTATTCCAAGATTTCAATTATATATGATTGTAAGATCTTATTAAATCTTTTTGACATTTATCAATCTTGAATAGACAAATTAAAATATAATTAACATAAAATTATTTATCAGTTAATCATTAACAATAAAAGCTAATTAAACATAAAAAAAATATATTAAACTATACTACTATTAAAAAGTCGCTTGTGTTTCTTTCGAAAGTATATATTGGTCATTCATTTCTCATATGAGTGATATGAGGTGAGATTTTTACAATCCTTTTAAAGTCAAGAAGTCAAAAAGGTGCATGTAAAAAGACAATTTATATTATTTATATACAAAGTATCTAATTCATATATATTTATATATCTACTATCTAAACTTTTTTTTACTTAAATAACACTCAAATCTCTATTATTATATCAAAAATAATATCATCAAATTAATTTTTAAAGTCAAATGTATATTTTTATGCATAAAAATAATACTTTTTTATTAATCAAATTTTATGGGTTTGATATGTAAATGCATAACAATTGTGTGTTATATATGCAAAATTCACTATTTCTCATGACACTTCTTTGGATTTGCTATATTTACAAACTAAGTATATACTTCTTATATATTTACATAAATACACATAATCTTTTATTTTTTACTTAAATGTCACTCAAATATCTATTATTACATCACAAATAATATCATCATTATTTTTTAAAAGAAAATGCACTTTTTAACACATAAAAAAGAGTCATTTTTATACCTATGTAATTTATTGGTTTGATATGCAGGATTTAGGGTTAACACTACCATTGTCGGTCTCAAGTCCGGATGTGAAAAGTGAAGGGTTGCGATAGGTAGTTTGACGTAAAACTTGTCAAATAATCATGACATGAATCCTTTAAATCGTTGTGTTATCTTAGGCGTCCCGAGTTTATATGGCGAATCATTGAAAATGTGCAAGGGCATGATCGGTAGTGCAATGTTAAATAAGCAAGGGTTCACATTATGGATGGATGCGGGCAAAGAAGTTAGTCCATGAAACTAGAATTAGGTTAGGATCTTGGAATATAGGTACTCTTACAGGTAAATTAATGGAATTAGATATTATGTTTCATAGAAAATAAATATTTTATGTGTTCAAGAAATGGGTTGGGGAGAAGGCCAAGGAGATTGATAGTAAGTTTTAAACTTTCATATTCAGGTAGAAGTCGAACTAGAAATGGTATAGGTGTGATTATAGATAAAAGTTTGAAAGATAATGTCATAAATATTAATAGATGTAGAGATAGAATTATAGCTTTAAAGATTATTGTTGATACTAAGATTATCAATGTTATAAGTGTTTATGCTCCTCAAGTAGGTTTGGATGTAAGCTCAAAAGAAAAATTTTGGAATGAATTAAAAGGATTAATACAAAAGATATCTCTTGAAAAAAAAGTATTTATTGGAGGAGATTTAAATGGACATGTTGGTAGAGTGGTAAAAGATTTTAAAAGTGTTCATGGTGATTATGAATTTGGAGTGACTAATGAAGAAGGTAGGACTATATTAGATTTTGCCTTAGCTTATGATTTTGTAGTTGCTAATACTTTATTTAAGAAAAGAGATGAACATATTATTACTTAGATTGATTATTTTCTAATGAGAAAAGTAGATCATTTAGATTGTAAAGATTGTAAGGTCATTCCAAGTGAAAGTTTAAGTACCCAACATCGATTATTAGTTTTAGATTTTAAGATGAAAGATTGTAAGAGGAAAAATAAATCAAAGTATTATCCTAGGATTAGATGGGGGCACTTAAAGAACACAAATAAAAGCATTTTTAAGAGTAAGCTACAAGAGCTTAGAATTTGGGATGTTCATAAAGAAGCTAATATTATGTGGAAAAGTAGCAAGTGAAATTAAGCAAGTTGCTAAAAAATGTTTGGAGAATCAAAAGAAAAGCTTCTTTTAATAAAAATAGTTGGTGGTGGAGTCAGTATACAAGAAAAAATAAGAAATAAGAAGCATTGTTATAAAATTTGGTTTAGATGTAAAAACTTTGAGAATTGGGAAAGATATAAAGTGGCCTATAGAGATTCTAAGAAAGCAATATATGATGCAAAAAATTTAGCTTTTAGTGATTTATATAATAGATTATATCAAAAGAAGGTGAAAGATGTATGTATAAGTTAGCCAACCAAAGAGACAGGAGAAGTAAAGACCTAGTTCAAGTAAGGTGTATTAAGGATGAAGATAATAAAGTGCTTTTCTTAGAAAAGGATATTGAAAATAGGTGGATGAGATATTTTGATAAACTTTTCAATGAAGGATTTGAATGTATGATTGATTTTAGCAACCTTAATACCCCAAACAAAAATAGAGAATTATATTTTTATCGACGTATTAGTAAATCTGAAGTTAGAGAAGCTTTAAATAAAATAAAATGTGAAAAAGCAATAGGACCTGATGATATTCCAATAGAAGTGTGGAAATGTTTAGGAGATCAAGGAATTTCTTGGCTTACAAATCTTTTTAATGTTATTTTAAAGACTAAAAAGATGTCAGATGAGTGGAGAAAGAGTTTGTTGGTTCTTATATTTAAGAATAAAGGTGATGCACAAGAGTGTGCAAATTATAGAGGAATTAAGTTAATGTGTCATACATTAAAATTATGGGAGAGAGTAATTGAGCATAGGTTACGATGTGATACAAAAGTTTCTCACAATAAGTTTGGTTTCATGCCAAGTAGATCTACTATGGATGCTATACATTTGTTAAGAGGTTTGATGGAAAAGTATAGAGAAAGTAAGGAGGATTTACATATGATATTTATTGATTTAGAGAAAGCTTATGATAAAGTTTCAAGAGATGTTCTTTGGAGAGTTCTAGAACAAAAAGGAGTTAATATTGGTTATATTCAAGTCATTAAGGATATGTATACTAGAGCTGTTACTTTTGTCCAAACACAAGGAGGATTGACAAAATATTTTTCCATTTCATTGGATTACATCAAGGATCAGCTTTAAGCCCTTATCTTTTTTTCTTTAGTTATGGATGTTCTTACTAAGCATTTATCGGAAGATGTACCTTGGTGTATGCTTTTGTCGATGACATTCTTCTTGTTGATAAGACTAGAGAGGGAGTCCAAGAGAAACTTGAATTATGGAGGTCAACATTAGAGTCTAAAGGTTTTCATTTAAGTAGATCTAAAACTGAATATATGGAGTGTAATTTTAGTTATAGAAGTTCTAGTGGTAGTGTTGTGACATTAGGTGAACAAGTCATTAATAAGAGTGAGTGATTCAGATATTTAGGCTCTATTGTTCAAAATGATGGTGAAATAGATGGAGATGTTATTAGTAGAATTCAAGTTGGATGGTTGAAGTGGAGGAATGTATTTGTCCTGTTGTGTGATAGAAAAGTTCCACTTAAACTTAAGGAAAAATTTTATTAGATGGTGGTAAGACCGAATGACTTATGGTGCATAAGTTGGCCAATAAAGAGAAGCATTAGACTAAGTTAAGTGTTACAGATATGAGGATGCTCAGTGGATGAGTGGCTTTACTCTTAGAGATAAAATGCAAATGAGTATGTTCGGGAAAAGTTGGAGTAGCTCGCAGATAAGATTAGAGAGAGTCGCTTAGATGGTTTGGTCACATAAAGCGCCTACGTCCGATGACTAGGGAGAGTAGATGCATTAGATTTGCCTTATGTTAAGAAATGAATTAAATGAATTTGACACATAATAGGATACAATGGAGATGAAGGATTCATATAGCCGACCCCACTTAGTGGGATAAATGCTTGTTGTTGTTGTTGTTGTTGTTGATATGTAGGATTTAGGGTAATCTTATGCTATGTATGCAACATTCCCTATTTGGCTTTGAAAGCTTTTGGTTCATAACTAATTCATTTGCCAAAGGTTGTATCTATCTATCTATTCAATTCCTCGAGTTCATATTTTGAAGTACTTCTCTATTATTGTCTAACATCTTCATCTTAAGATTATTTTCTTTCTTCTGAATCTCTTTAGTTGTGCGATCAGCCATATTGATAAATCTCTCATGGAAGTGGGTTTTAAACATAGATAATTCAGATATAAATTTATTTATTTATTTACTCTATTTTTTACTTTTCTCTCTAACACTAGATAATGAAATTTGTGCATTCGTGCATGAGATGATTTGACAAAGATTTTGTTCTATTTAAATTTTTTTTATTTTTTTATAATTAGTATATCATTTCTAATACATGATTTGAAGTTTAATTTATTAATAATGTAATTAAGAATATAAAGAAAGCCTAAGTTTTGTTCATTCGATGATTTCTTATCTTAATATTTTTTAGACATCTTTTAATTAATATAAATATATTCAAACAAAGTAATCATTAAAAAAATATTATCTATGACATATCTTTTTATTGACTCTTTAATAGTTTTTTTCTATTTTCTTACAGATAAATCTTATTCTGGTCACACTACTGATATTACATCAATCACCTATATGCTTTATAAATTATGCATTTGTCACTTCTTTGTTATATTTACAAACTAAGCATATATTTCTTATATATTTATATATATACTACCTAATCTTTTATTTTTCACTTAAAAATCACTCAAATCTCTATTATCTCTTGTGCACTATGATAAATCTTATGCAATATTAAACTAAAGACAACTAAAATTCAAAGATACAGGACAATAAATTTATACCAAATATTATATTTTCGTTTGTTATTTATTTCCTATTTGAATTTATTGATAGATGCCATTTTTTTATCAGGTTATTTAATGCAAAAGTCCTGAGTTGTTTAAAATTTGTGAAGGTTAATTAAAATTAAATGCAGGTCATTTTTATAGTAATATCAATTTAGAAATAAAATTGCTTCTTGTAGAGACGATTTATGCTATCTCCCATAGAATAGTAGAGCTGTTCTATGGATAAAGTAAAAAAGCATAATTGACCTAATGATAAATAATGGAATTAAAAAAGTTTAGATTATAAAATTAATTGGAAATAACAAAAACGTTTAGATTAATATAAAGTTACCTTAAACTGAATTAAAATTATTTGAAAATCATGGTAAAATTTAAAATATTTAATGTAAACTAATTAATTATTTATAATTAATTTAATTAATTTATTTTTAGAATTGATTATTATATATTATACAGCTAGAATTGAAATCATCAAATCAATTTGAATATAAAATGAAAGGTGAGATTTATTATTGGAAGAAACACAAGCCACTTTTATCTACAGCCATTCCAACTTTTCAAATTTATTTATTAATTACTAATCTAAGAATTCATAATAATTATAATATAATCTTTAATCTCATATGTATGAAATATTTTCTTCTAGATGTGCACTGAATATATTTCTATGATTTTAAATTAGGTACATTCTTGTTAAATTGAGAAATTTTAAAAATAAAAATGAAGTACATACCTCATTGATGTAAAATATATATTGAACAGAAAACATTCATAAAGAAAATAAAAGAAGAAAAGGACAAAAAGTAATTGAAATAAAGAAAAATTAATTTTATGATAAACTTATGGCATGAATGTCAATCTCAAAAATATATGTAAATAACTTAATATATTAACAAAAATTATAGTGCAAATTATATGTTAATTCTTTTTTGCTCATAGCATAAAATTCATCAGATAATTTTAACATATATATTAAACACATAAAATTATATTTAGATATGATTTTGTGATAATGAAAATACTTTGGTCTGCAATTGTTTAACAATGAAATTTTAAAATAAAAAAATTTATGAGAAATTATGAGAAAAATTATCTCAAATTAAAAGTCAATGTAATTGAATTATTAATTAAATGGAGAATAAAAATTGTAGGATCACCTTTATTTGGTTTCAGTTTAAAGAGCGAAGTTCCATTTCTTACATAAATTTGTGCATGAAAATTAAAATTAAATGTATTATTTTAATTCTTAATTAAATGAAGAATAAAATGATATAATCAATTTTATCTTTTGTTATTTTAATTTGATCAGCCAAAATAAAATTAAATATAATTTAATTTTTAATTAAATGGTGACAAAAAATCAAATAATCAAAAAAAAAATCAATTTAACAACGTACGCTTAATTTGTTGGATAAATTTGTGTAGTCAAATTAAAGTTATATGTAATTTAATTCCTAATTAAATGGAGAAGAAAAACGTAAGAATCAGCTTTATTTGAATAGAAGTGTTTCACCTTCAATGCTGCATTCAAACCGATATTTTTATCTTCCGTTATAATTTAGGAACTGAAGATAAACATTCTATAATTAATTTAATTAAGTTAAATATCTAATTGTTTAATTAATTTTTATAAATTAAATTTGTGTCTTCCCAATTATTTAACTTATATTAGATTTTGTTCGTCATTCCATTTTGGCAAAGCCATCAAATTCTATGACAATAGAAATGTTCGTTTCCACACAATTTCTCATCAATAAATAAGTAAATAAAAAATAATTTTTGATAACCTTATTTTTCTTTCTGTCTTATTATTTTATATAATATTATTAAAAAATAATTTACTAACAATAAAATGTATATTTATTAATCTAAAATTAGAGTGGCATTAAATTGAGATAAATTATTGTCTGGACATTAATGATATATCAAGATGGACAGGTCTTGCATTTTAAATTTTGAATTTGGAATTTCAAAAGCCATGAATTTTAAGTAATAAATAGCATTATTTTCTTAAAGTGATTAATATAAACTTATTAATTAATAATATATTAATTCTATAATTAAATTTTAAGATTGATTATTGTTACATATTCTATGGCTAGGATTGAAAAGTCAATTTTTGGAGTTATAGCTGCTTATGTATATGTTATAAAGTTTCAAAAGAGGACTTTCACATGCACATTTTTAGTAATTTTAAAGAGTGGATTTAAGATAAATCTTATTCTGGCTACACTACTTATGTTACATTAATGAGGTATATGCTTTATAAATTATTTTTTTATTTTTATAATATATTTTTATGCATTTGCCACTTCCTTATCATATTTACAAACTAAGCATATACTTCGTATATATTTACATATATATACTACCTAATCTTTTATTTTTCACTTAAATATCACTCAAATCTCTATTATCTCTTGGGATGAGTTTATATAGAAGTGTAACGACTTGCAAATTTTAATATTTATATAACCCAATTCATATGACTTTTTTTTTAGATTAGAGATTCTCGAACATTTTCATATTTTTCCTATGCTATACATTTCTTTAGAAATTTTCATTTTTCAAATTTGAATGTGTGCATGAGCTCACTTTATATAAATGTTATTGATTTCCCAACATTATGTACTTCTAAGAGTTTTCCTTGACGTCGTAATAAAACTGTTGTTTGATATAGAAAATACTTCCTTGAAAGGGTCTAATAGAACTCCATCTTATGATTATTTTGCTTTCTTGTAAATCTATTTAGGTAACTCATATATAAAGTTTTTATTTATTTACTCTATTTGTACTTTTTGCTCTAACACTACATAATGAAATCTTGTGCATGGGTGCATGAAATGATTTGAAAAAAGTTTTGTTCTATTTAAATATTTTAATTTTTATAATTATTGTATCATTTCTAGCACATGATTTGAAGTTTAAATTTTTAATTAATAATATAATTAAGAATATAAAGAAAGTCTAAGTTTTTTTCTTCCAATGATTTCTTATCTTAATATTTTTTTCCTATATATCTTTTAATTAATATAAATCTATTCAAACAAATTAGCTACTAAAAATAAATCATAGATTACATATCGTTTTGTTGCCACTTTAATGTATTTTTCTCTATTTTCTCAAAGATAAACTTATTTTTGTCACACTACTTATTTGACATCAATGAGGTATGTGTTTATAATTTTTTTTTAATTTAATAAAATATATTATTGATTCATGATTTTTAATTTTACATATGTATGATTATATTAAGTCATGCATATATATTATTTTTTATTTACAATTTAAAATAACATTTTTTTTTATAGATATGCATTTTACAATTCTTACATATTTGTTGAGAACTTTTAATATTTAATTTTCCTATATCTCAGAAAAAATATTAATACAATTAAGGTTAAGTTGGACTTTAAAACCCTTCAACTAATAATAATACAAATAGTTGTATGATTATATTCAATAAATATATTTCATTCTATTTTTTCTTATTTATTATGACATATATCATATAATCAATTGACTTCTACATTTGAATTTAATTCCTTCTATAAACATATATTATTTTATTCAATTATTTTTTAAAAATATAAGATAATTCATACTTCATGAATTAATGCATGCAGCAAATGCTTATGAATAATAAATTTATGAGAATATAGACTAATGTTATAAACTCTTATTTCATAATTATTTAATATATGTTCTAAGGAAGTGTTCAAAATAATAAGCTCAAATTTCTCTTTGTAAAAAATTATATATTGGTAAATATATTATATAACTTTGGATATTAATTTAAGATATTTACTTACCATCCTCATATTAATTTTTCATAAGATATATATATATATATATATATATATATATATATATCTGTCAATTACTTATAATATAATTATTATATCGTTTACAGTTTAACATCAATTAATAACTATAAGTATGCTTAGAACCAAAACAAATATATCTATCTGATATGGATGATAAAGAAAAAAAGAATACCAAAGACAGCAATATTCTAACATATTTGTTGAAGCAAAGCGAAGAAAAATAGAAGCTATTATCTCAGCTAGAAAGAGAAGAAAGGAGAATTTAAATCTTGAAATTACATGTATTGCATCAGCTTCAAAATCATCAGGTTAAATAAACTATAAGTTACACTCTCTTTATATATATTGCATATTTATGGACTATTTAATTTATATAAATTTATCTTAAACAGATGTACAAGTGATGATATGATATGATTGTAGTTCAAGTTATTTACACATTCTTGAAGAACCACATCTTTGTTAAAATATAAAATAAATTTTATCTAGCGGATCTCATATCAAATCATCAAGACAATTTAAATGTACGAATTCATGAAAGAGCTAATGGGGATTTTGGCCTTCCACTTGAGAGAGAGAGAGAGAGAGAGAGAGAGAGAGAGAGAGAGAAAGAGAGAAAAAGAGTCTTCTTTTTACTCAAGATGGGATATGAGTAAAATGAGAATCTCACCCTTTAGAATGGAGATCATGACCCTATTTATATTTGAGTGCATTTCATTTTATTTCAACTCATCATTAAAATAAAATAAAATGTCAAGTCTCTACACATGATAATTCCATAAAAAATTAATAAGATATCTCAAAAGCCTAAAATTAATTAATTTTTATTTGATCATAAAATTAATAGGCTTAAAAATAAGATAGCGCGTAATATATAATTAAATTCATATGTAAGCCTACATTCAAAATTCCCAACAATCTCCCACTTGGGCCACATATATATTGCTTGATAATTATCTGTTATTAAATACTTTAAGAACTCAATATTTGCTATCTTCAAAGAGAAATATCTTTATACAATCTGGTCCATTAATAATATTGGTATAGAATCAAAGTGATCTTTATTATAATTTTTCTATAACAAGACTCATCAGTGATCACTAAATCAATATGATTAATGACATAGATCAAGTATGGATGTATAGCATAAAAATTTCATGTAATGTGATCATATATTATGTCTATTTTTAATTGGTCCTATATTATAACTCAAAAGAGTTATAAATATATTTTTATTTATTTATGTTAAACTACAATTGAAACTACATAATTTTATTTTAGAATTTTCAACTATATGATAATAACAATACTTTATTTTGATCAGATCATAAGCAAACTCACACTATGCTAGCATATTATCAAAGTAAATCACTCACATACGAGCCACATGCTCATGAAATACTTTAGGTGGTAAATCTTTTGTTAGTGGATCTGCAATCATAAAATTTATACTAATATGTTCAATAGATACTTGAGAACTCAGAATTCTTTCTTTTACAACGAGAAACTTTATATCAATATGCTTTGATTTTGACGAACTCCTATTGTTTTTTGAATACAACTCAACAGCTCTATTATCACAATTTATTTTTAATGGTCTCTCTATTCCATCAAAAATATTTAGCCCAGTGATAAAATTCTATAGCCATATTCCTTGATTTGATGCCTCATAACAAGCTATAAATTTTGCTTTCATAGTGGAAGAAGCTATAAGTTATTGTTAGCATTTTTCCAAGATATAGCTCCTCCAGCTAATAAGAAAATATAACCTGAAGTGGATCTTATACTATCGAGACAACCAACAAAATCAGAATCGAAGTACCCCCATGATCTCCAAATGATCTAATCTCTGATATGTGAGCATAAAGTCTTTTGTTCTCTTCATATATCGCATATCCTATTTTACTGCTTTTCAATGATCCATTTCTAGGTTACTTAAATATCTACCAAGAATTCCAACAATGTACGCAATATTCGAAAGCATACAAACTTGAGCATACATAAGACTCCCTACTACAGATGCATAAGGGATCTTTTCCATCTCTTTCTTTTCGAATTCATTTCTTGGATATTGAATCAAACTGAATTTATCACCTTTAGCAATGGGTGTATCTCCTGGTGCATAATCTTTCATACCAAATCTACTAAGCGTTTTATCAATGTATGTCTTTTATGATAAACCAAGTATACTACAAGAACGATCTCGATGAATTTGTATACCCAACACAAAAAATGCATTCTCAAGATCTTTCATTTCAAATTTATTTGAAAGAAATTTCTTGGTTTAATGCAAAAGGCATATATCACTACTTGCTAGTAGAATATCATCAACATATAGTACTAGGATGATGAATTTACTCTCGCTCATTTTGATAAATGCATTGATCAACAATATTTTCTTTAAAACCACAAAAAGTAATCACTTGATCAAATTTCTTATACCATTGACGGGAAGCTTACTTTAAATCATAGATGGATTTCTTTAATTTGCATACCAGTTGTTTTGAATGAGAAGATTCAAAATTTTTTGGTTGCACTATATATATAGTTTCTTTAATATCGTCATTGAGAAATGCAGTCTTTACATCTATCTGATGTAACTCTAAATTATAATGAGCTACTAATGTCATAATGATTCTGAAAGAGTCTTTTGAAGAAATTGGAGACAAAGACTCTTTATAATCAATATCTTCTTTTTTAGTGAAACCTTTAGCGACTAGACGTGTTTTATATCTTTTAACATTGCCTTTTGAATTCCGTTTAGTTTTAAAAATCTATTTACAACCAATGAGTTTTACTGATTAGGTAATTCAATAAATCACAAATATCATTATTTTTTATTAATTTCATCTCATCATCAATGGATTCTATCCATTTATGAGAGTTAACACTTTGTTTAACTTGACTAAAAGAGATTATATCACTTTCCAATCCAATGTCAAACTCATGTTCTTAGAGATACACAACATAATCATCTGAAATTGCTAATCTCCTCTCCCTAGTGGATTTTCTTAATGACACTTCAATTTGAGATTGTTGTGATTCCTTAGTATGAGTGGGAGTTAATTAAAGAATATTTTGATTATTCGTATTTATAACTTGAATAAGATTAGGTAAAATTATCTGATCATTTTTTATTGTAACTATAGGAAGAGTAATAAATTGTTCTTCAAATATAAAATTTTTAAGTTTATTACTCCCATCATATTCAACTTCCTCAAAAAATTTAGCATTAATCGTCTCGAAAAAGGATTTATTTGAACGTAAAACCCTTCGACCTTTCTGAGTGTCCAACAAAATAATAGCATATAGTTCTTGAGTCCAATTTTCTTTCATTAGGCTTATATGGCCTAGCTTCAGCTGGACATCCCTAGACATGAAGATGCTTAAAACTATGCTTCTTCCCAATCCATAATTCATATGGGGTTTTAGCTACTGCTTTGCTTAGAACTCTATTAAGGATGTAAATTGCAGTCTTTAAGGCTTCTCCCCAAAGTGATTATGGTAAGAAAGAATGATTTATCATACTTCTAACCATATCTATAAGGGTCCGATTTTGTCTCTCAGCTACACCATTTTGACTTGGAGTCCATCGTATGGTGTATTGAGGAACAATGCTACATTCTGCTAAATATTTAACAAAAGGGCATGAACATTATTCACCTGATCCATCATATATGTCATAGCATTCACCACCATGATTAGATTTGATAGCTTTTATTTTCTTTCTAAGTTGATTTTCAACTTCAGCCTTAAAAATTTTGAAAACGTCCAGTGATTGTGACTTCTCATGATCAAGTATAAGTACTCATAACAAGAATAATAGTCTATGAAAGTAATGAAATAATGTTGGTCATTCCAAGTAGCTATAGGGAATGGACCACAAATATCAATATGAATTAATTCTAATATATTTAAACTTCTATTAGCATCAACTTTTTTAATATTTATTTATTTTCTCTTGATACATTCTATACAGAGTTTATTATCTGAAAAATTAAGAGAATTAAGAATTCCTTCTAACATAAGTCTTTCAATTCTATGTTTAGAAATATGTCATAAACGCTTGTGCCATAACATATATGAATTTTCATTCATTAATTTTCACTTTGTACCAAAATTATTTACATGCAAAATTTTATTAATTTGTGAAGCATAAATATCTAATTTATATAATTATTAACCAAAGAACCAGTACCAATAATATTTGAATACTAAAAGAGATTAAATTTTCTATTTCTAAGTGAACAAAAATAACTAGATTTTTTCAAACAAGAAATAGAAATTAAATTTCATCTACACGACGGCACATAAAAAGTCTCATGTAAATTCAAAATACAACTATTTTCTAAATATAATCTATATAAGCATATTGCTTCAACCAGAGCTTTATTGTCATTTCCCACATAGATGAATCTTTCAGCATCAGTTGGCATTCGTCTCCTTAGACAATCCTACATAGTCACACCTATGTGAATAGTTGCATCTGTATCTATCTACCAAGTGTGATTTGATGCAGGATAAATTAACCCGAGCAATAAAGTTGAAGTTTATCCTTTTTATTAGTCATTTGTATCTTGGGACAATCCTTCTTCACATGACCTTCTTACAAAGAAAAGTAACGGCGTTATCTTATTTGTTGTACCTTATGTTGTGAAGTCCCTTTTTGTGCGACTCATTTGCCTTTATAAGTCCTTTTCTTTTAATAATATCATGAGAGAGTAAGTGAGCACTTTCTATTTTATCATATTTTAATCTCTCTTCCTCTTGCACACATTGAGCAATGAGCTCATTAAGAGTCCATTTTTTCTTTTGAGTATTATAACTTATCTTAAAATAATTAAATTATACAAAAAGATATATCAAAACTAAGTACACAAGAATATCATCAGATATCTCTAATTTTAGTGCTCTCAGTCTAGTGACAAAATTAGACATCTCCATAATATACTCTCTTAAATTTCCATTGCCTTTATACCACATTGAAATGAGTTTACTAAAAATAGTGCTCGGTTCGACCTTTTCAGAACTAACAAAACGGTCAGCTATTTGGCTTAAAAACTTTTTAGCGCATTCCTCTTCAAGCATTACACCTCTTATGGTTTCTGGAATGGAATGGTTCATGATCATAAAACTCATGCGATTAGAACGCTTCCACTTTTCAAAGTTAGCCCTTTGTTGATAGTATTTTTTTCTGCTAGATGGGCGGAGGGGCGTTGATCGAATCGCATAGTCAAGATTCATACACCTAAGAACAATGATAATATGCTCTTTCCATTTCTTAAAGTTAGTGTCGTTGAGCACTGGAATGTTATTTAAATTGGCAGATATAGAAGAAACATTAACTGAAAAGAACAAAAATAATGCTCACAATTAACAATATTGACATTTTCATATGCACATATAATGTAAACAAAATATCAACAAAATATATGCTTGAAATAAAATGGGCACATATAAGATACATAATACAATATTATAATTTAGTCTTTGGACATAAATACAATTTAAATGGTACTCTTAAAATTACAGTCAACAAATATTAATAATAAATTCTACCAACGATATGTCTATCTTTGAATCGACATATTGTATGCATGATTAATATAAATTTATCACATATTTATAACTGCACAAAATCTGGCCAAAAATAATCTTCTTTTGGGCCGATTATTTTTCGCATAGATTTAAATATAATCCTTATGTAATATTCATATATTCAAAATTAAATAAATTGATACAATAGAGGTTATTTTGGAGACATAATATTTCAATTTAAATTATTTTGAAATAATAAATATTAAGTGTAATATTTCAATAAATATTTCAATTTATATTATGGAAATCCATTTGATATCACAAAACAAATTTTAGCAAACTCAAAATAGCAAATTCATATTTGAACAAAGCAATTAATTAAATTGGATACTATGTATATTCGATGAAAAGAAAAAAATGCATAATATTATAATTAATAAAAGATAAGCATTCTCTATTTCACATTAGAAATCTAATAAATTATATATTACTGAATTAAGAAATATTTACTGAATGCCAAAGCAATAATTATCCATAAAAACTTAAACCAAAATATTTATACATAAATGTTTAATATTATTTAAAAAAACAATTTTCGAAATAGAAAACCTTCAGAAATGATAAACATTGAATAAATTATTTGCATTTAATTTAATAAAATAATGTTTAATAAGCTGTTGGAATTAGTTGCCCTTAAAAATAATTAAAAAAACGTTTAAGTAATTTTCTAATTCAAACATTTCTCCAGCCGCCTCTGAATTCATATTAAATGATTATCCTTCGATTATGACGTTCCATATTTTTTGGGTAATCTCTATATAACTTGGTAGATAAAACGGGTTATAAATATTAAACTACTTCCATTATATAACCTGTGAAACGGCTAATCCTAATTTCGGGTAAGTAAATAGTAAAAAAAAAAGTATATACATATATTGTTGTAGATGAAACGACTCATGTCCAGCCTTTGCCTCCTTTTAAATCCCAATAAAAATAAAATATTCACATAAACTATAATCTTACGGAATCACCCAAATATTATTTTCAAGGAAAATGGGAGATAGAGTAAGATTGAGAAAATTCATTTGTCAAAATATGAATTTTATTTTTCAAGATAAGATCACAATTGTAAAAATAAACACATAAAATTTATGAAGGTTAAAATTGTAATCAAAATAAGAAACAAATATTGCTAATCTTGATTACATCTTTTCACTCACAGTCTAAAGTAAAGAATGATATGCGAAATGCATGATTCTCAATATGTCAAAGTAATAATTTGTAGAAAAATAGAATCAAAAAATCTTTGATCCAAAATTTATAAGAAATCGGTAGAAGATATTAGGAGAAAACTATTCTCAACGATTTAACATGATGACCGCTCTGATTCCACTTGTTGTAAATATATAAAGATAAAAATAAATTTACCTAGCCCGGATCTCATGTCAAATTATCATGACGATTTAATCGGAAGCGTACAAGAATCTATGGAAAAGCTAATGCAGGATTTTGGACTTCCACTTCTAAATGGGTGTTCTTGAGAGAGAGAGAGAGAGAGAGAGAGCATTCTTTTCACTCAAAATGGGATATGACTAAAATGAGAATCTCACTCTTTAGAATGGGGATCATGACCCTATTTATACTTAAGTGCATTTCATTTTATTTCAGCTTATCATTAAAATAAAATAAAATATCTCATCTCTACACATGATAATTCCATACAAAATTAATAAGATGTCTCAACAACAACAACAACAACAACAACAAGCCTTAATCCCACTAGGTGGGGTTGGCTACATGAATCCTTCATCTCCATTGTGTCCTATTATGTGTCAAATTCTCATCTAATTCAAGTATACTAAGATCATTTTTTTACATCTTAACCAAGTCTTTTAGGTCTACCTCTACCTTTCTTAACATAAGGTAAATCTAATGCATCTACTCTCCTGTCGGGTCATGGACGCTTTATGTGGCCAAACCATCTGGCGACTCTCCCTAATCCTATCTACCCTGAGCTACTCCAACTTTTTCTACTCATTTTGCATTCTATCTCGTAAAGCCACTCATCCACCTAAGCATCCTCATCTCAGAACACTTAACTTAGTCTTATGCTTCTCTTTATTGGCCAACATTCTGCACCATAAGTCATTGCATGTCTTACCACCATCTTATAAAATTTTCCTTAAGTTTAAGTGGAACTTTTCTATCATATAATAGGCGGATGCATTCCTCCACTTCAACCATCCAACTTGAAATCTACTAATAACATCTCCATCTATTTCACCATCATTTTGAATAATAGAGCCTAAATATCTAAATCGCTCACTCTTATTAATGACTTGATCAAAACACCTATCACTAAAACTTACAACTAAAATTACACTCCATATATTCAGTTTAGATCTACTTAAACGAAAACCTTTAGACTCTAAAGTTGACCTCCATAATTCAAGTTTTACCTCCCTCTAGTCTTATCAACAAGAAGAATATCATCAGAAAAGCATACACCAAGGTACATCTTCTTGTAAATGCCTCTAAGAACATCCATAACTAAAGTAAAAAAGATAAGGGCTTAATGTTGATCCTGGATGTAATCCAACTGAAATAGGAAAATATTTTGTCAATCCTCCTTGTGTTTGGACACAAGTAACAGCTCTAGTATACATATCCCATTTTGAAAAGAATGCTCTCTCAAAATGGGATATGACTAAAATAAGATGTCTCAAAAGTCTAAAATTAATTAATCTCTATTTGATCACAAAATTAATAGGCTTAAAAATAAAATAGCGTATAATGTATAATTAAATTCATATGTGAGCCCACATTCAAAATTTTCAATATATTCATATTGTATTGCAAGAATATTTCAATTTGAGACACCAACATTTTGTTATTATAATGGAGAGGTTATACTAGTATCTACTAATGTTCCAGAACAGTTGTATGAGTTATTTACCTCAAATTCAATTGAATCACATGAATTCAAAAGTAAGATCAGAGCATATAATAGTATATTTTCATTCACATCATTTGGAGCTCACATAGATCAAGAATTAGCAAATTCAAGACAAGGAGTATATACATTTAGAGTTCAAGGACAAATTTATCATAGTCTTCCGTCTATTATTAAAAGATCTAATGGTCCATGATATTTTCAATTTTATATATATATATATATATATGATACTGATTCTAAATCAAATAATCGATTGAATATCATTGGTGATTTGAATCTCTTAGAGGATTTAATTAAAAATAATAATGGGAATACTTGTTGGAAACCCATATGCTCAATTTTTTAGATCTCTGAGCAATAGAGGAGACTTAGAAAATTTTGAAATTAGAATAAAAATTGATGTGAAATTATATCAAAGAGTTTATAATGCTTTGACTACATCCCAAGTAGCAACAGTTTGGATTGAAGGACAAAGTTCAACAGATATAGTAGAACATGATATAATTCAGATTTCACATTTTGGAGAATATCGAAAAATTAAACATTATTTTGGTTGTTTTGATCCTTTACAATATCCACTTTTATTTCCAAATGTAGAAGTCGGTTGGCATCAAAATATCAAATGAATTTCTAAGTTTGAACGAGATCATCAAAATATGACTATACAAATGAAGCCTGGTGCAACAGAGGAAGATGTCTTTAACCAAGAAGAAAATGGTAATTATTGTCTATATATCATTATATTAAACTATGTATAATGATTAGTTATTATTATTAATCATATTTATTTATGTTACAGGAATTATAAAATCAACAAAATGTTTAGTTTCATGCAGAGAATATTATAGTTGCAAACTTCAAATTTGCCAAAATGATAAATCATTCTTTTATATGGTGGCAGGTTATTACATCAGTATGTTGTTGCTATATATGTGAAAATCGAGACAAGCCGTTTGGACTTTTATAGAAGAAATCAGCATACAATACGATCTGAGTTATATAAAGGCTTAGTTGATACTGTGACATTTGGAGAAACATTAAGCAATAATGTTGGCCAAAAAATTATTTTGCCTGCTTCATTCATTGGAGGACCACATGATATGAGATGCAGATATTTGGATGCAGTGGCTCTTGTTCAATATTTTGGAAAGCCAAACTTGTTTATAACAATGACATGCAATCCGGAATGGGTTGAAATACAAAATGAGTTAAAGATAGGCCAATCTGTATAAGATAGACTAGATTTAACAATACGTATTTTCAGAGCTAAAATTCAAGATTTGAAGGAACAATTATTCAAGAAGTCAATTTTTGGAGTTATAGCTGCTTATGTATATATTATTGAGTTTCAAAAAAGAGGACTTCCACATGCACATTTTTTAATAATTTTAAATAGTAGATTTAAGATATCAATGTCAGAACAATTTGATAGAATTATATCTACAGAGTTACCAGATCCTTTCAAATAGAAGAATCTATATAGATTTGTTGTAAAACACATGATACATGATCCATATGGCAGCTTAAATAGAAAGAACTCATGCATAAAAAAAGGATTTTGTAAAAATAAGTACCCAATATCTTTTTCATGTCAAATATCAATAGGTGATGACTCGTATCCAATTTATCATAGAAGAAATGATGGACAAAATATTAAAGTAAGAAACTATATTTTAGATAATCATTAGGTTGTTTCTTATAATCCCTATTTATTATCTAGATGTAATTATCATATAAATGTTGAGATATGTTCTGGCATAAAAGCAGTAAAATATATTTACAAGTATATTTATAAAGTGCATGATAAAGTTTCAGTTTCAATTTCACAACAAAGTAGAGAAAAAATGATGAGATCCAAGAGTACCAAGATGGAAGATGGGTATTAGCACCAGAAGCATTATGAAGAATATTTGAATTTGATTTAAATGAGATGTATCCATCAGTGTGTAATTTACAATTACATTTAAAAGACATGCAAGTTGTATACTACAAAGAAAATTAGAATTTATGTGATTTACTGACCTTTAATAATGTCAAAAAAATAATGTTGACAAAATGTTTTAGGCTAAATAAAAGAGATTTGGAGGCAAGATAATATCTATATAGAGAAATTCTAGAAAAATATGTATGGGATGAGACAAAAAAACTTTGGAAAGGAAAACAAAAATTTGAGCAAATTGGTCGTATCAACACTACAACTCCATCGAAGGGTGAAAGATATTATTTAAGAATGTTATTAAATCATGTTTATGGGCCGATATCATTTACTAATTTATTAAAAGTACATGACATACAATATTCTACATTTAAAGAAGCTACAGAGAAGCATGGTTTGTTGGAAACTGATGACTATATTTCATAATGTTTAAATGATGCATCTAATTTCCAATTGCCATTTGAATTGCGACATCTATTTCCTACTATTCTAATTTACTGTGAGCCAACAAATATATATCAACTATGGAATACCTAATATAATTATTTATCACAGGATTATCAAAATAATGGTATTCTTTTTGAAGAATTATGTGTGACAAAAACTTTAATGAGCATCAGTTTATTTATTGAGAGAATGGGTAAAAGTATAAATGAATTTGATCTGCCTAAATTGCCCCAAGAAAATATTGTTCCATTTGAAAAAGACGAAGAAATTCAAAAGAGGGAGATAATGGAATAATTAAATGTCGTAACACCAAATGAAGATATCAACATAATTCACAGACTTAATGAAGATCGGAAGAAGGCATATGAAGAAATTATAAAATGTGTATATCATAAACAAATAACATTTTTTTTATAGATGGTCCTCGTGGTACAGGAAAGACATATTTATATCGAGTATTACTTGCAACCTTCAAAATGAACGACCATATTGCAATAGCAATAGCAACATCAGGGGTAGCATCATCAATTTTGCCAGGAGGTCGAACAACACATTCAAGATTTAAAATACTAATAAATACAACAGAAGTAAGTACATGCACAATACCAAAGCAAAGTGGTCTTGCTCAATTACTTATGAAATCAAGTATTATAATTTGGGATGAATCGTCAATGGTAAAATGAACAGTAATATAGTCTCTGGACAGAACATTAAGAGATATTATGAATAACTCTGATTATTTTGGTGGTAAAATTATCGCATTTGGAGGTGACTTTCAACAAGTTGTACTAGTAGTAAGACATGCATTAAAAAAAAAAAAGAAATTATCAAGTATAGCTTGATTAAGTCATATTTATGGTCATATATAGAAGTTTTTAAATTAAAAAAAAATATGAGAGCAAAAAGTGATTCATTATTTTCTGAATTTATACTTAGAATCAGAAATGGAGATGAACCAGAAACTAAAGATGGATTAGTAAAAATTCCAGATAACATGATAATAACTTATGAGAGTGAAGAAGCTTTGAAAGATTTGTTAATAAATGATATATTTCCTTGTTTACATGAAAATGCTATATCAACTTATTACATTATGAAAAGAGCTATCTTAGCAATAAAAAAGTGTATGTGGATAAGATAAATCAAAAGCTTATAAAATGCTTTCCTGGAAATGAATTAATTTACTTCATTTATCACAGTATTATTGATGACAAATCTAATCTCTATTAAGTTGAATTTCTAAACTCGTTGACACTAAATGGACTTCCTCCGCATCAACTTGTTCTCAAGAAAAATTGTCCGATAATGCTATTAAAATTTAGATCCTTCAAATGGATTATACAATGGAACAAGAATGATTTGTAAATCATTTAAAAAAAATATTATTCTTGCAGAAATATCAACTGGTCAATTCTCAAGCAAACTATTTTTGATTCCAAGAATATCAATACGTCCAAGCGAAGATAAAAACTCTACCATTCAAATTTCAAAGACAACAATTTCCAATACGTCTATGTTTTGCAATGACAATCTACAAGTTACAAGGTCAAACAATACCTAATGTTGGAATTTATCTTCCTCAACATATATTCTCACATGGATAATTATATGTTTCATTATCCAGAGGAATTTCAATGAGCAATACAAAATTGCTTATCATACCAGATAAATATGCATCAAAACAAAGTCATTATATAAGAAATATCGTATACAAAGATATACTAATATTTTCTCAGTAATTTTCATGTATACAAAGAAGTTTTAATCTTTCTTGATATAATATTTTGTAAATTATTTTTTAATCAAAATATCATTATACTTTTTTTTTAATTTCTAAAGCATGTGCTTGCATGACTAACTTCATTTTTATTTTTATGATAGGTTAATATTTATGGATTCATCAATTATGATCACAAACTTATCACTCCGTCAACATTATTGGACTATAAAAATTTTAGTGACTGAAAAAAATATATATAAAATTTCAAATCAGGTCAGAAAAAATTTTAGAAAGTTACTTTGATGGATATGAAGGTAATTAATTAATTTTTATTAAATATGCTTTAATTTTATCATATCATTATATACAATTTAGTTAGTGATGAATAATATTATATTCATTAGAACTAATATTATTTTAATATTTACTTTAATTGCATTGACTTCTTTTGTTTTATGAACATAGTGCAAATATATATGCAATAATGTTTGATGATATTGTTGATAAGTTTGCTAACGTATTGAATATTGAAAAAGCTTATGTGATTTTAAATGGACAAGTTAAAAACATAAACAAAAATTTCTATAATGTCAAAGAAATTTTTGAGATTATATTAAATAATCTCATAAAAATATGTGAAGAAATGGATGATAATTATTTCTCATCATCTACTAAATTATCAACAATACTAGACATCAAGTCAAATCCAAATAAGCTTTCAGGTAAATATTTTAATTGTTTTATTACATTTCTTTCTTATCATATGACATTCATTATATTAATAATTATTTTATTGTTCCTTAAAACATATATTCTTATATTGGTTATGAACGGTAATGAAGTTAGAACGATTTATCGACAAAGGGATAAATAAAAAATTATGAAGAGAGATCTACAAGTTTTTGAATTAAGGTATGACATTTAAATTAAACATTTAAGAAAAAAAATCAATCTATGAATTTTTTTATCCTTCAAGTCATAATTATTTACATTCACATTATGGGAAACATTTGCTATAGTGTAAGGACAACAATCAGAAGCAATGGAAGATGAATTTCCAGTGATATTAGCAAAATCAATTGTTGGGAAATACTTTAATAGTATAATAATTTTAATTTTATTTTAAAATTTTGTAATAAAATAGTTTAATGGTTCCAACAATTTACATGTGTATTAAATATTTTATAATAATTATATGTTTAAAATCACAAGTTTTACATTATCAACAACATCATCAACAATTTTAGAAATTAATCCATATTTGCCAGAATAAAAAGAAATCAAAGATTGGTATCTATCTTGGTTTTTTTTTTTTAAATTAGAATGATTTGTTTATTATACTAATTACTTTCAATTAACATGAAATCCAATTTGTAGGTTCAATGAAAGTAAATACTCTATGAATGCAGCAACTAATGAAGGATATGTACTAACTAATTTTTTTAGGATCAATACATTTGAACATTCATCAGAGAGGTGCTTTTATATGTATGTACATTTTTTAAAAATTTATTATAACTAATTTATTATTTTTTACTAGATCAAGTACTATGATACAATGGTGTCTATAAAAGGAAGAAAATCTTTGCTATAATGCATGTAATCCATGTAAATCAAAGGTAATTATAAAGAAAGATGCAGTGGAATGTACTAAGTGCTCAAATAATAATATAGAATATAGTTTGAGGTAATTAATTTATAAAATTAAAATACATTATTTTTATTATTGCGTATGTATGTTATACTAATTTTATTTCAAATAGGTACCTTATTAAACTAGATGTTGAAGATACAACCTCAAATTCGATATTTTACATTGTTTGATGAAGAGGCTGAAGATATTATTGGTATGCGAGTCATAGAACTACAAAAAATAAAGAAAATCTATTAATTTAATTGTAAATCTCTAAATAATATAAGATATTTTATTTATTTATTTATTTTATTTTTATCTTGGAGGAATCAAATACTCAGAAATATAAAGAAATTCTCACAAATTTCATTGGCTCTACTTACACTTCGACAATTAAGTCACAGGAGAAGATATATGAGAATCGATCTCTACACACTTACTATTCAATCAATAAAGGACCTCGATAGAAGATCTTAAAAAAAATCAAATTGGAGAAAGATTAAAAATAATTCATTGAAAAAGTGTATTTATTCTATAAGACAAATTCATCAAGTCAAAACACTTAATTTTCATTACCATTTTCTTATTTACATAATCTTTTATTGAATCTTTTATTTATGGACTTTGAAGCGCACTTGCTTTGAATATATTAGCTTATTCAAACGCTCTTGCTATGAGTTATCAATTTTGTTGCTAAATAAGAACTTGACTCTTGGTTTGGTGGTCATGACACGAGTTTCCATTTACTCAGTTAGTTCTGCTGATCAGATGCTACACATTCGTCAAATGTGTTAAGAGTCTATTCCTATTCCTAAATTGATATTTGTTTTGGGTGGTAATATTACACTATCTTCAAGTACTTTGTTAGTATGATGACAACAACAACCACTTTTACTTTTACAGCTCATATTCCTCTATATTTATATCCTTTTGTTAATACTACAAGCAAGACCAGGCCTTACGAATATCTTAGGCTGCCAAGCTTGGGTGTGATTGGAGCTCTTGTAAAGGTAATTTATTTAATTTTTAAACTTGTGTTTCATCATCATTATCATTAACATTTTCATGTGTTGTGAAAATCATCACTTTTCTTTTATTTATTTTTTCCTAAAGAGTGTCATCTTTTATTATTATTGTTATTATTATTATTATTATGAAGTTGAGTGCAAGATCTTTCTCATTAAAGAAGATGAAGGAAGAAATGAATGAAAGGGAAAACCCAAATAACAGTTATTGTTGTCCTCTATATTTACTCCACAAATAACGGTCATCCAAATTAATCATATAATATGACACATACTTTTATAATTATCTAAAAAAAATGATTTTGTCATTAAAAATAAAATTTTAATTTAAAGAAAATTCTTTTGGGCAGAATAATTCTTAAAGTAAAAAAAAAAGTTGATCAGAATTTAGATAATTCTACATATATTCATCTATATAAAATAATATGAAAATAAAGATATAGAAATTAAGAGTCATATGATGATAAAAAAACTAAATAATAAAAACATATTTGAGAAAAAATTAAATTCAAATAGATTGATGTATAAATATAAATTAATCTCATAAGTTTTTTTTTTTTTGGAAAAAAATTGAGAGCCTTAGCTCAGTTGTATTCCAAAAGAGAGATCAATACAAAATACAAAAACGAATTCACGGGGTGAATTCAACTAAACTACATACTTTGGAAAAGGAAAAACCCCATGAGGAAAGAAAATAAAAGAACAGAAAGAACTACAAAACCAGAGGAGACAACACAAATAATACAACCTTTCAGAATGAACAGATGAACTCTAAGGTGTATAAGGGGAGCGTTGATCATGGAGAGGTCCCAAAAAAAAACAGAACAAATAACGCCATGTATTAAAGCTTTGAGAAATTCGGACTCAGACAGAGAAGAAAGCAAGAGCACCAACCCGATGCCAAAAAACCATGCCATTCTTTGCGCACCTCACCTCAATTGGCTTTGAAGAGGACTCCATCCAAGGTTCTGTTGTGCAACCATGCAAAGCCAAACCAAACACTTACGAATGGTAAAATAAATGTCATCATTGTCCAGTATACCCTTAACATAGCCTCAGATATCGCACAAAACCAATTTCTTTGAATTGCCAAACCGAAAAGCATTCAGAACAGTAGTAGGCCAAGTATCTCTAATTTTCCAACGTGCAACTTTATAAGCTACACGATCCTTGATTTGGTCGGTGAAGGTAGATAGAGGAGATGTAGAAGAAGCAAATAATCTATTGTTCCTTTCACGCCAGATACTATAGACCAAAACAGCCACAGCTAAGTAAAACATCCTCTTTGTAATTTTATGCATCTTAATAGACATACCATGCAATACTTGTTGTAATGTGGATTGCATTAAGAAAAAATTCCCATAAGGTAGAATACTTCTAACCAAGTGCATAGAGTAGGGCATTCAAAAAAAGGTGAGAATGAGATTCGGTTTCGGAACGAAGAATTTGTTTGAACACCAATCCCTCTTTTCACAAGAATATCGGAAGTCTTTAAACCCCTTAAATAAGCCAACCAACAATATATAGAATAATTAACTGCACAACCAGGAAACCATATGCATTTATACCAATTAACCGATGGTAAGCATTCGAAAAGAGCACTTTTAAAATCAGAAGAAGTGGGAGAGCGCTTAGAATCCCAAGTAATCCAATCCTCTCCACCATCCTCGAATCAATTGCGGTACAAGAAAGGAAATTCTGCGCTAAACGCAACCTCCATCTCCCTCAACTATAAAAGAACATAACTTGGTATCCTTAGAGTCTGAAAGCTCGATCATATCTAAAGATTCATATATGGATTTTTTAACACACCATGGATCATACAAAAGGAAAAGGAATTGCCATTCCCTATATGGTAGGAAATCTTATCTCTAAACCGCGTTTAGCATATAGTTTTAGTTCTTTCCACATAGGGGGAGGTCGACATTGATTCATGCCAATGGACCCATATTTCGTTACACCAGCTAGCAAAAGGTGAGTTCATTTTGAGAGTCTTCCACAATGTTTTAATTTTGCATAAGGAGTTGAGAGAGAAGGCTGAGAGTATCCCTATTCCCCCCTTATCCTTGGGTCGTTGTTTTATCCAGAAATAGTTGTAAGTTTTTTAGAGACACCATTATGATAGAAAAAATGTGAAGTAATAGAAGAGATGGTTCTCAACACACCCTTAGGGATCATCATGGATCTAAACCAGTAAGTGAGCAAGTTGTTAACCGATGATCGAAGAAGTTGTAGCCTTCCTCCAAGAGATAAAAATTTGCATTTCCAACCAGCAATCCACCTTTGAATTTTTTCAAATAACCAAGAGAAGTTTGCAAGTTTTGGTGAACCCATAGTCAAGGGAATACCCAAGTATTTAATTGGAAAAGAGCCCAGAGAGATATTAAGCATGTTGCAAAGATATGTTATATCTCTTGATCCCTTTGAAAATAGATAAGAGATTTGTCTTGGTTGACCTTAAGTCCGTGTGTTGTTCTAAACTCTCAAGACAAAATTTTAAGGATCCCACAAGGTGGAGCTATCGATCACCGAGATCATCTCAAAAGCAAGTGTGATATTTTGCATGACCCTATAAGAGGTTTATATCTGAATAAGTTAACCTCCCTATCAATTAAGCAAGATAGAGTATCAATGGCCAATGTAAAAAGGAAAGGTGATAAGGGGCAGCCTTGTCTTAGCCCATGCTTTGATGTAAAGTAACCTTTTATCTCCCCATTGAGAGAGATTGAAAATGGAACAAATGCAAGCCTTAACCCAATTTATAAATCTAGGGGAAAACCAAAAGAATGAAGTCTGCAAAAGAGCCTCCCTATTAATAGAATCAAAGGCCTTTCTAAGGTCAATTTTTGAAAACCACCTTGAGTTATTGTGAGACAACTCTTGACAAATTTCATAGGCCATCATTATATTATCGAGATATCCCTTCCTTGAATGAAAGCATTGTCTGAATTAATTAAAAGGGAAGCACCTTCTTGAGTCTTGTGGCAAGCACCTTAGCAATTACTTTATAAAATGTGTTGCATAAAGAGATGGGTCTATATTCTGAAAGCTGAGTGGAGTGCTTAACTTTAGGGATTAAAGTAATAAGAGAGTGTTTAACGGTTCGAGCTTCGAGTTTTGAAAAGTGGTGGGCCGCCTTAAGAAACATTTTCCCAGAAACATCCCAAGATGCTATAAAAAACTTTGAATTGAAACCATGGCAGAGCTTTATTTTCATTAATGCTATTTAATGCATCCAAAATGTCTTGATCACAAATATCCAAGCTCCTAGCTTGGTCATAAGAAAGAGAATTCCCAATGGGAAAGTCCATTATAACATCGAAGTGTTGCGGTTGAAAAGTGTTGAGTAGTACTAATTTCCCCGAATGGATTCGGGTCATTAATAACCCTTGATCGGTTTGGAGCTCCTAATACAATTTGAACTCCTCCTTTCTTTGATAGAAGTAGAAACTTGAGATCATCATCCAGATGAGGTTAACCAATGAGCCTTAGCTCTTTGCTTAACCCATGTAGTTTCCATATGAAGCAACCTAAGGTAAGAGTCTTTAGACTCCTTGGCCTCAATTCTAAGATGAACATCATTGGGATTTCTTTCCGACTTTTCAAGGATGTCTTTTGATTCCTCTTTTCCTCATCCATGGATTGAAGATTAGAGATTATTCATGGCACCAATTAGGCCTTTTAACATAAGAAAGTTTATTAGCTAACAAAGATGGGATCCCCATGCGAATGTTTCCATGCAGTTTTGGTAACTTCAAGGAAATTGGGTGATAGAGACCAATGATTCCTGAACATAAACCTTTTACTCAAATGGAATGATCCGTATATGATGAGTGGAGAATGATCCGAGGACATGGAGGTGGAACATTATAGAAGGAATCGGAAAATTCTCCAACTCACATTGCAGTTATCTAATTTGGATAGAATAGGGTTATTTATTTCGATTTGACCATGTGTAAAATAAGCCGGATTAGGGAGATCTAGTAATTCACACTCTTGAACAAAGGAAGATAAGGATTGAGTGTTAGAATAGGTCAATGGAATTCCACCCGACTTTTCCTTGCAAAAAAAACAATAGTTAAAATCACCCATTAACAGCCAAGGAGCCGAAATACCTTTTGCAATATCCTTTAAAGCCTCCCATAGAGAAATCCGAGAATTTGGGTCATTTCCTGCATATATGCTTGTTAAGTAGAATAAGGGAGTGCCAAAAGAAGAAACAAGATCATGAATGAATTGAGAGGAGACAATGAGAGGCTTGAAGTCTATTCTCTCGAGCACCATTTAATCCAGAGATCGGCCACCATACAAAATTGGAACAACAGATTCGAGTGGAACATAGAATATTTTATGAGAAAGGGGTTAAGAACAGGTAATCTTTGTTTCCGAAAATAAAACAGTCCAGATTGTAATCCTTTATCGTCTCAAACAATCCAGTCTGCCCTCCGAAGCCCTCTAACATTCCAAATAGCTAGGCGTCATTGAGAGGAGGAAGAAACGGGTTTCTTACCCTTTTTATTTTTCCCTTTCTGAATAGAGAAGGTTGTAGATGAACAAGCTTGCCCACCTTCATCTATTTAGTTGAGGATGGGGAGGATGAATTTTTCCCGATTAGGCTAGAGTGTTGTTCTAGGAGAGGAGTAGACGAGCAGTAGCTACCCCTGCTGAATTTGTGACCAATGAGGAAGAGTTACCTTCAGCCATATTGGTACCCGCACAGCTAGAGAAAACTTTGTCCGGTAAAGGGTGATTTTCTTGGAGTGAAGAGGAGGAGGGGGCTAGGTTTAAATCAGTAGAAAGAACACTGTGTGGGTTAACAGCCGCTTCGACGTGCATCCTGGGTTCAGATTCAGATTCAATAATTTCCCCCTGCTCGGCCAAAGCTGAAAAATTATTATCAAGGGAAATATTGGCGGCTACGGGTCGACTTCTACTCCTTCCGGTTAGATGCGGGTAGGATTGGGCTTTGAGGGCATAACTTTTCCTTGGACAGAATGGTTCGTGTGTGAAAAGGTTTGGCACTTAAGCCGTTGGTTTCCAATCATACAAAATAGGCTGCTCTATTTTTTTCCCATTCAAATTGATAGTAATCAAGTCAGGAAGAACAGAGGAAGTTGTGATTTGAACGCAAAGCCGAGCAAAGGTGATACGTGCCTTGGAAGCAGTAAGGTTATCAACAGCTAAAGGAACTCCAATCATACTACCAATTTTTGAAAAACCTTTCTCATTCCAACAACATAGTGGGAAATTAGGTAATTTGATCCAAAGGGGAATCTCAGTGACCTGATCCTTGGTTGGTAAAGTCCCATTTCCATTTTGAAATATGAAAGGTCTCCCATTAAGCGGGTCCTTCATTCCGGCATCATAATCTTCCTTACAGGAGAATTTAAACAAAAAGAAGTCCCCCTCGAGAGAAAGCAAATCGAGAGTACCTTTTAGTCGCCATTTCCTTCTTACCGCCGCCGAGAGAGCACCGTAAAATGGCCTTTTCCCTATGGCGTGACCAACAAGAGACAGATTCCATTCCTGTTGGCCCTCCATCAGGTCATCCTCCGTAAAGCACACTTCGGGAGAATTCGGAGGTATGAAGGATAAGGGGAATTCCCTACTTCTTTCATTTTGTGATAATAGCAACTCCTTCCAATTGCAATGTCCTCGAGAATCCTTCAATGGAACACCCGCATTCGAAATTGAAGGAGTAACCGTAGAGAGTGGAGGGAAGAGCTCGTTAAGAACTTCCATAATGGATTGAGTCGACCCCACTGAGAGGTCGAGAGAGATGAAGAAAAGGTGCCTAAACAGAAGTAGTTGGATTTTAGGGAGGAGGAGAGGGGAGGAGGAGTAGAGCGGTGCCGGCAGGAAGCACTTCGCAAGGAGCCCTAGACACATTTGACCGAGCTCCTCCTCTCTTTCAATCTCATAAGTCTTGAGAATATGTAACTTTAACTGAAGAGTACAGATAAAATTATATAAAAGTAATGATTGAAAATCAAATTAACTTATATTCTTATAACTCTTTGTATATTTCATAAATATGTGAAATATTATTTATTAAACTATAAGTTTTTAGAATTTTAATATAATTTTTTTATAAATAGAAATATGAACTTATTATATATATATATATATATATATATATATATATATATATATATATATATATATATATATATATATATATATATATATATGAGTAATTTAAGTATTTTAATATGGGTCTTAAAATTGAGGAGGAGATCTTCATCAATTATCGTATAGTTTAAGAGCAAATTAATGATAAAATTTTGAGGTGTGATTTTAAATATTTTAATATTGTTTGTATAAATATTAAAATTTAGGTATTCGATATGAAAATAGTGATCTCTAAGCCGCTCCTACCCTATAGAACCCGAGGAAGGCGTGCCAAAGCTCGCTGGGAAGACATCGACGGCACCGGCGGCCAAAGGAGAACAGAAATTCGTGACGATAGTTGGGAGCAGCCATAGAGAGTGGCAGAGCGTGATAGTGAAGAGGAGTTCGTGACGGGACTGGGTTTCGCATGGACGGGACTGGGGGCGTGTGAAGGAGAAGAAGAGTTCGTCACGGGTGCTTGCTGAGGAAGAGAGGCGGCGTATCTAGTAAATCTGGCACAACGTGTAGAAACGAGTTTTATAATTATATAGGATTGAAGTTACTCATTTCCACCAATTGGTAAGATAATTTTTGCTTAAATCCTGCTCAAAGCCCGCATCAAACATCCCCAAATAATGGAAGTAGAAGCGGTTACTATCTCGAGGAAGAGAAAAATTAATCATGGAAAATTTAACAAAAAGCGTAAGAAGTTGAAGTCAGTCCCTGGCGATTCCCTGAAGTCGAAAAAACCTAGCAAGAAGATGGTGAAGCTCTTCAAAAAGAGGGCCAAAGCTTATAATTCCGATGAAGAAGAGATGGAAGAAGATGACTTGGATTTGAACCAAGAGGATTCCAGCGAAGAGGAAAAGTCAGTGGGGTTGGATGATTCGAAGGGAGATAGTGGATCCGAGAACGAAGATGAAAGCCAAGGTTATGGGCATCGACAGGGGATTACGAAGTTTACGGAAGGTTGTCGAGCTTTTAGAATGGCTTTCATGAACATTATGAAGAAGAATGTCACAAACGATCCATTGGTTCGTAATTTTTTATGAGGTTGATTTGCTCACGGCCCAAAAAAAAAAGGGTTCCTTCACTTCTAATTTTGCGCAGGGACCAGTTTTATCCGCGCACAAGAAGCTTGTTGCTGAGAAGCTAGCGGAAGAGGAAGCTGAGCAAAAGGCAAAGGGTGAAATTAAGAAGGAGAAACACGTGGTTCGTAGTCAATGTTTGCTCTAACAGCTTCTGTTTGCTTCTGATTTCTGCTATTTATGAAGAAAATATGACAGGTTTAAAAGATAAACTGTTAACAGGCTGCAGAAAAGGGACGCGTAAAACCGGTAGGATTCCTCGATGCAAAGGAGAAACTCTTAATTAGTGTCGCGACAAAAGGAGGTAAGAGTATATTGATTTTGCATATAAAATTCTGGTCAAATCTTCAATGTAAGATAGCCTACTCCTTATCCAGTCACTTCAGGATGAAACCCGACATGTGCAACATGACGACAAGATTCAAGTACACGTTAAATGATAGTGCAAATAAGTTCGCCTAGGTTTCAGGTTTAAGAAAAATTGCGATAATAGAATTTGAAATTTCAGTTGTTGGTGTTGCAGTTCTTCTACAAATGGTGTGCTCTATTGCACAAGTTTCTTGTCCCTACAGTGTTTGGAATTTGTGGCAACGGAGAGAGATAGATAGGGAGAGGCTTGGGTTTACCTCTTGATCGACAATTAAGAGAGGGAGGGAGAAATTGAGAGGGAAAATAATTTTATTGCTTTAAGCTTAACTGTTACATCTCAAGGCCTCACATTTATAGAAAAATAGGAGCCTAGCAATGTTTATGTGCAATATTAACTTAAGTATATAAGGAATCTTTATTTTTAATTTTCTATGTCGGCTCAAATTTGGGTTAGCCATACCTTAAAACTAGCTTATAACTTCTAGATTCTTTCTTTAAGATAGGGTTGGCTACATAAAATTAGGGAAGAAGATTTTGTGAAGTGATTTTAAGATAGTTTTCTTATTTCCTCATAAATTTATCTCATTTCCCCAATTTGGTCACTTTTTTTAAAAAAAAAAAATTGTATTACAATTTTGCAATTTAGCACTCAATTTTTATTTGCAAATTTCTTTTTTGAGGGTTAAACTTGCAAATTTTCCTTAGAAGCTTTTGGATTATAGTGCTCCCAATTATGCCATTTGCTTCTACAATTGCAATTTATCATACAATAATGATAGCTTGGAAATGAGATCAACAATTGACTAAAGTTCTTCATTTCATAAAAAATAGAAATATCTATTTTTTATTCAAGCTAAATATCTTGTCCATTTGATGTAACCATATGTTTGATAATTCTTTTAGTTGATAGAACCTTTTTGTATGATTTGTTTGTTAGAACTACATGCAACATTTCTTTGGCAGAGCCATATGCATAATTTCTTAGGCAACGACCTTTTGCATTATATATAATTTTTGTGAAGTTTTTTATATTTTGATTTATCATTAGATTGATAAATCCTTAATTAAGTTATTGCACTATCTTGCATAAAAGCATTAATGAAAAAGATTTTTTTTTCTTCTTCTTTGAAGCATTTTTATAAAACTCATTTGTCACATTTGATTCCATCAAACTTGTCCGATCATGTCCTACCTTCAAGGAACTTTATTCTATGTTGTTATAATACTCATTTTGTGGTCAAATTTGGTACTTTTATGGTTCTCTTGGGTTATATACATGTCCACTTGGGCACCTGCTTGAACTATAAGCTCCTTTGTGGACATGCCATTACGTAGATCAACAAGAAGTGTTTGTTTATTCTCTTCTTTATCATCTTTCATTTTGAATCTTTCTCATTTTTGAGTGATTAGTATGAACAAATGGTGGATGCATTAAAATTTGATTTATGACTTATATCCAATTCATGGGGTTTTATATTCATAGAGCTTTCTGGATTTTACCATAGTTTCACACAAACCATAATAAATTTTGGACATGGTGTTTGAAAGTCTGATGAAATTGATAGGGAGTTAAGGGAATCAAGTTTTACATGGAGAAATTGATGGAATTATGTTGATTGTCCTAACCAATTCAAGAGAAAGAGAGGTTAATCTTTGTGTAGCCTTAAGTGATGTGCCCTATGGCTTGAATGGTTTATATGCCATTAGTGGGAGAGAGGGATAGATTTAGGTAGGCCTTTCTGATCAAGAGGGAGATTGAGGTAGAAATAATTTAATTGCTTTATACTTAATTATTACATCTACAGGTTTCCTATTTATAGAAAATATAAAGTAAAAAATGTATACATACAATTCCGATTAAATGCATTAGTTTAGAATTCTTATCTTAAATATATTTTCAAAATTTGGTTACTTGTCCTTTAAAAACATTAACTCCCTAACTTTTTGCTTAGAAAATGGCCAACTACTTAAAATTAGTGAAGCGAATTTTTTGGAGTGATTTTGGAATAACTTCTTTGATTCCTTTTGTATAGCTCTCCTTCCATTTCCTAATTTGTCTCCTCTTTTAAAAAAAATAAAATAAATTGTAGTTTAGTATTTTAGGTTGTCCTCAATTTTTATCAACAATTTTATCTTTTGGATGTTGAACTTACAAATTTTCTAAAGAGCCCCTCGGATAAACTTCTAAGTCACAATGGGCTTTTACGAATTTGTACTATCAATTTTATAACATGTTATAATCCTTATAAACAACCTTAAATAGTTGGGATAATGTTATGATGATGTACTTGTAAACTATATATAATATTTGATGAAAAACACACATGCGATAGCTTGACAATCAACATCTCTCTCCTTGTGGGTGGGTGTGTGTGTGCGCCCGCATATACATACATATAAAATACACCAAATTTGTGTGTACTATGCCAAGAACTGTTATTTGGCTTATTTTTTCACTACCACATGACAAGTCTGAATTTGAATTCAATTACATTTAATATCTAATTATCATGTGGCACAATGATGATTTTAAAAATTACAATTGTTTATTTTATATTAGTTTTCATATCTTGCATGTTTCTATTTTTAAATTTGAATGGCATATAGCACAATTTTTTTAAAAGAAATACAACTTTTTATTTATTGCTTAACTATCATACCATATATGTTGTTTCTTCTAAACTTCAGAATTCAAATTGAAATATATAATTATTTTTTAGCACTAACTATCAAATCATGGTATCATTATTTTGAAATTTGAATTCAAATTTATATTTAATTATTTACAATTTAGGTATTTTAATTAATGGCTAGTTATAAATACTATTTTCATTTTTACTATTAATGCCTTTTTTGATAATTATTATAATGTTGTCATAACTTGCAACATTATCATAGTCACTTTGGTTTTTATTAATATTTTTTTTTTGTCATAGCCACTTTGGTTTTTATTAATATTTTTTTTGTCATAGCCACTATGCTTTATTTTATGTAAGGCTGTAAGAATTGTTATACATGGCACAATTATTTTAAATGAAAAATAAATTATAATGAGAATGGCAACTAGATTCTCAAATTTTAAGATTTAAATTTAGAATGACTTGTAATGTTGAACCTGCATGTTAAATACAATTATTATTTTTTGTGATTTGAATATCTTATGCTTGAATTGTTTTGCAAAATATTTTGTAAACGTAGACCTGATCATGATAATTAGGTTCGATTAATGCCTTTTTTGATAATTATTATAATGCTGTCATAACTTGCAACATTGTTATAGTCACTTTGGTTTTTTTTTTTTTTTGGCCATAGTCACTATGGTTTATTTTATGTAAGGTTGTAAGAATTGTTATACATGGCACAATTATTTTAAATGAAAAATAAATGATAATGAGAATGCAACTAGATTCTCAAATTTTAAGATTTAAATATAGAATGACTTGTAATGTTGAACTTGCATGTTAAATACAATTATTATTTTTTGTGATTTGAATTGTTTTGCAAAATATTTTGTAAATGTATTTGAGCAAGACCTGATCATGATAATTAGGTTCTTTTTTAAAGTTTTTGCTAACATTATAATGATATTTTTGCATGCTTGGTGCGGAAATTTCAGTGGTCAAGCTATTTAATGCGGTAAGAATGGCTAAGTGTTGTTTAACATATTTCATGTATTTTCTCCCTAGTTTATACTTTTCCTACTATCTCTAGAGTCGCTAATAAATTGTTCTTTTTATTGCTATTGGACAGGTTAATAAGGCACAAAATTCACAAAAGGGCTTGAATCCTTCCAAATCTAAAGATGCGAAAGGTATGCTAGAGTGATATATACATGTACTTTTACCCTTGCAGCGGTGCTCTTTTATTAATGTTTTGCTAACTAGCTTATCCCTCTTACCGTAGAAACAAGCAGTTTAGCTTTTATGATTATTATTATAGATAATTGTTGATTAAATTTTCATAGAATATCATCAATTAATATCAACAAAGAGATGGTATGATTTTTCTTTATTTTTTAGATGTCTATGCTTTAGAATATTTTAACTTTTGGATATTAAGCATTGGCATATTTTGAGACATTGGGGATAGCATATGATACAATTTAGGATAATATGTTTAAAAAAGTTGGATAACATAAGAACAAGCAGGAATGAGTGAAAAATACCTTTTAAACACTTATATATTGGAACCTTGGCTGAAATTAGGATTTTTCACCCAATTAGCATTTCCCAAGATTCAGTTTCCTGAATTAATACCTAACATCCAACCTTCTTTCTTCATCCAATTCAATCTTCTTCACATCATTTAGATTATAGAGTATAATTGGACTTCTTGAAATATGCTATAGATCCTCCGGATCCCTAGTGGATTTGAGGCAGTAACAAAATCAAATGAAAAAGACATTGACAACAAAATGATGCAATAAGTTTCAGTGATATAACCAGCAATTCATGTAATAGGATGGAAGATCTGCTTGTTCTTTTTTTTTAGAACAACTCGTGCAACATAGGAAGAAGAGCGGGAGAGGGAAAGGGAAACATAGATGAAAAGCTATTGGAGTAGAGTTTAGAATTTGTACAAACAAAACATCCTACGTTATTTATAAAATTAATATTCAATGCCACTAAAGTTATAAAATGTGAAAACAGGCATTTTAATAACTAATCCACAATCGATAAAAATTATAGTCCTTTGGGTTAGTTATAAAGACAAATAATAATAAGCAAGTACTAGTAAATAGATATAAAATTATAATATGCCCACCTTCAATTTATATTAAACTTGGTTGTCTTGGAATCATATTCAACATCTCTAAACAAAAGTGAAATGTTCTAGTAGACAATGTCTTTGTTTGCATGCCTATAAGATTACGATTTGTCGAAATCTTTGTAAACTTTATCAATTGTTTGATTGCCACATCCTCAATGAAGTAGAATTCCACATTCATATGCTTTATTTTTTCATGATGAACATGATTTTTGGACAAACTTGCAGCACGTTGACTTTCACAATAAATCAACATTATTTGTAAAACATCTTGATTAAGGGCGTTGTTTGTTTTGAATACTTTAGAGTGTAAAGTAATTTAAATACATGAGATTTTAAATTTTGTATGTTTGGCAAGATGCAAAGTAAAATTTTAAAGTAATGTAATGTATTTAGAATTCTATAGATAGATAAATTTTGGTGTATTTGGAATTATAGATGGCTATAAATTTCTAACAGTGGCACTCCTTTATTTCGCTTTACCAACATTCATCGCCACTCACCATTTGTCATCAAAAAACTTGAAAATACTTTACATTATATTTATTTTATCAAAAAAAAAAAAAACTCATGTATTTGTAGAATTTTCAACCAAACAACCTAAAGTAATTCAAATACATTATTCTTTTGTATTCTTCAAATCAAATACTCTAAGTAACTCACACATCGACCCCTTAATCCAAAGGCCTTCCTTCACAGCTTTAGACACAACTATACATTATGATTTTATAATGGATAAAACCATCATAGGGTGCAAACAAGAGTCTAACTTATTGAGTTTCCATAGACTTTTAAGTATAAAATCAGTCAATGACTTTCTAGTATTTCTAGTATCCACATTTGCTATAGAATCATAATCTATATACCCTTCAACTATTTTTTCACGAGAGCTATTATGTGTATCTCATCATAATTAATATGTTACATTGAGATACCTTAGGACCTATTTCATTGCCTCCCAATGGTTCTTAGCTAGATCCTCTATATACTTGCTAGTAATGCCCTAACTGAACACAAAATAAGATAATTTGCAATCCATTGCATACATAATACTCCCAACTACGTTTTAGCATGGTATCCACAACTTGTGCATTCTATCATATCATTTGATGAGAAATGATCCTTGCTCATATTCTGAGCTAAAGGTGTTGAAATAACTTTTGAATCTTGCATTTTGAACCTCTTAAGCGCCATTTCAAGTCTGACATTTGAGATGGAAATAATTCTTTTTGGAAAATCGATTTCTCTTTATCTTCACTCCAACAATCCTCTTTGTTAGGTTCAATTTTGAATGTGGCTTAAAGTGTTCTTTTAATTTTTGCTATATCCATTATACTTTCACTAATAGTAAGTTACCAGCGTACATAAGGAGATAAATTTTTGTTAACTCGATGATTCTTATAATAAATGCATGAATCATAATCACTTATTTATAACCTATCTTTATCATGTAACAATCAAATTTTATGGATGACATTTCAGATGTGTATTGTTTCTTCCAACTCTAAATGAAGTGATATCATCTTCACAACCATTTAGTTAAGCTCTATGTTGAATAGAGTAACCATGACAAGCTAAGTTTTAATTGATGTGTGCCTCACAATTGGAGATAATACTTCACTGGTCTACACCCTATTCTTATGAGAAGTCCTATGCAACTAATCTTACTTTGAATCTTACTATAGATTCAATAGAACCTTCTTTCTTTCTAAATATTCACTTGTAATTAGTGACCTTTTGGTGCTCTGGTTTCTCCAACAATCCCAAGTATTGTTCTACTATGATAACATTTCTTCTTGCATGGCTTGTTGTTATAGAGTCCTTGTTGCACTCCATATGGCTTTCTTGCAGGATTTTGGTTCATCCTCATTCATCAAATATGTAACCAATATTTTAAAAGGCGGGGGCATTGGACTGGGTGTTTTAGCTGCTATTGGGCGAGGCATAAGCCCCATGGTGAGAGAGAAGTTTTCTTGCTAAAAGCTAAATATGTCACCACTTATATCCTAAGAGAGAGAGAGAGAAATCTTCTAGTGAGAGGAAAAAGAGAGCACATGTTGTTAATCATCTTCTTTTTTATACCTTACATCATCCTCTAGTGAAAGAAAAAAGAGAGCATATGTTTATAACCCTAATCTAATGGATCAACATAAAATAATACATACATTTCAAAAATACAAATGTATTAAGGTTAAGAAGGTTCTTGAACATCATAGAAGCTAGAACATTGCATATTGATGGAGAAATAGAACACATACCTCCAGAATGAATGTAGGGAACAAAAGAAAGAATCTAGGTGGAATGAATGACCAACGACGGTGTTCTTCATGAGTGGTTGCTATTGGTGGTGTCGGTGGCTTGTGTTAGCAGTGACCGGAGTGAGGGGGCGGGGAAGTGACGTTAGAGGGAATGGGGAGAAGAGTGTGGGTTGGTTAGTGTGTAGGGTAGTTATTAGGGTTTATTTTAATTTTATGTAAAAAATTTTAAAAAAATTACAAATATGCCCCAATATCAAATTACAAATATGCCCCAATATCGTCGGGCATACCCAAGTTTTGGGGAGCAAAAAACACGCTCTGGACGAACTCTCGGGTTTTGGGGCGTACGCCCTAGGGGAGGAACACCTCCCTCAAAAAATTAGGCGGGATTAGCTCTGCTGTGCCCCAGGAGCATACCCCAAAAATGCCTCTTATAACAGAGTATGTGACAAAACACATCTTTGACAACAGGCAGAGGTATGACTATTGGCAAGACATAAAATCTAATTTTCTTTTCTTTTCTTCAATAGTTTTTTGTCCATATTCCTTTGAAAACACTTCAGCCGGTTCATGATTATTGGCCTCATAACTTTCTTCTTTTTGTTGTTCCGCCTCAAACTCTATTGTTACTTATCCTCTGCTTTACTTAATGACATAGTTTCAGTCATTTGTCATTTATGAAGACAACATCTTTATTAATCATACATTTTGTGTCTTTTTAACTTTTGAGGATAGCCAATAAAAAATGAATTTCACTGCATGGGACTCTTTCTATTTATTGATGTGAGCATAAGCTCTACGTCCAATGGCTCTTTGCATCGAATAATCAATTGGTCTACTTCTCCAAGCTGCTTGATGTGTCTTTGAAACCAATGGCTAAGGATGGGCTTCTATCAATCAAGTACACTACAATGCTGACCGCTTCTATCCAAAACTTGTTTGGCAAACTTATATGTGTTTAACCTTTTCAAGAATTCTTTTGAACCTTTCTGCCAACTCATTTTGTTGAGGATAACAATTGTGTACTACCTCTATATCTCTTGATCTTTGCAAATCATTGTGAACTCAACAACACAAAATTCAAGCCCATTGTCAGCTTTTGCATTTTCCTCGAAGTTTGAATTTCATGTTTTTATTCCTTGAATTTCGAAATGCTTCATTTATGTGTTCCAGAAAACATACTCATATCTTCAATTATCCTCAATTAAAGCAATATAATACCTTGCATCACCTTGCGATCTTTCTCAAGAAGGCTCCTAGAGATTTTGAATAGATGTAGTCAAGAACTCCATCTGTGTGCTTGAAAATTTTAATCGAGTCTCGTTGCCTTTCCTATAACACAATATTCACAAAAGTTAAGATTATTAATCTCGTCACCTCAACAAACCTTAATTTTATCGCTCCTCAAGTCTTTTTTGGCCTATGTGCTGTCTCCTATGCCATAATTAGGTTAGATTTACTGAGTTAATAGTTACCTTAATTGATCCTTAAATAATTGCTTTTCTAATCAAGAAATACAATTCTTTGTTGATGATTTCTTCATATAACAAATGAGCCTTTGTATACCCTTAAGATCCCCCTTTCACTCTTGAATTCTTAACTTGATTTATGTTGGATTCCTAGTGCGATTAAATTTATCTTTTGAGCTCAGAAACGTACCTTCATGTAGTTACCTTTAATTTGATCAAACATCTTAATTTTTATCTTGGTAATATCCAAAATCTTTTAAGTTTTGTAGTTTCTAAGCTTCATAATGCTGCCATCTAAATATTGTAATGAGTCAAAACAAATATTTATTTAGTCACATTTCGAAAGAGCACCCAAAATCAAGAATCTGGTCTTGTTTTTAGAATCATATTCAGTAATGGTCAATATCTCAACACTTTTATATCCATCCTTAATAGTTATAATTTTTACTAATTATTTTCGTTTTTCAGATGTTTTCATTTCTTTTTTTGGAGGCATCTTCTTGAAGTTACCTTGTTACAAATGAAATGTTTCTTCTTCAATTTTGATTTGTATCTTGATTACTGTAATCGCATTTCTCTACTCTCCCATAAGCCCTAAGGCTTCTACCATTTGATTCTCCTTTTTTTTAATTCATTTGAATTTAGGGCTGATTTTTATTTCTATAACAGAAAGAGTGATTTTACCATATAACATAGAAACAAGAAAATGTCATATTTTTTTGGCAAAGAACTTAAATGGATTATGATGAGATTGTCATCCTTCATTTCAATTTCAAGCTTTTAAGATCGTTCATGACCTTATTTAAGTCATCAAAATATTTCTGTAGTGACTTACATTCGTCCATTTACATGGTGTATAATCCTTTTCTTGAGATATTACCAATTTGCGAGGGATGTCTTCAAGTACATAGATTCAAACTTTCTTGAATGTCAATAGTTGACTCCTTAGTAATCTTCCTTATAACATCATCTCCGAGATTCAAGAGGATTGCACTATGGCCTTGCCAGTAAACTTTGGCATCCACCTTTTGCAATAGTTCTTCTAATAATGCCACATTTGAGCCTTGGTGCATGAGCAACGGCTTCATCTTCATTCTCCAAAGATCAAAATCATTCTTCCTTGTGAACTTCTCAATCTTGAATATTGCTAACACCATCTTCAATTTTTAATTCTTGAGTTTTGATACTAATTTGTAAGAAGGGATTAGTGAAGAATACCTTTTAATAGTTTTTGATTGAAACTCTTGCTAAATCAGGGTTTTCTACTTTAATTAGAACTGTACTTTCCCTTATTTTTTGGTTATTGAATTAACACTTCACCTCCAACCTTCTTCAATTAGTTCAGCCTTCTTCCATAATTCGGGTTTTGGATAACAAAACATCCAAAAACCTTGAACAGATCTTCTGAGCCATTAGTCGATTCAAGGCAACAAGAACGATATATGATAAAGTCAGTGCAGCAATATGACAAAGGAAGATTGCTGATGGTAGAAGCAACATATCATATAATGGCATTGAAGATTTGCTTGGTCTGGGTCTTGGTCTTTTTACTTGGAACAACTCATGAGCAAGATGGTAAAATAAGAAAAGAGGGAGGGAGAAAAGAAAAATATAATGGAAATTTTTTGGTATATAATTTAAAATATGTATTAACAATATGACCATCTAGGATATTCATAGAATCTGCATCTTTGGCCACACAAAAGCTAATCAATGTTAAAATAAGAAAATAACTAATCTACAACCATCAAAAATTGAAATTTGTTGGGTTAGTTACAAAGACAAATAAGCAAACACTAATAATTGGATATAAAATCATACTAGATATATCATTTTAATTGCACATGCATCAAGTGCATATTTTAAGTTAAAAAATTAAAAAATATTATGATGAAAATAAAATATTATTGTGTATTATCATAGAAATAGATTAAAATGATATATTTGTTCTTTTAAAATAAATGTAAAGTAGATTGAAATATACAAATTAACTCATATAAACAAAGAAACTTACTAATATAGTTTTTTGAATGTTTTAAGAATTTATTTGGTGTAACTTCAACCATGCACAAATCTAAAGGCCTCTTACATTTTTTAGTTATGCAAATGGTGTTTGACCTCGTCAAGTAATAAAGTATGTCAAGAACTGGATGAGTATATTCACATAAAGGCTTCAGGCCCTTGTAGGATAAGAAATTAGTATATTTTTCGAATTAGCTTGATTAATTTGACTATCAAATCATATTCTCCAATCTATCTCTACAATAATTATAAAGATTTTGAGATGAAGAGACATGAAATATCAATAAAGCATTTATAAGATATATCAATAAAGCATTTATAAGATACTGAGTATCTATATGTCAATGCAAAGAGTAGAGGACTTAGATGATAGTCTCAATCAGTTTTCTATTCTCTTTCGGTGCCAAACATGAGCATTTGAGTTTCAGATGGTAAAAGTGGAATTTGTTGCATGCTCTAAATTTAGAGGCATCAACCCTTCTAATAATTTTATCAATAATTTTGAGATTTAAAATGTGAAGATCTTGGAACCATCAAGTTCTATTATGACTATTCTTTGTGATAGTTGCCTTGAACGAGATGCAGAAGACTGAGCAGCTATCAGGTGAACAAGCTAAAGGGCTAGTATCACTTTATGTGGAGTTTCTGACTTCAAGAAAATCAAGTACTTGGTCAAGGATCCCTGAGGTATCTGATAACGGAAAAGAATTTTGGCATCATTTTTAAGGATGAGAAGAATGAATTTAAGTGGAAACCAACATGTGCAGGCATAGATATTCATGCTGAAGTTTTAGTTTTAAAATCTCCAAATTATTATAATTTATGTGGCTTATTCATAGAAGAATGCAGATGTTTAGCTATTGAACATCAGCAATTATCTGCAGAACCTTTAGGAAGAATCTCATAAAAGAAAAGCTGTGGCGGTTCATTGTTGGAATCCTGATAACAAGAAGAGAAAAGACCAACAAAATATTTCTTTGAAATCTATCTATATAAGATTATATCCACCTATAATTTTTTTTCTATATAGTATTTTTTTGTCTCACAAAGCCTTGTATTTACCTGAATCGTAAGGCAATACGAGTACAATATTATGCACTAACAAGGGAAATAATAGAGTTTTATTTGCAACTATCCGTGTCAGCATTTTTTTTTTCACAATAAACCCTTCAAGCATCTGGGACCATTCCAATGGATGTATATATTAAAATGCATTCCTAATTTCTATTCAAATGACACGACACATAATCAGTGGCTGACCCATGCGTATTTGAGGGGGTAATTGCCTCTCCTGAATTTTAGAATTTCTCTTATAGGAGATGAACAAATTAGTTATTTTAAATAATAAATTTGTTCCTAATGTAAAATATCCAGCAATTCCCTGAAGAAAGCAGAAATTGGATTTCAGAAATTCATGCTACTAAAATTGGGCCAATAATGAAATCTTTTTTTCCCGTTGCAGGGCCATATGTCAGCCAAATCACCTATTTTTGTTTAGAGTTGCCAAAACTTTTCAGTCCATAGGAGGCATCCTTAATAGCTTTCTCAGTTTGCTTTATAAACTCTTAGGGGAATTAGCTTATTCAATCGCTTACATGAATTGAACAATAAATAGAAGAGGCAAGTGCTGATTGAAATTATTTTGATGCTACTATTATTACATTATAACCTTACCAAGAGCTCAAGCGCCTCTACTCTAGATAAATCATAGAAAATACTGAAGGTTTGTTAAAAATTTGTTTAATTTACCTGAGAATAAATTAAGCATTTCCTGCATAGTGATAATATTAATTTATTGTAAAAATGATCATCAATATATAAATCTTATGTATTTTTTGAGACATAAAGAAGTAAATTTCAATACATAGCATTAGTTATTCGAATTCAAAATTATTCTAAAGATAAACATAAATAATTTAAATTAAATCATTTAATTATCCAATAATGATAATTGATCCTTATAATATAAATAAGCACATCAAAAATCATAATCTAAATAAGATAAATTCTAAAATAATGATAATAAATCTAGTTTCTTGTGCGGTATCAAAATTTTAGAGAGGAGGCTAAAAGAAAGATGTAAAATATTTCCACTTAAACTCGAAAATTACAAGTCACTTGCCTTGTATATAAAAATAACTTTTATTGTAAAACTACAAAATCTACCATTAAACAAATATTAAAATGACAAACTCATCCTAAATGATAAATGAGGACAAGCAATATAAAATATCTAACATATGCTAACACAAATTTTATTCAATGAGCGAAACATCTTGGATTGTATTGAGGGGCTGGGCTAGAAAATTTTTTTAATGGAGGCACAAATTAACAATTTTAAAAACTACTCTCAATATTTTTCAACATATATCGAAAGTTTTAAAAAATTTTAATCATAATATAGAAAATAATAAATATATGTAAAAATAACTTTTATTGAAAAACTACAAAATCTACCATTAAACAAATATTAAAATGACAAACTCATCCTAAATGACAAATGAGGACAAGCAATATAAAATATCTAACATATGCTAACACAAATTTTATTCAATGAGCGAAACATCTTGGATTGTATTCAGGGGTTGGGCTAGAAAATTTTTTTAATGGGGATAAATTAACAATTTTAAAAACTACTCTCAATATTTTTCATCATATATTGAAAGTTTAAAAAAAATTAATCATAATATAGAAAATAATAAATATATGCTAAAAAAGAGTTATCTATTTTTTTTGGTTATTACTCATTACATGTAATTGACTTTTAATTTTTGTATTTCAAGTCAATAATTGATTAATTATAAAAATTTTGACATTGACTGAATTTTTTCTTTTTAATATCTAAATTAATATAACTATTATCATAAAAGCATTTTATAATTTTGTTTATTATTCAATAGCTAAAGAATATGGCAGTGGTTTCAAAAGTTTTTTTAATCCTTTTCATTTTAATTAGTTGTAGACTATGCAGGCATATTTCCAATAAATAAAAAAAATACAAAAACACCAAAGAAACTTTTGCAGCCCTTGTGGGCTTGAAACTCTTTTGGAGTTTTGTGAGTTGCGACTCAACGGGCCAATAACTGATTCCTGATTTTATTAGAGAAATTAGATGATGAGGCTGATTGGTCGGAATCTGGGAGGCGACGAGGCGGGCAGGCAGTCAACCTTAAAGGATTAGTTATAGGAAATATCATTATAAAAAAAACCTACTCTTAACATTGGGTTGAGCTAGTGAGGGCATGTGCCCCCATTGCCCCCACTCTAGCTCCGTCTTTGATTGTATTATCCTGTATAGGAAACACTAACTGCACCTAGATTCCGGCTCTAAGAATGGTAGATTAAGTGAAAATTCATATTTATAGTCGGGGAATGTTCATCTTCTTACAAATTTCTTTTAATTAGTTGTAAGAAAATAAATGTGGATTTTCTTCCAATTCTCTGTCATCTTGTTTCAAGTTTTTTCTTTCATCATTACATATTACAGTATCTTGATGTCAACTCAAGTATATGTGTGGCTTGATATTTTTCCCATCTTATTTTCAAGCTTTGGCAAAACAAAACAATCAGGAAAGAGACTACTTCTATCAACTCTTGGAACTTTCTGTTTTATCTTACTTTCATTATTTTTAATATTTTATTAAAGTTTTACAATCTTCTTTAATTCACTTGGTCTGATTATCTTTGCAAGCTTGAAGTGGCTACACTGCATTTTTTTTAATTGGTTTTGTTGTCCCAAATATTTTTACACATGTACAAAATGCATTTGCGCACACATATATTTTATAATATGATACCATATTGTAAACATAGATATCCTTTTGAGAGAATCTAGTATATCATACGTCAATATAATCGATCTATACCCAAGCTGAATGGTTACAGCACCCTCTAAAATTATTCATTCTTCATAACCACAGAACATAGCGATATCCTTATTTCAGGATGGATTTTTGTACGAGGGAGATTCTATTATTATGTTATGGAGCAGCCACTGATCAGTCTCTAAGATACAATTATGGACAAATAGAACTTTAATCATCATCATGAATCACTTGCATTAACCTTGTCAGTATCCTTCGTATTGTATTGGTTTCTTTTCCATCAATTTTTTTCATCAAACTTTTTTGTCAAAGTTGCATTTGGTTTTATTTAACTATTGCATTCATTGTATGGTCATTCTCACCTCTGCGACACACTTCTCTTTTATATAAAACTTTCCAGGTCTATTTCGTATTTGGTCACGTCATCTTTTCACTGTAATTATTACTTCAGAATCTTCTTTACTATGCAGACATCTCCCTTTAGTCTACTTTCTTCGGTAGTCATATTCTGGGCATGTTTTCATTTCCCTGAAACATTTATGGTAATTGCTTTGTTTATTTTCTGTATATAGCTTGAAAACTAGATCTGTAACGTTCTTGATTCCTTTATTGCAGTGTATCACTGTTTTTAGGAATGTAAAATCTATATGCAGTTCAATTTTTAAGATTATACAATCGAGTTTAAGACATTTTTCATCCATGAGTAGATCCTAAGATGCAGGGCGTTTTGAGGCATAAGCCTCAAAATCAATAAATTACATAAAATAAGAAGTATTGTACACATATTAAAGTCAAAACAAGAAATGTCCTAACTTATTAACATATTAAAATGCAACACTATAATATCCTGATATAGTAGGATATAATAAATTGTCCAAAATATTAAATAATATATTAATATCTTGACATCAACTCTTAAAATAAAAAGTGTTATATTAATATCAAAGTAACAAAATATATCAAAGTAAAACTAATTCATAACATTTCAAAATAAGTTTAAAATAATTAATTTTTCGCTCCCATTCCATTATCTAATATCAAAGTAATAGCATCACAAGGATGGTGGCAGCGATAGTTAGCATTGGATGTGAAGGGAGAGGGCACGAGATTAGAGGCGCTTTCGTAATGTCTATCTTAATTGTGTGTTAGGGCATGTGTTATTTCTGTAATTAAAACTTATATTTATTTATTTTAAAGCCTATATCTGAAAACACGCTTCACAATACTTGAAGTGAGGAGCTCCTTGAGGTGGGCCTCGCATCTTATGAAGCATAAGCCTCATTGCGATTTTTTTAAAACGTTGAGGCGGGTCTTTATTGCACAATTTTAAAAAAGGAATTGCATTAGACCAGAAAATGATATTAGATTCTTGCCTTTATCGGAGATACTATCAATTGAGTATCATAATGTTGGATTGTGCATTATTTGGTTATAACTCTAAAGCTAAACCAAACCAAATATTTTGAATGATTTGATTCGATTTGAGATTAGTGGTTCAAACAATGATTTTGATTAGTGAAATATTTAAATTTTTTTATTTTAGGTTCCGTTAGTAAAGCCACATTTTTGATAAAAATCAAAAATCAATTAAATACTAAAAAATTGAAACCCATTTCATAGTTTGCATTTCTAGTTTTGTTTTAGCTTTACCATTCAACTTTGGACTTTAGGATTCGACGCCTTGTATTAGTTTATTATATGTTGATTAATAAAGCTGCTTAGGATTTCTAATTTATTTCTAGATTTTCTTTGCTTTGCTATTTTATCTTAGCTATACATTGTACAAATAATTTTCAGAAATAGCTTACTTCGGTTTATCCAAAATCAAGCCAAAATAATCCAACCAAATTATTGTTTGATTTGGTTTGGTTCAACATTCTATTTTGTTGATTTAGTCTAGATTTTTGGACATCCAAAATCAACTCATTTTGTAAATTTGAATTCAAACTATCTAAATTGATCAAGTGCACACTCCTATCATAATTTGAATGGACAAAGCTTCTATTTTCTCCATGATTCTTTTTTATTCTTTGTTTGGTATCTTTAGAATTAGTTGTACTCTCCAAGCACAGCTTCTTATATGTCTGATGTTTCAATCTATCACTCCATGTAAAAACTAAAATCACATTTGTATGTAAAAGTTTTTAAAATACGTGTGAATAGTTGATGCTGAAATTCATTAATACAATTTCTCTGTTTGCGATATTCAAACAATGTCTTTTTTCAAGAATGTTTAATTCATAATAAATTTGTATTCGACCGTTTTTTATTTTCTAGCATATGCCTCTCATTCTATTTAAATGAATGATTAACTTTAGAAACTCAATAATATACTATAAGTGTTGTTTTGCCATAATCAAACTGAGTCTTTCTTTGAGAATGCATTTATTGATTTAAGATATTGATTTAGTTGGCTTCATGTAGGTTTCCCATTTTAATAAAACAAATGATGAAGAACCCGGATGGGCTCCTTTACGTGACGGTTACATGCTGACTAGCTCGAAGTTGAAGGACTGGGATAAAATGGAGGTAACTTGTTTGCTTCCTTGTAAACGTAGTCCATGAACTTGGGTTTTTTATCTTTAGAGATATATATATTTTTATTTTATTTTTATTTTTTAGGATTCTGCTTATAGTGGTGGACACACGAACATGCCATCTGATGAAAGCTCTTCTGATGACGATTAGAATAGTGTTTCTGGTTGTTTAATGCAGGTAAACTAGAGAGTAAATGTTCTCCCTAGGGAAATATACTGACCTTTAAAAATACGTCTTTTATTCTCATCCTTTGTTGGCTTCGTTAAATACTTTTTGGAGATTAATATTTTCTATTTAATCTTTTTGACCCTTCATGTTTATATCAAAACAATTGTTCAAAATGGATTTAACTGATTCTATTTAACTTATACTTATGTGGGCAGCCAGCTACTTTTTTGTAGTGTTCATTTGGAGCCGTTAATTCGGAATTAACTTAGTTTTTTCCCCTTTCATTTGAAGGACATGGAAATAAATATCTAAATACCAAAAAAAAAAAAATTCATGTAAATGCTTTTATTTATGTAGTAGCATGAGTGCTGCAATTTTCCTCGTTGTTGATACTGGACACTTGTCAGGGTCAAGGTTTTCGTAGATGCAGCTAATTCATTGGTGAAAAGAAGTTAAGTATTGAATTCATTTTCTAAATCATAAGCACAATCTACAACATATTCGATGCAAGAAAAACATGCAAACATTCACAAGGAAACTTGCTGTTGAATCTAACATAATTAGTTAGTATTTATGATGAGCCATTGAAAAATAAAAGAAACCCAAATCTGTATGAAACAATGATCTGTTTCTTTGCATTAACATTCAAGGCAGAAGAGGTGAGAGACCATTGAAGCGCAACAACATATGAAACTCATATAATGATTGTAAATCTCAATTGATGCAAAAGATAAAACAACATTAATCACACAAGTCAACCATGAACTAATAATAGATGCAGGGAATAGAGTTGGAAGATGGCATGATGGAAAAAAGGAAGAATAATTTGATCTGTTTAGATTCCACCATCTCTTCTTTGAGAAGCACACTTGGGAATAAGGAAGACTTAATACATAAAAAGGAAAAAAATTTAATTTTTGTATTAAATAATCAATCCTGTCTATAGTACTCCTTTTAGTAGAAAGACAAGGGCAGCAAATTGGAAAAATCCTAGCCTCAAACTATATTTAGTTTTCTGTTATCCGGAACCAATGGTAATCGAAGATATGTTATCCATCCTAACGTAACATACTGACACGTCAAAAGTAGCAATAAGAACATCATACCAAACGATACCAGTATAGTGACTTTAGTTTTTAATCATCACATTAATGATTTTTTTTCCACATATTGTGATGCCATTATCATGACGTATGTTGATGGGACTGTACTATCTATTTGATCCAGAATCCCAAGCAGAGATTTGCTCTTTTGTTTGTTGTTATATATTTTCATTCAATGGCTCGGATGCTTAGATGCACCTTATGATTGAAACATCATATGGCATGGCTCAACTATTTTTGTTGTATTTAAAATTTACGTTTTCAGCTCAATACCAATGGATTTGAATACATTTTAAAATAATAAAAAACCTAACACAACACAATGCAATGAATTGAAATTTCTATCAAAGTTTGTATCTTTGACTATCATCAAAAATTGTGAACTTGAGCTCATTGTTGACCTCCACATATGATCCATGAGTCGAATTGCCATTATCATGAAGTATGTTGATGGGACTGTACTATCTATTTGACCCCGAATCCCAAGCAGAGATTGGCTTTTTTGTTTGTTGTTATATATTTTCATTCAATGGCTCGGATGCTTAGATGCACCTTATGATTGAAACATCATATGGCATGGCCTAACTATTTTTGTTGAATTTAAAATTTACGTTTTCAGCTCAATACCAATGGATTGGAATACATTTTAAAATAATAAAAAACCTAACACAACACAATGCAATGAATCGAAATTTCTATCAAAGTTTGTATCTTTGACTATCATCAAAAATTGTGAGCTTGAGCTCACTGTTGACCTCCACACATGATCCACGAGTCGGATTGGATTTATGGAGCAATTTCGATGGACATCGGATACAACAACGCACAAATCGAAGTCGAAATACATTGGACATCGCCGAAATTATACGAAACGATCTCTGATCGATGAACGGACTTCACCATCGCGTTCAGAATGTCGAAATTGATCGAAACATATATTGCACAATCCCAAGGCCGACTGATCAAGAAGGAAAGCCGTCGATGTCTATGCGATATCAATCGGAGGTGAATGATGCCCAAACTAATTTACGGCGAAATTGACGCTCACGAAACATCAAAAACTTATCAGATTGTCATTAATTTGAGCGCCGATTTCGACAATGAATTGATGATTATTTTTTGACATAAAATAAAATTTATTTAACCTAAATTTAAATAATTATCACCAACCTATAGGATTTATCATGACAGACATTGATTATCTGGGCCAAGTCATAGTGGCTCACAAGCAAGCTGCCACCCTCCTTCCCTTGCTTGCTCGAGCTTACCATCGAACGGAGATTCCCCTCTCGATTCGCCGTTTTGTTCTCCCAAGAATCGACTCATGCAACCGAGCAGTAAAGCTCTAGTTCGACGCTTCCCGCCATCAGACGCTTATCAAACCGAGATCGAGTAGCGGTCGAGAACCAAAGCTCTCTCCTCTCCACTGCTTTTCTTGGGAGGAAACCCAAGACCAAAACCTCTAAACCCCTCTCTCTCTCTCTCTCTCTCCTCCTACGGGATTCGAAGCACAACCGCACTCCCCGTGAGCTCCTCGTCATCATCTTGTATCATTCGACGCTTCCATTTTCGGTAAAATGATATGAGAATCACATCTCAAACGCTCTGAAGTTTTCTTCTTGGATTCAAAGATTTGTTATTTCTGATGAGACGGTTCTTTACTTTGGCTAATGTGGGCTCCGAAAATTCGCCATCGACCTCTCGATAAATTGAATTGAAGAGAGTATGATTTAAGTGTCAGTATAATTTTCAGAATACAGATGAAATAGTAGATAAGACACTACCCAAAGATTTTACTCTCATTTTGTGAGAACTTTAGAGGGTTCTGTTTCTTATAAAGGAGTCTATAGTTAATCACCCCTCTCAATGATGTAGAGAGAACTTTGATTAAGAAAGGGTTTTAACGCTCGTATAGTAGCGATATATGGAGTTTTAGAATTTAAGATTATGAAATTCATCATTTCAGCTTAAACCAGATGATTCGGGGAATGATGACGCACCCGATCTAGATCCATGGTTATCCCGGTCGTGGTCCCAGTCTATTTAATGATGATGATTATAACAGAGGAAGGATTCTTATCAGCAACACATGGGTTACGTCTTTCAAGAAATTCTTGTAGACCTGTGGTGGTGTTTGACTAAGTAAATAATTTTAAGTCTACACCGACAGAGTGTTGTTTCTATTATATCCATGACTCACAACTCGAAATATCGGGGAGCATCTGAGCTACATTGATCGTAATATAATAGTTCTTGGACAAATCAGATCGAGGACTTTGAATTGTTTCATCTCATGGCTACCAGTTTCCATCGGCGGAATACGGGTCACACCGGCGAGATTGAGAGTAACATGGAACACTTAATTTGACATCAATTGCTGGAAGAAGTTTTCTTAATTTTTCCGACAAACAAGCATTGTGAAAGTTTGATTGATTGATTTTTACTTTAAGCTTTTAATTATAGAATTTCATTTAAGCATTTTTAGATTGATATTTAATTTGAGTTAATTTGATTTGAAATTAGAATTTCATTTTGATGGAAGTATCCCCTCTGGTTGAAATCACTATTCAACACAATATCATTGAGATTAATTGAATTGAATTGAATATATTTGAGAACTTGATCGTCAACTTTAGCTCCTAACAGAGGATCAAATCTCTCGACGTAATTATCTTCTGGATATTTTAATAAGTTGAAATTTTATAATAGATTTTAGGTTTTGTTAATTGGACCACCCCAATACTAATCCGGTGAAACTCAGCTGATCTTGACACTTAATTTAAACATTCAAATTTAGCGCCAGTATTTAAGAATGTTTAATTAACGATTGTCGCTTATACGATGTGCGAATTCTGGTTTTGATTTAAATTGTAATTTAAAATATTGCCGCTTAGTTTCTTTTAAATTTTTCAATTCTCCCTTGATTATATGTTCAATTTAAATCACTTTTAATAAGTTATACCAATTTCGTGTGTATGTTTTAGTCCTACTCATTATTATAGGTAATCATCTCCATATTATGTAAGAGTTATTAAACCTAATTTAGATTCATCCTTAACTCTACATCAAGCTTCTGTTTATTTGAAAATTAGACTTTAAGTTATATTTGTAGGGAAAAGTATTGTCTCATATAATTTTTACTTGTGATAATTACTCATCTAATCCTGTCGTCATATTTAATTTAAATAAAGATGGGTCCCGCATTGCTTCTTTCCATTTCTATAAATAAGGCTAATGGAGGGTCTTCCATTTCATATAGTTTGCTTTAGGTGTTTGGAGTTTGGAAGGGGAGAAAGATCTGATTACATTTCAAGTAAGTGTTTTATTCTTTCAAAGTTCTTTTAAGTATTTCCTTTGATTTAATGTTTGTCATTTTTAATTTGAATTTAACTTTAGGTTTCCTAGCCTAATATTCTTAAGCCGGTTCTTTTTGTTTTCCATTTTTTTTATAAGTCAAAAGATTTGATGAAATTGTGCCTCCTGTCATCCCCGATGGGGTTGATCGAGTATTTCGCTTTCTAGACCTAACGAAGAATGAGCAGTGTCAGAACACTACCGGTTTCCATCTCGCCCAACGAAGCTCTCTTTAACTGAAAGAAGACAAATGTATGATAATATATATATATATATATATATATATATATATATATATATATATATATATATTGTTTCCTCTTTTTTTCTAAGTCGAAATTCAACAAAGCAAAGATTTCTGGGGAGCTCATCTAATAGATGTTGGCTTACTCGGTATGCCTCTAATGAATAGTGGCGATGTGGACACGATTTGATTTTTCATCTCTTTCTAAATGACACGTGGGCCTTCAAACCTATAAAGAAACACAAACATATATACATCCACATCACACATTGATCTCACACGTTTTGACTCATTTTTCTGTGCGTTGCAATGTTTGGCAAAGAGACGGACTTGGAGATAAAAAACCAAGAGAACTTTAATGACGGTATTCCTCTCCTGCGAAGGAAATGAAGGAAAATAGAAATGGAGATGCCGAAAAGAACCCTAATTATGTTTCTCAAAAAGAAAACGAATTGGAAAGGGTGATAAGGGGCGATCGAAACCAAATAAGAACTAATGATGTTCTTCCGATCAGGCAAAAGCAAATTTGGAAATTTGGATTAGGGAAATGGGGGAAATTTCGGATTGAGAAAATAAGGGAATTTGAAAGTGGATTTTCGATTTTGGTGAAAATGAGGGAAAAACAAAGGAATTTCAGATTGAGGGTAAGGTAAAGAGGAGAATTTTGGATTTGTAAAGGGTGAGGGAAAATAGGATTTTGGATTTGTGAGGGTGAGGGGGAAGGATTTTCGGTTTTGTGGAAAATGAGGGAAGAAAAATGGATTAAGGATTGATTTTGTGAGAAGGAAAAAGAAATAAAGAAAAGGAAGGAAGGATTTTTGATTTTGTGAGAGGAAGAAAGAAATAGAGAAAGGAGAAAGGGAAAATGGAAGAAAAGAGAAGAAAAAAGAAGAAGAAGTCTTGCCTCCTTTTCTGCTTCTGAGGGAAGCAGGAGAGAGGATTTTGGTTTTTTTTTTGGAGAGGGGAGGAGGAAGTCCACCTCCAGGTGCGGCTTGAAGGAAGAGGGCTGCGCTCCCTCACAGGAACTCAGAGTCTCGAATGGAAGAAAGGGGAGGAGATCGCTTGGTTGCTGGGAAGAGGGAAGCAGGCTGCGGAAGGGGAGATCTGAGTCGCTGAGCCACCCGCATGATGAAGGGAAGGAGGGAGGAGGGGAGGCTCTGCATCTGGGTTCCTCGCAGGGGGGAGGTCGAACCGAACCGCTACCGCGGAAAGAGAAATGATCGTTTATTAGTGGGATTTAGGCTGGATTAGATTTAGCTCTTTAAAATTTTTTATTGCTTAATCGATTTTAATGTGAATTTATGCCGCACCTCAACATAGTGATATATATATTGATCAAAGGTTATTTTGTTCAACGAATCCAATCCGCTAATCGAGGCCGTTTGGTTCAAGTTAGAGTCAAATTGAGTCCATTTCAGCTCAAAATGCACGCTATCATTTCTGACCGCTTGATTTTCACGCAGACTTGTCTGAATTGAGTGCGAACAGTTTTACTTCATAGATTTCGATGTTTTGAAGCAATGACGCAATCAATTTCGCGAACGGAGATTATTTGTCTTGGGTCGGCCTTCTCGATCCGACATGCGTTTCCACATTAACGACATCGCTTGATCACTGATCATCAAATCAATATTTTTTTATTCTAACTAGCTTCAACATTCTGAACGTGATGACGAAGTCCGTTCGTCGATCGGAGATCATTTGGGTTGATTTTGGCAATGTCCAGTGCATTTCATTCTCGATTTGCGTGCTATCACTTCCGATCCTTTGACATTTGCACAGACTAGTCCGAATTGAGCGTGGACGATCTTATTTGGTAGTTTTTGATGTTTCGAAGTTAACGACACGATCAATTTCATGAATGAAGGTCGTTCGGACATCGTCGCAGCTTCCTGACTCCGATATGTGCGTCGACACATTGATAGCTCGATTGCTTGATCGGTTGATCTTTGAATTATGCAATATTTATATTCTGATTAGTTTCGATGTTCTAAATGCGACGGCGAAGTCCATTCGTCGATCGGAGGTCGTTTCAACCATTTTCGGTGACATTCAGCATATTTTGAGCCCCGATTTGCGCACTGTCACTTCCGAAGTCCGTCAAATTCGACTTGTAGCCTTGACTCGACTTATGACACGTATACGAAGGACAACAGCTAATCCTCATTTCCGAAGCTGTCCTATCATCTATGCGTTTTACGACATCAATTTTTGCATCAGTAGCTGAAAAATTCCTCTTTTTTGAATTATGCTGATTATTTACACTTACTCATTCTTGAAGAAGAAAGTTTTAGAAATGTATGTGGTTGAAGATAAAGGTGGAGCCATTGCTCTGATACTTGTAGCCTTGTTATTTTTTGGCACATGGCTTGTAATTTTGACACTTTTAGAGGGAAGGAAGTCGTCTTTCTCAACACACATACTTGGATTATTCTATCACAAATTTGTTGGCTGCCATTTGCTCTTACGATTATTCCTCTGACCAGGAGTATGATCTTCATCCCAATGACATAAGGATCAGTTGCTTTATGATGGTTTGGCTGAATTCAATAAGAGAGAAAGTGTGATAGAGGGAAATGTGGAGTTGTTAGCTATCGTTCCCAAAATGAATCAAAGTTTGTCATTGAATAGTTGCTTATACAAAAATCTTTTATGAGAGCTGAATGCAAATACTTATAGGATTCAAAGATTTCATCTCTTTTCACTTACTAATATGCTAAGATGAGAACTAGTTCACATTCCGCCGTCAAATAATTATTTTTGTTGTGAGATCAAGATAAAATAAGAGATGAATATAACCACTATTTTAAAACTAGGACCGTTCTCAACTGTTTAACGGTGAACCAAACCATAGGCGTCCAGTTAACTATAAAAACCTCTTTTGCATCGAACCAGTGAGAATCGGCTTGAACCTCCGGTTCAACCGGTCAATTGGTGAACCGGCCAGTTCAAATGAATCCCATTTAATTTCTTTTAATTTTTTAACTAATAATTAAACATAATATTTTAATTAAATGTTTTAAAATAAATTTAATGCATCTTAAAAGTTTTATTTTTATTAATATAAATTTAGTTAAATTAATTTACAATATAAATATGAAGTTATCAAGTCTAGACACCACTTAGGTGGGTCCAAAGTTTTTATTTGGAAAGCTCATTTCTATATAAAGAATATATCATTAGCTTCTTTTATTATGTGGGATAAAAGGTTTTAAAAACATGTTGAAACTTGACTTGGACTATATGAATAAAGAATTAAATTAAAGAATTGAGATTTTAAAATATTAAATGGGCTTTTAAATCTAAAAATAAAAAATAATATTTTAATTTTTTTACTTTATACTCTTATTATAAATTTTTTTTATAATATAAATAAATTATTTTAGAATATAAAATTTATAATAATATATTATAAATATTTCACATATTATATATTGTATTATTATTTATATTTTATAAAATTTAAAATAATTTTTTACATTAAAATTTAATATTTTTATTATAAATTATATTAATATTTATAAATCTATATAAAATTTATTCTTAATTTTTAAATATATTTAATATACACATATTTAGATATATAATAGATGTATAATTATATTTTAATAAATTTTAATTTGATTTTTAAATTTATATAACAACAATAACAAGCTTTTATCCCACTAAGTGGGGTCTACTATATAAATCCTTCGTCTCCATTGTGTCCTATTATGTGTCAAATTCTCATTTAATTCAAGTATACTAAGGTCATATTTTTAAATTTATAATTATTAAAAATATTACTTATATATTATTTATTCTATTTTATGTTTATCATATATTTATATTATTTCATCATTTAGATTATTTTTAATAATTTAAATATTTATTACGTCATCTAGCTCAACCCCGATTCAACCTCGGTCGAACCATGAACTTTGAACCTCTCTTTCTTTTGATTTTATGTTCGATCCGGTTTTGACAACATTGAATATATCTTTAGATTCTGTGGAGTGTAAAGTTTTCATTTGGACTTACTGAAAGGAAACATATGGATGAGTGCATATATGTATTTCACTTATTGTAGGTATTTCAAGATCTCATCATGCTTAGAAGAGCGTGACGAGTTTGAAGGATGCCGAGAGCTAAGAAAAGATCAGTCGTGAGTCAATGACAGACCGCTATGCCAGAAATGACGGAAGGCGATATTTCGATGCACTCTGGCTGGGGATGACGTCGGGATGCTACCAAATTTCATTCCAAACGCATGTGTATATGTTTGCTTAGCATATTAAATTTTTGTACTTAGTGCTTCAATATAATTACAAATATTTGTTAGATATAAGTTGCGTATATCGCCAAAGATAGGAGAAACCGGATGCTTTTACGTAGGTATTGAAGGCCTATGCACGCTTTCTTAAGCGTGGTGGGTTTAGAAGACTCTCTAAGCCACAGTGTTGCAAGACACTGACTATGCATGCTTTCTTAAGCATGGTAGGAAGGTTCTAGCACTCCCGAAGCAGCCCCCTGTGTGGGACGATGCCAAGAGGCTATCAAAATAGAGATTGATAATAAATGAAAATGAAATAGTTAAAGAATAATATTTGAAGCTTAAACGAGTAATAAGATCAATAATTGAACTAAGTACAATATATTAAGACGCTGAGACAAGATTAGGCTTACAGTCATCTGATTGACAATAGTCTATAACAAATTAGATGTCTATCCAATGCAAGCAAAATACTTGAATGAATAAGAAATACACTGTGCAATGAAATATTCAAAAGAGTAAAGTCGAATATGAATGAATCTACAATATACTCCATCAGATTCTCAACAAATTATATAAGCGAATAGAAGACATTAATAAATCATCTTGAAGTGGCCTTGCATTTGAATTCATGATGACAGAATGCATGAAAATAAGTATAAATCTTTAAATGGAACAAGCAGTGCACATATTATAAGACAATCATATGCTTAAATTTATGGAATTAAAATGCATGCATATGACTTAACGTGATGAATTTTGCACGTATCATAAGGCATGATTAAAACTCAAATTCAATGTTTTAAAATTATGCAAACAATCTAAAATACACCGATCTTGAGAAAGCATATATCTTAGTGTCCAAGATGTACGGGTTGATTATGGTTCAAAAATTGGGTTTAACAAAATATATAACTTTCTCAACTCCATAAAATATCTGAGAAGCTAATTCTGTCATATGACAGTAAAGTGATTATCTCCTAACTTCCCAATGATGATGGATAATTGAGAATATCAACCAGAGAAGTCATTATCATCAAAATATTTAAGATATTTATAATCGATATTCTCAATTTCAAAATTCTCAAAATATAAATCTAGATCTGATTCTTTATTATTAAATTGATATAAGTCGACAAGATCTGGAAAAATAAACTAAATGATCAAGTAGACTTATATTCTTCGATGATGACTGTGTTGAATAAGGATTTCAATCGGAGGGGATATTACTATCCAAATGTATTTGTAATTTGAACAATTTAATTTATATCAAGTATTAATTTAAATATTTTTTTTTCTAATATGCCATTAAGTTATAGATGTCTACTTGAAATTCATAATGTAAAAATTTAAAGCAAACTCCACTCAACCCATCTTCTGTAATTGTTTGTTGAAGGAGACAAATTAAGAAAACTCTAACTCACAAAGGAGTCAATGTTAAGTCAAGTACATCTATAGTCACACTCAATTAATCTCATATCATAGCGGGCTCCGTGTCCTCCGTCGTGGGGTTAATAATGATGCGATGCATCGAGTCCTCTGACGGTATTGCCACAAATGACACGTATATTACACGATCAGAAATGTATGTTCTTCAATGACTGTCCTTTGAGTTGTGAATCATGGGTACACTGATAGGCAAAAGTCCTCTCATTTGGGTAGACTTAAACTTGTCTCCTTAGACAAACGTCGCTCTAGGTCTACAAGATTTTCTTGGACGACACAATCCATGACTGCTGACAATGATCCTTCGATTAAGTTGGGTCGACTACCTCCTCTGACTTAGTAGACTAGAGATCACGATAACCCGGGATGATAGAACTATGAGATTTTGATCGGGCGCATCATCATTCCCCCAATCATCTGCTTTAGGTTAAAATAATGAATTTCATAAATTCACAATTTTATACTCCACATGTTTGCCTTACACGCCATGATTTAGTAATTTAACGTTTTAATCGAAAGTTCTCTCAAAGATTGGGAGGGTAATTAAGTATTGATGCTTGAAACTTGGAATCAGATCTAAAGTCCTCACAAAATGAGGGCGAAATCTCTAGGTAGTGTCTTATCTACTATTACATCTCCCTTCTGAAGATTTGATCGACATTTAAATCAAACTCTATTAATTGAGAGTTCGGTGGAGAATTTTTGGAGCCCACACTCACATCACTCCACTTTCTCCCCTTATTATATTGATGGCCACATCAATGCTACTTTAGGTTGCATTTGGGACAGTGGTGCAGTGCGGCGTATTTTCACACCGCACCACAGTTGTCATTTAGGAAACTGTAGTTTGGATGCAATTTGAAGAATCTATGGTGAGAAACTGTGTTTTGAAACTTGGTAGATTGTGGTGGCTGTCAGAAATTATGGTCTAACTTAAAAAAAAAAAAAAATTATAATACTCATCATAGTTTCTTAAACATCTTCTCTAACAGTTTTACTGTATTTTCATACTATTATAGCTATCCTAAATAGAGTTTAAATGTTAGTGGCATGTCTCTCTGTGTGTGTGTGTCACTTTCACTCTCTTTTATGTCCCGATGCTATAACGTCTGGGCACAAACATGGCTGCCTGAATTTAGATAAAGCCTCTCAAGCATACGATGGAATTTAGCTGATGCCTCTCGTCTTTTGTCATAGACAGGTTTTTACTGCAGTTTGATTTTGAATGAATAGGTTCAGCGTGATTGGATGCCTGAATGGGACTTCTGGAGATAGCCATGGACAGTTTGCATATGGCAGCAGCAGGAGTTGTTGGTTATGAAAACGATCACTGAAAGTGCATCAGTTTTATAGCTGAAGCTGTTGTTTTCAAATGGTCTGTTTTATTTTTTTACTTTCAATGACTCCATTCTATCGCAGGATCCTGTCATAGAACACCTGCACCTCTTCACGATTAACAAGAGAAATAATTCTTCTTTTTAACTTCCCTCGGAAAACATGGCTTTACATGCAATTAGCGTCATATTATATAATAATTATGTTTCAATATGGATAAGCCACTTTTGTTCATGTTTGATGCATTGGGCATTCATCTGTTTTGCGAATTATAATTTCTTCATGGCTTTGCTTTAGGGTTCTTTTTGGTATTCTTCCTTGAAACTTTTTTTTTCATACTGCTAATCTATTCAGCAAATGATTCGCAATTTTTCAAGCTAATCTTATAATTTTTCAAGCTCGCAATTTTCATCATATTTTATATGAAAGTGGGAAATAGTGTTTTGGATATTTTTTAAATTTAGTACTGATAATTTTTCTTTAATATGATTTGCAGTATAATTTAAATATTTCATTAAGAGGTTGTTTGGTTGTCTGAATTTTGGATGTAAATTAAAATAAATGCAGAGGTTTTAATTTTTTTTAGCTTTTGACATGGTGCGAAGCAAAATTTTCAAGGTAATATAATGTATTTAAAATACATTATAAATGTCATTTTTGGTGTATTTGGAATTTGCCTAAATCGAGCAAATTTCAAATATACAAGATATCATATACCGCCACCACGCTCGCCAATCGCTCAGCCTCTCTCACAATCTCAAGAATATTTTGCATTACATTTATTTTACTAAACAAAATAAAATAAACTCATGTAGTTATAGAGTTTTCAACTAAACAACTCTAAAGTAAACAAAATATATTGTATTTTATTTACATTATATTTCTTTTTCAAACAATCAAACAACTCATGAACTTATTTCGGTTTATCTCAGCGAATTGCTTGAAGATTGTCGCGTTTAATTTAACACGACATACTGAAAACAATAGAGAGGTTCCTCCTTCCCTTTCCTCATTACTTACAGGAGAATGTCGCGTTTAATTTAACACGATTTCCACCCTCTTCATTAATGTTATGTTGCTGCAGAAGAACGTAAAATTTTGCTTTTAGTTTTTGACTGAAGCCTTTATTTTGTCACTGCCAATTTGGACACTAGTTTTGTCATATCTGTGTCACTACCATTTTAAGTCAAAGTTCTTAGGAGTGACGAAGTGCTAGGTGAGACGGTTGAGGGTTTTACCCCCATCTGCTGAGACCTGCATTCCATCACATTCCTGATGTGTGCGTTGAATTCTAAGACTTTTTAGAACTTTTTAGAGCTTAGATCAGAATGAAGAACTAAAAAAAAGTGAATTTATGAGAATTCTTATGGCTCCAGAGCTCTGATTTTCTTTCACCCATTGAGCAAAAAGGCTCAAGTACTATAAAATTTCAAGATTGCTTTTTTTTTTTTTTTTGGGAAAACATGATTGCTCATTTGTCTTGAGTTCTCATTTACTGACACAAGAGTTTGCAATAAATTACTAAACTCGATTCGCATCAAATTTGCAGGTATGTTTTCGATTAAAAAGAAATCATTTTAAATATTAATGGGTTGTTTGGAATCATTTTTATTTTTTATTTTATTTATATTTTGTTTCAAAGTAAAATATATTTGATGGTAAATATTATTTTTAAAAATATTTAAAATATTTAAAAACTGTTTTGAGTATTATAAAAAATAATATTATTTATTTTTAAAATAAAAAATATATTAAAATAAAATTGATCTCAAATTAGTCCTAAATTATTAAGTATTTTAAACATATTTAATGAGTATCGTTTTGTAAGTTGCCCAGTGCATGGGCAACTTGTGTTTAGACGCTTCATTTGGCCTGCAAATTTTTTTTATCTTATTGTTTATATTAAAGATAAATTATTTATAATTTTTAAATAATTTTAATTTAAACAATTTTATGCTGGAAATATATTATTTGGTTATAAAAATTTTAAGTTGAAATAAAATATTTTTTCAAAAGGAATATTTATTTTATAATAGTTTACATTATTTCTAAATGTTTTAAAAATATTTGATAGAAATTTTTCAATATTTATTATTTTGACATTTTTAAGAAATATATTTTGTGATATTTGAGTGAATTTAAGGATAAATTGACATTATTTAAGAATATGAACTCAAAATCTTTTAGATATAATGTAAGTATTTAGAATATTTTATTATTTTTATAGTTTTTTTACTTTGACAAAATAATTTTAAAATTTTATAATATTTATAAGTTTTATTTTCGTAAGTTTTGAATTATTATTTTTTTCAGTTTGATAGTTTACTTTTCAAATTACGTATTTTATAAAAGAATATTTACATATCACATAAATTTTTTGGCTAAATTTTTAATAATAGTCATCGTTAAAAATAAAATTAATAATATGAGTGTTATTTAAAAAAAAAAAAAGAAAAAGCTAGAAATAGGAACAGTCATAAGCGACTTCCTGTATTATTATTTTTTTTAAATGCGAAATAATACTGTCGTAACACCTGCCAAAAAAAATTATTTAAACAATCAAAAATAAAATTTATTTAAACAATCAAGTATATTTATAATTAAAATAATTGTAGTTTTGAGGCTATAAATCAAGAGATAATTAAGAGAGAAATTAAAGCTTAAAAGTGCCATGAACATGTATACAATATATAATTTTAGCATTGAACTAAATTTAGTACTTTTTTTCATTTCAATTATCTACTTAGCAAAATATTTTGTTGTACAAACTCAGAAGCTTATTTTTTTTTCTTAGCTAGATTCTTAAATGAAGGTGCATTGTAATTCTTATTATTGAACTCTTATATTTGTTTGATCTCTGCTCTTGATTATGTGAGTTATTTTTTGTTGTCTGAATATAAATTATGTTTCGTAATTCTCTTAAAATTTCCTTTCAATAGCCATTTTAGGCAGGGGCTGACACAGACACAGTTGAGAGTGAGCAATTGCCCCTCTGAACTTGATAATTTCTCTTATATATGATATCAAATTTATCATTTGCCCCCCCTACAAATTTTTTTTATCATTTATTTTTGTCCTAACATATAAATTTATCCATCCTGAAAATTGATAGTTGGTTCTGCCCCTGAATTTCTAGGCATAAATTAGAATTAATAAGTTAATTAATTAAACATAATTAAATTATATGTGTATCATGTGATAATTATGTGCATATTAATATATATATAGTTAAGTGTGAAATGATGTGTTAAATTAGATTAAAATAATTAATTGAATATTTTAAGATAATTTTTATTTTTATTAATAAGTTAAAAATCAATTTATATATGTTATATTTAAATTAAGATCGAGTGTGATTTATTAATTAGCAAAGTTAACTTAGTTAATTTAATAAATCTAAATTAACCAACAATTTATATGGATTGTTGAAAATTTATGAAAATTGATTTTTATTTAACTTTAAATATTTTAATGAATATTCTAATTTTATTGTTTTTATAATTAAACATGAATAAAGCATTGGATAAAAGTTTTGGGGAGGAAGAATGTGTGACTAGAGCTAACTCTTCGAATAATTCCTAAATAAATATTAAAAGTTGATAATTGAATTAACTTTAGCGAATTTATAATAAATTATTTGGTAATTAAATTGAAATTTTAATTTGGTCGATTTTATTTTGCAGTGTTAGGAGAGTCGAGACTTTTTTTTAAATTTGTAATAACTGATTTTTATGAAGAAAAATTACGTTGAGACAGTTTATGTAAGAAAAAGATTTTGAGGAGCCAGTTTCACGAGAAAACTTAACCAATTAAGTAAGATTTGTAATTCTAACACAAAAAAATAAGTTTTTTATTCTCTATAATATTTTTGTGTACGATATTGAATGCAAACAATTTTAATTCTTCATTCTGTGAATCGTATGTGTTATAAGTTTTATTTGTAATCAAATTACATGAACAACTTTGATTATTATAAACAATTCAATTGAACACTTGATTATGTGTTATTCCTCGTAATATTCATCCATTTAAGTAAGCATGTGATAGAGTAAGCCATACTTTTCATTTCTAGTTGCTTTGCATGTCTATATCAAGCATAAAATGCTAAATAATAATTGTAGATATTAAAACATACTTAGTTAAGAAATATCATATAATACGAATCATGTTAGTAATATGTTATGATATTACCTGCACAAGTTTAAAATAAAAGAGTTCATAAAGATAAAAGGGTTCTCAAATGATATGAAATAAAGTAAAATGATCCCATAAAGGTAAAGGTTCTTAGTTTAGCTTTGAAGTTAGTTTGCGTTAGTCAATAACTTTGATAACTATATATGATACATTTCAAAGTTAAATATATATATATATATATATATATATATATATATATATATATATATATATATATATATATATATATATATTAATTCTTTTAAATTATTAGTAAAGTTTAAAATTATCAATTGCACAACTATTTTGATCATATATATATAATTTTGTTTTGCAAATTTATAATTAGCATGCAAATTGATTTCTATGCTTCAGTGTTTGAATTATATACTACTTGTTTATATTGCTAAGTCTTATGATTTATTAGATGAATATAATTAGTTTTATAGACAAAGAGAAGGATAAAGGTGAGGAGTAGGTTTTTGCCTTTTTTTTAAGTATTTTATGGGAAAATCTAGTGTAAATAAGTTTTGAGGTGAGTTTCAATAAACTTTTTAGTTTAATTTTTTTTTACATTTGGTATTCTAGATGCTTTGTAGTTTAGTAATAGAAGTTTTAGTTTAAATTGCTTCTTAGTAAAATAAATATTTGTTGATTTTGATGGATTATTCTCATGAAAATATTTTTATGCTATTTGGATGAATTTAGACGAGTGAGTGGATCTATTATTTTATTATGTAACAAATTAATTTTCTACAATAAATATTTAAGAAATATTCAATCAATTAAATCTGTCATTCTCTGTTACATCCTACTTTGATTAGTTGTAGGTTATTATAATGGGTGATTGATAATAGTATCGGAGCATTTGAATTTTGAGAATCAATTACAGAACCAACTAAAATGGTTTGTTTAGGCTCTGGCAGCCGGCTGGCCAACAAGGGTGGTTGACAATGGTAAGGAGCTAGTGAGGTGGAGGTCCTTTAGTGGCTGCTAAAGTTTGGTGGCCATTGGTGATGGGGACAAGTCCCTTGGGGACCAAGGGTCGATCAAGGTGAAAGGGATCTCACATTGGTAAATGGTTGAGTCCAATAGCCTTGGGTCAGGTTGGGTCAATAATTCTATGCTTAAGGAGTGCTAAAGGTGACTATCATGGCCTAAGGAAGTTGATAAACCTTCTAAATGAGAATTTTGTCCTATTTGAAACCATTGGTTCACTTGGTTTGGACTAAATCAGGTTCAACTTGGGTTTGGTCCATTTGAGCAAGTCAATGGGGATCTAAGATAAGTCATGTCAAGTTTGGTTGAGTTAAGATTTGGTTTAGTTGGGTTCAACTCAATTTGGCCTATACAAGTCAATTTGGGTTCTAAAGGATTAGGTTGATCAATTGACTAAATTAGATTAAGAGGACTATTGGATTAAGTTCAAATGATCATTTGAAATTTATTGGTGCAATTAACTTGATTTAATTTAAAGTATATTTGGATTTGACTCATATAGGTTCATATGGGTCAAATGAGTTAAATTGACAAGTTTGGTCAAATTAAGTTGGATGAGGGATTGAATTATGTTTGATTTAACATTTGACATGGATTGGAGGCTTTGATTTGGTTTATAATAAGTTTTAGTTCAATTTGACCTTTTAGATTGGGCTAAATAGGTCAATTGGGTTGGGTTGATCAAATTGGTTTCAATTGGTGATTGAGTAATGTTCAGTAATCAATTTGAGCTGGATTGGAGTATTGGTTCAATCCATTTTTATTTGGAATGAGTTTTGGTCCAATTTAGCCCTTAGGTCAAATTGAGTCAACTTGGGTTAGATGGCCAAATTGGCTCAATTAGGTTCAATCTATTATAATTGAGTATTTGATTATGACAACAACCATTTTGGAAGAGGTTAGATGAGTTGATTAGGTCCAATTTGAATTGGATCAAGATTTAGTTCAATTTGATATTTTAAGCTAAATTGGGTCATGCGAATCAATTGGCTTAATTAGGTTTAATTAGGGTCAGTTGAGTGTTGAAACACATTCAATAGTGACTTTGGAGTTGATTTGTGGGTTTGATTACAATCATTTGAGTCGATTGAATTTTGACTTATTTAGACCTTTTAGGTTAAATGGGTCAAGTTAGGTTAATTGGGCCAATTGGTGAAATTGAGTTTGTTGAAATGGATGAAATTTTCAATTGAGTGGCTGGAATGATCATGAGGTTTGGATTGGTTCCATTTGATTTAGATCAAGTAGAATTGAATTTTGGCCCTATAGGGTTCAAATGGGTCAACTTAAGTTAAGGGCCAGTTTGACTTGGTCTGATCTAATTGGGTTGCAGTCAGGGTTCAATCAAATTCAATTGATGTTCAAATGTGTTTAGGTAAGTTCAATTTTCAATTAGATTGGGCTGATTTTAGATTTAGCCATTTTAAGCCCGAATGGATAAAATTGGGTCAACTCAACAATTTGCTAAAACTGAACTTTAATGGGTCAAGCTAGATTTAAAATCAATTGGTCTTAGTCAAGGGTTGACTTATAATCATTTAGTTTAGTTTTGACGAATTGATTTGATTCAATATTTGAATTAGTAAAAAAAGTATTCTCCTAACCTCTAGAAGTGTCCTAATTCTAGGAAGACCTTAGTGCTTAGATGAATCATAAGTCTAAAGAGATGATCGTCGACTTCACTCTAAAAGTGAGGTCAACACATACACATATGATAGTTTAAATAAAAAGTTCAAATTAGAAAATGATTATCCAAATTAATCATAATAGATTATATTGTATGATATGCATTGATCCACATTTAAAAATTAGTAAAATTGTATTAATCAAGAAATTTTGAAATTTAAACTTTTCATACTTTACCAATGGTAATCATATCTTATAGTAGCTTAATTTCAAATAGCAAAATCATCTAAACAACTTTTCTTAGTTAAATTGATTCAAATTTTCAAATAATTATATTGTATGATGTATTTTCTTGATTAATATAATTAAGTTTTTAAATCAAAGAAAAAACATTTAATTGATCATATTGTGTAATATTGATTGTACTATATAATCATTTAATACTCTATTAAGTTAACTATTTTAAAGATTTTTTTGACTTATTATTTTTAAGCTATAAATATTTAAAAAAATCAAGAGAGATCATGAAAGAATTTTTTTTTTCTTTGAGAGAAACCCATTGAGATTGAATTTCAAAATCATAAATAAGAAATTTTAAAGAAAGTATGCACATTATAACTACCTTCTCTCTATTTACCTTGTTACCCTTTGAGTTAAAGATATGACTATTGTAAGTGCTGTAGTTTTGTGTTGGTGACTTGTCTTTTGATATCAAATTATTTGTGAAAATTTTAGTACCAATGGGTTTCTCTCTAAAATTTTCTCTCTGGTTAGCCAATGGTCTTGGGTGTCCTGCTTGGAGTGAAAGATAAGACGTTTCTCCATTAACAACAAAAAGAGAAATGCCAAATCGTGTCATGGAAAGAAGATTGTGATGGAAAGAGAGAGAGAGAGACCCACCGCCCTTAGCGCAGTTGGTGAGGACAAACGCGGCTGGATACTCCTCGATCCGCATTCGATTCGAATCCCCTTCAGCGCGGGGTGCACTAACTTAACGGGTGAAAAGAAAACTTGTGAATCGGGTGCCAGTCACGGGATATGTCCAAGTCACATGCCACAATATGAGTTGAATTAGGGGTGGACATCTCGTTACCAAAGAGAGAGAGAGAGAGAGAGAGAGAGAGAGAGAGAGAGAGAGTGATGGTCTTCCTGCTTGGAATGAAAGATAAGACGTTTCTCCATAAAAAATAAAAGAGAAATGCCAAATCGTACCCACCGTCTCTTAGCTCGCTTGATGGGTGAGCGTGGCTTGGAACTTCCGAGCCCGCATTCAATTTCTCTCCAGGGCGGAGGCGACTGATAGAAAGTAAGTGGGGACCCGACATATATGAGTGATAAATGTGATACTAAGCCCCCATAAGAGAGAGAGAGAGAGAAGATTGAAACTCTCAAAAGGAGGACTTGAGGAATGGAATCAGGCATCAGTGCTAAACAATGTTGTCTCTTTACTATTTAATTTTTGAACTCTTTTCGTCACTTATTCTTTCCACATTGCAATGTAATGAAAAATGTTATGATTTATATCATATATTTATTAGATTATGACTATATGATGGTTCAAATTACTCTTAATTTGTAAAATACTTCATATGATTGCTAGCTGTACAAGACAAAAAAGAAGCCATCATTTATATCCTTATTTCATGTTACCTTAGCACAATAAATCTCTCAATTACTTTTAATATAAAGTTCCAAACTCTTACATTTTCACTAAGTTTAATTTTAAATTAATTTAAAAATATTAAAAAATTAATTTAATCCTTATTTTAAAATTACAAACTAATTTATCGCCCACTTTGATGTATCGCACTCATCAAACATATCATATACTTGATTTCAAAATAAAAATAAAAATTACACATTTTACAATTTTACTATTATAAAATATAAAGGGCATTTTTCTACAATTTTACTATTATAAAATATATAAAATCAAAATTTCTCAATATACATATTCAGTTAGTATTAAGACTATTTAATTTCATTTTTTTACATGTATATTTTTTTAATTGATATTAAAATTTTTTATCCTTGAATTTATTTTTAATGGAGGAAAAGTAAGCGTTTTACAATTTTTTATATAATTTGATTGTAATTAAAAATATTAATTATTTAAATATAAGTACTTTAATTTTCAAATAAATAAAAAAATTATATATATATATATATATAATTTTTTCATACATCGATATTATTATTATTATGATATTAAATAGTTTTAATATTTATTATATTATTACAGCTTAGTCTTGATTAAATTTAATTGAATTTTTAATTTTTTTAATACAATATCTAACCCAATATTCATAACTTATATTTCTTACAGAGAGATCTCCTTGAACCAAGTAGCAATGTTGACCTAATCAGGGGTTCCTGGGCACTTACCACTACCACCAGCTTCTGTTCCACGCGATCTCACATGTCACACCCGTAACCAACGGTGGATCTCCGGCCGACGTCGCCATCGTCACGGTTCCTCTCCATTTCCCATCACTATGTCGTATCTCTTTCCCTCTCTCTTTTTATCCGGATCCCCTCATCAAACAATAAGCATAGGAAGGTCGGCGCATCGATTTGGCTTCACGGACGGCGACGTTGGAGAAGAGGAAAAAGCTGCAGCTTCGACTGTAGGGCAAGGTGGTCGTCCATGACTCTCGGAGGATCTGGCGGATCCAGCATCGTAGGTGAGAAGATAACCACTTTTTTTTGGCTTTCAGCTTGCTTATCTTTATCATGGATTTTCTATTGATTGGCTTGGAGAATCGGAAAAAATGGAGGGGTTTGTAATGGATGAATATGAAGTGATTTGGGGAGCGAACTCGCTCATTCGAGCCTAATCTAACTCGCGATTTAGGTAGTTTGGATTATTGCGTTTTGCATAGGAATAAAGATCTATTTACTGGGTCGGACTTGATTTATGCAGATGATTACCCTTATTTCAACTATTTGTAGTTTTCCATTTGTTCCTGCTAAGGTGTTGAATCCTTTGCAATTCTTTTGATCAAGTTATATTCCTGTTAGCTTAGATCTTCTTTTTCTTCCTTATTTTTTATGTTAATTTATCTGCCGGTGTATTTGGAGTGCAATTTCTACTGTCCGTTTGATGCCAAAACCATCGAAGTCTATTTGTAGCTAACTTATCTTCCATAGATGATAACAAACTTTTGCTGACCCTATGAAGTTTTGCTTAGTTTGTGATAGATGCATCGGTAAGGTAATATTGTTAAATTCATTGTTGGTTGACTCCTAAATATTTACTGTTACCCATTCATACATACATACATACATACATATATACGTACGTACATACATGATTAACTTGCTTGGTTATCTATAAAGATGATGTTTGCATAGCAACATTCTTTTTTAACCAAAAATTTGACTCAACATATTATTTTAGGAGCGTCTTTTCTTTTAAACTTAATAACCATAAACAAAATTGATGGAATTGGCAGTCATTATAAAGTATTTGATACAAAAATTGTATTTCATTTCATTACTAAACCTAAGAAGTAATTACAAATGAAATGAATGAAATTTTAAATAAAGAAATATGCATATTAATTAGTTAAAGCAAGAAATTGTTGAAAAAGCAATTCAAGTTCAAATTAATTTTGGAATATTCGACAAAAATCTCTCTAATCTTATAAAACTTTAAAAGTCAATATGCAGAGATAATCCAATATCCTTCTAGAATAGAAAGTTTCATTGTGTTACCCTACTTTACATAGCTAGGCTTAATAAAAAGATATATCAACCAAGGCAAGACCTTACCAAATGAATGATTTTTATCTTGCATTATGCATGGCATAAATCTTTGATTTATTGTCAAAGGGAATTATTAGAAATTTCTATTCATCATAGAGTTGTATAACATTCTATGCTATAAATGCAGTAGAAAAAGAAAGATGAAAACTCAAACTTGAAATAAATTATAAACCATTAAATAAAATACTTGATTGGATTATTTATCCAATCTCAAGTAAAAAGGGGTTTACTTAATAAACTATATAATGCTCATATGTTTTTAAAATTTAATTTGAAATTTGATTATTGCAAACTCAGATTAAAGAAGATATATTTAAAATAACATTTACTGTTCTATTTAGACATTATGGATAAAGTGTTTTACTTTTTGGACTAAAAAATGCTCCTTTCAGAATCTTAATATATAATGAATGATGTATTCAAAATAAATTTTGAATACATCATTATATATATTGATGATGTATTTATTTTCTTAAAATTAATTATGGAACATTTTAAATATTTAAATATTTTGAAATGGTTAATACAAAAAAAATTATTAGTCACTTCTACTCCTAAAATTAAATTATTTTAATTTTTTAATACCTCTATTATACCAATTAATATAAGAATTGAATTCACTAGCAAATTTCTTGATGAAATTTTAGATAAAAATTAATTATGAAGATCCCCTTTTTTTATAGATTAAAGAGAAATTCCCCACCATGGATAGGACATTATATCACGGTGGTTTGAAAAATTAAACAAAGAGAAAAAAATTTCTTGTCTTAATATTGTTAGCGATAGTTCCAAAATTATTGAAATTGATACCTCTAATATTGGTTATGGTGAAATTCTCAAATAACTAAATTCTTCCTCAAATGGAGAATTAATTAAATTCACATCTAGCAAATAGAGCCCAACATATTCAAAATAATTTACAATAAATAAGGAGATGCTATCGATTGTTAAATGTATAACCAAACTTCAATATGACTAGACAAAAATTTCTTGTTAAGAATTGAGGCTCTTCAATCAAATATATAATTCAAAAAGTTGTTAAATTTTACATCAAAACAAATTTCCGTCAATTAGCAGGCTTAACTATTAATCTCTAAATTTGATATTGAATTCATTATTGGAAATGCTAACTCATTTCTTGATTTTCTTTATAAAATTGCACAAAAAATCAGGAAGTGAATTAGTATGTCTAGTAATGAATTTAATATTAAATTTAAATATAGATAATTGTGTCTGCCAATTGACGAAAATTTATTTTGATGCAAGATTTATAACATCTTTTTGAATTATATATTTGATCGAGGAATATTCAATTTTAAAAAAAATTTATTAAGAAGGTTATCGAAATTTTATAATGAATAAATTCTTTTGTAAATGAAGAATTTTTATTTGAGGATTCTGAGCAATTTTATTTGAGATTCCAATATATTAGAATAGGTTTTTCAACAATTTTTAAAATTGTTAATACTGACAATATTATAACATGGAAATTTTTGTACTATTTGTTTATTTTTTTTGAGCTGCCATAGAATATTTTTTTGTTCACGATGGGAGATTTTTTTTAATCCATCAAAAGAAGAGCAACATCTATTGCAAAATTTTTGGCAAATTCTGCAACATAATTTAATGGGTCAAAAAATCTATATAATTGATTTTTATCTAAATTTTTTTTGAGAGAAATTGTTGGCGAAATCAATACTTTCATTAATTGGTACAATTGTGATATTAAAAATAATGTCTTCAAACTCTTATTTTAGCTTGAAATAACTTGATTTTAGAAGCCTAAATAACTAATCTATTTTTCTGAATTAACTATTTAAAAATATTTAAATGTTTAAAATGTTATTTAATTGATATTGAGAAAATGAGGATAATCATCATCGTATATAGTCATGTGTTTAAAATAATTTTTGAATATATCATTCATTATATGTTGAAATTTTGAAGGAGCATTTTTTAGTCTAAGAGGTATAATGTTTCATTCATAATATCCAAATAAAATAATAAATATGGTTTTTTTTTCCTTCTTTGATCTAAATCTGCTTTTAGCCATGTTTCAAATAAAATTTTGAAAATATGTTAGCTTTGTATAGCCTATTAAGTAAAGTCCTTTTTATTAGGATTTGGATACCTAATCCATTTTTATAGGGTTATTTTTAATAGGATTTATTAGACACTTATACTCTACTTTGCACTTGAAAATTACAAAATAGGAAATGTCATATGTAAGTCTTTCATCCATCCCTTTTTATTTATTTGCATGTTTTAAGTTTAATCTGCTTCTGTCAGAGGTGAATCTTTTTACTTCCTATTGGAAAATTTTTAACCGCCAAAACCTGTTATTTATAATCTTTTTCTCAACAGATGCTAAAACCATTATTTGTGCTGTTTGTTCTGTTGCTCTATCATATATTCATCTTAACGATATTTACATGAATATCTCTTTGTCCTTTTGGATATAGTTGATTATAGGAAGAAATTTTTTTTGTCACCATATTATTTAAATAGCCACTGAAATTCTTACATGTTAGTGTCCTGCTGTCTAATGCTTCAACAATTTGTAGTTCCTCGGAACTTCAGATTGCTAGAAGAACTGGAGAGAGGAGAGAAAGGAATTGGAGATGGCACGGTGAGCTATGGCATGGATGATGGAGATGACATTTACATGCGCTCGTGGACAGGCACTATAATTGGACCGCTCAATGTTAAGACAGTCCAAATCTTATGCTGCTCAAATAAGATTTACGTGCTTTGCGTTTTTTCTTTAAAATCATAATTGTTTTGCAGTGTGTTCATGAGGGTCGCATCTATCAACTGAAGCTATTCTGTGACATGGACTACCCTGAGAAACCACCTAACGTCCGCTTCCATTCACGAATAAATATGACTTGTGTAAATTCAGATACTGGACTGGTAATGATATCCTCCTTCCTTTTAATTATTGTAATTACATATGTAATTTGTGACTAAAAGGTTAATCACCTTATTAATTAGGCTAATTCAATAGATTATTTAATCTTGTAAGGATTATGTATAATTTATATTATATTAAATAATTAGTCTAATTAGATTGTAGTTATGAGTATAATAATTAGGTTAACGAAAGATTAATGAATCATAATCTTTTAATTTAACATGACTGTTGTGAAGTTCATTGTACTTGAAACACAGGGGCGGAGTTCAAATAATGTGTTAATACATACCGACCAAACACAACTTAATCTCATTTAAACAAAGCTTATTTTTTGAAGTCAACTAGAGCCATTTGCAAACACTTACTCAAAGCAAACTAGCCTTTGGGATACTTTTCAGTGGCTTTGTTTTCCAAAAACTTGATATCTGAATGCTTAGTCGTGTGAATAAGATAAAATAAAAGCATGCTATAATGCACTTGCACCTCTTTATTGGCTTCATGATCATTAACAAATAATGACACGTTTGCAGAAATGATTTTATTATATCAAATAACACAAAGCAATACCTTACCAAATGAAGTAACAATAGTCAGTTTCATTTTTATGTTTTATTGAAATTATTTTTTGGTCATGCTTTGCAGGTGGAACCAAAGAAGTTTGGTATGCTGTCTCATTGGCAAAGAAATCATACCATGGAGGACATATTGACTCAGTTGAAAAAAGAAATGCTTGCTCCTCAGAATCGGAAGCTTGTCCAACCCCCAGAAGGCAGCTTCTTCTAGATTTTATGGTAGCCAAGTGCATCATCATTCCTTGAATGGTTGTAGTTGTATTTGTGGTAAAAAGATCAGTGATTTTTTTTCTTATTGATTTAAGCTAATATATATATATATATATATATATATATATATATATATATATATATATATATATTATTATATGTGTGTGTGTGTGTGCACGCACACTCACACGTGTGTTATAGGGAAAAGATAACTAGCCTACGCAAAATAGAAAGAATATATCTAAACATTACACTCCCCAATGCCCCTATTGAAAACTGGCTAAAAAATTATATGCTTGGTTCAAATTATTTTCAACTACTTGTTTACAAATGCTCCTTGTTGTTACTTGAAACTTTGCTTAAGCAAATATGAGTATACCTTTTATTTACTAACCTTGATTTGTCCTTAACTAGTGATCCATCTCTTTGGTATTTCATAGTATAAATCATTTACTTCCCACAAATCTTTTTCTTACAGGTAAACTCGTCAACTTTCATATTTTATTCTTTTCCAAGGCATTTGTTTTGTTCATGCATGCATAGCTGGTTTCTAATTTTCATTAGATAAAGTCTCAGAAAATGTGATAGGAATTGGAATGCTGTTTAGACTCACAAGAAAACTTCTATACAACAACAAATCTTTATCCTACTAAGTGGGGTTGGCTACATGAATCCTTCTTATCCATTGTGTTCTATTAAGTGTCAAGTTCTCATTTAATTTTAATAAACTAGGTCATTTTTTTACATCTTAACCAAGTCTTTTTCAATCTATCTTTACCTTTCTTAATACAAGGCAAATCTAATACATCTATTCTCCTAACTTAGTCATTGGATGGCTGATGTTTTATGTGAACAAATCATCTAAGGTGACGCTTTTTAATCTTTTTTATCACTAGAGCTACTCTAACATTTTCACGAATACATTCATTTCGTATTTTATCTCTAAGAGTAAAGCCACTCATCCACCTGAGCTTCCTTATCTCCGCAACACTTAACTTTCTTTTATACTTCTCTTTTACTAGCCAATATTCTATACCATAAATCATTGCAGATCTTACTACCATCTTATAAAATTTTTGCTTAAGTCTAAGCAGCATTTTTTTATCACACCACATGCCAGATACATTCCTCCCCTTCAACCATCCAACTTGAATTCTACTAATAACATATCCATTTATTTCACCATCATTTTGAACAATAGATCCAAGATATTTGAAATTTTTACTCTTTTTAATGACTTGATCACTCGATGTCACAACCCCATATATTCAATTTTAGATCTACTTAAATGAAAACCTTTAGACTCTAAGGTTGACCTTCATAATTCAAGTTTCTCTCTCTCTCTCTCTCTCGCTAGTCTTATCAACAAGAAGATTGTCATCAGCAAAAAGCATACACCAAGGACATCCTCCTGTAAATGCATGACCAATAAGAACATCCATAATTAAGGCAAAAAGATATAGGCTTAAAGCTAGTCCTTGATGTAATCCAATTGAAATAGGAAAATATTTTGTCACTCCTTGTGTTTGGACACAAGTAACAACTCTAGCATATATATCCTTAATGACTTGAATATAACCACTATTAACTCCTTTCTTTTCTAAAACTCTTTAAAACACTTCCCTTGGAACTTTACATATGCTTTCTCTAAATTAACAAATATCATATGTAGATTCTCCTTACTTTCTCTATACTTCTCCATCAAACCCTCTCAACAAATGTATAGCATTCATTGTAGATCCATCCAACATGAAACCAAACTAATTTTAAGAAACTTGTCTCACATCATAACCTATGTTCAATTACTCTCTCCCATACTTTTAATGTATGACAAATTAACTTAATTTGCACACTCTTGTGCATCATCTTTATTCTTAAAAATAGGAACCAACAAACTCTTTCTTCACTCATTTGGCTCACAAGAAAATTTCTATGAGTTGTTAAAACCTTTTAAATGATTGGCGCATTGTACATTCTTTGGTTCCATTCCTAATAACAATGGGAAAATTATAATCTAGATTGGTATCGAAATTACTTCGTAACTTAGTTTGTAAAGTGGAATTTGAAATTATTGCCTCATTTTTCAGGGCTTTAATTAGTCTTTAGATTAGTGCAAGTTCAAAGACATAAGCTTTTTCTCTTGGGTACACTTTGTCAAATGGAGGAGAACTTTCAACATGAGTTGTATGACTTGCAGAGACATTCATGATGTTCTATGGGGGGAACATGTATAGGACGAGATACAAAGAAGAGAGCTTCAAACCTTGATGGTGTAGATTCTGATGCTAAAAGGAGATCAATGAGAGATAAACTTTTATGTTCTAGATTTCATAACTAGATTATCACCTCAGAGAAAGAAGAGTAAAATCCAATTATATTTTATGAAAGGTGACATGTTATAAAACTTCTTGGAAGGTGGATGGTTGCACTTACTTTTTGAGTTGAAAAATACCCCAAAAAATAATTCTATTAGCTCCCAAATTTAATTCTCTTATTTGGACTATAAACGTATACAAATGATACCCAATTTTTTTAGGAATAAGATGATTTGAAAATTTAGATTAGGATATGATTTGGAGAATATTTGCATAAGATTTTTACAATCCAAGACTCAAAAATTTAACTTATTTGGCAAGTGTGGTTACCTTTTCTCAATAATATTTAGATTTTTTTTCTAAAAATAGAAATGCTCAAATTGTATCAAGGAGATGGCTAATTTTCTTTCAAGCAACTCCATTATGTGGTGGAGTGTTTGCATCTGATAACTCATGAATAATGTCATCATTTTGTAACTAGGAGATCAAGATCAAGTTGAAATAATTACTTGCATTATTGGACCTAAAATTTTCGGTTTAAACATAAAATTGATTTTGTATCATGCTATGGAAATCAAGAAGAATAAAACTCCCATAAGTTCATTTTTTAGTAGGATTTCCCAAGAGATTGTGCAATCATCATTGAATGATGCAAACCAATGCTTCATAAATATTGGGAACTATAAGACACTAAATATCATAGTGGATTAGAGAAAAGAAAATTGAACTATTGTTAATGATGGCAAAAGGTGCACATTTGTGATTTAGAAATTCACAGGCATTATATTCGAATAATTTAATATTAAATCCCTTGCCTATGGAAGAAAATATAATTTTAAGAATCATAAATGATAGATGTTCTAGTTTACAATGATAAATTTATATTTATTCTTATTGAGTAAAGAATGCTCAAAAAGAAATGATAAGGGTAATTTATTCGTGTAATCACTTAGATTATTTTGTCTTGAGATAATAAAGTTTATTCTATTTTTTAGCACTTTCAATAATCTTTATCAAATCTTTGTCCTAAAATACATTGTGAGTAGGATAAAAGATAACATTACAATAAAAATCTTTATTTCTTGTCTACCTGAAAGCCTATGCGGTGGGACTTTATTATTGTGTAGGTGGGCATCAAGCCCAAGATCATTGAAACAACATTTAAGACACATATCAATTGGACAGGTTGGTATCCTTACATTGCAATACAAATCTTGATCAAATTTGTGTTGAAACAAGGGTAGTGGATAACTTTAAAGTATTTAGAGCATCTTTTAGTACTAGTGCGGGATTAATTTGAATATTTTCAAACTAGCTATAATAGTTAAAGAGCTATCTATTGTGGCAATTGGGATTAAGCCTACACAGTCGAAGACTGAGCTACAAAGCAGAAGTTCGTACTAGTTGTGTGGGAGAGGGAAGAGGCAGGAAAGGTGCACATAAAACCCATGACAGGATGTGAAAGACAAATACAAAACCCACGATTGATTTAAACATTTGTTTGAGGAACTTGTCAACCAGAAGTAGTCGAGGACATGGTGCATAGAGGTTTGACAATTAAAGATAAAAGCCAGATCAAAATAAGAAATTGGAGAAAGACCTTGATCTTTAATACCATGTGAGCAAAAAGAAGGCCATGAAAAATTGATCCCCATTGATTCAAGAAATAGATATATGTCAATACATATTGACTAATCTAAGGAAAAAAAGAAACCTAACATCAAGAATATATGACAGACATCATTCCACTGGCCAAAACTTTCATAACCTTCCTAATGTGAATATATTACAGACATTATATCAAAGGCCAATATTATTATGTCAAGCCTTTCAGTGCACTATATTTTTTTGGGGACCCCCTAAAACTTCCTTTTCAAGTAGCTGGGATTTTCAACATGTTTTTTATGTACATAAATATCTTTAAGCTGAAATCTTGATAGTCTGTTTGGTAGCTTTGGCATTGTATTTATGCGAGCACCTTTGAACATTCTAGATTTTATGTTTATAGCCGTTGGACATCTTTTCTTAGTCTAACTCCCTTCAGTTGTGTTTTGGTTAGATGGCCAAATTAGTAGGTTATTAATCTAGCTCAACCATTGAATGTTGTGTGTAGATTTAATCGGCTTTTTGTTGGCTAGGACTGATCTTAGATGTAATGTTTAGATTTGAGTTGAATCAAAATGGATGATATGAATGCATTCATGAATGGATATACAGTTTAACTTGCAGATCAAAATTATTTGAAATTAATTTAATTTTAGCTCTAAAAGCCATCTTTGGTTGGGATCAAATTAGCTTTGTATCATCTTCAAAAACATTGTGCCAGTGTTCAATGAACATCCAAACCTATAAGTTACTGGTATGATGTATTTCTTTTATAATTTGTAGTTAGCTCTATCTCCTGACATTTAACATTTTGATTTTTGATAAGTTTTCCACATTACGTTCTGGCTTTTTATTCGTTTTTTTTTTCCCATATTAGAAGAGGAATTTCTGACCAGTCTTAAAGCTCATATAGCATTCAGGTATGTAGTTGGTGCTATTTTGGCCTTTGTTTAACTAGTTTCTGATCTGATGTGTGCTCTTAATGTTCTTGGTTGTTGCTATTGTGCTCAGTTTGAGGTTATTTCCATCCAGTTTGTGATATGAACTTCTCAATTGTATGCTTCTTGTATCTTTCCATTCCCTCAAATTCACCACTATTATTTTCATTGTGATCTTAATGTCTAAGTTTACTACAAAATATTCAAGGTTAAAACCATGTTTATTGATTTGCTGAACTTAAAAGAGAATGAATCTATGGTTAGCTGGAATTTTTTTGCTTTCAAATTTACATGCCTTGCTTCGTCAAGTAATTACTAATGTGAAGACTGTTGCCACTGATATCATAAGTTCCTGAACATTGACCTCCTTAACTTTTACAAGCTTTAGTAGCATCAGTACTAATCCTTACACGTCCGAAAGATCTTAAAGCGACTTAAAACTTTATTTCTTTTGAAAAAATAACCAATTTGTCAGAAATGAATTGAACTTTTGGATTCAGAACACCTTAGGGTAGATCATCTCCCGCTGATTTCTCTCCATTTTGGTGTTAAAATTGCTGTAGTGGTGAGAACTCTAGGGGTGTTTAAAGTGGAGTGGGTGAAGTTAATGCTTAGCCAAGCCTTAGGACTGAATTAAAGAGCACAAAAATGTGATTTGAAAATTAGTGTTGGGTGATGGGGAGGGGGTTTCTAACCTGGAAATCACTTAGGGGGCCTTCGGGAATATGTGGAGATGAATTGCGGAGTGAGTGCTGGGATTCTTTAGTCATTTATGGGCTTGCAATAGTACTCGTTTGGCCAGTTGGACATGTTGAAGCTTCTCTTTTTTTTTTGCTTTTTTATTAGAAGGGAGATTGTTATAAAAGTTTGAAATAGTGTGGGTATGATTATAGATAAAAGTTTGAAGGATAATGTTATAAATATTAATAGATGTGGAGATAGAATTATAAATTTTAAAGATTATTATCGATACAAGATTATCAATATGTCATACCTTCAAAGAGGCCGGAGAGAAGCATTAGAGAATTTAATTGTATAGATTAATACAAAATATATCCTCAAGTGATTTATGAGATTTAATGTGGGTACAGTAAGATTTTAAAGATTCATGTTTGAATTTGTAATGAAGAAAAGATTTAATTATATTGGGATTTGATTTACGATTTTAGTTAATACTTTACCGGTGCATGCGTTTTCTAACTGTCATATGTTTGACCGAATTCTTTATTTTACTACCAGAATTATTTTTCTTTGGTAACTTTTACTTTTACCTAGGTAAGTTTATCTGTTACTTCTACTCATATACATGTTTGTATTCTACTTACTTTTGCTGAGGTAAAATTTTTTATTTTTACCGTGGTAATTTTTAATTTTACTTTTACTATGGTAAATTTTTACTTTTACCCTAATATGATAATTAGCAAACTCATGTTTTATGCTAATCGCCTTCCTCAGTGTTCGGAGATTGTGAATGCCGTAGATTAATAATCTACGATAAGAAAATTATCTGATTTTGGTGAGTTATCATTTTTAACTAGTGATACTATTCCTAGACACGTGTTTACGATTTAATATTTTCATAGGATCTCGATGCTAATCCTTCTGGCATTTTAATATTAACTATCATGTTTATTCATTTTAATATTATAACTGTTACTAAAATTTGTTATATTATATAATAATGGATTATTACGACATTGTTACTAACAATTCCAAATATACATATTCTTCATGCATATATAAAACATATTATTTCAGGTAGTAGAATGAACTTTTAAAATTGCAAATCTATCATACGCATCGCAATGTAGGAGAATAAATGGGATTTTAATTTAATATAACAGAGGCTAATATAAACATATTTGTATATAATCCAATATATGCCAGATATTATGCGATATAATATGAGATGAGATTTTATTTCTTTGATCATCAATAAATTCATCACAGCGCAGTTCTATCCTAAAATAAAGATTCTTTAACTTAATTCATTTATAGCTCAAGATATGATTAAATTGAATAACATACACCAAAATTTCAATCATACTTGAATTGATGACATACTTGACCACAGCGCAGAGACTTACGATACCTCATCATTCGAGCAGTAGAATACAGTATAGTTATTACGATAACCTAATATATAAACTTTAAGCTGCATATATATATTGAGGAGACAACATTAATTCTCACAGACAATTAATCATATCTTCCTTAACAAATATAACTACTCACGACGCATATAAACAAACAAACATTTTATTGGAAATAAAAAAAAGAAATCCTTAATTCACGCACACTTTTATAAAGGAAGGTTGATGTTTTATTTAATTATACGACATATTATAGATTGAGACGCTTATTTATACTCATTAAAAGAATAAAATAAGGAGAGAAAGAAGCACTTAATTATATAATGACATAAAACGTAAAAATTATCTGATTCCTTCGCTAAGCTTTTATGTCGGGTCCCACATATTTAATTTGCAAGGTGGCGGGCCCACCTATCTTCTTATGCTTTCAATGCCGGAGGAATAAATGGCTTCCACTAAGTGGATTTCATTCACGCTGTTGCTTATGGAAGGAAGTAGTAATATCAATACAAACTGTAGAAAGCTAGATAAAAGAAGTATTCCAACGAGAATATTTTTGATACGATAATTCATGAAATTATGCCAAATTGAGAATAAGCGGGGAATAAAGCTCGATATAGAATATCATTGATTCGATAGTTATGCTTAACATGTTTTTAAATTGATATCGTGATTTAGTTGATTTTTTTCAAAGAGCATGATTTTCATTCTTATCGGTATGAAAATCCCGATGATCAAAAAAAAACACGTTATGATTATACGCACTGCGATTTTCGCCGAAAGCAAAAGGACGAGAGATCACCCATAACAACAGATTTAAAAAAAAGATTCTTCATCACGATTATATGCATTTCAAAATTCCAATGATTTTTAAGCCAAGACAAGACGTCATTTACCATCGTGACAAAAAATATTATTCTCAAGAATAATCGGCGAAGTTTTCAATTTCAATCATCGTCCACAATGCGACGCCAATCTATTTTCACATATCTGACTTTAACTAAGATACACTAATAGATTACAAGATTATTTTTCACCGTTATCCCCATATCAAACTCCTTCATCGTAAAATGGCTCAGGACTAATGAATAATTACTTAAACGCTAAACAAAACAAATAATTTGAATGATACAGCAAAGATCTTTATCTCTACTAGTTTTACAGAGATAGAGGATACTACTTCCTTCTACAGTGCTGAAAGCAAGAATGCGAAATCAATCGCCTCTAATGGACCCGCCATTTATTCCTCCGTAACATTAAAGATAAGATAAGTTACCCACAAAATTGTTACACAAGCAAAACTAAATGACCAGATGCCAAACTTTCTTTACGTCATTACGTAATTAAAAGCCGCTTTTCTCCCTCCTTTTTATTTAATGTTATATGCGTCATCGCGTCAGAATATATCATAATATATAAAAACACGATTCCTTTATAAAAGTGCCTGCGATTTAGTTTTATTTTCCTAATAAAACGCTTATTTGTCATTACGACGCCGAAGAAGTATATTTGCTTCTCCCACAGAGATATTAATGACATTCTTAACGTCATACTGCAAATCGCTATGCGAACGCTTATAAAGTTTATAAAGAATACGCTCGCAACCTCTACGACGACTTACGCTGACGAGATGTCGTCTAGTGTTATCAAGCGAAATTATGATCGGAAATTTTCTGATTGTCAATTTAATCACGTTAATGTGAACGAAACGAATTGAAGATGACGCCATATTTACGACAGTAACCGCGCGAATTTCGATCATATCTCAAAGGTAACAATTCATCTCATCTCATATTATATCGCGATAATATACAACATCATATTACATATATTTATATTAAATTTGTTATAAGCGCAATTAATCCTCCTCATATAGAGCCCTCATAAACAAGAATGCGTATGGTAATTTCGTATAATTTTAATATTATGCGCATTTAGAAGCAAGTAGAATAATCCATTATTATATAATATAACAAATAGCAATATTAAATAAACATGAGCTAATATTAAAACGTCGTATGACAAATTATCGACGATCCTACGAAAATATTAAACGCCAAGAAACACGATGTGAATATCACTAATGCTAAAACGGCATAAACCGCCAGACTCACCATTAATGACAAGAGCTCTTCACCATTTCGAGACATATCTCTAGGTAAAGATAAACATAAACAGCTGAAAGCTCATGTTCGGGTAAAAGTTTACCATAGTAGTAAAATTAAAAATTACCACTTAAAATTTTACAAAGAAGTAATAACATGTATATGAGAGTAAGTAGATAAACTATAGTAAAGTAAAAGTTACCATTAAAGAAAAAAAAAAATTACCGTAATAAAATAAAGAGTTTCAGCCATGGTCACCATAAAAAAAAACCCGCGACGCACCACACGGTATCGAGCATTAGGTTATGAAAATAAAACTGGCACCTGTAGGAATACATAAAAATAAAATTACACACCACACTGACACCCATTAATCGGTATCGAGCGTAGCGTGGCATACACTATAAACTTCCTTCATTGGCTCAGATAGGAATAAACAATTTAATGTCCATTTATGACATCTCGATCCCAATCGGGTATGAAAAATGGAACTTATAGGAAATAAAAATAATTTAAAACCAAGTAGGCCTATAACCCACTGTATGATCTTAGGAACAGAGCATCACAAAGATTATGGCACCTAATAAAGTATATAAATTAGCAGCTCTGATCCCCTTATCAGAGCATTCGATCAATAGGAATCCTTCAGTAAATTATTCTGAGGTAAGACTAAAATTATATAATTACTATAGTCAATATATTAAGGATTTATCAGAAGATAGGTAATATATTATTCTTTAAACATGGGTTTAGAATTAGCAGAACTTTTCCAAAATACAAATAGAAGTATTAATATAAAAGAAGTAAAAGCACTATATGAGCAATTAATCCAGGAAATGGAAAATATAAATTTACTACCTATTACTATTAGTAATTTTAATACTGAAGAAAAAATAAAAGCACTATATGAACAAATTCTTCAGGAATTAGAAATAAATACTGAGAAATTAAGGGAATTAGCAACTAGATATCCTCATGTTCTTAACACAGAATATATTAGAAAAATAAAAAGCCATTTTACACATATAATTGTAGAAATAGAAGCATTACATGAGCCTGTAGTAATAGAAGAATTACAAGAGTTGTTGAATGAATAGCTCTCATATGATTTAGCAGAGATATCAAGATAATGGAAGAAATTGATTTTAGTCAAATCAATACATATGAAGAATTACAAGATTATGTATTTAGTATAGACAACATATATATTGAATTACAAAATCGATATGATTTTGAATTAGATATGAGAACAAATCAAATCAAGACTTTGATTGGAAGATAATAGATTCTCAATATAAGAAAGAAGAAGATAATCAGAAATGGAGGGACAAGTAGTAATGCGAACTTCATCCGAGAAAAACATCCTAGGTTTGATCTCGCATCACCATCGGAGAAGATGGAGAACCGCAAGAATACATGTAACTGCATACATCTTGCAGACATAGAGAAGAAAATAATTACAAAGTACAGAATAACTTGTAGAACGATAATCTAACGCCAAAAATGGTACTTAACCATAAATCAACAATCAGATGTGGGAATCGAATTTTCCACAGAATTTGATGCAAAGACGTTTGGGCAAATAAGGATATAAATGAATAGAGATATGTTTGCATTCTTAAACATTATTAGAAACCGAAATATATTCAATGAAGAAAAGTAAAGAAGGCAGGTGAAATAGAATCTTTACGTCAATTAGGAGATAATCCATATAATTTTACCAAATTCATTAGAACATTAATCTTAGGATGTGATCCTAGTAGACATAATACAAATATTCAAGATCATGCATATAGAAACTTAGAACAACTTAGTTTACCATACTGGTCACAAATAGATAAATTTTGCAAATTATATGTGACATATGCTATAGAAGAGAAGATATTTTGATGAAGAAATATCGAATCGATTTTTAATCAAATTACGGTGGTAGTAGTGTCAACCTACCACGCCTCGTAACTCGATTCCTATATCCGGATAAGTCGACGCTTTACTAATGGCTAAATAATTTTTAGATAATGTGATTTGGCCATCTAGGCTAAGCATAAAGTTTTAGCCTAATATAAATTCCCTATTTGGTGCGGAGTGCACGAGAATTTTAGGTAATATATATTTTTCAGTAAGATTCATAGTCTCATAATCATGAAAATTGAATTGACTATGAGACATTTATCAAATGATAATGTAAACACCTACAAGATGTGTGGTAGTATTTGTAGGGTGAAAATCTATGAATAGTGGTAATAGATTCTAATTATTACCGATACTTTCCACTATCGATTAACGCTTGAACGATGATTTCAGATCTATCCTCAAAAGTAATTTTTGTCATTACGGCCAATAATGAGGTTGGATATGTTTTTGCTACCATCGTATTTGATTGGGTTTGCGCTAAATCAATTTTATTGATTTCTGTAATATCTTCAGAATCTCTAATATCATCAATTTTATTGATTTCAGAAGATCTCTTGATTTCTAATATCTTCTTCGTGATTACTAATATCATCCATGTGATAAACACTAGATGATTCTCGATAGTGCTTTTTCCTTTTATAGCTACTTTTAACTTTCGGAGTTGCGATTTGATCTTATGCTTATCCTTTTTATACTTTTGCATGATTTCCTTATGTTGAGCTTCGCGGATTTTATCCCTTTCTTCTAACTTTTCTAATCTGAAGAGTATCTTATCCATTTCTAGGTGGAATTTTCCTATTTCCAAATTAATTTTTTCTGACATTTTATATGCCTAGCCTCCTTGGTTTAATATAATCAATGATGATTTCGATTATAATGTTTTGTAAACATAAATGGTATATTTCAACGAGACAATTGACATCTATACCTGATGTTATCTTAATACAGAATGGATACATTCTTTAGTCATACTACCTTTTTCTAACTCAAAGAGATGTTCACATTTATTCATTTCTATAACTATATTCCTAGTGGCTAAATAATCTTGCAATTCTGAATCTGTATTAATTTGATCAAATTCTGCCATTATCTTGTAGATCTTTCTTCCAATTCAGATTGAATAGATTCTAGATCATCATCAGATTCATGTTTATTTTGTTTTCTATGGTAATCAGAAAATCTCATACTAATTCTCCCATCTTGATGTTCATATGATGTACTTTCTCCGGATTAATATAGATTTTCCAAAAAGAGTGTAAATTCCATTCGCCTGCATTTCAACTAAATTTCTTTCCTTCTACGCAGACTAATACCTGGCCATAACATTAATTCTAATGCTTCATTAATCTAAATTTTACATTAAATGTTGTATTTTTCCTATAAAGCTAATTATTTAATGATCCGCTACCATATGTAATTCTTTGATTTTAATGCCAATTTGTAAATGTTCCATACATTCCTATCCATATGATAAAGTTTGGAATAAAGTAAATGATAAATTTCCATCATTCATATCTATTTCGAAAGATCCGATGATTGATTTGGCTAAATCATTCCATCTATTATCAAAGAGGATAACTAAAGTTTTAGTTCCTAAATTTTTTCTATGTTAACCTTTGATTCCTATCATTACTAATCTAATATGCATTTGTGACATTTTTTGTTGTCTAATCTGTTCCCAATTTGATTTTAAGAAATGAGACTCATTTGATTGATATCTACACACTAATTTTCTACGCTTTCCTCGAATGATGTAAGATTTTGATAATAACGGTCCTACATCTTCTTTTAATATTTATGAGATTGAGTTTTCCATTATCTAATCTATCATTCTATATCAACTATTTCGATATTTTTCTATCAAACGCGATTTCTTCTTAAATATACTAACCCGATCTACCATATTTTATAGCTTGTTGATTTGTGATCGGAATTATTTCTTCCTACTAATAATACTATCGAGAGTGTTTGTAGATCCCTTTGAGTTCTACCGTTTCTTTTGTTCAATAAGTTTTAGCTTATTTTCAACTGTTAAAGTTTTCTGATGTAATTCTAATAAAAGAATTGTCTGGAAATTTAACATCTTTGGATCGATCACTTCCCCAATTCCTACATAATTTGTTAATCCTACTAATTATCATGATATTTTACTTCAGAAGTTTCCTTATATATCTGTAATTCCTCAAATTTACTCATGCTAATAGGATTTTCTTGATTTCAACTAGTAGGGCTTCTACTTCTCGTAATTTCCCATTAGCCTTTTCTACAATGTTTTGTGGTTCTCTAACCCTTTTTAATATTTCGGTATTTTGATCTTTAATATAATCTAAATTTTCCTGAGGGAGTAGAATTTTTAGATCACTTAATACCTTTATAGATTTTTCTAAAATTCTATAGACTTTTTCCTGATGAATTTGTAATGATTCGAGTCTTATATGTAAATCAATCGGTATTTAATATTTTGTTTTTATTTATGGAGTTAGTGATTGAAGTCTTTGGGAAAGAGACACATGAACTTTGTGATTTTTTCTATAACGAGATTTTTTATTTTTTGGGCTAATTCTAAATTTAGATTATTTTTATATGTAGGTTCCATTGTTCTTTCTGGCGATTGGGTTCTAGTGATTCACTAGTGCTTAAGATCATCTTGTGGGTTATAGGCTACTTGGTTTTAAATTATTTTTTATTTCCTATAGGTTCATTTTTCAGTACCGATACGGTGTGGGATCGAGATGTCATGGACATTAAATTGTTTATTCCTATCGAGCGTGAAGGAAGTTTATAGTGTATGGGGCGCAGCTTTACAAGGAAACTCTGCGTATTTGCTCACGATACATGGTATCGAGTGTGTTGAATTGTAATTTTATTTTTATGTATTCCCACAAAAGCCAGCTTTATTTTTTCATAACCTAATGCTCGATACCGTGGGTATCGAGTATGACCATCGTGTCGTTGTTTTCATAACCTAATGCTCGATACCTTCTTTTCTAACTACTTGGCCTATGACATAAATTAATCTTTTTATTTTACTACTTAATTTTATTTTTTCATCGTGGTAACTTTTACTTTTACCTAGGTAAGTTTTACTATTACTTCTACTCATATACATGTTGATTTCTACTTACTTTTGCTGAGGTAAAATTTTTTATTTTTACTGTGGTAATTTTTAATTTTACTTTTACTATGGTAAATTTTTACTTTTACCCTAATATGAGAGCTACCCGTTAAACTTTTATTTTATGCTAATGCCTTCCTGCCCCACGCGTCGAGGAGATCGATTGCAGGGGATGACGCTAATAATCTACGGCATTAACGGAGCAAAATTATACCTTGATTTTGAGTATGAGTGCTGCATTCATTTTAACTATTAGTGATACTATTCCTAACAGATACGTGTTTACTAGGCATTTAATATTTTCATGGGGATGATCTGATGGCTAATCCATTCCTGATTTTAATATTAACTATCACCGCTTTCTATTCCATTTTAATATTCCACGGAACTGTTACTAAAATTTGTTATATTATATAATAATGGATTATTACGGCATTGTTACTACAAATCCTAAATTGCAAATATACCTAAATTCTTCATGCATGCATATGAAATATATTATTTCTAGGTGGTGGTGAAATTTCGAAATTGCAAATCTATCCTATGCATTACTGTTTAACAGAGGAGATACGAAATATATAACAGAGGATTTTAATGGCTAATGCAATATAACAGAGGCTAATATAAATATATTTGTATATAATCCTAATATGATGTTGTATATTATGCGATATAATACAGATGAGATTTAATTGTTCTCCTTCGTAGATATGATCAATAAATTCATCACAGCTTTCTATCCCGTAAATATAAAGATCATCCTCAGAACTTAATTCATTTATACGCTCAACAAGAATACGATTAAATTCGTAATAACATACACCAAATTTCCCAATCATACTAATTTGATGACACGCCTTTCTGGCCACACAAGTAAAGTGACTTACAAACATACCTTCATCAGTAAGCATAGAGTCCAACATGGAATTGTAATTCACGATAACGCCTAATATATAAACTTTATAAGCGTCGATATACCTATATTCATAGAGGAGACAACATTAATTTCCCAAGACAATTAATCATATCTCTCCCGTGGGGAGAACAAATATAACTACTCACGCATCGACATAATGAAACAAACAAACATTTTATTAGGAAAATAAAAACTTACAGAAATCCTTAAGCTCACGGGCACACTTTTTATAAAAGGAAGGCTGATGTTTTTCGACTATATTAGTCTATGATATATTACAGACTGACTGATGCCCTATTTATAACAAAAACACACCGACTTAAAGGAATAAAATAAGGGAGGAGAAACAGAAAGCAGTTACACTTAATTACATAATGACATAAAAACAGAAGAAAATATCCTGATTCCTTCTGGCTAAGTTTTGCTTATGTGGCCTGGGTCCCACATATTTAATTTGTGCAAGGTGGCGGGGCCCACCTATCTTCTTATGCTTTCTTCAATGTTCTGGAGGAATAAATGGGTCCACCAGAGGCTATGGATTTCTTTATTCCTCTACCTATGGAAGGAAGTAGTAATATCCCTAATACAAACTTGCTGTAGAAGCTGGTAGATAAAACTTGTGAATAGTATTAAGCTAATTTTACTACTTGTAAATGAGCTTTATACTTCCATGGCATTATCGATATTATGTATCCATCTAGTCCCTTCAAGCCATGTCGTGAAGATGCATCACGATATGACTAGTGTAGAGATAGTCTTACATAAAAATGGTTCCATATCACGTGTTGCCAATTGATTGTTTGAATATGTAATAAATTGACGCTTGACAATAATATTAAAATTGATAAATTTTTCCTCTCTTAATTCTATCGAGAATACCATCATATTCTTGTTTCGATAAACTAAATGATCACAATCTTGAACGATGAAAGCCATGTCAAGTGGATCTGATATAACTGTGATTCAAGATACCGCTTCGCTTTGTAATGTCGATGAACTTCATCATTTCGCTTTATATTTCCTGAGTCTTTATAATTTCTATTATATGTTGCTTTCATCCATCGATCTTCATAATATACTGATTTGACAAGAGAGTGATAGAAAATATGTGACGTTTCTAAGAAATCATAATATCCTGTAACTCGTGACGCGGATGAAATCGTTTCTTCAAGATAAGAATCTCTACCGATAATTTTTGATAAAACCATAATCCAAGAGATTTTTGACATTCCATTGTTGGAAGTTTTTAAATAAGCTAAATGGAGTGAAAGAGTAACTATTTGAAACTTCGAGGTACAGAAATTGCAGAGACAGGGATTATGAATGTCTATGGTCTGATACACATGAAATTCCATGAGCAGCTTCATTTATGCCATAAGCTAATCTAATTTCATTTTGACATTCTATCATGTCTAATTTTCTTATTTTTTATCTTTGAATTTTCTAACATCCACGACATTTCTGCAGATAGAGATAGAGTTGTTTTTCAAGATTATTCGAAATATCTAATATCATTTCAAAGAAATTCTTTTTTTTTGAAAGATCATCTAGTTGAGTAATTCTTTATATTTTTCTTTCTTTTTCTAATTCCTTTTCTAGTTCAATTCTCTTTCTTTATAACTACCTTTGTAGATTTGGGGGTTTGAATAAGAGATATTTCTAATTTTCCTATTTATTTATTTGATGTTGTAGAATATGATCATTCATTTATGCCCGAGAAGCATAAGAAGCAAGTAGCTTATATTTATCATCGAACCAAGATCGACTTAGCACAAAGGTTATCAAGGAGGGTTCGTTGGAAGTGGTTCAATGATTTCATATAACTTTGGTCTAATTGGAGGTTGGCCTTTAAAGGAAAGGTGTCCAAAGTGTATAAGGTTTGGAGGAGGTGAAGCAAAGGGTTCCGGTATATGTGGAGTAGGGTTTCTTTTGTGAGGAGGATGACTTTTGTGGATTCGGATCCATGAGATTGTACCTACGAAAAACAAACAACAAGCATAATAAAATTAAATACTTTTCTACTGAATTATCCGAAGATTAATTCATGTATTCCTAATTCCTAATTCCTAAGTGATAATTCTTGCGAATCATCTACTTATGGTGGTTTAAAATCCGTAGATTTTAAATCTTTCTTGGGGTATTTCATCGCCGGATAAGAAATCAAGAAAATTATTTTTCCCTTTATATGCTCAAATGTAATATTATACCATCCTTCAATAGTAGTTATAAAATTTACCCATCTCTTACTATATATTTTCTTTTCATTCTTATTTTTATAAAGCACAATACACAACCGTATGAATCAGAAAGTCCTTTTGTAGAATAATTTAAATGATACAATGCATTGATGATTCTAATATTTCATAATCTAATGATGTCATGAAGTTGTAAAATTACAAGATACCCGCATAATTTTTCAGATTTTGAAATCCTTATATGATTTTACTTTTAATTGCTCCCACCATCTGTGAGATCAACTATTACTATCTCAGAATCGCTTTATAAGAAGTAATTTTGGAAGATGTTTAACTTTTCTTTTTACTTTCTGGATAATTTTACATCTTCTATATTGTCAATTCTAGAGGTTTTCTTATATGGGATTTTATAGTTTTTCTAAATCCTTAATATAAAGTCAAGATAATTTAATAATCCCAAGAATTTTTGTAATTCCTTAAGATCTTCTAATTTATCCTGAAATTCTAATACTTTTCATGTTGTAATTCTATTTCTCCTTTACCAATCTTTTGACCAGAAAAGTTTATGTATTCTTTAAGAATTTCTATTTTCTTTTGAGAGAATGATGCCACGTTGGATGCATAATAATATGTTCTCAACACGTTTGTAGGTTTTGAAATTATGGGACGCTACTAATATCATCTATATATACCAAGACATAATCTAAGTCCAAATATTTTATCCATTTTTCTCCTGAAAATACCAGTGCATTTTTTTAATCCAAAGGGCATGATTAACCACTCATAATGCCCCCTAACGCCGTGTATGGTATCGATTCATTATCTAACTTACCGCCGTAATCCGCATTTACTAAAAAGTATTTCTATTCGATGAGATTAATTAACATATCTTTATCCGGATTTTATACCCATCTTCTTCAAGATCATTTTAATCTCTGTAATTAATTACCATACGCGCTTTACCTCTAACTATTGCGCCCTCGCGATGCAAAATCGATCTATGTTCGATTTAGGGTGATTAAACCTGACTTTTGAGTTCGCTATCTGACCTTAAATTCTTCTTTATCGAGGAGAATATTCTAATTCAATGACGATAAATCCTTATTGATAATTATATTAGCTAATTCGATTTTATCCCAATATTTTAAAGGATGCTCCTATTATCTCAATTTCTCGCTAACCTAATGATTTTTCTAAAGGTATATGGAATGGGTTCTCGCTTATAAATGGCTAACAGTCATAAGCAGGATCTATGGTCACAAGTTTGTGGTGTGGTAGTAGGTGTATTCAACCCACCACGCTGCCAGAACTCGATTATTGGTTGATAAGTGACGCTTACTAAGCTAAATAATTTTTAGACAATGTGATTTGGCCATCCAGGTTAAGCATAAAGTTTAAGCCTAATATAAATTCTATTCGTGCGTACAGAATTTGTAATATATATTTTCAAGAAGATTCATACCTCATAATCTATTAAAATTTAATTGAATTATTCACGACATTTATCAAACGATAATGTATGAAACCTACAAGATGTGAGGTAGTATTTGTAGAAAATCTATGAATAGTCAATACATTCTGCTATTACAGTTGTACTTCCACTATCGATTAACGCTTGAACGATGATTTTGATCTATCCTCAAGTAATTTTGTCATTACCAATAATGAGTTGGATATGTTTTGCTACCATCGATTTGATTGGGATGCTAAATCAATTTTATTGATTAATATATTCGTGATATCTAATATCATCAATTTTATTGATTTCAAGATCTTGATTTCTAATATCTTCTTCTGATTACTAATATCCCATGTATTAGAGATCAGATGATGGAACTAAGTGCTTTTTCCTTTATTACTTTAACTTTCTGAGTATGATTTGATCTTATGCTTATCCTTTTATACTTTTGCATGAATTCTATGTTGAAGCCATGATTTTATCCCTTTCTTCTAACTTTTCTAATCAAGAGTATCTTATCCATTCAGGATTTTTTTCCTATTTCCAAATTTTTTTCAGACTATTTGCTACCTATACCTTGTGCTTAATATAATCAATGATGATTGACATGATGTTTTTTGTAAACATAAAGATATTTCAATGAGACATAGGACATCTATACCTATGATGTTTATCCTAATAGCAGAATGGATATTCTTTAGTCATACTACATTTTCCTAACTCAAAGAGATGTTCACAGTTATTCATTTCTGTAACTATATTCCTAGTGGCTAAATAATCCTTGCAATTCTGAATCTGTATTAATTTGATCAAATTCTGCCATTATCTTGTAGATCTTTCTTCCAATTCAGATTGAATAGATTCCAGATCATCATCAGATTCATGTTTATTTTGTTTTCTATGGTAATCAAAAAATCTCATACTAATTCTCCCATTCACGTCATATAATGTACTTTCTCCCAGATTAATATAGATTTTTCGTAAAAGAGTGTAATTCCATTCGCCTCGCATGATTTGAACTAAATTTCTTTCCTCTACGCACTAATACCTTGGCTAACATTAATTCTAATGCTTCATTGTTTAATCTAAATTTTACATTAGAATGTTGTTGTATTTTTCCTATAAATCCAGTGGTAATTCTCAGATTTAATGATCCGACTACCATATTGTATCCTTTAGTTTTTATTCCAATTTGTAAATGTTCCATACATTCCTTTGTATCCATGATAAAGTTTGGAATAAAGTAAATGATACTCCATTATCATTCATATATATTTGAAAGATCACATTGATTTGGATAAATCATTCCATCTATTATCAAAGAGGATAACTAATGCTGCTCCTAAATTCTTTCTATGTAATCCTTTGATTCCTATCATTACTAATCCAATATGCATTTGTAACATTTTTTGTTGTCTGATCTATTCCCAATTTGATTTTAAGATCATAGGGAGACTCATTTGATTGCTCTGATACCAGTGTGGATATCCAGTGAAGGAAGTTTATAGTGTATGGGGCCACCACGCTTCACAGGGAAACTCTGCATCGACTGCTCTGATACCAATGTGGGTATCAGAGTGTGAATTGTAATTGTAATTGTAATTGTATTCAACCCACCACGCTTCACAGCATAACTCTGATTCCTATTGGTCTGGATAAGGGCTGCACGTTTACTAATGGCTAAATAATTTTTAGATAATGTGATTTGGCCATCCAGGTTAAGCATAAAGTTTAAGCCTAATATAAATTCCTATTTCGGAGTGCAGAATTTTAGGTAATATATATTTTCAAGAAGATTCATAATAATCTATTTAAAAAAATTGAATTTGACTATTCATGAGACATTTATCAAATGATAATGTATGAGCACCTACAAGATGTGAGGTAGTAGAAGGTGAAAATTTATGAATAATGAATTTGTAATATTCCTGCTATTATGCTTCCACTATCGATTAACGCTGAACGATGATTTGATCTATCCTCAAGTAATTTTGTCATTACCAATGAGGTTGGATATGTTTTGCTACCATCGTATTTGATTTGCTAAATCAATTTTATTGATTTCTGTAATATCTTCAGGATCTCTAATATCATCAATTTTATTGATTTCTGTAGCATCTTCAGGATTTCTAATATCTTCTTCAGGATTACTAATAGTATCGTCCATAGTATTAGAGGCACTAGATGATTCTGATGGAACTGAAGTGCTTTTTCCTTTTATAGCTACTTTTAACTTTCGGAGTTGCGATTTGATCTTATGCTTATCCTTTTTATACTTTTGCATGATTTTATCAGCTTCAGGATTTTGATTTTATCCCTTCTAACTTTTCTAATCAAGAAAGATCTTATCCATTCCATTTTTCCTATTTCCAAATTAATTTTTTCTAGACTATTTGCTATGCCTATAGTCTCCTTTAATATAATCAACATTCGACATGATATTTTGTAAACATAAATATATATTTAATGAGACATATGACATCTATACCTATGATGTTTTATCCTGCAGGTAAATGGATACATTCTTTACCATACTACATTTTCCTAACTCAAAGAGATGTTCACGTTTATTCATCATCGCACTTTCCATCTTTCTACAAAGATTGATTAATCCATTCATAGCATCATCGATGTTTGTGATTCAATATCGATTCCTTATCTCTGTCTATATATTGTATCCTTGATTCATTGGAGGATATGCTAACCACATCGTCTTCTAAACCTTGGATTAACAAACTTCTATTTTTATTGTAACTGCGTTTATTACATTGATTTGCTAAATGATCAGGGGATCCACAGATATAACAATGACATTTTCTAGTACTTGGTCGTTTGACATTTCTATCTTTTCTATATACTGTTCTTTTTTATTTTCTTAAAATTTTTCTTTTCCTATAAGTTTTTCGTGAAAATTTTGAGTAGTATAGATATTACTTACGTAATTTGTAAGACTGCTTCTTTACTTGTTTTTGAATTTTATATTCTCTACATTTTTCTTGTAAGATATTAAATGTAAAGACAATCCTTGGTCCTATTCCAATATTCCTAGTAGTTTCTGGAGTATAAGTAATTTTCCATTTCTCATTACTTTCCTTTCCTAATTCTCCAGGTAATTTGATTAAAAATCTATTCGATATTTCTTCATCAAAATATCTTCCTGCTCTACTAGCATATGTCACATATAATTTGCAAAATTTATCTATTTGTGACCAGTCTGCTAAACTAAGTTGTTCTAAGTTTCTATATGCATGATCTTGAATATTTGTATTCTGTCTACTAGGATCAAATCCTAAGATTAATGTTCTAATGAATTTGGTAAAATTATATGGATTATCTCCTAATTGACGTAAAGATTCTATTTCACCTGCCTTTTTACTTTTGCTTCATTGAATATATTTGCGGCAGTTTCTCCTAATAATGTTTCTAAGAATGCAAACATATCTCCTATTCCACTCTTATCACTATTTGCCCAAGCACGTACTGCATCAAATTCCCATGTGGAGATTATTGATTCCCACATCCGCGGATTGTTCGGATTTATGGTTAAGATTCCATTACGTGTGCACATTAGATTGATACGCTCTTGTGTTCAACTATTCCTTTGTACTTGTAATTATTTTCTTCTCTATAATCAGTGCAAGATGTGGTCTATATGGTCTTCCTGGTTCTCCATCTTCTCCTGATGGTGGTACAGGATCAAACCTAGGACGTTTTCCTCTATCGACGTAAGCTCTCGCATTACTTCTCCTAAATCCATTTGCTGATTCATCTTAATCTCTTCTTTCTTATATTGAGAATCTATTATCTTCCAATCAAAGTCTTGATTTGATTTGTTCTCATATGCTAATTCAAAATCATATCGATTTTGTAATTCCGAATATGATGTCTTCATACTAAATACATAATCTTGTAATTCTTCATATGTATTAATTTGACTAAAATCAATTTCTTCCATTCTCTTGTAGACTTAACACATTAACTTGTGGTTTTCGAAAGTAACTAGATTTTTATTTTTTGGGCCTAATTCTAAATTTAACCATTCTATTTTATATGTAGATTCCATTGGCGATTACCAGATTCCTAAGAGAGTAATACAGTGCCTAAGATCATTTCTACAGTTTTGATACAGGTTCCTAGAATCGAATGTTTATTAAGTTTCCACATGCCTAGGAGTGACTGTTCTTTCTTAGTTTTATAGGATTGTGGGTTCAAGGATTCTGATGTAGTTCCTAAAAGTATACTGTAGGTAATGGGCCTACTTGGTTTTAAATTATTTTTATTTCCTATAGGTTCCATTTTCTTAGTACGCTCTGATACCAGTGTGGGATCAGAGATGTCATAAATGGACATTAAATTGTTTATTCCTATCTGAGCCAGTGAAGGAAGTTTATAGTGTATGGGGCCACCACACAAGGAAACTCTGCATCGACTGCTCTGATACCAGTGTGGGTATCAGAGTGTGAATTGTAATTGTAATTTTATTTTTATGTATTCCTACAAAGCCGAGGTGCATTTTTAATCCAAAGCATGATTAACCACTCATAATGCCCCTGGTAAGTGTAGACAGATTCATTATCTAACCTAATTTACCAGAATCCAGATTTACAATCGAATTTACTAAAGTATTTTCTATTCTGGATGAGATTAATTAACATATCTTTATCTGGTATTTTATACCCATCATCTTCAGTATTGTCATTTAATCTCTTGTAATTAATTACCATACGCGCTTTACCTCGAACTATTTCTACATGTCCTCGACGAAATGCAAATCATGTCGTGATTTAGAGGTGGATTAAACCGCTTTTGAGTTCTCGCTTAAAATTCTTCTTTATCAAGAGGAGAGTATTCTAATTCTTTGGTACGAATGACTAAATCCTTATTGATAATTGGTATATTAGCTAATTCCTGATTTTTATCCCAATATTTTAAAGGATGCTCTCCTATTATCTGAATTTCCTCTGCTAACTGGAATAGCTTTTCTAAAGGTTTGGGGATATGATAGGTGGGAATGGGTTCCTGTTTATAACAGGTGGCTAAATAGGTTGCTAAGACAGGATCGGACGGGTCACAGGTTTGTGGTGTGGTAGTAGTGTATAACCCACCACGCCACAGAACTCGATTCCTATCGTCCGGATAAGTGCGACGCTTTACTGGCTAAATAATTTTTAGACAATGTGATTTGGCCATCCAGGCTAAGCATAAAGTTTAATCCTAATATAAATTCCCTATTAGGTGCAAAATGCACGAGAATTTTAGGTAATATATATTTTTCAGTAAGATTCATAGTCTCATAATCTATGAAAAATTGAATTTGACTATTCATGAGACATTTATCAAATGATAATGTATGAGCACCTACAAGATGTGAGGTAGTATTTGTAGGGTGAAAATCTATGAATAGTGGTGGTAATATTCCTGCTATTATGTTGACTTCCACTATCGATTAACGCTTGAATGATGATTTCAGATCTATCCTCAAAATTAATTTTGTCATTACATATAATGAGGTTGGATATGTTTTATTACCATCGATTTGATTGGGTCTTAAATCAATTTTATTGATTTCAGTAACATCTTCAGGATCTCTAATATCATCAATTTTATTGATTTCAGTAACATCTTCAGGATCTCTAATATCTTCTTCAGGATTACTAATAGCATCATTCATAATATTAGAGGCACTAGATGATTCTGATGATTTTGGAATTGAAGTGATTTTTCCTTTTATAGCTACTTTTAACTTTCGTAGTTGAGATTTGATCTTATGCTTATCCTTTTTATACTTTTGTATGAATTCCTTATGTTGAATTTCATGGATTTTATCCCTTTCTTCTAACTTTTCTAATCTGAAGAGTATCTTATCCATTCCTAGGTGGATTTTTCCTATTTCCAAATTAATTTTTTCTAGACTATTTGCTATGTCTATAGTCCTTAGGTTTAATATAATCGCGATGATTCGATTATGATATTTTTGTAAATATATAAATGGCATATTTCAATAAGACATGACATCTATATCTATGATGTTTATCCAGGGTAATAGAAATGATACATTCTTTACCATACTACCTTTTCCTAACTCAAAGAGATGTTCACGCCTATTCATGTTGCACTTTCCATCTTTCTACGTTGATTAATCCATTCATAGATCATCTCGATGTTTGTGATTCAATATATCGATTCCTCATCCGTTATGCTATATATTGTATCCTTGGATTCATTGGAGGATATGCTAACCACATCGTCTTCTAAACCTTGGATTAACAAACTTCTATTTTTATTGTAACTGCGTTTATTACATTGATTTGCTAAATGATCAAGGGATCCACAGATATAACAATGACATTTTCTAGTACTTGGTTGTTTGACATTTCTATCTTTCCTATATACTGTTCTTTTTGATTTTCTTAAAATTTTTCTTTTTCGATTAGTTTTCAAGAAAATTTTGAGTTGTATAAATATTACAAGTAATTTATAAGATCGTTTCTTTACTTGTTTTGGATTTTATATTCCCTACATTTTTTTAGAATATTAAATGTAAAAAACAATGGTCCTATTCCAATATTTCTAGTAGTCTCAGGGGTATAGGTAGTATTCCATTTTTCATTAATTTCCTTTCCTAATTCTCCAGGTAATTTGATTAAAAATCTATTCGATATTTCTTCATCAAAATATCTTCCTGCTCTACTAGCATATGTCACATATAATTTGCAAAATTTATCTATTTGTGACCAGTTTGCTAAACTAAGTTATTCTAAGTTTCTATATGCATGATCTTGAATATTTGATTCTGCCTACTGGATCAAATCTAAGATTAATGTCTAATGAATTTGGTAAAATTATATGGATTATCTCTAAATGACGAAAGATTCTATTTCACCCGCCTTCTTTACTTTTGCTTCATTGAATATATTTCGGCTTTCCTAATAATGTTTCTAAGAATGCAAACATATCTCCTATTCCACTCTTATCACTATTTGCCGCACGCATCGCATCAAATTCCCATGTGGAGATTCGATTCACATCGAGGATTGTTGATTTATGGTTAAGATTGCATTTCTATGCATTTGATTAATACGTCTACGTTCAACTGCCTTTGTACTTGTAATTATTTTCTTCTAATAAAAGAATCACATGGCGCCATAAAGCCAAGTAGTTAGAAAAGAAACCCACACTCCCACACCGGTTTGAGCATTGAAAACAACAGGAACTGATAGGTCATACTCGATACCCACATTGGTATCGAGCATTAGGTTATGAAAACAACACCGGAACTGTAGGCATAATTACAAAACCATTAACGATAGGTCACACTCTGATCCCATCATTGGTATCAGAGCATTAGAATGAATCTTGAGACCTTTAGCTGTATACATAGCGACTCGACACCTACACATTGGTATCAGAGCGTACTAAGAAAATGGAACCTATAGGAAATAAAAATAATAGTAGGCCCATAACCCACAGTATGATCTTAAGCACTAGTAATCACTTAGGAACCGGTAATCGCCAGTAAGAACAATGGAACCTACATATAAAATAGAATGGTTAAATTTAGAATTAGGCCCAAAAAATAAAAATCTCGTTACTATAGAAAATCACAAATTCATGTGTCTCTTTCCCAAAGACTTCAATCATGAACTCCATAGTGAAAACAAAATATTAAATAGCCTGATTGATTTACATATAGCACTCGCTGAATCATTAAAAATTCATCAGGAAAAAGTCTATAGAATTTTAGAAAAATCTACAAAGGTATTAAGTGATCTAAAAATTCTACTCCCTCAGGAAAATTTAGATTATATCAAAGATCAAAATACCGAAATATTAAAAAGGGTTAAAGAACCACAAAACATTGTAGAAAAGGCTAATGGAAAATTACGAGAGGTAGAAGCCCTACTAGTTGAAATCAAGAAAATCCTTTAGCATGAGTAAATTTGAGGAATTACGGATATATAGGAAGCTTTACAAGAAGTTTGAAATATCGATAATTCCATGGATTAACAAATTATGTAGGGATTGGAAGTGATCGACGATCAAAGATGTTAAATTTTGACAATTCTTTATTAGAATTACATGAAAACTTTAATAGTTGAAAATAAGTGAAACTTATAACAAAGAACAAGAGCTTAGAACTCAAAGGATCTACAAACACTCTCGATAATTGAAAGAGATGAACATATCATTACTTATAAAAATCGATCTAGTAAAACACAGATTGATTATTTTTCGATAAGAAAATTAGATCGATCAGAAAGATTGTAAGGATTCTGAAAAATCTCCCAACATCGAGTTAGTTTTAGATTTTAAGATGAAAGGTTGTAAGAAAAAATAAAATAAATTATTGTCTGAATTAAAAGACACTTAAAAGAAAAAAATATTTTAAGAAGAAGTTACAAGAGATTAGAATTTGGGATGTTAGAGAAAGCTAACATTATGTGGAAAAATATAAAAGTGAAATTAAGCAGTTCTAAAGATGCTTTGGAGAATCAAAAGGAAAAGCTTCTTAATAAGAATAATGGTGGAGTCGAGTGTGCAAGAAAAGATAAAAAATAAGAAGTATTGTTATAAAATTTAGTTTAGATGTAAAAATTCGGAGAATTGGGAAAGATATAAAGTGACCTGTAGAGATTCTAAGAAAATAATATATGATACAAAAAATTTAGTTTTTAGTGATTTATCTGATAGATTAGATAAAGTGAAAGATGTATGTATAAGTTAACCAACCAAAGAGATAGGAGAAGTAAAGACATTAGTGAGTGTATTAATGAAATAATAAAATATTTTTTTTAGAAAGGATATTGAAAATAGGTGGATGAGGTATTTTGATAAGCTTTCAAGAAGGATCCGAAAGACGATTGATTTTAGCAATCTCTTAATACTAAACAAAATAGAATTTCATTTTATCGTCAGATTAGTAATGTTAGTGAAGCTTTAAAGAAAATGAAATGCGGAAAAGCAGTAGGACTGGATAATATTCTAATAGAAATGTAAAAATGTTTAGGAGATCAAGGAATTTCTTAGCTTACAAATATTTTTAATGTTGTTTTAAATACTAAAATGATGTCAGATGAGTGGAGAAAGAGTTTGTTGGTTCCTATATTTAAGAATAAAAGTGATGCACAAGAGTGTGCAAATTATAGAGGAATTAAGTTAATGTGCCATACATTAAAATTATGGGAGAGAGTAATTGTGCATAGGTTACGATATGATACAGAAGTTTCTCGCAATCAGTTTGGTTTCATGCCAGGTAGATCTATTATGGATGCTATACATTTGTTAAGAGGTTTGATGGAGAAGCATAGAGAAAGTAAGGAGGATCTACATATGATATATATTGATTTAGAGAAAGCTTATGATAAAGTTTCAAGAGATGTTCTTTGGAGAGTTCTAGAAACGAGAAAGGAGTTAATATTGATTATATTCAAGTCATTATATGTATACTGAAAGTACTTGTGTCCAAACACAAGGAGGATTGAGAATATTTTCCTATTTTTGGATTACATCAAGGATCGCTTTAAGCTCTTCTCTTTTACTTTAGTTATGGATGTTCTTACTAGGCATTTATAAGAAGATGTACCTTAGTGTATGCTTTTTGCTGATGACATTCTTCTTGTTGATAAGATTAGAGAAGGAGTCCAACAGAAACTTGAATTATGGAGGTCAACTCTAGAGTCAAAAGGTTTTCGTTTAAGTAGATCTAAAACTGAATATAGAGTATAATTTTAGTTGTAGAAGTTCTAGTGGTAGTGTTGTGACATTAGGTGAACAAGTCATTAATAAGAGTGAGCGTTTCAGATATTTAGGCTCTATTGTTCAAAATGATGGTGAAATAGATGGAGATGTTATTAGTAGAATTCAAGTTGGATGGTTGAAGTGGAGGAATGGATCTGGCCTATTATGTGATAGAAAAGTTTCATTTAAACTTAAGAGAAAATTTTATAAGATGGTAAGACCCACAATGACTTATGGTGCGAATGTTGGCCAATAAAGAGAAGCATAACACTAAGTTAAGTGTTACGAGATGAGGATGCTTAGGTGGACGAGTGGCTTTACTCTTAGAGATAGAATGCAAAATGAGTATATTCGGGAAAAAGTTGGAGTAGCTCAGTGGTAGATAAGATTAGGGAGAGTCGCTTAGATGGTTTGGCCACATAAAGATCAATCGTCCATGATGATTAGGAGAGTAGATGCATTAGATTTGCCTTATGTTAAGAAAGGTAGAGGTAGACCTAAAAGACTTGGTTAAGATGTATAAAAATGATCTTAGTATATTTGATTTAAATGAGAATTTGACACATAATAGGATACAATGGAGACGAAGGATTCATGTAGAAATCCATAGGGATTAAGGCTTGTTGTTGTATTAGAAGGGAGATTGTTGGAGCGAGTATTCATGAGATGAGAGGAAGTAGTGTAGAGGTAGGAGATAAAAAAAAGGCACAGTTTAAGGGAAAAATAATAATTAAAAACACCAATTAAGCCAAAATGAACAAGAAAGGTGCTAAAATTCTTTTCAAATTCCATTACAGTCATCATTAATTTTTCATTAAAGCAAATGTCACATATTAAAATATATTCCTACAATTTTGGTAACTTATTGTATTGTGAGCCATTTGTCTTCAAATAGTGCCTTACTTTTCTATCTTATCAGTACATGTGTTCTCCATTGTCATTATGTGGTGCTTCATCTGCTATTTTGCACTACACTCTTGAGAGATTAGGTTGAATGTTCACGTACATTTGGTTAGTTCAACTGCAAAAAGGTTAAACTCTTGAATATACAATATAACACTTAAAAATATATGGAATGTCCACTACTCAAATCATATTTTGTTTAATTACTTTTATATGCTTGTAAGTGATGCAAGAGACAATAATCCTATCAATATCTTTTTATAGATAGCTAATACAATATACACTTAATAATAATCCCCTAAATGTAACTCTAAGATAAGAAAGTCTTTTATGAAAGTTTTAAGAATGCATGGGTGTTTACCTCTATATAAGTATCCATGTAGAACTATAAAGGAACTCATTAAAGATATGGACTTATTTTTATACTCTGCATGTATGGGATGAAAATCAAGTATGAAAAGTGTTTTATGATGCATTTGGGATAGTTTTTTTATTATTTTGTTTTTCAAGAAATAATCATAGTTGTGCTTGTCTATTATTATTATTTTTTGTTATTTTTTAAGAAATTTTATAGAAAAGTTATTTTTGTGAAGCAGAGATAAAGTGTGGTGATTTATAGAAAGTTGTTGTCTTTTTTTTTTAAATATTGAATATTAATAATAGTTTTCAAAAGATTTTTTTTTATGATAATTTTATAATCATATTTACAAAATATTACATTAGCCTCAATTGGAGTTTTAGTCTATTAAAATTTAAAATTTGAAGATGCAATTTTTCAAAAAGTTGTTTTCTCTTATTATTTTATTTCCAACACTAAGCTTTTGTTTGAGAACAAAGGAGTAATGTTTTATGAACTTCACACATTTGCTTATTTCTTACTTGGATTATTTCTAGTTATCAATAATTTAAGGGCCTAATAGTCAGCATGTAATATAAAATCCCTATATAACAAATAATATATCATGTTTAAGAGATTGAATAATAATTAAAGCTTATTGTAGTAAGATTAGTATTAATAGTGTCATTCAAATTTTCATTAAAGGGTACATAATGATTTTCTTTACTCAATATGCCACAAATGTTTGGTCGTGAGGAAAAACATGAAATTCAACTGCCCTAGAGAAATAATGTAATGTCAATTCATGGGTTAAGGTCATGAGCACCTTGGTTTGATTAAATGCTCTTCAAGCATTAATAGTTTGCATAAATGGATCTTTTTTTAAAGATATTTGTAATTAATAGTATTGAGTGAGTGGCCTTTTGGTGAGATTGACACTAATTATGAGTCTATAGTTTAATTTTGAAGGTTGTGTTCTATAGTTTATGGTGGAAGGATAAGGAATATAGAGAGATTAAGTGGATGGAATGGTAAAACTAATTTAGATTGTGCTAATTTTGCTTAATTTTGAAGATTATTGTAGGAAATGGGTTCTATATGAGGTAAATGATTAGAAATGATAGTATATAATTTGTTGAAGATATTAACTTGTGATTTAAAATAGAAGGTAGATATTTATGAAGTTTAAGAGGATGTTAAGATATAAGGACTGTGATTAAGTCTGTGTTCCCTAATTTAACTGAGAGATAAATGGAGTTGTTTGAAATGAATATGAGGCTTTGCTTGATGGTCAGTCAGTCTTAGAGGATGCTTATAAAGTGGAAGAAGGCATATGAAGATTTAGGTAGGTGTTAAAGAATAGTGAATAACTTCAAAAAAATTACCTATTTTCACTAAAGAAAAATGTGTATATTTGATGCTATCAATTATTAAGAAAATGAAGAATTCTTCACCAAAATGCTTCATTCCCAAAATTGAAAGTTATGATGTTTATAAACCTATATTTATAGGTATTATAAGATTTGTAAACTATTACTTTTGAAGGAAAAAAATGAAGGAAAAAAAAGATAGGAAATGAAAGTGGTTGGTCTTTAATGGGAGGAAGAGTTTCAATGAATTATATTTTTAAATTCTAACACCATTCCTTTCATAAATGATTTGATCTAACATGTCATAATAAAAATTTAAAACTAATAAAACTAAATGTATGTTTAAATATTTTATAGTGAATTTTTTCTTAGTTTCTTATGCTTTAGTTTCGATGCTTATATTTGGCCTTTAACTTGAATTTTTGGAACCTCTTGATGTGTTAAATCAAATTTAAAGTTTAAGTATTTGACAATCTACTTATGGTTTATCTTGATAATAATTTTTCATGATTATTTTATTAATTAATTGAACAAATTTTAATATTCTTATAAATACTCATTGTTAAACTTGCTTGAACAACTTATTATTCGATTCATTATGAAGTTATACGTGCAGACACACTCTCTGTTCAAATTTCTCATAATTTATGCTCTTTTATTTTTTGTTTTTTATAGGGCTAAAGTGTTTAAATTAGTATGTGTAAGCTATATGACATTCGAAGATAGCTTATTATTTCAATGAAATAAAAAACAATAGTCACTTATGACCCAATGAGTACATCCTTAGTGGTGATATAGCATTATGAGAAAAATATAGTGGTTGAAGGAGACTCGTGTAGATGCAAAAGTTTTTAAAAAGAACATTCTATTTATACATGAAGCGCATTGATCTTAGAGCATGATAAAAATGAGTCATTTTGAAGAATTTATCAACTACCATAAAATATTATTTTGCCTTTAAATTATGTAGGCAATCTTAAGATATAATTCATTAACAAATCTTTTTTAAAGTCACAGTGATCATGTAAGACAATATATTGACTTGATTTTTGTTTGATGGCTTTAGCATATTTATATGTTAGATATTAAGCCACCAACTTATAAACAAATCTCTTAAGGAAATGTAAAAAAAGTCAAATTATTTTTAACATTTTATTTTATCTTTCTCTAAATGACCAAAGTTTTATCCAAGATCCAATTAAAAAAATTGGGATTTCTTATGGGAGGATTTATGGATGCAAAGTTATTTTCATCATATTAATGCTCACCCTTAAATCACATAATACATTGTCAAATTTCTCTCTTCATATGACACAAGGGATTGGGAATTTTTTTTTCTATTTGTTGGCAGCTTATTTGTTGAATAACAATGCATATTTCAGCTAAGGAAACTATTTCATAGTCTCCAACTTCATCTTCTTAGAAAGGATCTCCTTCATGAATTTAATGTAGCTTGGCATTTGCTCAAAAGCATTAGCAAAAAAAATGTTGATGTGCAACTTCTTGAATACCTCTAAAAATTTTGAAATTTATTAATCCAACTTTTTCTTTTGTAGTCTCTAGGGGTATGGTAATAGTGGCACATATGAAAGTGGATTGCTTGGACTTGAATAGCACCTCTTTTCTTCATTTTGCTTGTTATGCTTCTTATTTTCTACTTTTTTAGGCTTCTCCTTTCCCAAAGACTCTTCATTAGCTTGTTTGACTTTAGGTCTCTCTTGACCTAATGAATCTTCTAATTATCTTATGCTCTTCAAGGACTTTGCTTTGACGTCCTTGGGTTTACCTCTGTGTTGCTAGGGAGCTCTAGGTTAAATAGCTTGGCAGTTGTTATGAAAGCTACCCAATTTGAAACTCAATATTCCTAAAAATTATCTCTTATCTTTATAAGGAGACATCATGCCTCTAAAGTGTAGTATCTATGTAGACCAAGAATAGGGGTGGTGGTGGTTGTCAGCTATGCTAATGTCTTTTTTTAATGGTTGCTTTGCTTGGCTATTTTTGTTGACAACTTGGCTATTGAGAAAAGCCAAATAATCGATAGCCTCCTTGTTGATAAATTAAGGTAGTTCTTAATAACTACTTGGTTGCTACCTTGTCTGAGTATTCTTCCAAGAAGTTAAGGTTTCACCTCCACCTAAGTTTGTATGCGTTGAAGTGAGGGTTGTTCAAGTTAATTCATCACAATATTTATTTCAAAATTTACTTGCTCCAAATGTGGTTGGGAAACTGAGTTATTTATCTGGCAATTGGTGCTATTGTGACCTCCTCCATAGTAGTCACAACAAAAGGCTAGAGCATGTGCCACACATGCTTTAAGAGTGTTAGGTTGCTTTGCCAAATAAGTGAGTTGCATTGTTGTGAGGGTTGCAATATAATTTGTGTCCTACATCACAACCACTGGCTTCATCATTATGATTCTCTCCCTTGGTCATTGATAATTGTTCATGACCATCAACTCCAACAATTCATAAACTTCTTCTTGAGTTTTGTTGTGAAGGTGTTACTTGATGAAGCATTGATCATCATCCTTATTTGTTGGACTAACCCATTGTAGAAGAAGGTTTGAACCTATATCCATTTGATAATACCATGATGAAGACATCTTGTTAAGAGGTCTTTGAACCTCTCCCAAGCTTTGAAAAGAGTCTCTCCTTCTATCTACATAAAATTGGAGATCTTAATCCTTATATGTGTTGTCTTAACTAATGGAAAGTGCCCAAACATGAACATCTAGACCAAAATTTTCCATTTGGTGATAGAATCTTTGGGTAAAGAGTTGAGCTAACTATCGGCCCTATCCCTTAGGGAAAAAAGGGAATAATTTGAATCTAATTGCATCATCTAATACTCCATTATACTTGAAAGTATCATAAATTTTTAAAAAATTTATGATATGGTTAGGATCGTCAATAGCTAAACCTCTAAATTAGGAGCTCTGAATCATCTATAAGATTGTTGTCTTGATTTCAAACTTGTTAACTTGCACACATAGGTGTAAGAAGCACATAATGCCTCTCAATATTTTAACACTCATGGTGATGCCTACTCCATCTTCTAGGTTGGCCATCTTCATCGCTTCTATGTGGTTAACTACCCTTTTCTCCATATGTCATCTTAAAAAGGTTCGTTTAATTTCTAGATCAGCAAGAAATAGTAGCTCATCTCCAGAAGAGTATATATATAATAGTCAGCCTATAAAATAGAGTAAAAAGAAATAAAATAAAACAAAATTAGCAAATAAAAATAAAAGTATTCAAAATAGTAGAAATCAATTTAGTATCAATATTAGCATTTCAATCACGAGCAACCAAAAAATATGTGACTACTATAATTTGTATGTGCGGAGCATATGGTTGCATCAAGTAATAAAGATCGAAAATACCATTTCTGCAAGGAATGCATGTTAATTACCTAAATTAGGTTGATTAATTATTATTTGGATAATGAATTTGGGATTTCAAAGAAAAACTAAAATCTTCTTTTAAATCTATCAAAAAGGTAACCAAGGCAAGAATTTTTGTGAGAGATCTCAATATGAATAAACCTAGGAGTTGAGGTCCACTGATGCTATTTTGTGTGGTTATGATTTTAATTAAAAATGAGTAAATTTTATCAAAGTTCGATCAAGATAGCTGCTACTTTTCTCTAGAAAGCTTAGGGTCTTTGTTTTCTTCATACAACCTATTTACATCATGGTGATAGATTCAATGAAAGAAAAATCTATCAATTCTTTTTGAATCTTAATATAAATTACACTGCTATATCACAACTATCTCTATCCTACGACCTATCACGACTCTACCCCTCAATTTTGAAAAGTCCTCTTAAACTATTGATAGATGGTCAAGCCAACTAATAGAAAAAAAGGCTCAAAATAAAATATGTGGCATAGAGAGAAGATAAAACTCCAAGCTATTATTAAAATCAAGATTAATATAAAAATAGCACGGTTACATTCCAACCTTTAGAAGTGAGTTTAGTTCATGAAGAAATAAAAGAGAATTTTGGAAACTTATGCATAAATATTGATAAAATAAAAAGAAGTGAGAGAAAAAAAGAAGAAGAAAAACTTAAGGAGAAACATTGAGAATGTCTTCTTCATAGGCTTATCTCCTTGCTCTTGAAATCTATCCTATTGGCTTCTTCAATAACTTGATGCAACCTCTTGAATTCCTCTCTTAGGACCCTATCAAATCTTAAGAAACATAGTTCAAGGATGGTTGGAGAAGTCCCCAATTTCGTTTATAAGAAATCATCAAATATGGTTGTAATAGATCTACCTCTTTTAGGAAGAAATTTGGGTGAATTTATGCCACATCTTAGTAGCCATCAGGTTAGCACCTAGTCTCCAATCTCTCTATCAATGAGCATTCTAGCTTATGAGTATGGTTTATAGGTGCTATAATTTGGGCTCCTAGACATCAAGCTCTTTGTGTTGTGCTTGTATTGAGATATGGTATGATGCTTTGGCACAAAGGGTTGGCGCCTAAGTGCCAACTTTTATGCCTTGTTCTTCTAGGTAGCACATGGTGCCTAGTGAGGCATTTAAGTGCTAGCCTAGCCACCTAATCATTAAGTTAGGCTAAGTATCAATTTGGTCCCAAATCATATCATTTGTTCTTAAATCTATTCCAGATGTTTCCCGATATTATTTTGTGCATTAACTGCTATAGTTCGATCCCATCCATATAGTTTGACAAAATTTAAAATTCTAATCATAGATGCTATAAAATTCTTAAATTTATGCAAAAACATACTTCAATAGTATAGTCCAAGGTAAGGAAAAATATGTAACTTTCACACCCATCACTTCAAATACAACAAGTTTCATATAAATATATTTTAATGCATATGCACAAAAATAAATAAATAAATAAATCTAAAACAAATAATCCTTAGGTCCTTAAGAATATAATTTATTTTAAATTTTGAAATTTTTTTTATTAAGTTTATCTTGAATAATTAACATAAAAAACAAAGTAAGTTACATTAAAATTTTTTTATGTCAGAGTAAAAATATTATTATTATTATTATTATTATTATTATTTTTTGAAGTGAATCACTCATTTATCAAAGTTTTCACTCAAGATAAAAATTAAAGGATTGGTTTACTTAGGGATATTGACTATGCATTATGGCAATACACATTAATTTGATTTTTTGCTCTCATCATGGACTTGTAAGAAATATATTAAATACTCAAATTATTAATATGAAATAAATTTATAAAAAAGAATTGATTAATCTCAAAACTTGTTAGAGTAATTAATATAAAATATAAACATAAATTTTCTAAAAATTAAATTATATCTATTCAATAAAATAATAATTCTATTAGTTGTCATTTTAATAAATATTTTAAGATTTTGATTATGTTTCTAAGTAACAAATCAACTAGAAAATTTATTATTTTTGGGGCAACCTAATATATTGATGAAGACTTATTAGAATTGTAGGCCCCTCTCTTTAGCCTTTTTTTCATCAAATTAATTAAAATTTTTTAACTAAAAAAAATTAATTTAAGCTTCTATTATTTATACCAATTTTATAAAGGAATCCCTTTAGTTAAATAACTTTAAATATTTTGAGGGTTAATTTAATTTTCCAATTATCTTAATTATTCATTCTAAATTAGAATCACCTATATTGAAACAATTTTCACAACTTTGAAGTTTACTTCATTTTTAATTAAATCTTAATTTTAAATAAAATGAACTATCCTAAGCATTTAAACTAATTATTGATTCAATAAAATTAATCAAAAATTTTACATAAATTGTCATTTTGATAAATCATTTGAGTAATGTATTTATCAAACAACTAAAAAAATTTCAAAAAATTCATAAAATCACTAAACTGAATTATTTAGATTTGTATCTATGAATTATATTTTTATCTATTATCTAGGAACAGAAGCACTTAGGTTTGACCTAATTTAATCTAGATTATAAAAGGGATGTTCACCTCTGTCATTTCATTGTATTAGCAAGTATATGTTAGGTTGATATGTTGCACACACCTCACTTAGATTTTCTATTGTCTTTTTGTTGGTTGGGTCTTCCCTTAGCTTATATGAGAATATTTTTGAGCAGTGAATTTTCCAGATTGTTAACACTAATTTCCATGTCAAATAGGTTGCATGCATGACATCTAGTTTAGTTAGTCAACTAGTATATGAAAGGTGAATTGTCTACATTCTTAGTTCATCATAGGAAGCTCAACATGTAAAATAGATGACCACACATTTGTAAATGCAAATCATGTTGTCATTATGATTATCAATTTTATATTATTTTCCTAAGAAAGTCATAGTACTCAAGCATGCATTCTAAGTGTTTGAATGCAACCCAAACATTTAATTTAGTAGTCTTCCTAAATATGCCAAATCTATTAAGGTATTTATCTATGTTCAAATGAATTACATTTGCCTAGATTATCACTTTCCTAAGTATACCGCACATATTTAGGGTTAAGTATATCCATGCTTAGTCATATCAAAACTTTTTTAAATGCTATGCCCTTTATATTCAAATGTACCAAGTTCATTTAAACACACCTTATTTTTAGACATCAAGTTTTACATATACATCTAAAATCTCTATTTAACATATCATAGTTGCTTGGGTAGGCACTTGGGATGTTTTAAGTGGGCTAAATCCACTAAATAACTCATTCATATCCAAGTAGGCCAAGTTCTTATGGGCATCCTTTCTTTTTGTCTAAATAGTTTACATTTAGTTGGTTGGTTGAAGCCCTTTTATGCATGAGTAGACCAAATTCATTTGGTACTTTTTCTTTCAATAAAATGAGTGACATCTACTTCAATAATTTTTTTTTTCTCTTAATGGGTCAAGTTGTTGATGGTCTATTGCTTAAGAAATTTTATTAAGCAAAACATTTTTCATGCTCTTATATTCTAGGTTACAAATCACCTTTTGAACACCTAGATTATCTTTCAAGTGTTAAAGCCCCTTCTCAATTCTTAAATTTGTTGAATAATGGGTGAGTCATATATAGCCAAGCAATCATTCATCTATCATTTTATTCATCATGTATATGCTTCATTAGTTGTTTTAGTTAGCACTCTGATTATCTAATGGTTCAAACTTTTAGACATGAGAAGATCTAAGATTATGATATGTTGACTAGCATTATAAATGATTAGTCATTATATGATGATAATTACTATGTCATGATCTGATCTCATATTATTGCTTCAAAGCTCGAAATAATGTATAGATAATATACCATCTAACTATCTCTTTTAAAGCTAAAATTATTTAGATCACATGCTCTTTTTCTTAAACAAAATAATGTCTACAATATATATATATATATATTCATGCAATACTTCAAAATCTTTTTTCAAATTTATTGACTTAAAACCCAATAAAATGATGTATATGATCTTAGTTTTTTTTGGAGTTTTGAGAAAAGATTAATCTTAGTGGTCTTCTCTTAATCATGGTAATCAATAGATAAAAATATATTAATCATAAACACATTAGATGTCTTGGCATGTATAACTTATATATTATTAGTCTAGAGAAGGGCATAGTTAGGTTTTATTATACCATGTTAATGTGTTGTGTTGTAACAATTGTTTATTTGTTTATTATTAGCTATAGTTATGTCTACTATACTAACATAAAGTTATATAGATGAAATATTTGAAGGCGTTATAAAATGCAATGCTCTATAAGGAATTGTGAGCTATTTAGCTAAAAAAATTATGTAAGCTAACAAATGTTCAAAGGAAATTTGTGTGTATGTGATTCCTTTATATGATCTTGCTTTCATATTTATACTTAATAGACTAAGAAAGATATGTATATGAGTATAAGGTATAATCATGAACCTTACCAATACACTTAAATAACAAAGGTTGCAGGGACTTAGAGCAAATAAATCATGGCGTGTATGCTAAACTCATATACCATTTTTGTTTATAAATTGATATTTATGTATAGATCAACGAATAGATTTTACTATGTAGAATTCAATTAATTTAACTATTTTATTGGGGTGTATTGCAAAACTTAACTTCATATCGACTCTTTCTCTAGCATCTTATGTATTACTTATCTAAATGTTTATTTGCAATTGATTGATTTTTGTCTTATAGAAGATGTTTTTTTACATTGCCAAGATAAAGTTAAAGGATTAACATCAATCTTAAGATAAATAGTTTTTTTAAATGAAAAATATGCATGTTCCTTTAAGACCACTCTTTTAAATTAATTGAAAATATTGACTTTGTATTTATATGAATATATAGTAGAATTATGAACTACTTACATCTTTTCACAATGGTGGAGTCTCAAAATGTAAGAGCTTAGGTGATCCATTAATTATGAAATATCCCATAATGCAAGAATACTAAATCAAGCCATCAAATAAAGGAAAGATAACTTTGCACATAATACATATCCCATAGAATATATTGGACCTATTTGAAGTAGATTGATAACATGATTTTTTTTTTGGTGTGAAAGTTTAGCATGCTAAGATAGTCTTATGGTAGTCCTATTCCAAGCATGAAATAAGGCTAATTTGGGTTTGATTACATAAATCAAATTATTTTTTCTTTGATTTGTAAGCATCTCCTTATATTATGAGAAGAGTAAGCCTTACATCCTTACTTTTAATTGTATAGAGTCTAAATTTTTTTTTTCTTAGCTTAGAGTCTATGGGGATTCTTTAGACCATAAAACCCATGGTTATGAAAAAAGTGCTTTAGGTCATATTAGACCTTCTACCTTCCTAAATAAATTTAGAATATGATAATTAGAGATGATAGAACCATGATATTATGATCAACATATGTTTTCCTTATTTTGAGTTCCTTACATATGTAATTAACCTTTAAGCCCATTCATTTCATTGAATTTATTTGGGGTTAAGTCAAATCGTTTCAAAATATAGCTAAAATTAGAATACAAACATAACTCCTTTATCAATGGTATTCTCATTTTTTTGAGATGCAATTAAACTTAAGAACAATATTTTTTTTGGAGGACTTAGAACCAAAATAATAATAACAATAACAAGAAAAGTAAAAGATATAAAAGATACTTATATAAAAGCAGGAAACCTTTCATTAAGCTTCTCAAGAATTTTGATAGGCTAAGTAAGTCTTAAAATTTTTGTAGTCTTCTTTTACTTCTGAAAAAAAAAAACTCTTTTATGAGATGTTTTATATTTTTAAATTAAAAAAAGTAAAACCATAAATTTAGGGAGTTCATTTAGGGAAAGACTATTTCTCCATTTTACAAAGTTTGATTGTGTTGTAATTTCTTTCACAAAACACATATTTACTTACTGTTGACCTCACTTTTGGAGTGTGGTTGACTACCCTCATCCTAGACTTAGGATTCTTCTAGACACTAAGAATTCCCTAGTACTTGGACACTTTTAGTGATTAAGGGAACATCAAACCTGAGCTTGAAGACTCATAGGGTACAACCTAGGACTAGAACTTACCTTAGGAGGAGTGAAGCCTCACCTACTCTAAGACTCAACCAAAGTTCATGGTCAACTAACTAACCTAATCCAAACCAAATGATTACAATCCAAGCTCCAAGCCAAAATGTCAATTCAATATATGCTCAATTTGATCCATCTTGGTTCAACTTGGCTAAAGAGGGTAAGGTGATTCAACCTAACCTCTTTGAGCTTAGGAAGACCAAACCCAATACCCAACTACCATATTTGAAACCTAATATACCCAAACTCATTTGAATTCAATTGAACTTGATTGAATCTTATCCAAGCTCCAAGCCAAACCAACTTAGGTTCTAACTTAAGTTAACCTATTTGAATTTTATAAGACCAAAATCCTATTCAACTTGATTCAAGCTAATCAAACCTAACCTAAACTTCTTGATCATTCCAAACAATCATTTGAACATCAAAACTCATCCCAATCAATTCAATCAAATCAATTAACTCAATTGAATCAAGTTGACCCAAGTTAACCATTTGACCTAAGTCAAAACCCAATCTGACCCAAATCAATTACAATCAAAGCCATCAATCAACTTTAAAGTCTTCATTGGACACATTCCCACCTTATATATAACTTTAGTTGAACCAAACATATTCAATCAAACCACTTGACCAAAGTTGACCTAAATAGCTTAATTGGATCGAACTTCAATCAAACTTCAATTGGACCAATCAAGTTGTTCAATGCATTCCTTAATGATTGTAAACCATCATTGATCGCTCAATTATAATTCATTGGACTAAGCCGCCTCTTAACCTAAGTTAACCTAATTTGACAAGAGTCAAATTTAAATCATGCCCTAACCTAAATTGATTGTTTTCATCCATCACCATTTGAGTATTGATTCAATCACAAAATTTTAGATCAAAACCAAACCATTTGATTTGACTCAATTTGACCTAAAGGATAAAATTGAGCCAAATCACATCATAGTCTAAATAAATTTAAACCAATGCCTCCAACCAATCTCAAATGACCAATTGAACATGAACTAACCCCTCACTCAAACCAATCTGATCAAATTGGTCAACTTAGCTCATTTGACCCAAGTGAACTCACATGAACCAAATCCAAATCCAATTCAAATTGGACCAAACCAATTGCAATAACTCATTCCAAATGACCAATGAAACATAACCCAAGTTCTTCTTGACCTAATTTGATCAAATGGTCAACCTAGCCTAAATGAATCTAATTTGACATACATGGATCAAATTGAGCCAAACCCAACCAAACTTATCATGACTCACACTTAGGTCCCCATTGAATTGCCCAGGTGGACCTAACCCATGGTGGACTCAAGTTGGGTCAGCTCAATTGAACCAAGCCCTCCAAATAGGACAAAATCTCCATTTAGAAGGGCTCCCCACTCCTCCTACCCTTGGCAGCCACCTTTGGCCTTCTTTGGGCATAGGACCATTGACCCAATCTAACCCAAAGTTGTTGGGTTCAGTCCATGGCCAAGAGAAGCCTTATCCTTGGCTGACCATTGGTCCACCTAAAGAGGAGTGTACTCTCCATGGCAGCCCACTAAACTCACTTAGCCACTGAAGCACCTCCACCACAGCAGTCCAATGCCATATCTGGTCACCAACTCCAGCTGGACGACTACCAAACGCTGAACCCATCCTGAGCCTTGGTTTAGTTGGGGAGGAGAGTATACTCCTCGCCATCCATTCAAATGTCACAAAGACCTTCCATAGGAGATTTCGTACAATCCTAAGCCTTCTCCCGAGCTTCTCATGCATCGAATCGTCAAAGAGACCAATCTCCATCCTCACCCGAGAGCTCTATCTGTACAATCTCACAAGGCCTCCACCAAAGCTAAATTAACTTTTCACACACATTCACCACTCTCCAGCGAGGCGAAATGAATCGATTCGAATCGATTCGAGCATCAGAATCCACTCCAAGACTAACTCAGGCAAGCTTTGCGATGATATTTGGTCCACAGAGCGATCGACGAAGAGGAAACTTGCGATCTTCTCAATAGGGTTTTGTCTCTTCAAGATGAAGCAACCTTAGTCATTAGAATGCTAGTCTTGAGCTCCAACGAGGTAAAATCTGGAAAAACATAGAAAATCATAGGATTGTTGGTTATTTTTTAAAGAAATCTCATTCTCGTGTGAATTCCATCATAGGATTACCTTAGATTTCCTCCCTGATTGTTTTGGAATTGAATCTGCCTTGAACGAGCTCCAACGAGCTCGATTGAGACGGCGCGATTGGTTCGCTCTTCGGATGGACAACATATCATTGGTCATTTGTTCTGTGTGATTAGAACGGACGACCATGATTAATCGCTTAAATTTTTTTAATTTAATGCATTTAAAATCATGAGATTAATCCCAACTATTCAATCCGAGATCGAATAACCGAGATGAAACTACTTCTACTGCCGCTAAATCAGCCTTCACGTTAGATGGTTTAAATAATCAATCCCATGACGCCACGTGGAAAGCGCTACCGCATGGCGCCAATTGTGTAAATGGTTTAACTATGGCTTAAAATGTAATTAATTATCTAAAAATTCAAAAATTCATAACTAATTATAGAAAAATTTAAAATTATAAATAAACCTATTTTAGAAAGATTAAACTAAGGAGAATCTACGAAAGCTAAAATATTTAGGTTTTGTCTAGTGAACAGTGGCTAATTAGGGTTTAATTTTTTACTAATTACCTTAATTAAGCCATAATTACTTAGCTAATTAATCTAAGGTTTGGTATGCCAATTACAAGGGATGTCTCCTGGCTCCCATAATTTTCTTGGGTTTAGTTGCCAAGTGTATTATGAATTTTATAATTTTAAACTCTAATTACTTATTTTAAGTGAGTTAATTGTTATTAAAATTAATAAAATAGTGAAATTAATTAGGGAAGGTTAATTAATCATCATAACAGTAAGGATGACTAAGAAAAATAATTAAGACCTCCCCTTCTAATTATTTTTCTCAAGTTCATCCCTAAACCCATTTAATTAAACGACTAAATGATTAAATAGTCAAATGGAATTAAAAAAAGAAATTAAAAATTATTACATCAGCATCATAATTAATACAACTAGTATGATTGATTTAATTAATCTTCCTTATGTGATTAGTTAACATAAAGGTTTTAATGAAATTATGATTTTTCATAGGTTTGGGAAATCATGAAATGAATTAGCTCAATCCTCTTAATTCAATTAATTATTTAAGCATAGGCTTAATTGCATTAGAATCTTTAGGATATTGCTAATTTTATCTTCAATTGCATCATCATGTTTCATAGGCCTTTACTTAATAGTTAATTAAATTAAGGGACTTTTTGAGAGGGTAATTAAGTGATTTATTAATAAATCAAATTTAATCAAACTCTAAAATTCACTTAACCTCTCTTTGAACTCATTAGTTAACTAACATGGGTGTGCATTATAACTTAATTATTATTTCTCCTCTTTAGGATTAAATAATCCAAAATACAAAATCAAATCCTAAAGAAGCTTTAAATAAATTTTAAGGAACATTTATTTAGTATGATTCCCTTTAGGTCTTGTGTTTTTAATTTGGAGTCGTAGGGATATTATGATCTTGAGGTACTTATCAAGTGATCGAGTGTGACATTGAGAAATGATGTACTATCTTGAAAGATAGAAATATCACCCTACAATGGTCTTAATCACCTAATAAGGACTCCTAAGGTAGATGAGTCTTCATTTATACTAGAGATCTTTACCCCACTTTATATGGATAAAGTAGAGAAAGGTTTATTTTAAGCTGGGTTCTTTAGTTTCCTATGGAGGCAAGCCCCTATAGCTAATTACATCATATGAAATGAAAGTTTCCTAATAATACTCTCAATTAAAGGAGTCAATAAATATCTCCAAAGATTTCAAGGCTAGACTATCAAGAATTGGTTATTATTAGAAATCAAATGGGAAGAGTTCAAATAGGAAGACTTATTTATGGATTCCATAAAACATAAGTAGGGAGCATCCAAGATACCAAGAAGCCTGATGAATGCTCTAATTTACTATATGATGAAGCTTTATATTTTTGAAGGGGAGAATTTATTCTATTTAAGTTGAAATTTTATCAGAGTGCTAGGACTTATAACCCAACAACACAAGATTATGGAGATTCCTAAGAAATAAGGACTTATACCCGTAACAACAAAGAAACAAGTTGCTTTAGAATAAAAGTTTAAAATGCTTTAGCATAGGCTAGAACCACGACCTAAAATCTAATCGTGGAGAATGGGATATAGTGGTTCACATCCATAAGAGAGAGTGAACACATCTAAACTCTTCTGGACTTACAATCACCTAGAGTGGCTGCCAGCTAACACCTTTTATGCTTTAAAACTATGTAGGTCAGTCTTATGCAGATGCAAGATAGTTAGGTTGTTACTTAATTAGTAAGGAAGCTAGAATCCTAAACTTACTCCATAAGAGACTAAATAATATTTGGTATTCAAACAAGACAGACTAATGCTAAAAATTTACAAGTTTTTGGATCATTTTGACACATTTATTTTGGACCAAGACTTAGGGAAATTATGCCTACATGCATGATGAAGTTTGATTATGGGCTAAATTAGCTAGAAGAGGTGTTACAAGGGACCACTCTTAAAGGCCAAGCTTTTCCCTTATTATGCAAGAGTGGAGATCCTCTATATTCAAGAATGGAATAATATGGCATACATATTTTTATAGCATACAACCATTCAACTAAGGGGTTTCTAAATCTTTTATTATCTTGTTTATATACCTATGCTTTAAAGTGAGGTTGTGAGTTGCATTAGAGTTTAGTTATGAGTTATTTAGTGATAATAGAAAATTTAATTTTATCCTAAAGAGCCTATCACATTCAAACCACACATCAAACATACACACTTTAAGAAACCTATAAAAAACATACCATTTCTATTGCGCAATTTAAACATAACAATCAAACATTTAGATTTCATTCATAGAATAATAAAAGGTCGATGCAATCGAATACTATAGTTATGGTGTTTTAATTTAGAGTCGTATGAACACCACACAGATCTTAGGGGATACTTATTGAAGTGATCGAATATTACATTAAGGTATGACGTACCATCTCGAGAGATGGAAATATCACCCTTCAATGAACCTAATCACTTAATAAGGACTCCTAAGGCAGATGGGTATTCATATATACCTAAGATCTTCCCCCTACTTCACATGGAAGAGTAAAATAAGATTTATTTTATGTCAGATTCTTTAGTTCTCCATGGAAGCAAGCTTCTATAGTTAATTACATCTTAGCAAATCAGAATTTCATAAGAAGACTCTCGATTAAAGTAGTCAATAAATGTCCCCAAAGATTTCAAAGCTCAAGAGATTGGGTATTTAGGAAAAGTCAAGTGGGAGAGTTCAAGTAGAAAGACTTATTTATGGATTCCAAAGGAGGATAAGTAGGGAGCACTCATTATAAGCTGTGAGTACCCATACCCTATAGTGAGGCTTTACTTGTTTGAAAGAGAGACTTAATTTTTGTTTAAGTTGGAATCTTTATTAGAATACTAGGGCTTATAATACATCAACACAAGATTGTATAAATGCCTAAGAGGTGATGACTTATACTCGTAACCTGAAGGAAATAAGTAGCCTCATAACCTAAATCTATGATATTTTAACACAAGCTAAAAGTACAACCTAATCCTAGTCAGAGAAATGGGACATAATAGTTTATCTCCACAAGAGAGGATATATCCATCCCGACTCTTCTAGAGTTACAACTGCCTAGAGTGGACGCTAACTAACAACACCTCCTATGCTTTAAATCCATGTAGGCCAGTCTTATGTAAATACATGATAACTAGGCTATTATTTAATTAAGAAAGAAATTAGAGTCCTAACCTCACTCTCTAAGAAACTAGATCATGAGTGACATAAAAATATGACTTAGACTAATACGAAAAATTATAATATTTTTATACCATTTTGACACATTTATTTTGGACACGGACTTGGGACGATTATGCCTATATGCATAATGAAATAAGGTTATAGGATAAATCAATGGGAGGGTGTTCTCCACTACAAGGGATGCCCTCAAAGCTCAAGCATATCTCCTATCCTGTAAGAATGGAGACCCTCCCTAATCAAAAGTGAAACGAGATGTTATGCTTGATGTTACAACATTCAAAATTTAGCTAAGGGGTTGCTAAATCTTTTATTTCTTAATTATAAAATCTCAGCTTTAAGGTGAGGTTATGAGTTGGATTAAAATTTAATTATGAGTTAGATTAAAATTTAGTTATAAGTTATTAATGAGGATAAAAAATTTAATTTTATCCTAAAGAGCCTACCTCATCCAGGCCACACATCAAAACATTACATTTTACAAAACCTATAAAAATGTCATTTCTATTACACAAGCTAAACACAACAATCAAACATTTATGAATTTCATAAAAGAAGTAACGGTCTGTTGTTAAAAAGAAAGAAATGAATGAAGTTCTACCCTTATACAACCTAGATTACAAAAGAATATTGCAATTACAATGAAATAAATGTTATGTGGGTCTTCAACTTCTTGTCTTTCTTTTCTCCTCCTTCTCTTCTTTGGGATCAGCTTTGCTCCAGGCTTCACAAAACCTCCCAGGTCTTTGCTTTCTATCCACTGCTCATCTTAAATCTCATAGCACTAATCTTAATTCCTATTACAAAAAGTATATGTTTATAGAAAATAAAATCTAATTATGCCTGTAAAATAGATGTTAGCTAAATAAACATACAAGCCAAGCAATTATATCTCATATATTTGGAGTTAGCACCCTGCACATGGGTAACTAAGCCCACCTGTCCTAATTAGATTATGCTTAAGGGGCTTATGCAACTTGCAAATAAAAGTATTTAAATTTATTTATTATTTCAGCAGCCCCTTTAGCATAATCCCCTTCAAAAAATATCATTAAACTATTAACAACCTAACATCTAGTCCACGCATAAAGAATCCTAACATCTAGTCTAAAATATTACATCACAAAATAAAAGATAACATCAAAATATACACCGGCCTAACCTAAGGCTAGAATTGGTGACTTAGTATTCTAATGTGCATGCTATGGTTTAGTGTGGTATGTCTTAGCTAGGCTTTAAAATTATGATTTCCTAAAGTTTAGAATTTTTTAAGTTAAACATTGGGGGATTATTCCACTTCAAGTTATTAAAAGAATTAGTTAATTTTAATTTGTATTTTTCGTTTCATTTGATACTTATTTAATATCTACTTATTATAAAGAGAAGAAAGAGGTTTGAATTCCCCTTCATCCCTATCCTAAGTTATTTTCTAAAGGTATATTGTTATGATTTTGCTTCTTTTAATGAATGGTTTATTAAGCATTTTATTGAACTTAAGTTTGGGTTAGTCTTAAAGAATTTTATCCAAACATGAAAAGCATCTTAGAATTAATGAGATTCAATTACTATAATATGGATAACATCACATCATTCCTTTTCATCATTAATAACATGCATATGTTTTCATTTTTATTATTTATGATATTTAGTTTATCGTATCTATACATGCAATATATATATTTGTGTATTTTTGGCACACTTGAATGACTGTTAATGCATTTATTTTGATAGAAAAGGGAGATTTCATTCCTCAACTAAGTATACATACACATGTATTAGAGATTTAAGCAAGTGCATGCCATTGTTAAACCAGAGAAGTGAGATTATCTAAGACCTCCTTGGGGCTACTTAAAGCCTCATGTTCCCGGGATGTCCGCACTATATACTTGCTATCTTAAATACATATGAATCTATACACAAGTATGGGAATAAGAATCATTCAAAGATTGTATTATAACAAATTCATACAAATAAAGTTCTACACAAATTCTACACATGTACACATATGAATGAAATTAAGCAAGTACGTGCCATTGTTAAATCGAGGAAGTGAGATTATCTAAGACCTCCTTAGGGCTACTTTAAACCTCGTATTCCTAAGATGTATAGACTATATACTTGCTAACATTCAAACACATGTAAACATACAGATGAGTTATGAAAATAGAACAATCCTTTAACATGTTAAAACCATAAGTAGATGTAAATTTCATTGAATATTTATAACCAACATTAATTTAGATTTTCATCATTGACTTATAATTTTGAAAATAATTTGAGATTTATTCGTGATAATAGCCACACCATATAGTAAGATTATTTCAACACATGCAACTTACACACACACACACACACACACACACACACACACACACACACATAACCATGTTCATTTGATTCTTTTGTTTGAAAACATGAGTACAAAATACATGTGGCATGCAAATTTATGATGAATGAAAAAGAATGACTAAACATTGTCACATGATACATTTAATCACATTAATTCTTAAGGACAATCAAGTCAAATAAGCATTCCTTAAGATTAACCAAAGTTGTTTTATGAAATTTGATTTTTGGTGTTTGAATTAAGAAGAGAAAAGACACCTAGTGTTAGCCCCATCCCACATTGGTGGCTCAATATATTTAAGACAAAGTAATTAAGTGAATTTTATGAATTGACTAAGTTCAAGTCATTAAACAATCAATTTAATTACCCTTCTCTAAGCTTCTTTAATTTAATTAACTACTTAATCATGAGCTTCCAATGATATGTTTATGAGAAATTAAAATTTACAATGTTCAGTTGACCTCACTTTTGGAGTGAGGATTCAATCTCCTCTTCTTAGATTTAGGAGTCTTCTAGATACAAAGACTTCCTTAGGCATAAGACACTCCTAGCAATTAGGTGAACACTTAACCTAAGCCTAGAGACTTAGTAGGGTTAATCATAGGATTAGGCTCTATCTTAAGACTTAAGGAGACTTACCTACCCTATATCTTAAACCCAATCTATGCCTACCTCTTTTGCCTAAACCAAACCTAAAATTCAATTCATCCAAATTCACATACCAAATCCAAATTCAAATTCTAAAATCAAATGATTGAAACCTATAAACCAAATTCAAATCAAATCAAACTATCCTAAGCCATATGATTTGATCCTATGGACTTAGCCAAAATCCCCTTCAATTCAAATTGATTTCGATTGATTTTCTCATGAATCAATCATTTATTTAATCATCTTCCCAAATATAAATGAAACTTACATTCACATGTCCATAGCTAATCTTAGATCAGACGGTAGGGACAAAACCACGTCTGCCACCAGCCATGTAGGCAATCGAAGTAGCGCAAGTAGCGCACTGCGAGCGTATGAGATTAGGCTTAATTTAGGCATAATTAATGGATTTAATGGCTGAATATATGAAAATTCATAACAATTTATAGAAAAATCCAAAAAATATAAATAAATACTCATTTTAAAGGTAAAATAGAGGAGATTTAATTAAAATTAATTGCAATTAATTTTGACCAATGATTAAGGCTTAATTAAGGCTTAAATAAAAACTTAATTAGCTTAATTAAGCTATAATTACTTAAGTAATTAATCCTAAACTTTGTGTGTTAGTTTGATGGGATGACCTCTGCCTTTCATAATTTTCTTGGGATTTATTACTTAATTAGTTAGGAAAATTGATCATTTAAGCTCTAATTACTCTCTTAATCCACTTAATGGCTAATTATTACCATAAATAGTAATAAATTAATTAATTAAGCTCACTAATCATTGTCTAACAATGAATGGATAAGGGGAATGGGGTTAGGACCACTTTCCTAGTTTCTTTTCCTAAGTTCACTTCATTTTGAAAGAAAATAATTTAATATGAAAATTAAATAAGAGTTAATTAATTAATCAAGTGGCTTAATTAATCAAATTAAAATCATAATCATATTAGATAATTAGTAATGGAATTAAGGGTTCCTCTTTAAGTGTTTAATAACAGAAATACCCTTAAGAAAATTATGATTAACCCATAAGTGTGGGAAAATCATAAAAGTACTTAATTAGACTCTTTAATTTAATTAACTCTTAATTATGAGCCATTTGCATTAGGTCCTTGTAGGAACATTGTAATTTTATTTCCTCACATGTTCATGTCATTTGTGGCTCATAATTAAGTGGTTAATCAAACTAAAGAAGCATAGGTAAGGGTAATTAATTGATTTAATTAAGGATCCAACTTAATTAATTCATAAAATTCACTTAATTATCTTTTCTTAAATAAATTAAGTGTACTAACATGGGAATGGGATTAAAATTAGCAAATGATTATTCTCCTCTTTCGACTTAATCAAAATCTTAAATCATAAATTAATAAAGAAACTTTAGTTTTCTTTAAATGACTTTATTTAATGTGATTGTCCTTAGGAATTAATTTAGTTGAATGAATCATGTGTTTGTACTTAGTTATTCCTTTCCAATCACCTTAGATGTTTTATGTTAATTGATTTCATGAATTCATATTTTAATATCTAAATGAATCAAATGAATTTTCTTTATGTAAACTTGCATGTGTTGGTTTAATTTAATATGTGTGTGGCTATTATCACTAATAAATTCAAAACTATTTTTCCAAGTTTATAAATCAATTATAATACTTAGAGTGTTGATCGTTATGAATATACATAGGATTTGCGTGTGTGTATAGCTTAGTCATGTGATAGTAAGCTCTCTTTTGCTAAATCTTTATATAGATTTACATAAGTGTGAACAACAATGGGTATATAGTTTAGACATCCCGGGAATAGGAGACTTTAAGTAGCCCCATGGAGGTCATTTGATTACCTAACTTCCCTGGTTTAACAATGGCATGTACTCATTTTATTTCATTCCTATGTTTTTGGTATTAGAATTTAGATAGAGCTTTAATCCATATGCTTAAATAATTCAATCAAATAAAAATACAACTTTGCATGATTCTCTTTCCTTTAGTTATTTATACATCTATATGTATCTAAGAAAGCAAGTATATAATCTAGACATCCCAGGAATATGAGGCTTTAGCTAGCTCCAAGGAGGTCATTTGAATACCTCACTTCCCTGGTTAACAACGACACGTACTTACTTATTTCTTTTATACATACATGTGTGTATTTAGTTAAGGAATTAGGATCCTCCTTTTCTAATAAAAATGCATGCATTCATATTCACCTAAGTCATTACCATATGTTATGTATAAATTAGTGCTATCTTTTCCTTATTCATGTATAGATTTAAATAGGTTTGCAATGTTATTAAGTATATAGTCTGGACATCCCGGGAATACGAGGCTTTAGTTAGCCCCAAGGAGATCATTTGATTATCTCACTTCCCTGGTTAACAATGACAAGTACTTATGTGATTCTATCCTTATGTATTTTGGTATTAGAATTTGGATAGAGCTTTAATTTATATGTTCATATAATTCAATCAAAATAAAAATATAAGTTCCAAACATACACTTTCATCATCATTTAAGTGTGCTAAAATATTTTCCATGTATAGATATGCTAAGTATTAAATCATATGCATGTTACATGTGATGGAAATGAATGACTTAGTATATTTAATGTGATAGTAATTCATTTAGATTAATCTTAAGAAGCCTTTCATATTGAATAGGATCATTTAAAGTTAACCTAAACTTATGATTAATTAAAAATCATTTAATAATCCATTCATTAAAGAGAACTAAATCAAATTAACTTGCTTTAAAAGTGGCTTAAGGTAGGGATGGTAGAGGGTTAACCTCTTCCTTCTTTTTATAACACTAAGTTGCTAAGTGTAAATCACATGAAACAAAATAAAATATAAACTAAAATCCACAAGTCAATTAAATAACTTCAAATGAAATCTACCATCATGTTAACTTGAATCATTTCTAAACTTAGAAAAATATAACTCTAATGCTTAGTTAAGACATACCACACAAGACCTTAACACACATTAGAAGTCACTACTTTTAGCATGTTAGATGGTGTATGATGTGATGTGTTTATTTTGTGATGTATTATTTTAGATCGATTGTGGGTATGATTTAGATCAATGTTAGGCTACTCTTAGCCTAATCATATTTTTTGCAGGGGATTATGCTTAAAGGGGACGCTTAAAAATAAATATAAATACTCTTTTTACAGGTTGCTTAAACCCTTAAGCATAATCCAAGTCAGGATAGGTGGGCTTGGTTACCCATGTCCAGAGTACTAAGTCCAAATTATACATTTAATTGGTTGGGATTGTATATATGTTTCTTTTTTAAAGGTGTAGTTAGATTTACTTTTTTCTATACAAATGAAATTTTTTCAATAGGGATTAGAATCAATACTATGGGGGATTAAGATGAAATAATTTGTCTAGGCTGTGATGCCTTTGAAGTAAGCACAACCAAATAAGAAGTTGAGATAAGGAGACATGAAGAATGAAGACCCCCCATAGCTTGTATTCATTCTAATTATAATTATTCTTTTATGTTCCGGGTTATATAAGAGACACTACCCATCTTTTCTCCAGGGTGATAAACCCCGATGATGAAGCTTCACCCTCTCTCTTTTGATTTAGCCAATAATCTATTTCATCATGCATTTAGGCATATAAAAATATCAAAGCCTTTGTCTAAATGATGTGTCAAAAATGAAATAAAATTTGAAAAGATTTTGCATTTGTAGATTAAGTCATATGCTCATACCACTAATGTTATAGTCTCTTAGGGAGTGGGTTCAAGACTTTAGTCTCTTCCAAATTAAATAACTACCTTAGCTATTTTGCAATTCATAATACCAGACAACATGATTTAAAAATCGTAGGAGGAGTTAACTGGCGGCCACTCTAGGCAGTTGTAAGTCCAAAAGTCTGACAGTTTATCCTTTCTTGTGGAGGTAAATGATTATGTCCCTCTGTCGCTTAGATTTAGGTTGTGTTTTAGCTCATATTAAAGCTCTTTAGATTTAGGATCTGAGGCAGCTGCTTCCCTCAGGCTACAAGCATAAATCCTTACCTCTTATGCATTTTCATAATCTTGTGTTGGTGGATTATAAGCCCTAGCAATCTAATAAAATTCAACTCAAATAAATAAATCCTTTCAATTTCCAATATATAAAGCTCAATTGTAGGATATATTAGAATGCTCACTATGCTTCCTAGTATCATGTGCTTTTCCTACTTCCTCCCTTTGGATTCCAAAAATAAGTCTTCTCCTTGAATTTTCCCAATTGATTTTCTAAACATAACCAATCCTTTGATATTCTACCCTTGAAATCTTTTGAGATAATGATTATCTACTTTAATCGAGAGTATTCTTAAGGAATTACATTCCCTAGAATGTAATTAACTATGGAAGCTTTCCTCCATAGGGGGAAATTTTGCTTAAAGACTTGGTTTAATATAAACCCTACTTTATTCATCCATGTAAAGCAGGGGGAAAATCTTTGGTATATTCGAAGACCCATCGTTCTTTAGGAGTCCTTATTAGGTGATTAGGTCCATTGAAGGGTGATGTTTCTAGCTTTCGAGATAGTAAATCATTCCTCAATATTATACCCGATCACTTCAGTGCATGGTGTCCCCATCTAAAATAAACACCAGATTTTTCGTGACTCAGTTGGGGACAATACCTCTTTCCATTTATAGTAGACAATTATCTTCTCCAAGTATCGATAGTGGGCTTATATTTTTGTATAAGCCCAAGACTATCTTTCTTTATGTTGGCCCTTTGCTCATTTCATTCTTAAGTGAAGTTAGTCAGCATCCTTTAGGTCTTAGGATCTCACTCCCATGTAGGTCCTCGGACTCCTATTGGGTCCCCTAATATGTAATAATAAATTAATTAAATAAAGGAGATGACTAAATAAAAGTCAAATAAATTTGAAACCTCTTACCATTAACTTGGTGGAGTAAGGTTCATTTCATATTTGGCAAAACTTTAATGGAACCTAAATTAAATAAAATAAAATCTTTTGCAAAATTTTCAAAATCTTTTCAAAACAAAATCATATGAACTTCACTTAACACAATAAAATTACCTAAATAAACATCCTCTTTTAAAATTGAAGTCAAGTAAAACAAAATCAACATCTTTCAAATCCATGTTTCAAACAAAATTAATTGAACCTCATTTAGCACACCTAAAATTTCTAAGTGAGTGTTCCATTATTTCAAAATCAAAATTAAATCAAATAACTAATCTCTTTTTCATAAACATATTCAAACCCTCTTTTAACATACTTGAATTTGTTAAATGGGGCGGTCCCCTTTTCAAAATTAAAATCAAACATACCCAAAATATTTTTAAACAAAATAAACTCCTTTTAACATACCCATATTTGTTAAATGAAAGTTTCATTTTCAAAAAACCAAACTAAAATCAAGATGAACAACATATAATTGAACTCCATACCCACATTTGTTAAATGGGAGTTCCATTTTCCAAACTAAAATCAAAGCAACCAACATACAAATTGGACTTTAATTAACATACCCAAAATTTGTTAAGTGAAGGTTCCCTTTTTCAAAATCAAAACAAAATTAAGATAAACAAAATATAATTGAACTCCATTTAACATACCCATATTTTTTAAAAGAGAGTTCCATTTTTTGAAATCAAAATATCCAACATGCATTTTAGATTCCATTTAACATAGCCATATTTGTTAAATGAGAGTCTAATCCTCAAAATCAAATCAAAACCACACACCAACAAATAAACAATCAAACATGTAAATGAGCCACATTTAACATATCTAAATTTGTTAAGCATGGGTCTCATTTCTAAAACAAAATCAAACTCCAACAACAAACATCAAATATATATTTGAACTCTATTTGACATACCTAAAATTTCCAAATAAGAGTCCCCCTTTCTAAAAAATCAAATCAAAACAACAAACATCAATATATTTGAACTCTATTTGACATATCTAAATTTGTCAAATTAGAGTTCTCCTTGCCAAAAAATCAAATATCAAACACACAATTGAACTCCATTTAACATACTTAAATTTGTTAAATGTGAGTTCTTTTTTCAAATCAAATAAACACATCAAAACATCCAACAAACAACAATCAAACCATTAAGATAGACAGCTTCAAAATTTTTAAACATATAATTAAAATCCATTTAGCATACCTAAATTTGCTAAGTAAGGGTTTCCAAAATAAAATTCCAAACAAAGAATATAACAAATACATCTCCAAAAGTCTCTCAAAAATATTTGAACCCCACTCAACATACCTAAATTTATTGTATGAGGGTTCCAAATCAAAATAAAAATCTTATGGCAAAGTCTCACCTCAAATTCCTAAAATCTCTGCAATACCATGAACCCCACTTAGCATACCTAAATTTATTAAGTGTGGGTTCAAATTCCAAAGTCAAATTAAGAAATAAATAATCTAAGATCATTATCAAAATAAGGGTCTGATTCATTACTGTTCCAACAAATGTAGAGATACCAAGCCCAGTTCTTTTTTCTTTCCTACGATCAATCTTCTGCCATGTCTTCGTTCAATGTGATCTTCTCGTTTCCTTCTGGTGTGGATTTGGCTTTGGATCAGGCCATACGCACCACTACTACACACATGATCCAGTTTGGACATGGCTTTGAGAGCATTAGAGTCACATGTGAGGGGCCAGCCCTCACCACTGTCAACAAGGAGGAGGTGGCAAGCAAGAAGCCACATCTTTGTTTGGATGCGCAGCTTGGTTTCAAGTTTCCCTCGCTGAAGATGAAGGTTGTTGTGGTTCTTACACCCCCATCAATATCAGTGCTAGTGTCAACATCAGTGCCAGTATAGTTTGTTTCCCTTGTTACAGTTCCAGCGAAGGCTAGCACCACCTCTATTGTTCCCCCTACTCTGAAGGGGAAGGCTATCTTAGCTTCTGAGATAGTCTCTTCCACCTTCTAGGTTATTACTAGCTCCCGCTCTACCACGCTCACTAACATAAAATGCTGCAACAAGAATCGCAATATTAAGTGGCATTACGAGCGCAAGATTAAATAGCATTACGCTGCAACAAAATTTTGCTGAGGAGGGTTCCCCTTGTAAGACCTCTCCACTCACAGTGGTAGTAGGTTCCACCCCTCTGACTTTGAATGAGGGAAGGATTATTCTGATTGCATCACCCCCACTTTGCTGTAGAGTTTGAGACACCGGCTAGGGATAAGAGGAAGCCTTATGCCAGTTTACAGTCCATTCTTCATAGAGTCAACAAATCCCACGGACGCTCAGAGTTTAGCATTCTTCATGACTTGAGGAGTCTAATCCTAGGAGTGTTAAGGGTCTGATTCATGGAGAGGGAGAGAGTCATTGAGGCTAGAGTCGTTGCCCAAGTGGGGAAGCGAGAGAGGAGGAGGTATGCCAGGCTGGTGACCTACTTTGATCGACTTTCACGATTGACGAGCTAGATCATTCGATTATATAGTTCTCACGTATGTCGGTCATGAGGAGATCTAGTGGAGAGGCAGTTGGTGTATCCACCATCACACCGTTCCACTCACCGTAAACCTTCACCAATCCAAGTTCCAGCATCCGTGATCCTCACTAAGCTTTATAAACCCTAGTCTGGAGAGAGACCCTCTCCTTTGGTGATCTAGCTATGGCCTAAGGATCCCACTCCATCTAGTCCACCTGTTGAGGTGAGGTCGAGCTCCCCTACTCGGCCTTCCACTTCACGGTGGTAAAGAGGGAGTGGCGACCAAAAAGCATCATGGTCGCTCCACCTTCACAACAGCCAGAGGAAGGGAGGGGAGGGGACACCGACATAGTCCCCATGATAGTTGAGCTAGCTAGGGAGTGCACCCCTACAACTTAGAGCATTCAGTGCATATAGTAGGAATTGATCTAGCGGTCAATGGTTCACTGCCTGTTCCTATAGGCGGAGTAGATGATCGTTCTTTGGATGACATCATAGAAGACTACTGGGCAACGATCAAGGCGATAATCAGGAGTGACCATTCTGATCAGGAGGAGGGTAGAGTTAACTTTGACCCTGATAAGGATGACATTTTGAACGACGTAGTCGAAGACGACATGGTCGACACTCAAGGATCCCTGCAGAGAGAACAACATAGCCAAGAAGGTGTTGTAGTTGATGAAGGTGACACCTCTCACTCAACTCAGCACCTTCTCCACCAACTCAAGCAGAAGGATGACCAGATAGACTAGATGGAGAAGAGGGTAGAGGAGTTGATGGTAGTAGTTCTAGCCTTACAGAACCCAACCCCAGTCTCACAACCTTCTCCTATGGTGGCCGACCGGCCAGAGTTGGTACATACCTTAGATCATCCTAAGTGCACTCCCATGGATGAAGATGCTGGTAGTTTGCATAGGAAGGTCATGCATAGCACCTCCATGCATGAGAAAGTTATTAAACAGATGGTGGAACAACAGGTGAAGGAAGCGTTGGCGCAAACCAGGGGGAGCTCATCCATTTCAAAGGGTAGACCCTACCTAGAGGAATTCGATGTAGTTCAATACCCAAGGGTTTTGTGCCACTATCCTTTAAAATCTTTGATGGCAGTTGGAACTCACTACAACACATTGCACATTTTAGAGCTAGTTGCTGCAGAACCGGTGGTAGTGATGCACTTCTATTCAAAATTTTTGTTAGCAGCTTAGCAGGGGTTGCATTTGATTGGTCTGCCTAAAGGTTCAGTAAAGACCTTCACTAAGTTATAACATCTCTTCATCAAGATATTCATAAGAGCTCAGCAAAGGGTGACTGTATGTGACCTCATTGTAGAAAAACAAAAACCCAATGAGTCCATTATTGATTATATTTTTATGTGGCGCAACCTGAGTATCAAATGCAAACCATAGCTGTCTGAACAACTTGCCATTGAGATTCTGCTCAAGAATATCCATGGCCCGATTACCTTCATGCTTAAGGGATTCACTATCAAAACATTTGAGAAATTTACCAACAAGGCGATTAGCTTGCAAGAGGAACCCAAATAGTTTCCCTTCTCACACCAATCATCTAGGCCCAAGACGTAGAAGGTGTTTGAGATGAAGCCCAGGACAGTTATGTCAGTGGACAGAGGGAAGTAGCCAGCTAGAGTGTAGTATGAGAGACCACAAGCTCAATAACCTCCTTTGTCATCTCCTCTTCCACCACCTCGAGTTATACCACCACAATCACATGCCATTCGGTTACAATATCCTAGTAGTGGTATTCATATCCACCGTTAGGTAGCTATTTTTCACCTTCTCTTGATGAAATACTCAGTAAACCATACTCATTCAAGAGGGAGGAAGTCAGAAAAATCTTCAAAAAACTCTTGAAGAAACTAATTTTTCCATAGCCTGGGAGGAAGTGGGCAAGAGCGATGATCCTAGCTATTGCCCCTACCACCGCATGTTTGACCATGTCTTAAGGGATTACATCACTTTTAAGGACTTGCATGAGCATAGATACAAGTCGGGAGCCATAGTCCTCCCTAAGAAATACTTATTAGAATAACCATCCAGTTCTATTAGAGTAATTCTTTGGGATACTTTCAATCCTCTTAAGACCAAAGAAGGTTGGGATATTTTCTTATCCCATACCTCTAAGTAAATTATTTATAAGATCAGAAAAATTTTCTTTTAGATGCCTAAAGTAGGTCAAACCTCCAATACCAAGGAAGGTTTGCTAATTACAAAGGATAACTCGGGGAGGGTGGAAGCCTGTCAACAGCAGCAACAGCCTACCATACTTTCCCAAGATAGTCCAGTAGTGCAACCACCATCTGAGTCCAGCACTCCTTCCACCGTTATAGCTACTACTTCTTATGCTAGCTCCTCTTCTACCAGCAGGAGCATTGCATCTGTAGATAGGGGCACCAAACCCCTTACTCCACTTAATTTACTTGATTTCTATCATGCACCACCACTCAAATTAAAGAAATCAATGAAGAAAGTTGATTCTACTTACAATCTTTCTACTTCTAATGCTCTTAATTTCATTCTTATAGAAAGCTCTCTGAGTCAAAATGATAATAATAGCACAAATAGTTTTGATCCTTTCCATTCTGATTTAGAGTCAGATTTTGCTTCTCTGAATCAATCAGGTTCACCTCTTAAGATTGACTTGGAGTCATTTAACTCTGAGGATCCCGTAGGAGGAGCTGTAGGTATGCCCGATGAGCAGGTAGAACTTTTCATGAACTCATCATTCCAAGAAGTCACTGAAGTCAACCTATGCAGTAGCAAAGTTCTACCTCCTAGGGTAGCACCTCAGGATAAGGGTAAACATATCATTAGTTCCAGTGAGCAAATAGTCCTTTCACAAAATGCTCCACTTATGGATATGCTTGTGGAGGACCAACCTAGAGTTGATTACAATATCTTAGCGCATCTTAGAAAGTTGCCAGCCAAGTTAAGCATATATGATGTCTTTATTTTATCTAAAGAGATGAGGGAATCTCTTGTGAAGGCCTTACTTGATCATGAGATATGCTTAGCTTAGCTGATCGCTACTGGAGAAAAAGTACACTACTCGAAGGACATCTTAGGCATTACATTCAGCGATGAAGACCCACTTCTAGGGATGATCGAGCACAACCACCCTCTTTATATGACAGTGGATGTTGGCAGATATAGACTATATAGAGTTTTAGTTGACCTGGGTGCATATATTATGAGTCTAAGAACCCTTGCCTACTTGAGGATTAATATCTCTAAACTCCAAAAGTAGAGGATGATGTCAAAATGATTCAATGAATAAGGTGAGAGGGCCTTAGGCTCTATAGTGTTGCCATTAGAGATAGATGATTGGAAGACTGAAGCCAAGTTTCACATAATCAACTTGGATACATCTTTCAATATTTTTCTTGGAAGATCGTGGATACATGAGAATAATATGGTTCCATCTTCTCTACATCAGTGCATGAAGTTCATGAGAGGTGGGATCAAATCCTCCGTCAAAAGAGATCTCAAACCATTTACAGTTCATGAGGTCGAGATATATGAGGATGCATCCTACTACTTCCCCCAAAACCAAAAAGTCTATTATCGTAAACTTAGCCAAAATCCTCATGTGGGGGAAAAAGAAAGAAAAGAAAAAGAAAGGAAACAAAGAAATAAAAAAAAAAAAAAAAAAAATAAAAGGGAGCGAGAAATAGACTCAGGGGAGGAGCCTGAGATTATATTCCACCCACAATTCATCACTCCATTCGAATATGTGGTTAGGATTACTCGACCTCCACTAGGATGAGGAAGAGGTCAGTCCAAAGGCAATACTAAGGGTGGAAGACCTCCTTATTGGCCACCCAATAGGAGATATGTCCCAGCTACTATGAGTACACCTATTATCCATATAGACTTAGAATCTAGTTCATAGGATGAGTCTTATATGGTTAGCACGTGGGCAAACTCTTCTTGGCAACAGATCCCATTGGAGGTGACACTTGAGCGAGACAGTGATGAAGACCGGGCTTTAAAGCAAAGTATAAGTGTATCCAAGTCTCTATGTGAAATTATCAGGCATCAATTGGCAATTTTAGCTCTAACCCCACTTTCTTCACAAAAAGTTGAGGGTTTGGTAGATAAGGAAGCCCCTAAATCATCTATAGATGTGAAGACTCAGAGGTTCTTTCTTGGAGCATCATCCATGAGTCAAGAAGTTGATGTAGAACTTGAGGATGATTCATATAAAGATCTAATAGAATTACCTTTTGATTGGTACTCATCTTGTGTTCTAAATTTAGCAAAGAAAGGGTTAATCCCACATACGTGGTCTAAGCATAGGTCAGGCTACTTCGAAAGGATATGGAACAATGAATGCAAGAATTCTCAATCAAGATCAGGACTAGACTTTGGCACAATAGGCTCAGTCAATGATGATGATTACTGCTTAGTCATCACCAATCATTTGAAATCTGATAGGTTATTTTCAAATCACATTAACTCATATGAGGAGGTGTGCTTAGAAACTTCAGATGATCCATATGATTTTCAAGTCAAAGATGCACCGTGTTGACCTCACTTTTAGAGTGAGTCTTCAACCTCCGTGGCATAGATCTAGGACTCTTATAGACACTAAAAGTTCCTTAGTCTCAAGACACTTCTAGTGATTAGGTGGACACTTAACCTAAGCCTAGAGACTTAAAAGGGTTAATCATAGAGTTAGGCCATGCCTTAAGACTTAAGGGAATCATCCACCCTATGGCTTAAATCTAATCCATATGCACCTCCTCAAATCCAATCCAAATTCAAATCTCAAACTAAACCTCAAATTCCAATTCAAATTTCAAATCCAAATCTAAATTCCAAAACTTTTGATTGAAATCCATGATCAAACTTAAATTCAAAACCCTTCCTAAGCCCATTGATTTCATCTTATGGACTTAGCCTTAGCCAAATTCAAATCAATCCCAATTTATTTGATTTTCTCAAATATCAATTCAATCCTTCAATCAAACTATCAAATTCCAATTCAAATCTAACTTCAAATGATTCAATCCCATGATCAAATTTAAGTCCAAAATTCTTCATAAACCATATGATTGAATTCCAAATTTGATTGATTGATTACTTCATGAATCATTTATATCTTCATTTATATTCACAAATATAAATAAAATATAAATCCAAATGACCAAAACTAAACCAAACTAAATCCAAATCCAACAAAGACCCTTCCTAAGCTATATGGACCTACTTCATTAAGCTTGGCTAAATCCCATTCAAATCAACCCAAAATCAATTATTTTCTTTATAAATCAATTATATATTCATTTATATTCACAAATATAAATGAAACCCACATTCCAATGAACAAAATTAAATCAAACTAAATCAATTTTTTACTTAAGCCCTTTTGACCTACCTCCATAAGCTTAGTCAATTTTGCTTCCAAATAACTCCAAACTCAAGTGACTCTCTCATGAATCATTTATATCTTCATTTATATTTTCAAATATAAATGAAATATGAATTCAAATAGCCAAAACCAAATCCAAAATCAAATCAAAACCCAATTCAAGCCTTTAAAGCCATTTCTATAGACTTGGCCAAGTCAAAACCAATGGATTTTCTCTTGAATTAATCATTCCTTTAATCATCTATCCAAATATAAAAGAAACCTACAATCATCAAACCAAACTCAAGTCAACCCAAGTCAAGCCCAAGGTAGCCCTTTTAACTTGAAACTTCAAATGAGGCAAAGTCTATTAGACTCCAAACTGATTACAATTAAATTTATATTTCAATCATGGGCTCATATATAAATTCAACTAAACTTCAATCAAGTCAAAACCAAGCCAATTGACCCATTTAGGTCCACTTGACCCAAAGTGGCCTAAAGGACCTTTTTGAGCCAAGTTTTAATCCAACCCAAATTGGATTGAACCAAGCCCATCCAAGCCTCATATCATGATCAACAATCACCCTAGGATGATCAATTACCTTGAATTAGGTCAAACCAAGTCAACCTGATCATTTGGCTAAGTCAATCAATAGCCCATATGAAACCCAAACTAGCTAAAACTCATCCTACACCAAATTGATTGAAACCATTGATTCACACAAACCCATAATCAATGTTTGAATATGACTTGACCATCAAATGATCCAAACCAAACTCAATTGGCCATTTGGCCCAAGTTGACCCAAATTGACCTAAAAGGCCAAGATAGATCAAATCATGATCTAACCCAAATTGATTGCAACCAATGGCACGAGTTCATTCCAAATTCATTATTGAACTTAACCAAAGCTCCAATTTGGTTAATTTAACCCAACCTAGCACAATTTACCAACCTAGTCCAAATTGACTAAAAGGTCAAATTGGCCAAAATCTAAATTGATTTAAACCAAAGCCTACAATCATTTTTAATCAACCAATCCAAGCCAATTTGGTCAAATTGGTCAACTTAGCTCATTTGACCTATATGAATCCAAATGAGCTAAAATCAAACCTAGGCCAAATTAGTTTAAATCACTTGAACTAAAACTCTTCAAATCATCATTTGAACCTAACCCAATCTTGGTTTGACCCAATTTGACCAATTGGTCAACCTAACCCAACATGACCCAAATTAAACCCATATGACCAAATTGAGCCAGAACCCATGAAACAAACACATAGTACTTTGGGAGCTGACCAAACCTAACCCAAACCCATCCTAGGTCAGCCCAAACTAGTCCAAACCTAATTGGAGCCAAACCCAAACCAAATCCTCCTTGGATATGCCTTCCTATGTGGGATTTTACCAAAATTGGCAAAGTCCACTCTTACCTCATCCTTGGAAACCATCAAGCACCCAAATGAGCATTACACAGCCACAGCCCAAAGTGGGCTATCTATCATATGAGGAGGTGAGTTAACTCACCTCCCTTACAAGCTGAAGACCCAATGGATAAAGGAAGAAGCTATCAACCCACATCCCACCTTGAACCACCTCCCAAGCACTCCTCCAATGAAATTGAGCCATGTGGACGTGATGGAGACCACTCACGCACCAATTTGTCCGTAAAAATGGGAGATAATCCATCCACCTCGATTGAGGGATATACCCCTACAATTCAAATCAAATTTCACATGCATTCGATTCATCTGAGCTCCCAAGAGTGAAACAAAATGCACTAACACTCCTTAGAGCATTTCCAAGCCTTCCCCACTTTTGAATTCTTCTTCACGTGTGAAATCAAAATAGGGGAGCTCACATCCGATTCCAACTTCTTCATTTCTCAACCAAAACTTAATTGCTCTTACACATAACTTCCACGCACATCGTCGAAGCGACCCAAGTCATTTTCTTAGCTCCAAAGCCAACGAAGGACAAACTTTGACCAAAGCTGACCATCCAAAGCTCAATAATTGGCTTTCCAAGTAATCCGAGTGAAATCAATCCAATTGTTGCTCAACTGGGCCTCGTCTATACTAGACGAAGCTTTCTCAAGTGTGCAAACTACCGGTCTTAGCTCTAGTGAGGTATTTTCATTAAATTTGAGCTTTAGCTTAAAATGGGTTGGAACATTTTGAAGAAAAGTTGCATGTGAGCTGATCCTAGCCGTTGGATCTTTGTGGATCTCTCGTGTGAAGGTGTGGGTTGATTTTGGAATGAAGATCTCTCGGGTAAGCTCGGGTAAGCTCGGATCGAGCGATCCATGGAAAAAGAACTCCATCATTCGTCGCTCATAGGAAGAGAGATCACGAGCCTTCTGTTTCGTGTGATTAGAATGAACGGATCTGATCAAATCACATTAGATCTACTATTTAATCCCTCCTTAGCTGCGGGTTTGATCATGGCCATTCGTTCCAATCACACTAGATCAAGCTTGCATGTGTTGATTTGAATAAAAATATTTGTGGCTATTATCACTATTAAATTAAAAATTATATTCAAAAGCATACAATTCAATTATAATATATGGAGTGATGACAATTAGAAATATTCATAAGCTTGCATATGCCTATAGCTTAGAACATGTGATATGGAGTTCTTTTTCTTCAACCTTCATAGATTTACATAAAGTTTGAATGTTAACAAGTGTATAGTTCATTTGAAAAGGACATAACATTTATTTGGATTCATTCCTATGTACCTCTATGTTAGAACCTGGATAGAACTTTAGCTCATATGTTTAAATGATTCAATTAAATCAAATACAACTTTTGCATGATTTTTTCATTCTTGTAGTTATTTGTATATCCACGTGTATTTAAGAGTAGTGGTTATATCTAGTCTGGACATTCTGAGGATGCAAGGCTTTCAGTAGCCCCAAGGAGGTCTTTACCTCACTCCCCTGGTTTAACAATGACGGCGTATATGCTTAAAAATTTTATACACTTGTATGTGCATTTAGCTAAATGAATGAAAATCTTCATTAAATTAAATCAAATACAACTTTTGCATAATTTTTCCATTCTTATAGTTATTTATACATTCATGTGTATTTAAGAGTAGTGTGTATATCTAGTCTGGACATTCCGGGGACGCAAGGCTTTAAGTAGCTCCAAGGAGGTCTTTACCTCACTCCCCTGGTTTAACAATGGAGAAGTATTCGCTTAAAACTTTTATACACTTGTATGTGCATTTAGCTAATGAATAAAAATCACCTTTTTTACTAAGAAAAACATGCATTCATATTTGTTCAAGTGATTGAATTGATTGATCATATGGTTTAAAGCCTTCATTCTTATGTTCATGTGTATAAACTTATATATGTTTGAATGTAATGGGTATATAGTTTAGACATCCCGAGAACACGAGGCTTTAGCTAGCCCCAAGGAGGTCATTTGATTACTTAACTTCCCTTATTAATAATGACACGTACCTATTTAATTTTATTTCTGTGTATTTTATATAATAATTTAGATAGAGCTTTAAACTAAGATGATAAAATAATTTAATTAAATGAAACATCTAAATTCCAAATGTATATGCTTACATCTATCATCTAAGTGTGCTAAGATATATTATATGTGCAGGTATACTTAGGATTTAATCATATGCATGTTACATATGATGGAAGGAAATGAATGCACATGTGTCATGTGATAATAATTCATTCCAACTAATCTTAAGATGCTCTCTTATTGAATATGATTATTTAAAGTGAACATAAACTTGGAATAAATTTAAAATGTGTAATAAGCCATTCATTAAAGAGAACTTATCAATTAACATGCTTTAGAAGTGGCTTAGGGTAGTGTTGAAAGAGAGCAATTCTCTTTCCTGTCTTTATAACACTTAGTTGCTAAGTGTAGGTCACATGAAACCAATTAAAACTTGCAAATCAATTAAAGAACTTGAAGTGAAACCACCTTTTAAATTGAATTCCTTTCATATTTAGAAAATCATAACCATAATGCCTAGTTAGGACATACCACATAAGCCTCAATAAACACACATCAGACTAAGTCACTACTTCTAGTTTTAGGCTAGGATGGTTCACGCTATGATGTATGTTTTATTTTATGATGTATTATTTTAGACTGGATGTTAGGGTGTATACTTCGTAGACTGAATGTTAGGCCATTTTTGGCCTAATCATATTTTCTGTAGGGGATTGTGCTTAAGGGGCGCTTAAAATAAATATAAATGCTCTCTTTGCAAGTTGCTTAAACCCCCTTAGTATAATCAAAGTTAGGACAGGTGGGTTTGGTTACCCATGTGCAGAGTACTAAGTCTAAATTATATAATTGCTTGGGTTGTATCGTGTGTTTAGCTAACACTTATTTTGCAGGTGTAATTAGATTTACTCTTCCTATTTTTAATGTAATATTTCATTAGAAATTAAGATTAGTGCTATGGGGGATTAAGATGAGCAATGGCTAGAAGGTTTTGTCCTGGGAGGCCCTATGATGCCTTTGAAGTATGCACAGCCAAATGAAGAAATGAAGGATATATGAAGAGTCAAGATAAGAAGACCCCCATAAAATTTATTCATTTGTAAATTATAATTATTCTTTCATATTTCGGGTTGTATAAGGGTAGAGCTCAGCTACCCGTTTTCTCTTTTCAGGTTGTACGGTGGTACCTGACCGCACCGACCTTTAATTATTTTGCATTATATTTATAAAATGCTTGATGTTATGTTTACAATAGAAATGGCATGCATTTTCATAGTTTCTTTATGAGTGATGATTTAATGTGTGGCCTCGATCCGATTAGTCTCTTAGGGAAAAATTAATTTTTCTACTCCAACTACAACTCATAACTAAAGTCTTAAATAACTCATAACCCCACATAAAGCCTAGGCATTAAATTAAGATAATTAAAAGATTTAGAAACAACTTAGCTGAATGGTGTATGTCTAATATCATGCATCCATATTGCTTCACTCTTGCTACGAGAGGGTTTCCATCCTTGCACGATAGGGGAAGACTTGACCCTCTGTGAAGGAAAACACCTCTTTCTCTCTGATTTAGCCCATAATCTCATTTCAACGTGCATTTAAACATAAGAAATCCCAAATCCTTTGTCAAAATGAAGTGTCAAATACAAATGAAATTTGAAAAGATTTGCATTAGACTAAGCCATTGCTTATACCACTCATGTTCTAGTCTCTTAGGGAGTGGGTTTAAGGATTTTAGTCTCTTTCTAAGTAAATAACAACCTACTTAATCTTGCAATTTCATATGACCAGACCACATGGATTTAAAGCATAGGAGAAGTTAGTTGGCTGCTACTCTAGGCAGTTATAAGTCCAACAATCGGGTGGTTTATTCTCTTTTGTGGAGGTTAACCATATACTCACTTCTGCATAGATTTAGGTCATGCTTTAGCTCTTGCTAAAGCTCCCTATATTTAAGATCTTAGGTGGTTGTTTCCTTCGAGCTACAAGCATAAATTCTCACCTCTTAGGAATTTCCACAACCTTATGTTGGTAGATTATAAGCCCTAACAATCTAATAAAATTCAACTCAAATAAATAATTCTCTTCAATTTTAAACATATAAAGCCCAACCATATGATAGGTTGGAATGCTCACTAGACTTCCTAGTATCATGAGCATTCTCTACTCATTTCCTTTGGTTTCGATAATAAGTCTCTTCTTTCGATCTTTTCCAATTAACTTTCCAAATATAGCCAATTTATTGATAGTCTTATCCTTAAAATCTTTGGAAATAATAATTGCCTACTTTAATCGAGAGTATTCCTAAGAAATTTACCTTCCTTAAGATGTAATTAACTATGGGAGCTTGCCTCCATAGGGAACTTTAGAACCCGGTTTAATATAAACCCTACTTTATTCATCCATGTAAAGTAGGAGAAAATCTCTAGTATATTTGAAGACCCATCATGCCTTAGGAGTCCTTATTAGAAGATTATGTCCATTGATGGGTGATGCCTCTATCTTTTGAGATAGTACATCATACCTAAATGTCATACCAAATCACTTTAATAAGTACACCCTTAGATCTACGTGGTGTTCCCCATATACATATCAAAAATAAACACCACACACCGCTAGAGTTTAAGGAAGATATCAAGTCAACCATCGATGAGCTCAACGAAATCAACTTAGGGATTGAAGAAAATCTACGTCTAACATACATCAGTTCCTTATTGAATGAAATTGAAACCAATAACTTAGTTAGGATACTCATTGAGTGTAAGGACTATTTTGCATGGAGTTATGAAGAGATGCCTAGATTGGCTCTTGACGTAGCGGTCCATAAACTAGCAATACAACTTGATGCTAACCCTATCAAGCAAGCTCCTAGACATATGTGATTAGACATTGAACATCAAGTCATTTCTAAATTCAAGAAATTGATCGATGTTAGTTTCATCCGAGAGGAAAAATACCCCACCCGGTTGGCCAGTATCATCTCAATTAAGAAGAAGAATGGACAAATTCGCATATGCGTCAATTTTAGGGATCTAAATAAGGCATATCCAAAAGATGAATTTTCACTACTAATACCAGAACTGATGGTAGATATTACTTGATATCATGCAATATTCTCTTTCATGGATGGCTCATCTAGATACAATCAAATAAAGATGGCCCTTGAAGATAAAAGACACACTACCTTTAGAACCCCGATCAGAATCTATTGCTATAAGGTCATGCCTTTCGACTTTAAAAATGCCGGTACTGCAGACCAGCGGGCTATAACTCAAATCTTCGATAAACTCATTCATCATCGAGTTGAATGCTATGTCGATGATCTTATGATCAAGAGCAAAGAAAAGGAAGACCATCTCTTTGACTTGAGAGTAGTTTTTGAATGGTTAAGATAATTTAACCTTAAAATGAACCCCTTAAAGCATGCATTCAAAGTAGCTTCAGAGAAATTCCTTGAGTTTGTTGTCTGACACCATAGAATCAAAATCAATCTGGAGAAGATCAAATCAATACTAAAAATGCCACCCCTTAAAAGTTTAACTCAACTCAGATCATTCTAAGGGTGATTGGCATATCTAAGATGCTTTATATCCAACTTATCAGGGAGATGCCAACCATTCTTAGTACTTGTCAAAAAGGATGTCAAGTTCAAGTGGGATGATAAGTGTCAGCGTGCCTTTGAAGATGTCACACACTGCCTGATGATGTTGCTAGTTCTAGCAGCCCCTATCCTGGGCAAGCCTTTAATACTCTATACTCCTACATTAAATGACTCCCTTGGCACTTTGTTGACCCAAGCCAATGACAAAGGAAAGGAGAACGCACTCTACTACCTTAATTGTCATCTAATCCCTGCTGAAGTAATTTATCCACCCATTGAGAAGCATTGTTTGACTTTAATCTTTGCATCCCAAAATCTATGACATTATATGCTTTCTCATAAAGTGAACTTGATTTTTAGAATCAATCCACTGTAATATCTCATGACATGGCCGACACAATCCATATGATTAGCACATTGGTCCATCATTCTATCGCAATTTTCACTTTTCTACCCCCTCCGTGTGGTGAAAGGATAAGCACTTGTAGATTTCTTAACAACACACCCACTTTCTACTGATTCTCTGCTTAGTGATGACCTCCCCGATGAACAAATCATGAACTTAGGGGATACTAGCATTCACTATTGGGAGATGTACTTTGATGGTGTAGCTTCCTCTCAAAGAGCAGAAGAATCATAATCTACTCTTCCAGAAAAGGTAGGGGTAGGAATAGTTCTCCTAACTCTGGACTATGATATGATGAGATTCTCATATCATCTACCCGATCCTTGCATAAACAATGAAGCTGAATAGGAGGCTCTGATTTCCAGTCTAGAGTTAGCTATCTTACTAAGCATCTAGAACATCAACATCTTTGGGGATTCCTAATTAGTGGTCAACGAAATCGCTAGGTCCTACAAGATTTTAAAGCATAACCTCATCACTATCATAAGTACACCATGGAGTTATTGGCCCAAATCCTAGAGGTTATTATCTATAAGATTCCTCGAGGAGAAATTGCTATAGCACATTCTCTAGCCAAGCTTGCCAAGGAGTTGGCATGTCCGGAAGATGAGTCCATATCAATAGAGGTCCAAAATAGGCAAGTCCTACCTCTTATTAATATTGAACTCATCAAAAAGTACTCTCTTGAAGGGGAGGTTACCTCAAGAGAAGTCATAATCTCATCAGATGAAGCAAAGGGCACTTTCCTACATCCTCTTGGATGGTGTCCTATACCGACGATCCTTCGATCATATGTGGTTACGTTATTTAGACAAGCATGAAGCCCGTAAGATAGTGATCGAGGTGTAGTCACGATTATGTGGAGCTCACCAATCTAGTCCTGAGATGAAAGACAAAATCAAGAGACTCAGGTATTATTGGCCATCGATGATCAAAGATTGCATGGATGTGGCTAGGTGATGCCATTAATATCAAGTACACGGAGTGGTCCTACATTTTGCACCCAACATTGGCCTCATGGCCATTCAAGTGTTGGGGTACTGACCTAATGGGTCTGATCAATCCTCCTTCTTCCAAGGGTCATCAGTTTATCCAAGCTGCTACCATCTACTTTTCTAAATGGGCGGAGGCGATTCTGCTCAGAGAGGTCATAGCTCAGCATGTTCTCCAATTTTTTAGGAATTATATCGCATATAGATTTAGGGTGCCTCACCAAATTATATCTGATAATGGCACTGCATTCAAGAGCATCAAAATCAACAACTTTGCCCGAAGACACAACATAGATTAGAGATACTCTACCATCTACTATCCAAGAGAAAATGGCTTAGCAGAGGCCTTCAACAAAACTCTCATCCAAATACTCAAGAAGATACTCGACGATAATAAATGACAATGGCATGAGCAGTTAGTTGAAGCTTTGTGGGCCTACCACACTACCTACAGAACTCCAACTCAGTCTACCCCTTTCTCCTTAGTGTATGGGCCCAAAGTCATTCTACCATTAGAAGTCCAACTCCCTTTACTAAGGATAGATGTAGGTAGCAAAATCATAATAGAACAGAATGCCAAGTTGCGATTAGAAGAGCTCGAAGGTTTGGAGGAGAGACGCCTATGGGCATGCTAAAACCTCAAGTTGTACAAAGCCAAAATGATTCAAGCTCACAACAAGTTGGTCTGTATTAGAGCTTTTCAAATAGAAGAGCTTGTTTTAGTTCTAAGGAGACCAATTGTTGCCCGTCATAAGATGGGAGGCAAGTTTGAACCCCACTTTGGAATGTCCTTTTACCATAGAGAAAGACTACCAAGGAGGATCATATCAACTTATCAATCATAAGGGAGAGCGTTCAATGCTTCCAATCAAAGGGCTCTACCTAAAGAAATATTATCCATAAAATTATATTTAAAAATAATTATCATCAATGGAAATTTCATTTCAAATTCAATCTTTTCAAATTGAAAGCATTTATGTCTATGAATCTGCCATGATGTGTTTAGGGTATGTGTAAGGAACTCTAGCGACATCTTATCCTTCATCAACACAACATAAATACAAACTACACACAAACACATAAAATAAATACATATCTTTTGTCTCAAGCTACGTTGAGTTGAGATAAAGCCCCCAACGGCCCTCACTTAGTAGCTGCTCTAGGTTGATTCATTTCACTACTTAGCTGGTGTGTCACCTAAGTGGTCTCCTTACTTAGGAGGATGTAAATCTATTACACTTTCTTCCTAGCTTAACTGATGCACACCAATGAGCGCTTTGTTAGTATGGTAGGCCTTACTACATGGCTGGTAAGCTACCTTATGATGACTTCATTTAAGAAGATATAAGTGTGTTATGCTTTCTTCTTGGACTAGCCTTCATGCACTGACTGGGTCAAGTATATTTAAGGTTTAGGGTAAGTCCCCTAGCAGATCCTTTCCTCCTGACTACTTCAAGTCTGGGTCCAATCCATTCTTGGGACTCCCCGCTTAGTAGTCCCCTAGGTCGGATAGCATCTGTCTCGCCAATGACAAACTATGTCGATGATCATTTCCATATATGAATATGTAAGTCTCCTACGCCTTCTTCTTAGATTGATCATTTTGCAGCGACACCTTAGGTTGCTTGGTATTCGCTATCGACACACCCGGTGGATACACCACTCATGGCGATGTAAGTCAGCTACACTTTCTCCTTATGTTGGCCACCCATTACCTATAGGCTTTCTTTTTGAGGATCGGGATAATGCCCCAGCAGACCTCTGCACTCTATTTGGATCATTCCCTTACGACCCCATCTAGACACTACCCGGGTTACTATCAGATTGGACAATTCCCCTTAGTAACCACCCCTGTGGTTGGAGAATTCGTACTATGGATGTGCAGATTCTCTCTTGGTCCAGTAATTCTGAGATAGGTCAAGGCTGACATATCCCCTTCTCAGTGTTGTCCCTCGCACACCAATAGGGTCCATGCAAACATATAAATAAATAAAATATATATTCACTTGTGGACCAGGATGACACCCCTAGCGGTACCTTTTCCCAAGCAGGCATCCTATGTTTAGGGCAATGTCAGTAAAACTCCCTATAGGAATCGCCTGACTACTTTTGAGTTGATGAAAGTCCCTAGCGGCACTCACTCAGTAGTCTCCCTAGCTCGAGTTTGATTTATTGTGCATCCAACATGTCACCCCAGTGACTATTCCTCGCTTTGGAAGATGTAAGTTTGCTATGCTTTCTTCCTAGAATGATCATTGCACATTGAAAAGCAACCCTTAGGTTGGTTAGTCTCACCCTTCGGTTGGTAGACTACCCCATTAGATCAAGAAATCTGAGACAGGTCCTGGCCGACATAGCCCCTTCTCAGTGGGTCCATCGCACATCCATAGAGTCCATAAATTAAATCAAACTAAGCCAAATTCAAACAAACCACATCAAATCAAATGAAATTAACCTTGACTATTCTTGAGTTGACATAAGTCCTTAGTGGCACTCACTCACTAGTCACCCTAGGTCAGGTTCGATTTATTGCGCATCCAACAGGTCACCCCAATGGTTGTTCCCCACTTTATAAGATGTAAGTCTATTACGCTTTCTTCCTAGCTCAATCGTTGCACATCGAAAGGCAACCTTTAGTTTGGTTAGCTCTACCTCACAGTCGGTAGACTGCCCCATTGGATTTGTGAATCTAAGATAGGCCAAGGACCCCATGGCTCCTTCTTAGTGGGTCCATCACACACCAATAGGATCCATAAATTAAATCAAACTAAATCAAATTTAAACAAATCATATCAAATCAAATGAAATTAACTCTGACTACTCTTGAGTTGACATAAGTCCTAATGGCACTCACTAAGTAGTTACCCTAACTCAAGTTCAATTTATTGTGCATCCAACAGATCACCCCTGCGGCTGTTCCCCGCTTTCGAAGATGTAAGTCTGGTATGCTTTCTTCCTAACACAGCTATTGTACACCGAAAGGCAACCTTTAGGTTAGATAGTTCTACCCTACAATCGATAGACTACCCCTATGGATTTGTAAATCTAAGATAGGCTAAGGCCCCCGCAGCTCCTTCTTAGTGGGTCCATCGCACACGGACAAGGTCCATAAATTAAATCAATCAAATTCCACTGAGCTCATATCCCCGGAGGATATGCCCTCAATCCAAATCAAATTAAATCCAACTTGATTCTTCCTAGTGGAGTTAAATCGCACCCTTCTCCCCAGTGGAGCCCAAATCATACAATCCAATCAATCAAATAAATCAAATTCAAAACCAACCTCCCTAGTAGAGCCATAATAAATTAAATCTAGTCTTGATCCCTAGTGGATTCAGGTTCATATCCCTAGGGGATATGTACCACATTTAAACAAATTACATCAACCCAATCTAACCTTGATCCCCAGCATGTTCAAGCATGTATCCCCAATGGATCTTCTCTCCATGAATCAAGTCAAACAAATTAAAATAAAGTAAATCAAATCTTCATCCCCAGTGGATTCCAACCAAACAATTTCAATAAAACCTCAATCCCTAGTGGATTTCTCCCTTATGCCCTGGCATAAGTTTATCCCATATCTAATTCATGTGTGATTCCTTAGCGAATCCTCCTTCATGTCCCTGACATGAAATGCTCATCAAATCCACCTAACTCCCTTATGCCCTTGGCATGAGTTGAGTCACATTGCACTAAGATTGTGATTCTATCTACCTCTCCGCTTTGGGTATAGATCATTTTCGTTAGCACTTGTAATCTTTTGGACATTATTGACTACCTCGATCAATCTTTGTTACAGGTCATGAACGTGGTGTGCCTTGTCAATTACACCACACCTATTGAGGGTCCTTTTGTTGACCTCTCTTTTGGAGTAAGGATTCAATATCGTCTTCTTAGATTTAGGAGTCTTCTAGATACTAAGACTTTCTTAGTCATAAGACACATCTAGCAATTAGTTGAACACTTAATCTAAGCCTAGAGACTTAGAAGGGATAATCATAGGATTAGGCTCTGCCTTAGGACTTAGGGAGACTTATCTACCCTATAACCTAAACCCAATCTATGCCTACCTCTTTGGCCTAAACCAAACCTCAAATTCAATTCATCCAAATTCACATACCAAATCTAAATTCAAATTCCAAAATCAAATGATTGAAACCTATAAACCAAAGACACATACAGACTCTTACTCAGCAGTTTTACAGAAAGAACCACTGATAACAGAACACAAGAATATACTTGAAATAACAGAAGAATGACAACAATTTTCTCTATTCCAAGAATGAATTAATTCACAAATATATTTCCACACCTAGGGAAATATAAACTTATGCTACATTAATGAGATATTGACCCAAAATTAACTCAAAAATTATATCTAAGTGGCATGATAAAATTAATTTATCTTGAAAGTCTTCGAACAATGAGTCAGTTACCCAAAATAATTATTGAAGCTATAGAAATATTCCAGTCAATTCTAAAATATTAGAATATCTATGCTAAATTATCCCATACATATCTTGAAATAAATGAAGGAACGGTTACCTTAATACAACTCGAAATAAGCAGTGAACCGTATCTACCTAAATATATTGATCTTAAGAAAGTTACAAAAAGGCAGAAAGAAGATGATCTGTTTTAAATATGGACTGAAACAAAGAACATAGACGTTTCACACATATGGGTTTATCATTGCTCGAATGAACTCTTCATTTATAGTAATTGCAGACAAAGGACAAAATGGATTCATGAAGTAATGTACCAAAAATGGACTAACATACTCTTGAAAAATACTATACGAGAAAGTACCTAAGTAAAAGAAAAATTGTGTATAAAGTTACAGAAAGAAAAATTACACAACTGCATATTTTGCAAAAAAAAAACCTTGCAATCAGTAAAGGAGAAATTAGAATCAAAGCTACTCGATACGTAAGCAATGACAAAATCAACAGAATGACGTAAGCAATGACGAAATTAGCAAAACGATGTAAGCACTTACGTCATACCCAACTTATGCAGATACTTCACAAATCTCTATAAATGAGGGCAGGAGGTTTTGGAAGGGGTAGAGCTGACTAGAATCCTTTCAAAACACTCCTCTTAATCCAGTGAAGAAGTTATGTATTATAGCCGTGGAGGCTAAATTATCTTTTCTCTAGTTTATGTCTGTAAGTATGTTTGGCTTATGATTTCTATAATGACTATTATGTATCTGTAAGACTATTTTGATCTTAATAATATATGCTATTATACTTTCTCTCTAATTTGTTACATTTAGTGTAGGAAACGAATGAAAGTTGTGCTAGTATTCTCTGAAGTAATCTTATAAGGTTGTGGTCTTTGTCTGAGCCTGTATCTCCCCTAGAAAGCCACGGGAATAGGAGAATAAGATATTAACAGAAGGATATACGGTCAAAAGCTAGATTGGATAGGAAGGATAATTGCATAGGATAGTTAAGATAAAAGTAATCTACGGAGTCGGTTGAAAAATAAATGTGACATCATTTTGAAAGATGTGTTTGAATAAGTTTAGGGGGGGTTGTCGGGAGTGTGGTAAACATGTGTAAGGATGAATGGACATGAAAGTTTATGCTGATAGGGGTAACTAGTTCAGGGTGATTTGTGAACTGAGTAATGAAAAACATTGACTTAAAAAAAAGTTATTTCCTAAAATAAAATCATGTCCATTATCTTCCAGGCACCATAATCGACATATCTTGATCATAGTTTCTTGAATGAGTATGTATTAATTTGGCTAATACTCATTAAGACCATTAAAGGTATCAAGGATTAAGACTTCTTTTTCTAGAAGTAAATGGGAAGGTAAGATACAGCATTTGACAATTGTAATATCACTTCCAGTGTCACATAAAGCGTGAATACCAATTGGGTCATAAGTTGGAACATATAGTTCTATTTGTATATAGCTATGAAAATTAACTATGCTGTCAGTTAATAGTATGTGAGTTGATTTGAATAATAGAATCAGTAAATGTAACAATATATTATTCTAAGAAATCCATTCCTATTAGAATGCGCCCCTTTTTCATTTCATCTGTCAGGAAGGTATGTTGAAAATATATTCATTGATTCTATGTATCCAAAAATCCAAATAGGATATTGGTTTCATTATGGCAATAATGTTTATTACCATGGTAATCTTTATAGATATATGATTCTGTCCTTTTGATCTGTAGATTTGATGGTATCAGAGCCATTACAATATAAAGAAACTATTATTCACATAAACACAAAACACTATGATGAAAAATATGCTTGCTTATGCACGCCTAGTTACTCGTATAATAATAATTTTCCTCATATGAATCTCTTATTATAGGAGAAAAAGAAACATTTAAGAGACTTCGAGTAGAAGAACTTGAAGAAGATGTATTTGGATCTAAAAAATGATGACAAATATATCAAACAAATATTTAGAAAATTAATTTAAAAGAATTCAAGATATACTAGATATAAATATTTCTAACAACCAATTAGAAGTATTTAGAGATGAACAGATCTTTCATATTATAGTTTCTTTAGAAAATTTTAATGAATGGATTGTTATTAGTTATATGATATTAAAACACCAATATGATCTTGGAATTAATTTGAATAGTTCAAATAAAATAGCATCCTATGATATATGGAATTAAATCAAATTCAAAATAACAAAACTAAATAATTTAAAACTCTTTTACAAAAAAAATAAAAATAAAAAAATAGATCTTTGACATATTTAAAAAGTGCTGGTAATATACTAGAACTTGACAAAAGAATTATTGAGAATAAACAAATTCTAAATAATAACATTGCCTCATCCGCAATTCTTGCAGAATGCATTTGCACAAAATTTGACTTACAAGGATCAAGTTTTAATGATAACCTTCGTTGGTAAACAGAGAAACCTGCTATTACTCATATTAGTAGAAGTAATATTCATGGTGCAATATGAATTAATGAAGTCGTACAAATTAAAGAATCACCACAAGAAATACATGAATTAGTAGTTGTATTGAATCAACATCAATTCATGAATAATACACCAAAAACACTTTCTATTGATAGACCATTTTTGGAGATAACCATGCAAACTAATGCAAGTACTTCATCCTCCTCCAATCCACAACACTATTTACCACATTGTATTAGACGTATTCCTACATCTAGGAATATTCAATCTAACAAAAATACCCAAAATAAAAAAGATGATTGTCTAAATACTGTAATCAGTGGACATGAAATCTATTTAAATCTTGATTGATGCAAGAACAATGCAGAGACAATTGATAAATGGATAATAGAAAATAGTTTAGTTATTTATAATTACAATCTTCATGAAAAAGATGCATATGGATTTATTCAAGATACTCTTACAGGTATTTTCAAAAAATAGTTTGTTGGCCTGAGACAAGATCAAAAATTAGAAATTATAAATACTTGTCGAGCCGAATCCACTATAAACATGATGGGTAAATGGGTAAATATTTATGTTGATTTCATTAAAAGTGAATTTCTTGGATATATGATTAGATTCACTACAGAAGCTGAAAAAGCTAAGAAGCAATCTAAGATCGCTAAGCAAAAACTTATGATTCTTAGTATTTGCGATATTTGTTATTTGAATGAAAATAATTGTGAATATCAAAAATTCTTTTATGATATCTTTTGAGCATTAGTTAGTATCTTGACATATATTTTTATAAATTACATGAACCATACAATATTAAATGGAGTCAAATATTTCAACAGGTATATCCAACGAATATAATCTTAGGTAGTAGTAATTATATTTGTAGAAGAAAAATTAGCAGAAGCCTGCCAACAAAGAGATTTACATAGGAAAAATAAATCTTATAAATAATCATTATGTTGTGATAAGAATGATCTAGTCGCACATCAATGGGGATGTTTTAGAAATACAACACAAAAATGTACGGGTACAAAATGTAACTAAAAAAAGGAAATTTTTCAACAAAATTACAAAAAAGAAAGTGAATACTAAGAAAAAGAATTTTCAGAAGAAAAAACTCAATTTCAAACCGAAGATTTGTAAATGTTGGCTTTTCCAAGAAGAGAGACATTATGCAAATGAATGTCCAAAAAGAAAAAAAAAGTTTCAGGAGTTAAATCAGTCTAAATTATAGAATAACAATTAAAACTTACTTTTGATTTTTTAGAAATAGATTTTGAAGAAGAAATTTATGAATTGTCCGATCAAAAAAATGATCTCATAGATCAATATTTCTATTCTGATAATGATATTGATGAATATCTATATTTTGATTAATGTTTGAACTCAAAAAATAAATGATACATGCCAAATTATAGATAATTAATCTGAATTTAGTAGACATTTAACTATTTGAGAAGATGAATATAAAAAGATTAGAAAGAGAAAGCTATCTTTAGGAACTAAAGATTGTTTTGATATGCCTATACTAAATTGGGAAAAAGTAATTCATTATAGTATTAGGCAAGGAGAATACACAATCAAAATTATAGAAGCACAAGGTAGTACAAAAACCCTTTATACAATTTAGAAATCAGAAATAATGATCTTCAAAAAATATCTCATCTAGAAAGATACATACATGTATTCTTTGGAGGAATTCAAATATTGATTAAGGCCTATTTTTGAAAAGGTATTGATAGTCTAATTACTTTTTAGATTTATGATGATAGAATTATTCATTCAAAGAAGGATGCATTACTTGGAGTCATTCAAGAAAATCTCTATTATCAAACATTAATGTTTAACTTACTCCCAATTATACAATTAACATTAATGATTGACATATAGATCGAACACTTACTCTCAAACATCAGTTAGATCGCATTTAGTTATGATCAGGAAGTGTTGTTTATATTATTACATATCAAGCGACATATGCTTATAATAATCATCATAATACTGTCATATTTCGTACACATGATGAACCTATTCATATAGATTCTATATTCTCTCAAATTGGACATACTATCTAACTAGGAGAAGTAAACTACACAACATTAATACCTCCTGACACTCTAGCTTTAGATTTTGGAGAAAGCAATAATTTAGGTAATAGTTTTAGATTACCAAGATGTCAATTATTATTTAATGAGGATAATAATGATCTCATAACTTAACCAAGAAAATCAATTGACTTACGAAAACAATAATACTCAAATAATCAATTGATTATAAAAGGATATTATATTCAACCAGATAATAAGATTTCAATCTTATTAGATATTGTATCACATAGTTCTCATATTGATATCTCTTTAATACCATCAAATCTACAAATCAAAAGGACATAACCATATATCTATAAGGATTACCATGGTAATAAACATTATTTCCATAATGAAACCAATATCCTATTTGTATTTTGGGATACATAGAATCGAGAAATAGATTTTTAACATACCTTCCTGACGGATGAAATAGAAAATGGATGCATTCTAATAGGAATGAATTTCTTACAACAAGATACTATTACATTTACTAATTCTATCATTCAAATCAACTCACATACTATTAACCGACATAATGGTTAATTTTCATAGCTATATACAAATAGAACAATGAGTTCCAACTTATGACCCAATTTGTATTCACACTTTATGTGACACTGGAAGTGATATTTACATGACCGTAACATACCTTCCCATTTACTTCTAAAAAAAAGCCTTAATCCTTGATACCTTTAATGGTCTTAGAACCCTTAATGAGTATTGGACAAATCAATACATACTCATTCAAGAAACTATGATCAAGATCTCTCGATTATGGTGTCTAGATGATGCATATCTTGTTGGCATCCATGGCGGGCATTGGGAGAATTATTCAACTTCATAGTGGAATATTTTTATGTAGATCAGGCTGTGCAATAAGAATGAAAGAAGATGCCTTGCACATCCAAAACGATGTCAGGAAAGACAAAATTTTTAAAATAAGTATGCCTTAAAATATAATTAACAATTTAAGTATATTAAAAAATAGATATAGGTATAATCACTTGATTAATGGGAGACTTGCTTGTCACATCAAATCTGACTTGGCGCAAGTCGGTGCGACTTGCTGCCTGAGCTAGTCGCCCGTTTATAGATCAATATTGCTATTCGGATAATGATATTGATGAATATATGTATCCTGATTAATATCTAAACTCAAAAAAAATGATACATATTAAATTACAGATAATTAATCTGAATTTAATAGACATTTAACTCTTTTAGAAGATGAATATAAAAAGATTAGAAAGAGAAAGCTATCTTTAGGAACTAAAGTTTGTTTCGATATGCCTATACTAAATTGGAAAAAAATAATTTATTATAGTACTAGGCAAGGAGAATACCCAATCAAAATTACTGAAGCACACGGTAGTAGAATAATCCCTTTATACAATTTAGAAATAAAAAATAATGATCTTAAAAAAATATCTCACTTAGTAAATGTAATAATATACTGTTGTAAGAAATCCATTCATACTAGAATGCTTCCCTTTTCTGTTTTGTCTGTCAGGAAGGTATGTTAAAAATCTATTTGTTGATTCTGTGTATCCCAAAATCCAAATAAGATGTTGGTTTCATTATGGTAAGTTCCTGAATTTATGGAATCTTTAGATGCTGAATTAGAATCTGTTAAACACTCTGTGAAATTAGACGATCAACTTATTGAAAATTACCTCCATATTATTGAATTCTAGATTTAAAAAACTAGAATGCGAAATATAATTCAGTAATAAGATTTTAACTGAGTTACAAAAAGTAAAAAATTATCTCTCTGGAGAACTAGATGCCAAAGATTTACCTTATGTATCTCAATTACATACTATGTGCAATTTTGAAAAACTTACAAAGGATGCCAATCATCATGATAAAAATCTGAAAGTTAGCATCTTGCTTAAAGAAGAAAAAATAAAAGATGTATTTTATAAGATATTAGACAACAAACAGTCACTACAAACGGTCAGTGATGAAGACACATCAAATCCATTTACAACTATAAATTTTCTCAAAATCCAACAAGGAGCTAAACAGTACTCCATTGTTCTCCTCAAACCACCAGAAAAGAAAAAGATTTGGATAGGACTATATGAAGAATGACAACGATTTTCGTTGTATCAAGAAAGAATTAATCCTCATATATATTTTCATTCTCATGGAAATATAAATGTAGCATGCATCTACGGAGATATTGATCCAAATATTTTACATGAACTCTACTTAAGTGGATAGATAAAAATAATTTATATCAAAAGTCTTATTTCATTAGTTAAATTGCCAAATGCAATTGTGGAAGTAGTTGAGACTTTCCAAAAGGTCTTGAAGCACTGGAACATTTATGTCAAATTTTTTACAGACATGTCTTGAACTATGTATCTTATCATCTAGGACCATTATCATCCAGGCCATTCCTTTACTTCTTGAAGATTACTTTTCTTTTTGCATATTATACAACTATGCAGTTTTTCTTTCTGCATTTGTTTATAGAATTTGATATGTATTTTTGGACTAGCAGAAATTGTATTTTTTAGTAGAATATTTTTTCATTTTTCATACATTACTTCATGTATCGTTTTAGTTTTTTATCTGTAGTGGCTATAGATGAATAATGAATTTGAACAATAATAGATCCAAATATTGGATGGATTGAGTTTCTTTGTTTCAATCCATAATTGATATAATTTTCATCCTTGTTTCTTTTAATGAATTTCTAAGATGAACCATTGTTATAGATAAATTATTAGAATATGTTAACATATTGATGATTAATAATTTTATTTTTAGATAGATTTTTTTTATAAATAACTAGAATTTTATTTTGTTAGATTTGCGTCATTCATTTGCTTAAGGAAATTTTTTAATGTTTAAGGATTTAATTTTTATTAAATTGACATAATGTATGGGGCATACAAAATAATAGCTTAACTTGATTTTAACCCTTTAAATCAAAGATATGTAGATTTGATAGCCAATGGTTATCATCCCCGCATTATAGCATCATGGAACCTTAACCTCAATAGTGCTTATTCATATTGATCTCTTGATGAATTTTAATGTTTTAAATGTCACAAAGTTTTTAAGAGTTCAAGATCTATTTAATGTGGTGACATTACACAAGGTCATGATGTGGCTAAAATAAATGATGAAAGCAGTAGGATGGCTAAGCGTTATTCCTAATTTAAAGGTCTTATATGCTTGATTTTAATCAAGAATGTTCCTTCGTGTTGAAGGAAGTGACTCCAATAAGAATTAGTAGCTATATGGTTTTGGGGTTCTTTAGCAACCAAGCTTGATTTGAGTTTTTGGTAGGTTTGTGCTAGTTTAATGGCTCACTAGGTTGTAGGAACTATAGTGAATCTGGAGAAGATTTAGAAAGTTGTTAAGAATAGAAATAGAGATTAGAGTGTGGTGGTAGATCAATCTTAGACTGTTAGGATCTTCTTTATCAGAAGTTGGTTCTTGGTTTGAGCTCTAGTTGCCCTAAAATAGGTGACGAGTGTAGGGCAGAGGTCTTAGAAAATGTTGGAAAGTTGAGGATAAGTTTAGGTTTGAGGATTTGTGAAACTTTTGTTGCATTATTATAATTATTTTTTATATGATTAAGTAAATTAAATTTGGTTTAATCCAATCTTATTAATCTTATGATTAGTTTTTAGCTATTTTTGGTTAATAATAGCCTAAGAGAATTAGATTTGAGCATTAGTTGTTAAAAAAACTTGTTTAAGTTAATTGATTGAGCCGCATTTGATTACGTTTGACTTTTGATTAAAGATGAGCTCATGGCTCTAATTAGGTTGACTTAAAAGGTCAAGCAGACTCATTTGGAATTTAAAGTTATTTTTTAGGTCTAGGCTTATTAATTTGCTTAAGTTAAACCTTAGACCATGTTTAAGTTAGCTTCAATTAGCATAGATGAAATTGACATAAAATTGGGTTTAGTTAACTCTAGGTTTAATAAGTGAGTCCTAAAGGTTCCTTTGATTTGATTAATCAACTTAGGGTAGATATGGGTAATTTAAGTGAAGGGTCAAGCTATAGTTTAGATCTAGCTAACTAAGTATTAACTAAAACTAGCTCATAGTTCACGTTAAGGGTATAAATTTGATTCATTAGGTCATAACAACTTGGGGCATCCCTAATTATTGTAAGATAGGTCCTTACTAACCAATTAATCTTGTAGTGATTATAGGGTTTAGATAAATGGCTTAAGTTTAATCAAAGCTAGATCATATATGGCTAATTCACAATAAGGTTTTGTCTATGTCAGAGTTTAGCGAATGATCAAATTACTAATTAAATCATAGATATGATTTAGGATTCATCAATTAGTCCACTTATTAAGTTAGGTATAATCAAGTAAAGATGACTTGAGTCATTAATTTAGGGTTTGATTTTACTAAAATTACTTAAAATCTAATCTAAGACTAGCTAAATTTAGTCTCTCCATGAGTTAAGTAAGAAAGGATGCTAATAAACCTTTAATAGAATGTGTGAATTTATAAGATATGCCACACATGTTAGTCAAGTGATATAAAGTATTTATTAAAAAAAAATCTTTAGAGTTACTAAGCATTCAACTTAATATACATTTGATTTTTTTTTCATTTGGCCATGTTAAGTCTAATTAGAGTTGATAGACAAGATAACAATAACTTAAGAAGCACTATAAGCAAAATGAATTTTAATATTTTATTATTATAATGGTCCCTTATGCACAATCCTCTATAGAACATATTATTAGGCTAATAACGACCTAACATCCAGTCTACGCACAAGCAATCCTAACATCCAGTCTAAAAATATCACATCACAAAATAAAACATATCACCACAACAAACAATAGCCTAACCTAATACTAAGATTAGTGATTTATTATTCTAAAGTGTGTGTTGAGGCTAGAGTGTGGTATGTCGTAATTGGATTTTAGAGTAAGAGTTTTCTAATGTGTGAGCATTCATGTTATCCATTAAGGGTGATTACATTTAAACTCATTTGTCTTCCTTCATTGGATTTTAAATTATGCATATTTTGTTTATTTTTTAGGGTTTAATATTATAAGGAGAAGAAAGAGAGTTAACTCTCTTTATTAAGTTAATTTCTAAAGAATAGATATTTGTGATTTTTGAACCTTCATAATGGAACATTTACAAATTTTAAATAATCCTATATTTAGATTTAGCTTAATGAATTTTATTTAGACATGGAAGCGCCTTAAGGTTAAATGAAGCTAAGTTGCTATCAAATGCAAAACGTTTTATCACTTTAATTTCATTATCAATAATATCTCATTTCTTTTCTTTTCTTTTTTTTTTATTTTGATCTAATACGTATAAATGCATCACTTATATGTATTTTGTTTTATACACTCGATATATGAGCATGCATGAATTTGATAGCAAAAGGATTCCACTTCACATTTGAACACATATATACATGTATAAGAAACTAAACAAGTAAGCGCCATTATTAAATAAAGGAAGTGAGATTATCTAAGACCTTCTTGGGGCTATTTAAAGCCTCGTATTCTCGGGATTTCTAGACTATATACTTACTAATTCAAATACATATACACACATGTATAAATGTGAAGATGAAACAATAAAAAGTTGCAAGTTATTATCTTTTAATCATAAAAAGATAAGTTAGCTCCATGTTTTTGTTTCCTCATTTATGATAAATGTTATAAGTATCAAGCTAGGATTCAGATCGCTTAATTAATAATTATCACACAATTTTAAAATAATTTAGGATTTATTAGTGATAATAGCCACATCATATATTTATACTTATCCAACTCATGCAATTAAATGCAACATATCCTTTTAAATTTAAAACATGAATATATGAAATATATGGTATGCATATTTATGATAATTGAAATAAAGTTATTAAACATTATCAAATGACATACTTAGCTTCATTAAGACCAGTTGACCTCACTTTTGGAGTGAGGATTGGCACTCTCATCCCAAGTCTAGGATTCTTCTAGACACTTAAGTTTTCTTAGTACTTAGACACTTCTAGTGATTAAGGGAACACTAAACCCAGGCCTAGAGACTTATAGGGTATAACCTTAGGCTTAGAGCTTACCTTAAGATAAGTGAGCTTCACCTACCCTAGGTCCTAAACCAACACTCATACCCATCAATTCATTTAAACCTAAACCAAACGATTGAAACCAAACCAACCCAAACTCATTTGAATTCAATTAATCTTGATTGAATTTAGTTTCTAATACAAGTTAACTTGAATCTTAACCCTAGTTAACTCACTTCAATTCTACAACTCTATTCAAACCAATTCAAGCAAACCAAACTCATTTTAATTCACTCAATTATTCTAACTACCCTAAGTTAGCCCATTTGACCTAAAAAGTTTAAATGAGCCAAAACCCAATCGAACCCAAAGCAATTGTAGTCAAAGCCACCAATCAAATTCAAATTCATCACTGAATGTATTCCAACAATCCATAACCTAAATTGGTCCAAATTGACTTGACCAAATCACTTAACCCAAAGCAGCCTAAAAGGCCCAATTGACCAAACTTCAATCAAACTCTCATTGGATCAGATGATGCTATCCAATATCTTCATTGATGATTGTAGATCATTACTGAACACTCCACTATAATCAATTAAACCTAACCGAGTCACTTCAACCCACTTGTGGTGAAATGATTTTCAATTCCATTTCCAAGATGTATACTTCCATCTTCAATCTATGCGGGATAAAATGAAGATAAAAATATACTCTTAATGCATTTGGACACCACGTAGATTAGCAGATGTTCTTATTAGGGTGATCGGGTACGACATTAAGGAGAGGTGTACTATCTCAAAAGATAGAAGTCACCACCATACAATGGACCTAATCACCTCAATAAGGACTCCTAAGGATAATGGGTCTGCATATGTACCAGAGATTCTTCCCCTATTTTACATGAAAAAGTAAAGTAAGGTTTATTTTAAACCAGGTTCGTTAAGTTACCTATAGGGGCAAGCCCTGCATAGTTAATTACATCTTTAGGAATACTCTTGATTAAGGTAAATGATCGTTGTCTCCAAAGATTTTGAAAAGGTAGAACTATCAATCGATTGGTTTATTTTTAGAAAGTCAAGTGGGATCGATCTAGAGGAGGTAGTTCTTATCGAGCCAAATGAAAATAACTAGGGGATGTTTAGGATACTAGAAAGCCTAGTAAACATCCCAAACTATCATATGGTTGGGCTTTACATTTTTGAAATTGAATTAGTTTGTTTGAGTTGAATTTTTATTAAAAATTTAGGGCTTATAATTCCACAACACAAAGTTATGGAAATGCCTAAGAGGTGAGGATTTATACTTATATCCCACAAAGGGGAGAAGCAACCTCAAAACCTAAATCTAGGGAGCTTTGGTGAGGGACAAAATCATAACCTAAATATAAGGCAAAAATGGGTATTTGGTTTGCCTCCACAAGAGAGACACCACCGACGGACTTACAGGGGTGGCAATTAACTCCTCCAATGATTTTAAATTCATGTAGGCAAGTCATATGCTTTATGTAAGATAGCTAGGCTATTATTTATTTTAGAAAGAGACTAAGTCCTTAAACTCACTCTCTAAGAGACTAGATCATGTAAGGGCATGAAAAATGACCTAGATCTAATACAAAACATATTACATAATACTTTTATTTCTGGACAATCATTTGACTCATGCTTATAGGATTCATATGCCTAATGCATGAGAAATGAGATTGTGGGCCAAAATTAGCAAGAAGGGGAGGTGTGTTTCCACCATTGCTCTCAAAGGTCAAACCAAGTTCTTTGACAAAGGTGGAAGCCCTCCAATCAAGAGTGAAATAATATGCTTTTATGCATGATGTTAGAAAAGAAATACTCATCCAACTAAGGCATTATTAATTCTTTTATCTTGATTTTTAGCCTAAGCTTTAGGTGAGGTTATGAGTTGTTTATTTTTAATTTTGAGTTGATTAGTTTGGTAGAAGATTTATTTTTTTCTAAGAGCCTAATTGTCATCCATGCCATACATCAAGCAAGAAAGAAACTAAGAAAACATGCCATCTTAATGCACAAGTTTAACAAAACATCAAACATTTTATAAAGCCAGCGCGAAAGAATAAAAGGTCATTTGTGGTCGGGCACCACCGCACAAATCCAAAAACAAATTGGGTAGTTGAGCTCTATCCTTATACAACCCAGATTATAAATGAATTAATTTACAATCAAGCAAGGAAATTCATGTTATGGGGGGTCTTCATTTCTTCTTCTTTTTCTTTCTCCTTTTCTTCTTTCTTCTTTCTTCTTTTGGTTCCTTCTTTTGGATGGTTGGAAGGTGGTTGCTCCAAAGGCTTCACATGGTACATAAGATGTAATCTTATGACCAATGCTCATCCTAATCCCCCATAACATTCATTCAAAAAATCCTAATTGCAAAAATAACATGATGAGAAAAAGTAAATCTAACTAACACCTGCAAAATAGAGATTGGCTAAATAAACCATACAAATCCTAAGCATGTATATTGGACTTAGCACCCACACATGAGTAACCAAGTCCACCTGGCCTATTGAATTATGTTTAGGGGTATAAGTACCTGCAGAGCAAAAGCATTTATATTTTTATTTATTATAGCGCCCTTTAAGCATAATCCCCTGTAGAAGATAATGATTAGACGAAATCATCTTACCATTAATTCTACACACATTCACCCTAACATCCAGACTAGAAATAATACATCATAAAATAAAAGCAAACATCAAACCATGCATCACCCTAACCTAAAGCTAGAAGTGATGACTTAGTCAAATGTGTGTGCTTTAGAAGGTTTGTGTGGTATGCTTAGCTAGGCTTTAAGTTTAAGTTTTCTAAGTGTGAAGATGTTCAACTTAGGGGGTGGTTTCATTTAAGTTCTTTAGTTGATTTTGGTCAATTTTATTTGGTGATTTTTTTTTTGGTTTAAATGAACCTTTAATTACAAAAGGTTGTAAAGAGAGGGAAAGAGAAGAGAACTTCTCTTTCCTTCCCTACCCTAAGTAACTTCTAAAGCATATTCATGTTTGATTTTGTTTAGTGAATATTTGATTATGTGTTTTAATTAATCCTAAGTTTAGATTTTTCCTAAACAAACCTATTCAAAAAGAAAGGCATTTTAAGATTAAGTAAAGTGAATTAATTTCACAAAACACACATCACTTCATTTCTTTCCCAACATGTATAAAATGTATATGGATGCATCCTAAGCATATTTATACATACAAATAGAAATGTTTAGCACACTTTATGATGAATGCAAAGAAATGTTACTTAAGAAAATTGGAATACTTTATGATGCATGATTTTCATTAAGTAGAAAAGCGGGGTTTCTTTTATCCATTATTCACATGCACATGAGTATGTATGAAAGGCATAAGTGAGTACCATTGTTAGCACTGGGGTGTAAGGTATAATACTACTATACTTAAAGCCTTAACCCCAGGTTTTTCTAATATACCACTTTCTTTAAATACAAACACATGTACAAAAGAAATGAATGGAAAAAGAAAGATGCAAAAAAGTTTGTATTTGTTTGTTTGTTTTGCTTATGTAATTTATATGTACAAGTGTGGATGTCCCTCTTAAGTAATAGCATAGGAATGAATAGAAATGGGGTTAGGCAAGCGTTGTGTTCTTTTCAAATGAAGTATACACTTTGCCAAATCCTATTCAAAACTATGCCAAAAGAAAACAAAAGGAAAGCCGCACTATGCACATATTCATATTTATATCCACGTACAAGCTAATAAATACTTATAAGTAGCACATTTTCAGTCTTAGGTGTTTTATTATAGATTTTGAAAAGATTTTTGGATTTAGTAGTGTAGCCATTCTTATTTTTATTTTAGCCAAAATATGCAATTTGACATAAAGAAAATATTTCATTTTCAATTTGATTTTTTTTTAAAGTATGAATGCATGAATTTCATATGATATACACATTTAGCATACTAGGAAAGAAATAAAGTGATGAAAGCAATGTAAATTCATTCACCCTAATTAATTCCTAAAGACAATCCTATGAAATAAGAAAGTTTAAAGTGAATCAAAGTTTGTTTAATGTGATTTTTATTTTAAATTTATTTTATGTTTGATTTAGGAAATGTGAAAGAATGTTTGCTGGTCCTAACCCATTTCCCCCATGTGTATGGCATTTTAGTTTAATATTTAGATGATTAGATGATTTTTTTATTTTGATTAGGTTAAGGTATGAATTAAGTGTGCTAATTACCCCTTACCTACACCACCTTAGCATATTTAATCAAATAATTATGAGCCAATGATATGACATAAAACCACACAAGGAATTTAAATCAACAATACACCTAAGAAGAAAAGGACCTAATGCATTTGGCTCATGATTAATGATTAATTAAACTAAGGGTTTAGTTTAAGTACTTTCATAACCCCTCTCACACATGTGAGTTGGATTTTGATTTACTTAATGTACTTAGGTTATAGAACACCTAAGCATCTACCCAAGATGGATTAGTTAAGTTCTTGAAGGTTTTAGAATTTTATTAAAATTAGGTAGGTAATTAGTGAATTAATCCTTAATTAAGTTTGGATTAAGGAAGAAAGAGGGTTAAAGAAAACATCCTAAAATTATTCCCTAAACCTCATATTCACTTAAACACACCTTAATTAACTCAATCAAGGGGTTAAAGCACTAATTGCACACTTAATTAATCTTAATTACATTAAGAGGGTAATTAGAAATTAATCTAGTAAGTCCTATAATTAAACCATCAATAAATCCCAAAAAAATTAAGGGAGGAAGAAGTCATCTCACTGATCATACACAAGAAGTTTGGAATTAATCAGTGGGTAATTAGAGAGTAATTAGCAAAATTAAATTCCCAATAAAACCCTAATCTAGAAAACAACATTGTTCAAGATTCATTGAAATTAATTTTATAATATTCTACATTCAATTATCTTTCATATGCAATTTATTTCATAGTTTTTTGATTTTTTCTATATTTAGATATGAATTTTTGAAGTTTCTAAGCTTAATTAAGTAATTTAATCCTAATTATATAGTTAATCCCGTCGGCGCCATGTGGAGGCTGACGCGGTGTGCGCTTTCCATGTAGTGTGATAAGATTTGCTATTTAAGTTGTCACATCATAGCGCCACGTCAGTGGCAGCGCTACGCGCTTTCTCCCTGTCCATCCGATCAAGGATTGAACGGTTGAAGTTAGATAAGCAGTTCTAAAGGATTAAATGATGGATCCTATGTGGATTTAATCATGGTTGTCCATCCAAAATGCATGGATGGATGGTCCACAATTCTCCTCTGATCTTCCCTGCGGGAGATGACCACCGTCCATCTTCTAAGGGAAGATCCGAGCTCGATTGAGCTTGGATTGGATCCAAACTCAACCCACACCATCTAAGGGTAAAGGGGGATACATCCAACGATTAGTTTCTCATGGGATGAGATTTTCTTTCACAAAGCTCCACACTATGACTAGATTGAGCTCGGTTTAATGGTTTACCTCGCCGGAGGCTATCACCGACGCTCGATTCCCTTGAAGAAGCTTCGTCTAGTGGAGACGAAGCTTTGTTGAAGTTTGGAGGTGTTGAAATTGGGTAGATCCTTCTAGAGGCCAACTTCACCTTCACTTGAGCTCAGTCTTGGTCAAAGTAGCACCTCCCTTACCTTTGGAGCTTGGGAAAAAGCTTGGGTGAACTCGATTGAATTCCCCGATGAAGCTTGCAAAGTGAATTGGATTGGTATTGAGTGTGGAGTGGGATTGAATTTCAATGGAGCTCCCCTATTTTCAGTTTTAGAAAATCTAAAAATGGAGAAGTTGAAATCACTTGAGAGAGCTTTGGGAGGCTTAGAAAAGGATTCTCCGCTTCAATCAATAGTAAAAATGAAATTCAAGTGAAATTAGGTGGAGTATATCTCCCCCTAGAGTAATCAGATGGTCGAGCCTTCTCTTACCATTTTGATCCAATTGAGCTCCTTGAATGGGTTTATTAGGTTGTTAGAGGTTTCCTTGCATTCAGTTTGGTCTAAGGAGTGGAGTAGTGGAGCTCCCTTGTGCTTAAATCAAGTGGGGGAGGGATTCCATGTGGCCATGTTCAAGAAAGTGGTTGGTTTTGACCTTAGGCTAGGTTGGGCTAACCCAAACCTATTGGGTTAGGTGCACCACACTCACTAGTGTCCACTTGGTCCACAAGGAGGGTGTTAAGTGGTCATGAAGAGGATTTGACCAAATTCCAAGTGGATTTGGAAAAATTTACCCTATGTCCTAGGGATAAAATGCTCATTTAGCTTGGGTGTCAATTTGAATATGTTTAGTATGTTTGAAAAATGGGTTAGGCCAAGTTTCATTGAATTTGGAATTGGTTTGACGTGATTTGGCTCATGTTGACCCATTTAGGTCAAAATGGTCAACTTGGGTCAAGTTGACCAATTGGTTAAATTGGGTCAAACCAAGGGTTGGGTCAAGTTCATATGACCATTTGAAATATTTTGGTGGCTTTATTTTGATTCAATTTAGTTTATATTTGGTTTTGGTTCAATTGAGTTCATTTAGCTCAAATGGGTCAAGATGACCAAATTGACCCACTTAACCTATTTGGTTTAGGTCATGGGTTGGTTCATGTTTGTCTGGTCATATGAAATGGATTGGTATCTTTTTTTTCCAATCAATTTGGTTTATATTTGAGTTTGGCTCAATTTGACCTTTTAGGTCAAGTTGGGGTCAATTAATAGGTTAGTTGGCCAATTGAGGCTTTGGTCAAGTTCAACAATCATTTTAGAATGAACTTGACCCATTGGTTTCAATCAATTTGGCTTAGATAAAATTTTGACACATTTTAACTTTTTTAGGTCAAGTTGGGTCAACTTGGGTCAAGTGGGCTAGGTTAGGCTCAAATGTTGACTTAGTCAAGTTCAAACATTGATCTTGAATGAGTTTTGATCAATGGTTTCAATCAATTTGGCCTATGGTGGATTTTGGCTATGTTGAGTTTCATTTTGGCTGAGTGTTGACTTGGTCAACCCTTAGGTTTGACTTGGTTTGACCTAATTTGAGTGATTAACCATCTCATGATGATTGTTGATTATGATGAGAGGCTTAGGTGGGCTTAGTTCAATCCAATTTGGTTAGTATTAGAATTTGGCTCATAAGGGTGCTTTAGGTCACTTTGGGTCAAGTGAGCCTAAGTAGGTCAAATGGCTTGGTCAAAGCTTGATTTGAGTTTGATTGAATTCACATATGGACTCATGATTGAAATATAACTCCATTTCCAAGAGATTTGAAGTCAAATGGGTTTTGTTTCATTTGATAATTTCAAGTTTAAAAGGGTGAACATGAGCTTGACTTGGGTTTGACTTTTGGATTTAGTTTTGGTTTGGTGATTAAAGTTTATGTTTATATTTGGATTCATGATTGAAGAATTGATTGAATCATGAAGAAAAATCAAGAGTTTGGCTTGGTTTGAATTTAATTTGGCTAAGTTTAAGATTTTGACTTGAAAGACTTAGGTTGGATTTTGATTGAATTTGAGTTCAATTTTTGGAGTTGGTTTTGGTTGTTTGAATTTATATTTCATTCATAAGGACTTAAGGGAATCAAAAGACTTAGGAAATATTAGTTTGGAGAAAATTAATTAAGTTGGAATTGATTTTAGTTTGATGTTGATTTGATTTGGAGTTTGACTTTAAGGAAGGAAGTGAGGAATGTGGTTCAAGCTATAGGGTAGGCAAATTTTCCTAACACCCCTGAGGTATGACCTATTTATATGGCTAACTCTTCTAAGTCTCTATGGCTAGGTTGAGTGTCCGCCTAATTACTAGATGTGCCTTAAGACTAAGGAACTCTTAAAATCTAAGAAAAGTCTTATGTCTAAGATGGAGGGGTTGAGAGCTCATCCTAAAAATGAGGTCAACACCACTGCAGTATCTCATGATACGGCCAACGCTATTAGGACCGTTGACACGATGATTCATGATTTTATCGTAGTTTGACATCACGTTCGTACCCCTCCGCCCGGTGAAAGGATAAGCACTTGCACATTTCTTAGTGGTGCATCCACTTCCTGTAGATTCCTCGCTTAGTGATGATCTCCCCGACAAACAAATCATGAACTTAGGGGATGCAAACAGTCACCGTTGGGACATGTACTTTGATGGTATGGCTCCCTCTCAAAGAGGAGAAGAACCACAATCTATTCTCCTAGATAAGACATGGTTAAGGATAGTCCTCCTTTCACTAGACCACAATATCATAAGATTTTTATATAATATCTTCAAACCTTGCACCAATAATGAAGTCAAATATGAGGCTCATGGTCTCATCCATCCTAGGCATTGAGTATATCTTTGGGATTCGCAGTAGTGATCACTTTGGGTCCTATGGGACTTGAAGCCCAAACTCCATCACTACAATAAGTATACAATGGAGTTGATAGCTCAAATCCCAGAGGTCACAATTTATAAGATTCCTCGAGGAGAAAATTCCATAGTTGATACCTTAGCAAAGCTCGCCAAAGAATTGACATGTCCAAAAGATGAGTCTATATCGATAGAGGTTCACAATAGACAAGTCCTACCTCTTATTGATGTTGAACTAATTAATAAACACACTCTTGAAGGGGAGGTTGTCATTGCCAAAAAATATAAGGAGTTGGATTGGAGGAAGCCCTTCATTGATTACCTAAATAAAGGCAAACTACCTCAAGAGAAATCTCAGGCACATCAAATGAGACAAAGAGCACTTTCCTACGCCATCAAGGATGGTGTCTTATACCAATAAATTTCAATCATATGTGGTTACATTCTTTAGATAAATATGAAACTCATAAGATCATGACCGAGGTACACTTGGGATTATGTAGAGCTCACCAATCCGATCCCAAAATGAAAGTGAAAATCAAAAGACTTGGACATTACTGGCCAACGATGATCACAGATTGCATGGATGTAGCAAAGCGTTGTCGCCAATGCCAAGTGCATGGGACCACTATACCAGCTGCCCAATATCCTACACTTGACTTTAGCTTCATGGCCATTCGAGTGTTGGGGCACCAATATAGTGGGTCCGATTGATCCCCCTTCATCTAGGGCTAGTTCATCAAGCATTTACCACTACTTCTCAAGTGGTGATTTACTCAAGAAAGTCAAAGCTCAGTAGTGCTCCAAAATCTTTAGGAACCACCTTATGTATAGATTTGGAGTATAATCATATAATTGTCTGACTTTTAAGAGCACCAATATCAACAACTTCTCCGGAGACATAGATTTGGATACTCCCATTTACCCACGGACAACAGTTTAGTGGAAGCCTTCAACAAAACTCCATCCAAATACTCAAGAAGATGCTCGACAACAATAAGTGACAGTGGCATGAGCAGTTAGTTGAAGCCTTATGGACTTACCGTACTACCTATAGGACTACAACACAATCTAGCTCATTCTCCTTAGTGTATGGATCAAGTCCTACCATTGTCCCCATCTCTGGGATAGCTGGCAAAATCTCTACTAAACAAAACACCAAGCTTTGTTAGAAGAACTCGAAGGTTTAGAAGAAAGGTGCTTACAAGCATGCCAGAACCTTGAGTTATACAAAGCAAAAATGGTTCAAGCTCATAAAAAGCTGGTCTGCCCTAGAGCTTTTCAAGTTAGATTGCTTATTTTAGTTCTAAAGAGACCAATTGTGGCCCTTCGCAATATGTGAGGCAAGTTTGAACCTACATGGGAAGGCCCTTTCGCCATAGAAAAGGCCTACCAGGGTGGATCTTACCAACTCATAAATCACAAAGGCAAACACCCGATGCTCCCGATCAACAAGCTTTATCTAAAGAAATATTATGCATAAATAATATCCAAAATAATTTTTTTATCGATAAAAACTCTATTTTGATCAATCTTTTCTCCAAGTTAAAAATATAGTTAATTACCAAACTCAAAATGTGTTTAAGGTAAGTGTAAGAGAATCCGAGCATTATCTTATCCATTAACACAACACAAACACAAACACAAATACAAATAAATCAAACATAAATCTAATCATCTCGGGATACTTTGAGTTGAGATAAGACCCCTAGAGGCTCTCACTCGGTAGCTACTCTAGGTCAGTCTCGATTCACTACTTGGCTATTGTGTCTCCCTAGTGGCATTTTTGCTTAGGATGATGTGAGACCCCGTGCTTTCTTCTTAGCTTGACTGTTGCAAACCAATGAGCGCCTTGTTAGTTTGGTATGTCTTATTACATGACCAATAAGCTATCTCGATGACTGAATTTTCTTAAGAAGATGTGAGTCCCTGAGCTTTATTCTTGAACTAGTCGTCGTGCCTTGATTGGGTTCGAATATATATATCTGAGGATTAGGGTAAGACCCCAGTGGCTCCTCTTCCTCTTGACTACTTCAAGCTTGGGTTTAGTTCTTCTTTGTGACTCCCCACTTGGTAGTCATCATAGGTCAGATAGTAGCTATCTAACCGATGATAGACTATCCCGATGATAAGTTCTGCTTAGAAAGATGTGAGTCCCTAATGCTTTTTTCTTAGATTGATCGTCGCAAATTGACGGGCACCTTAGGTTGGATGGTGTCCGCCTTGCTGATGGTAATCCACCTGGTGGATAACACCGCCATTTGAGGGAGTCCCCACGCTTTCTCCACGAGGTAACATATAACCTGTTTTTGTATATCAGGGATTAGGATAAGACCCTAAGAGGCACCTTCCGTGTGGGCATTTTATTTGAATTACATCTTCATGACCCCCATCTAGACATGACCCAAGTGACTACCGAATTAGATAGTTTCCCTTTCCTAGTAGCCACCCCTGCATTTGGAAGCTTTGTCCTGTGAATGTACGGACTATCCCTTGGGCCAGTAATGCAAAGATATGCCAAAGCCCCCATGGCTCCTTCTTAGTGTGGCCCATCACAAACCAATAGGGTCCACACTAAAATTAATAAATAAATAAACAAATAAACAAACAAACAACAAAATAAAATAAAATCTCTTATGGATTAGGATAAGACCCCAGAGGCACCTCTTCCTAAGCAAGCATCTAATATTCTTGGGCAATCTCAGCAAAATTTCCTATAGGAGTCACCTTGACTATCTAAGTTAAGATAAGACCCCTAGAGGCGCTCATTTAGTAATCACCCCAGGTAAGGTTTGACTTGCTGTACCATCAGCGAGTCGCCCTAATGGCTTATTCTACTTTGGAAGATGTGAGTCCCCGAGCTTTCTTCCTAGTGCTGCCAATGTAAATCGACGGGCAACCCCTTAGGTTGGATAGTCTCTACTTTACGGCCGGTAGACTGCCCCTTTGGACTAGTAAACCTAAGGCAAATCCAGGCTTACATAACCCTTCCTCAGTGTTGTCCATCATAAACTGACCGGGTCCACGCTCATTCAACCAATTAATATAAAATCAAAATCGACATGAAATCATCAAAATCAAATCAAATTAATCAACATAATTAAGTTAAATCAAACATAAATTCAATCAAATCTCAACTCCTAACAAATTCCCATTCATGACCTTGGCATAAAATCAATCTATAATCCAATCAAATTCATGTGCAATCCCTAGCGGATCTCTCTTCATGTCCTTAGCACAAGACCAATTCTCCATAAATCAAACCAAATCTACTTAACTCTCTCATGTCCTTAGCATGAAACAATCAAATTGCATTAAGGTCCGTAATTCTATTTACCTGTCCACTTAGGTATGGATAGCCACCATTAGCATTTGTGACCTTCCCTGGTGCTGTTGATCGTCTCGATCATCGTCAATACATGTGGTGTGCCTTACCAGTTACAACACACCTATTGTGGGTCCTTTTGTTGACCTCACTTTTGAAGTGAGGATTAACCCCTCTCATCATAGACTTATAAATATTTTTAGGCACTCGGGACTCCTTAATAATAAGACACTTCTAGTAATTAAGATAACACTTAACCTAAGTTTAGAGACTTAGATAACATAACCCTAAGCCTAAGACAAACCATAGGGCAAATAGATTCCATCTATCCTATGGCCTAAACCAAGACTCAATACTTATCCATTCATCCAAACCCAAGACTCACATAAATGAAACCAACCAATCTCAAACCTATTCAATCAAACTCAATTAAATTTGGTTTTCCAATCCAAGCTCCAAGCTAAATTAACTTGGACCTTAACCCGAGTTAGCCCATTTAACCCAAAAAGTTCAAATGAGCCAAAATTCAATCAAGCCTAAATCAATTGTAATCAAAACTACTAATCAACTCTAAATCCATCATTGAACTCCTCTCAACACCAAATTGGCATTAATTGAACCCAATTAACCCAATTGGTTCACTTGACCCAATATAACCAAAATGATCAATTTGATTCAAACTTCAATTCAACCCAAATTGGATTGAATCAACTCACCCAATATCCTCCACAATGATTGTTGATCAACCTTGATTACCCAATTGCAATCAATTAGGCCAAACCAAATCAATTTGATCATTTAATCCAAGTTGACCCAATTTGACCTAAAGGGTCAAATTGGACCAAATCATGTTCAAAGCCAAATCAATTGCAATCAATGACTCTCATATATCATAAATTGAGTATTGAACATGACGCAACTACCAATTGAACCTAACCAAGCCAATTTGGTCTCTTGACCTAAGTTGACCAAATTTGACCTAAAGAGCCAAAGTGAGTCAAATCAAATCCTAAGCCAAATTGATTACAACCAATGCTTCTAACTAATCATAAATTGAATGCTGAACATGATCCAACCTCTAATTGAATTCAATTTGGTCAACCCAACCCAACTGACCCACTTAGCCCAATTTGACCTAAGGGGTCAAACTGAACTAAATCATTTCCTAATCCAAATTAATTCAATCCAATACCTACAATCATTACTAAAAGATCAATTGAACATAAACCTAATCCATGCCCAAGCCAATTTGACCAATTTGACCAAATTGGCCAACTTAACCCATTTGTCCTAAATGAACCCAAGTGAACCAAATCCAAATCCACTTCAAATAGAATCAAACCAAGTACAACAATGCATTCCAAATGACCAATTGAACTCACCCAAACCCTTGGTTTGACTTAATTTAACATGACCCAATTGGGCCCAAATTGACCCATATGGGTCAAATTGAGCCAAACCCTATTAAACCAAGTTTAAATCCAATCAAACTTAGCATGACTCATCCTTGGGTCACCATGGGCCTACCCAAATGGACCCAACCAATGTTGAACCTGGTTTGGATCAAAAAAGTTGAACTAAGCCACCCAAATAGGATAAAATCCCCATTTAGGTGGGTTCTCTCACTCCCAATGCTTTGGCAGGCACTTTTCTCCCTTCTTAGACACAAGGACTATTGACCCAACCTAACCCAAGGTTGTTGGGTTCAGCCTTTGGCCATGAGAGAGTGAGTTCACCCATGGCACACCATTAGTCCACCTAAGGAGAAGTGTACACTCCATGGCAGCCCACTATCCTCCCTCAGCCTCTCACACACATCCACCTCAACAGTCCCCTGCCACTTCTGGCCACCTACCTCGATTGGACAGTGGCCAAAGACCGAATCAATCTCAGCTTTTGGTTCACATAGGGAGGAGAGTATACTCCTTCCCATCTGTTCAAACTTTATAGAGAGCTTCGTCAAAGGATTCTGAGCAATCCGAGCCTTTTCCCCCAAACCCCTAGTGCACTCCATCATCGGCGAGACCGACCACTGAGTGAAACAGAGAGCCTCGTCCCTCCAACCTCACAAAAACTCCACCAAACCCAAATTAACTCTTCCCACACCTCCACCACACTCTGACGAGTCAAAATGAATCATTTCCTGAGTGATTTGATCACTAGAAGGTGGCCCTAAACCAACTCCAGTGAGCTTTGTGATGACGCTTGGTCAACAAAGGAATCAGCAAGGATGCAGCTTGAAATCTTTTCAATAGAGCTTTGTCTCTTCAAGACAAAGCTACCTCAGTCGACGAACCGTCGATCTTTAACTCTAGCGAGGTAAAAATCTAACAATCATAGATTTTCCCCTTAGGTGTTGGTATTTTACGAAGCGAAATATGATTTCATATGATTTCCACTATAGAGTCCCTTTAGATCTTTTTCTGAATGTTTTGGAGTCGATCACCATCTCCGAGAAGAGTGAGTCGGAAGGTGGATGGTGTCCTCTTCCGGGAAACAACGAATCACTGACTGTTCATTCTACATGATTAGAATGGATGGTCGTGATTTAATTCGTTAGATTTTTTGATTTATTCCTTTCAAAACTACAAGATTAATTTCGATCTAGATCTACTTACAATCGCATTTTCGTCAGTCCATTACGCTTTAAATAACCTATCCCATGGCACCTCATGGAAAGAGTTGTCACATCAGCATCCGCGTGGCGTCGATGGTTTAAGTGGTTAATTAGACCTTTAAAATGTGTTTAAATAGCTAGAACTTTGAAAAATCATAATTAATTGTAGAAAATCCAAAAATTACAAATAAACCCATTTTGAAAAAGCATAAACATATGAGAATTTAATAAAAATAAAATTCCTAGGTTTTGCATAATGAACAATGCTTAATTAGGGTTTGAAACTTAGGCTAATTATCTTAATTAAGGCTCGATTACTTGTCCAATTGATTTCAAATTTGGCGTGTTGATTCTATGGGATGTCCTCTGCCTCCCATAATTTTCTTGGAATTTATTAGCCATGTAATTTAAAGAATGTGAAATTATAATCTTAATTATCCTCTTTAATCTATTTAATATTTATTAAGATTGCCAAAGAGTAAAAATTAAATGATTAATGGTGATTAATCACTATGAAGAGTGGAAATGGTGAGGGGAAATAGTTAGGACCACTTTCTTAATTATTTTCCTAAATGCATTTTTAGGATTAATTAAGACATGTGGTAATTAAAGGTTAATTAGAGAAATTAATGGTAAGATAAGAATCAAATTAAAATAATGATTTGTTCAGATAATTCAAATATGATTCTTTACTTTTTTTCCTTTATGTGTTTAATATCATAAAGTCATTAAGGGAATTATGCTTAACCCATTAGTGTGGGAAAACCATAAGAGTACTTAACTTAGATTCATTCCTTAACTTAATTAACTCTTAAGCATGAGTTCAACTACATTAGGTCCTTTTAGGAACATGTGGTGTTTATTTTTAGATGTACGCGGATCGTGGGAGGGTGGGTATGATGTACTATCTCGAAAGATAGAGACATGACCTTTTAATGGACCTAATCACCCAATAAGGTTTTCCTGAGGCATGATGGGTCTTCAAATATACCAGAGATTTTTCTCCTATTTTACATGGATGAATAAAATAGGGTTCATATTAAATTGGATTCTTAAGTTCCCTATGGAGGCAAGCCTCTAGAGTTAATTACATCCTAGGGAATGGAATTCCCTAAGAATACTCTCGATTAAAGTAAACAATCATTATCTCCAAAGATTTCAAGGTTATACTATCAAAGGATTGGCTATGTTTAGAAAATTAATTGAGAAAGTTCAAGGAGAAGACATATTTTTGGAATCCAAAGGGAAGAAGTAGGAAATACTCATAATACTAGGAAGCCTAGTGAGCATTACAATCTATCCTATAATTTGGCTTTATGTATTTGAAAGTGAAGGGATATATTTATTTTAGTTGAATTTTATCATATTGCTAAGACTTATAATTCGCCAACACAAGGTTGTGGAAATACTTAAGAGATGAGGATTTATGCTTGTATCTCGAGGGAAGCAGCTACCTCAGATCCTAAATCTATGGAGCTTTAATATGAGCTAAAGCACAACCTAAATCTAAGCAACAGGTGGACATAATGGTTTACCTCCACAAGAGAGGAGCCGTCACTTACAACCCTCTGGGTGACCACCTAACTCCTATGATTTTAAAATCATATATTTCGGTCTTATAAATTGCAAGATAGCTAAAGTAGTTATTTAATTTGAAAGAGACTAAAATCTTGAACCCACTCCCTAAGAGACTAGAGCATGAGTGGTATGAGCATATGACTTAACCTACAAATGTAAAATCTTTTCAAATTTTATTTCATTTTTGACACATCATTTAGACAAAGGCTTTGGAATTTTTATATGCCTAAATGCATGATGAAATAGATTATTGGTGAAATCAAAAGAGAGAGGGTGAAGCTCTATCGTCAGGGGTTGCTCTCATAAGTCAAGCAATCCCTGTTGTGTAAGGACGGATGCCCTCATTTTTGCAAGAGTGGTTCAAGATGATATGCATGATGTGAGACATATAACATTTAGCTAAGGAGTTGCTAAATTTTCTAAATATCTTGATTAAAGCCTAGGCATTATCATGAGGTTATAAGTTATTTAAAATTTAGTTATTAGTTATTAATTGGATAAAAAATTTAATTTTTTATCCTAAGAGCCTACCGCATCCAGGCCACACATTAAAGTATCAAACATGAAGAAACTATAAAAAGCATGCCATCTTAATGCACAGTTTAAACAAATCATCAAACAATTTTATAAACTAACGCAAAAGAATAAGAGGCTGGTGTGGTCAGGTTCCACCATACAACCCGAAAAGAGAAAAGATGTGTAGCCAAGCTCTTCCCTTATACAACCCCAAACATAAAATAATAATTACAATTAGAATGAATACATGATATGGGGGGTCTTCATTCTTCATGTCTCCTTATCTTCACTTCTTGTTTGGATGTGCTTGCTTCAAAGGCATCACAGGGCCTCCCAAGATAAAGCTTTATAGCTGCTGCTCATCCTAATCTTCCATAGCACTGATTCTAATTCCTATTGAAAAAATTATATTTGTATAGAAAAAAGTAAATCTAACTACACCTATAAAATAGAGGTTAGCTAAACATACATATAATCTCAAGCAGTTATATGTATAATTTGAACTTAGCACCCTACACATGGGTAACCAAGCCCACCTGTCCTGACTTGGATTATGCTTAAGGGTTTAAGCAACCTGTAAAGACAGAATTTATATTTATTTTTAAGCATCCCCTTTAAGCACAATCCCTTATAGAAAATATGATTAGGCTAAGAGTGGCCTAACATCCAATATATGAGTCATATACCCTAACATCCTCTTTAAAATAATACATCATAAAATAAAATATACATCACATCATACATTGTCCAAACATAGAGCTAGAAGTAGTGACTTAATTCTCATATGTGTGTTAAGGTTTTGTGTGGTATGTCTTAACTAAGGATTAGAGTTATATTTTTTAAAGTTTAGAAATTATTCAAGTTAAAATGATGGTGGATTTCATTTGAAGTTGTTTAATTGACTTGTTGATTTTAATTTGTATTTTATTTTTATTTCATGTGATTTACTCTTAGCAACTAAGTATTATAAAGAGAAGGAAAGGGATTACCCTCTTTCATCCCTACCTTAAGCAACTTTCTAAAGTAAGTTAATTTGATTTAGTTCTCTTTAATGAATGACTTATTAAATGATTTTTAATTAATCCTAAGTTTAGGTTAACTTTAAATGATCTTATTCAATATGAAAGGCTTTTTAAGATTAATCTAATTGAATTACTATCACATGAAATAGACTAAGTCATTCATTTCCATCACATGTAACATGCATATGATTTAATACTTAGCATATATATACATGCAATATACTTTAGCACACTTAAATGATGATGAAAGTGTATGTTTGGAACTTATATTTTCATTTTGGTTGAATTATATGAACATATAAATTAAAGCTCTATCCAAATTCTAATACCAAAATACATAAGGATGGAATCACATAAGTACGTGTCATTGTTAACCAGGAAAGTGAGATAATCAAATGACCTCCTTTGGGCTAACTAAAGCCTCATATTCTCGAGATGTTTAGACTATATACTTATTAACATTCCAAACCTATGTAAATATATACATGAATAAGGAAAAGAGAGCACTAATTTATACATAACATATGCCAATGACTTAGGTGAATATGAATGCATATATTTTTAGTAGAAAAGGAGGATCTTAATTCCTTAACTAAATACACATATGTATGTACAAAAGATATAAGCAAGTACGTGTCATTATTAACCAAGGAAGTGAGGTAACCAAATGACCTCCTTGGGGCTATCTAAAGCCTCGTATTCTGGGATGTCCAGACTATATACTTGCTTTCTTATATACATATAGATGTATAAATAACTAAAGGAAAGATAATCATGCAAAGTTGTATTTTTATTTGATTGAATTGTTTAAGCATATGAATTAAAGCTCTATCTAAATTCTAATACCAAAATACATAGGAATGAAACTAAATAAGTATGTGTCATTATTAAACCAGGGAAGTGAGGCAATCAAATGACCTCATTGAGGCTACTTGAAGCCTCGTATTCCTGAGATGTCCAGACTATATACCCATTGTTGTTCACACTTACGTAAATCTATATAAAGATTCAACAAAAGAGAGGTTACTATCACATGACTAAGCTATACACACATGTAAATCCTATGTATATTCATAATTATCAACACTCTAAGTATTATAATTGATTTATAAACTTTGAAAAATAGTTTTGAATTTATTAGTGATAATATCCACACATATATTAAGTTAAGCCAACACATGCAAGTTTACATAAAGAAAAGTCATTTGATTCATTTATATTTGAAAATATGAATGCATGAAATCAATTAACATACAACATCTAAGGTGATTGGAAAGGAATAACTAAGTACAAACATATGGTTCATTCAACTAAATTAATTCCTAAGGACAATCACATTAAATAAAGTCATTTAAAGAAAACCAAAGTTTATTTATTAATTTATGATTTAAGATTTTGATTAAGTTGAAAGAGGAGAACAATCATTTGCTGGTTTTAATCCCATTCCCATGTTAGTACACTTAATTTGTTTAAGAAAAGATAATTAAGTGAATTTTATGAATTAATTAAGTTAGATTCTTAATTAAATCAATTAATTACCCTTACCTATGCTTCTTTAGTTTGATTAACCACTTAATTATGTGCCACAAATGACATGAACATGTGAGGAAATAAAATTGCAATGCTCCTATAGGGACCTAATGAAAATGGCTCATAATTAAGGGTTAATTAAATTAAAGAACCTAATTAAGTACTTTTATAATTTTCCCACACTTATGGTTTAATCATAATTTCCTTAAGGGTCTTTATGTTATTAAACACATAAAGAGAAACCCTTAATTCCATTACTAATTATTTGATATGGTTATGATTTTCACTTGATTAACTAAGCCACTTGATTAATTAATTAACTCTTAATTAATTTTCATATTAATTTATTTTCTATCAAAATGAAGTGGACTTAGAAAAAGAAGCTAGGAAAGAGGACCTAACCCCATTCCCCTTGCCCATTCACTGTTAGATAGTAATTAGTGAGCTTAATTAATTAATATATTATTATTTAGGGTATTAATTATCCATTAAGTGGATTAAGAGAGTAATTAGAGCTTAAATGATCAATTCCTCTAATTAACTAAGTAATAAATCCCAAAAAAATTATGGGAGGCAGAGGTCATCCCATCAAACTAACTCATAAAGTATGAGATTAATTACTTAAATAATTAAAGTGTAATTAAGCTAATTAAGTTTTTATTTAAACTTTAATTAAGCCTTAATCACTATTCAAAATTAATTAGAATTAATTTAATTAAATCTCCTATATTTTACCTTTAAAATGAGTATTTATTTATATTTTTTGGATTTTTCTATAATTTGTTATAAATTTTCAAAATTTAGCCATTAAATCCGTTAATTAGGCCTAAATTAAACCTAATCCCGCTAGCCATGCACGACGCTTTCCACATGGCATCGTGGGATTGCGCTACGCGTCCTCGATTACTATGTGGCGTGGACCCGTTTTCTCGCCGTCCGATCTAGATCGATCGGTAAACCCATAATTTTTATAGGATAAATCAGATTAAATCTAACGGATCAATCACAACCATCCATTTCAATCATGCAAAATGGACGAAGCGTGATCTATCGTCCCCCGAGCGACGAGAGATGGATGTTGTCCACCTTTCCTCGCTTGATTCGAGCTCACCCAAGCTCGGATGACCACAAAAATGATCCCACACCTTCACAAGGAAGATCCAAAAGGATCCAATGATCAAAATTACATGACATACAAATTTCCTTCAGAAAGGCCTAGAAAATTTTGAGATTTCTCAGTTTTAATGGAAATTACCTTGTCGGAGCTCAAGACCGATAGTGCAATGCTTGAGGTAGCTTCGCTTGGACGAGACAAAGCCCTGTTGAGCAGCTCGCGTGGTGTTTCATTATCGTTGGCTCGGTGGACCAAAAGTTGACGGTTTAAACTCAGACGTTGATCGAAGTCGCACCTCCGATGGTCGTGGAGCTTGGGAGGAGTTTTGTTCGTGATCGACAGAGTGTGGGGAGTGTGTGGGTGAAATTAATTTGAGTTTGGTTAAGTATTGGTGGAGTTAGGTCGAGTGGAGGATTGCCCTATTTTGGGTTGAAGGATTCCGACGATGGGGAGGCTCGGGAGGCTTGGAGAGTGCTCTAGGATTTCAAAATCACTCTTAGGGACTCTCTGAGGGTGTGTGTGTGTGTGTGTGTGTGTGAATTGAGTCAAAATGAGGTGGGTATATCCCCATGTCCCTTGAATCGGATGGCTGGATTCAATCAGAATTGGTCACCGTCCTGAGAGGTGTGTCAAACCGAGGTGGTTTGGTTGGCCAAGGGGCTTGGTGGGTGGCTCAAGGCAGCTACCCTCCTCTTTGGACCCAATGGGTTCAGCTAAATGTGGAGAGGTGAGTTAACTCACCCCCCCTTGGCCCATAGCTGACCTAGCCCACTTGGGTTAGGATAGTCACTTAGGTTAGGTTCTATTTTGAGTGTGAAATGGCTGACATGTGGAAAGGGGAGGAGTTGACTTGCCAAAAATGGGTATAATCCCATGTGGGGAGCTTAAACCATTGGTCAATGGCTTGGATTGGGTTCCAATGGGATTAGGCTAGTTTGGAGCTAGCCCAAGGTGAGTTTATGGTGGGTTAGGTCGGGTCCTAATGGGTTTAAGCTTGATTCAAGTGGGTTTGGCTCAATTTGACCCATGTAGGTCAAATTAGGCTAGGTTGGGTTAGGCCAACCAATTGCTCAAATTGAGTTAAAACAAGACTTGGGTCATGTTCAAATGAGTATTTGGGATATTTTGGTTCAATTGGTTTGAGTTAATTTGGCTTGGATTTAGTTTTGGCTTATTTAAAGTCATATGGGTCAAGTTGACCAATTTGACCAAATTGGCCAAATTGGCTTGGGTTAGGAGTTGGTTTATGTTCAGTTGGTTAATTTAAGATGATTGTAGGCTTTGGTTTGAATTAATTTGGATTTGATTTGGATTTAGGCCAATTTGACCCTTTTGGTCAATTTGGGCTAAATGGGTCAATTGGGTTAAATTGGCCAAATTGAGTTCAATTATGGCTTTGGTCAAGTTCAACAATCAATTTGGAATGAACTTGAGCCATTGATTGCAATCAATTTGGGTTAGATATTTATTTGACCTAATTTGGTCTTTTAGGTCAAATTGGGTCAACTTAGGTCAAGAGGACCAATTAGGTTTGGTTTGACTCAATTGATGGTCAAGTCATGTTTATGGATTGATTTTAGGTTGGTATGAATCATTGGTTTCAATTGATTTGGCTTAGGTTGAGATTTGGCTAGTTTGGTTCATGTAGGTTAAGAGGGTTGACTTGGTCAAATGATCAAGTTGACTTGGTTTGACCCAATTGATGACAATTGATCAATCAAGGATGTTTTATGATCACTATAGGAGGTTTTGATAGGTTTGGTTCAATCCAATTTATGTAGGATTGGAATTTGGTTCCAATAGGCCAAATTGGCCACTTTAGGTCAAGTGGATCAATTGGGTTTAGTTGAATCAATTTTGTGTTGAATTGAGTTTAGTTGGATTTATATGTGGATTTAGGATTGATTTATAGCTTTGATTACAATTGATTTGGGTTCAAATGGGTTTTGGCTCATTTGAATATTTTAAGTCTAATGGGTTAGGTTGAGTTTGGTTGAATTGATTTTCTAATGAGTTAGGTTGAGTTTGGTTGAATTGATTTTGGGCTAAGTTCAATTGATTGTAGATTTGATTTATATTTGGGATGATGATTTCGGAATTAATTAATTCATGAGAAAATCAATTGGATTTGATTTAGGTTGAAGGGAATTTTGGCTAAGTTCGTAGGATCAAATCAAATGGCTTAAAGTAGGTTTGAACTTGGTTTGGATTTTGGTTTAGGATATGTGAATGTAGGTTTTATTTATATTTGGGAAGATAATTAAAGAAATTATTGATTCATGAGAAAATCAATTGAAATCGATTTGAATTGAAGGGAATTTTGGCTAAGTCCATAGGATCAAATCATATGGCTTATGATAGGTTTGATTTGATTTGAATTTGGTTTATAGGTTTCAAACATTTAGTTTTGGAATTTGAATTTGGATCAAGTATGTGAATTTGGATGAACTGAAGTTGAGGTTTGGTTTAGGCTAAAGAGGCAGGCATAGATTGGGTTTAGGCTATAGGGTATATAAGTCTCCCTAAGTCCTAAGGCAGAGCCTAATCCTATGACTAACCCTTCTAAGTCTCTAGGCTTAAGTTAAGTGTTTGAGGATTTGCATTCTTTATATATTTTTCAAAATTATACATAGTACGTAATTAAGATATAGAAGGTAAATCTTCAGAATCTAGTTCTCCAGAGAGATAAATTTTTACTTATTGTAACTCGATTAAAACTTTGTTACTGAATGATATTTAACATTCTAGTTTTCAAATCTAGAATTCAATAATTTGGAGGTAATTTTCAATAAGTTGATCGTCTGATTTCTCAGTCTGTTTAGCAGATGCTAATTCAGCATCCAAAGATTTCATAAATTTAGGAAATTTTGAATTTTCTTGTGTTACATCGTGCATATGCTCTATCTTGTTCTTCGCTCATATCCTGCAAAATTCATGAGTTCGAATATCCGCAAGACTATTATTTTTTACTTTCAATATAATTAAGATCAAAGCTATAAACAAAAAACCAGTTTTGTCATCTTATAAGTCTTTTATTAAAAAGAGAGTCTACAATCTTCTCTTTAATAAATGAAATGACAATTTTATTATCAATTCTTACAATAAAATACCCGTTTAAAATTTTTTCAAATTTTTTAATGACTTTTTGATTGCTAGAAGTTCTTTTTCATTTATATAATAATTTTGTTCTATTTGAGTGTAAGTACCGAAAGCGTATCGACATAATACTTCAATATGATCTCGTTTTGCTTTTAAAATAATAGCCTAATAATTTTTTTAACTATTTGTTTCTATAATTAATTTTTCTTTGTTATGAGAGAGAATTAATTTGGGTAGACGTTTACAAGTTAATTTAATTTTTTATAAAATCTTTTTATCTTCTTTTGACCAACTCAAGGTCATATTTTTTCGAAGCTTTTTTTTTTGTAAAGGAGCATGTAGAGTTGCCAAAATTTTGATGAATGCTTCAACATAGTTGATGCGTACAAGAAACTTTATGACTCTTTTTGATAATTGATATTGAAAAACATATCAATTTTTTGTAGAATATGATCTTGGAGTTCTATACCTCCTTGATCTATTTTGAGTCATAGGAAATCAATATTTTGAGTTAAGACTGTTATTTTTATTAAAGCTTGTCTCATGTTTTCTAGCTGAAAAAAATTGTTAGATGCTTTTAGAAATTAAAGTGTTGCTGAAAATAAGAATATCATCAACATAGATTAAAGCAAAATTACTAAATTCATAAAATAAATAATCCATACGTCTTTGGAATATTTGAGGTGCATTTTTTAATCCAAATAGCATCACATTCCATTGGTAATGTCCTTGGGGAGTATTGTATGCGGTTAGTTCTTTATTATTTATATGCATTTTAATTTGTCAAAAGCTTGATTTTCAATCAAGTTTTTTCAATGGTTCCTTTATCAATTTTTAGACCTAAAAAGTATATTTGTTGTGTTACAAAGACTGCCTTTTTCTTACTTAAGGCAATGCCATGTTTGTAGGCTTTTTGCGCAAATATGGTTAAATGTTTTAGATGTAAAGGGAGTGTGTTGCTAAAAATAAGAATATCATCAACGTATATTAAAACGAATATATTAAATTCAGTAAATAAATAATTCATTCTTCGTTGAAATATTTGAGGAGTATTTTTTAAGTCAAAGGGCATTATATTCTATTGATAGTATCCTTGAGGTGTACTAAAGGCTGTTAATTCGGTACTATCAGGATGCATTTTTATTTGTCAAAAACATGATTTACAATCTAATTTGGAAAACTATCGTGCATTTTTTATTTGATTAATGAGTACTTCTTTGTTTGGTAAGAAGTATCCATCAAATTTTGTATTATCGTTGAGTTTTTTATAATTAATGACCATCCTAACTTTGCTACATACTTGTTCAACATGATTTCGAACCAAGAAAGCAGGGCTACTATGAGGACTATGACTTGGTTCAATAAGATAAAGTTGTAATAATTCAGAGATTTGAAGTTTGAATTCTCTTTTGTCATTGATTTTGTATTTCATAGGTCAAACGCGGATAAGTAGAGTGGGATTAATTGGTTCAACACAGGCAACAAGTTCATCTTTTGCCCAAAATTGTAAAGGATTTTCGGAGAATGTTTTGGAAAATAATTGTTCGGCTAACTGTTTGGTTTGTTGTAGTTTGTCAAAGTCGGTAAAAAGGTATAAATGTGTTCCAAAGTTCGATTGAGGTGTGGAAAGATGTGTTTGAATTAAAATATCTAAATCACCACGCTGGCTACGAAAAAGAGGTGGATTAGTTGGGCCATGGAAAATGGGATGTTGAATAAATGGACAAAGTAAGGTATGTTTACATGGGGTAATTAATTCGATGCGGTCAGCATATTAGGTAAAGGAATACATAGATTTAAAAAAATTATTGCCAAGGATGAGGTCAGAAATGAGAGTTTCACAGAGTAAGATATATTGATTGGACCAATAATGAGTAATTGTACGAATACCATTGAAGGTATCAAGAAGTAAAGTATATGTTTGAGGAGAAATATGTGGAGGGAGGATACATCGTTTACCAACGGTAATATCACTTCCGATATCACATAAAGCATGAATAAGTATAGGATCATAGGTTGGAATATATAATTCAATTTGAATATAGCTATGAAAATTAACTATGATGCTGAGGAATAATTAAGGAGTTAATTCATACGGACGAGTCAGTAAATTGAATAGTATGTTGTTATAGGAAATCCATTCCTACTAAGATTCGTCCATTTTTTGTATCATCTGTTAAAAAGGTATGTTCAAAGTAGATTCGTTGATTTTGGATATCTCAAAAGCCAAATAAAATATTAGTTTCAGTTTGACAGTAATGTTTATTTCCGTGATAGTCTTTATATACATAGGGTTCATTTCGTTGGATTTGTAAATTTAAAGGGATTAATGAAACATCAATAAGAGAACTATGTGATCCTATATCTAATAATATTGAGTGTATATTATCAGGTGAGATGTAATAACCTTGAATGATGAATTGATTATTAGCATATTGTGATTTTCTAAAATCAAGAGATCTTCTTGGTTGAATAATAAGATCTTTATTATGTTCATTAAAAGAGAGTAGTTTTCTATGTATTCTAAAACTTTAACTTCCGATATTACTGCTTTCACCCATATCTAAAGCTAACTGATCAGGTGGTGGTGTTAAATTTGTATAATCTACTTCATCTAGTTGGATAGTTTGTCTTATATGAGAAAATATTGAATCTATATGAATAGGTTTGTTATGTGATCTAAATGCTACAGCATTATGATTGTTGATATAGGGTATGCTGCTTGATATGTAATGATATAAACCGCGCTGTCTTGCCTTAATTGGACTCGATCTAATTTATGTTTAAGGGTAAGAGTTCGGTCGATATGCCTACTATTAATATTTATAACATAATTAGGATGTAGGTTAAACATTAACGTTTGATAACATAAGTTTTTTTGAATAACTCCTAATAAAGCATCTTTTTAAGAATGAATAATTCTAGCATCATATATCCATAGAGTTATAGGGTTGTTTATGCCTTTTCTAAAGTATGCTTTGATTAATATTTATATTCCTCCAAAAAAATACATGTCTATATTTTTCTGAGTGAGGAATCTTTTATAAATCTTGGTTTTTCATTGTATAATTACATAACGGAATTTTTGTACTTCCTTGAGATTCTGTTATTTCAATAGGGTATTCTCCTTGTCTTATACTATAATGAATTGTTTTTTTTTCCAATTTTAAATTGTCATATCGAAACAGTCTTTAGTTCCTAACGATAATTTTCTTTTTTGAATCTTCTTATATTATTCTTCTGAAAGGGTTAAGTGTTTCTGATTGATTATCTATAATGTCATCTGTGTTAAGCTGTTGGAGTTCAATCATTTAATCTGAATATAAATATTCATTTAAATCATTATCATTATCAAAATAATAATATTGATTTATAAGTTCTTCTTGATCGGATAATTCATAAATTTTTTCGTCAGAGTTGATTTCAAAAATATCAAAAATAGGCTCTAGTTCTTGTTCGTCTATAATTTGAACAGATTTTTTGCTTGAAATTTTTGTTCTTTTTGGACATTCATTAGCATAATGCCCTTCTTCTTTACATAACCAACACTTACAAATTTTTGGTTTTTTGTTAAATTGTTTTCGTCTAAAAATTTTTTTCTTTAAATTCAGTTTATTTTTATTTGTTTTCTTAAAGAATTTTCTTTTTATTACAATATATGAGAAAGTTGTATTTTTAGAACATCTTCATTGATGTGCTACAAGATCATTCTTAGCACAACATAAAAATTGTTTATATTTTTTATTTTGTTGATGTAAATCAATTTGTTGGGAAGCTTCTACTAATTCTTCTTTAACAAAAAAAAAACTCTACTTCCTAAAATTATATCTGTAGGATATTGTTAAAGAAATTGTTGACTCCATATTATGTTATATTATTCAGATAATTTATAAAAGAATGTATCTAGATATTAATTTCGTTCAGGTGCAAAAATATCATAAAAAAATTGTTGATATTCACAACTGTATTTATTTAAGTAGCAAATATTACAAATGCTAAGAACTGTGAGTTTCTATTTTGCAATTTCAAATTATTTTTTAACTTTTTCTTCTTCAGTAGCGAATCTAATTCGGTATCCTAAGAATTCACTTTTAATGTAGTTGGCATAAAATCGTACCCATTTTCATGGTGTACCAATTGTGGTTCTGCTAAACAAGTATTTCTAATTTCTTATTTTTAGTTTGAACTAAGTCCAAGAAACCATTTTTTGCAAATACCCGTTAACGTGTTTTCGATAAAGTTGTATGCATCTTTCGGAGGATATACGGTCAAAAGCTAGATCGGATAAGAAGGATAATTGCATAGGATAGTTCAGATCGAAGTAATCTACGGAAGCATGATGGACCCTTATAGTTATCATAAGATGAACATCCTTTATAAGCATAGATTAGAGAAGAGACTTGTAAAAAATGAATCCCAAACAAAATTCACCTAAAATTACCAAACAAAATTCTACAAAAAAATAAGATAGAACCCCCTACAAAAATGGTATTAGAGCCTAAAGGATCTACACAAAATATAAATACTTTTGAATGCAATCTCCATTATGCATATTTATGCACACCAAATTATTCTAATGAAACTAATAGAATTAGAAGAAAATATATTCTTATTAATGATAAATCTAACTAAAAAATATTTAGATAAAGAATATAAAAAACTCCTAGATTTATTAAAAATCAATATTACTAATAATCAACTAGAAGTATTCCCAGAAGAACAAATTTTTCATATCAAAACACTATTAGAAATTTTAACGAATGAATAATAACTAGTTATATGATAAAAAAATAACACTATGAGTTAAGTCTTAGTTAGGGGTAAATTCTTGTCAAAGTACAAGATAATTTAAACGTGTAAGACAGTTATAGCAATGTTTATACCAACACATCTTTTCTCAATCATCTCATTCAGGGTCCAGGAAAACAATATAAAGTCATAGTTTAATGGGACCACATTGGTGACCAAACAAAGTGAATTTTGATGCAATTTCTCTTAAGCACGCTAATTTTATAAAACTACTGCAGAATTATTCTATCACCTCACTCACAACTTCAAAATCTCGATAAGTTGACTTCAAAAAAAAACAATTATACCCAAAAAAAAAACTATAAATAACCTAGGCGACTCTACTGTTTTTTAATTGTATCCAGCTTTATATAGTTAACTAGAATAAAATTAATTTTTACAAGCCCACATAATATTAAAGCTAAACATAAGAGCTGTTAGGGACAGCTTACTTTTAATTCTATTTTTTTTAATAAATATAATAATATTTACTTTTAAAACACTCAAAATAATTAAAATTTATTTTCGGTATTCCTAAAAATAATATGCTTACTTTTAAAAATAAGAATATTTTAAATATATATTAAATAAATATGTTTTTAAAAATAGCCTAAGAATAAAAAAACAAGTGGGTTCTTAAAGCCCATTGATAGGAAGCATTGGGCGTTCTCATCTGTGATTGATGAGTTGGTAAGATCTACCTTAGTAGACCTTTTCTAGGATGAAAAGACCTTCTCAAGTGAGTTCAAACTTATCTCTCATCTAACGACAGGCTACAATTGATTTTCTTAAAACGAAATAAACTCTCATACTTGAAAAGCTCTAGGGCGGACCAACTTGTTATGAGCTTGAACCATCTTTGCTTTATATAACTCGAGATTCTAGTATGCTCGGAAGTGTCTTTCTTTCAAATCTTTGAGCTCTTCTAACAGCAGCTTGACATCATTCTATTCAGTTGTGATTTTGCTACCCACAGTTTGCTTAGGTCATATACGCCCAACTCACATTCGCTAGACATTTGTGAATTATACGAGCTGGAAGCCCATACCATATGTGGGACTCGGGCAAATTCTCATAGCTCAAAATTTGATGCACGTTCTGATGGAGCATCGGTCTTTATAAGAACCAAAGAAATAACGTCTCCTGACTCACAAACAAGGGTAAAACATCTAAGGCTCATAACACATGATATATTAGAATTTGGGCAAATTCTAACATAATATTTATCGAAACAACTAAATATTTTAATGCGCTCAAAAAACAAAAAACAGTTCATCGCTTTTAACATTTTTTACATAAATATTAACTAAATTAAATTTTCAGAATAATCCTTAGCTTTCAACCCTGTTCCATTGCATACAAGCTTGATATAGAATTAAGCGACGATTTAAGAAAATGCATTACCTGAATACACTGAAACTCAATGCCACCAGAGATGCTCCTCCAGCTCTGAAAGCTGTAGATTATGAGGATATAGTATAAAGGAAATGTTCTTTTCTGTAGGATTAACAAGAGAGGAAAAGTATAGATAGAGCCTTTTATTAGAAACTGAAGAGATCAAGAGAATGTATTGGTAGTAATAAGCACACTCTGCTGAACTAATATCACCAATGTGCAGTCTGCCCAATCATTTGCACAAGAAAAACTTTATATTAGCTTAAGGTATGAAAAATTGAATGGCTTTTATAATTAAATACCATATGCTACTGATATGGAGGAACAAAGTTAAACAGGAGGATGGTAGCCAGTAGTAATGCCAACATCCATCCCCTGCGCATGTCTCCTGGTGCCCCATTCATGGCAGCATTCCAATGCGAGCCGAAATGCAGTTCCTAATCCCAATACGATGAGCACGCCTGCGTGACAGGCCAAGGTTAGAAAACTTTCAAGCCAAGGTCAGAAATGACGAGGGTTTTGAAACTAGAAGATTGAGATATTTACGCATAATGATAAGTCTTGGTTCATTGCATGGTACTATATAAGTAAAGAATAAGAACAAGTCCCGTCATCAACATCATGATCATCAGACTTATAAATCTATTCTGAGGTCAGCTTTGTGAGTACTCATTCTTCACTTATTCTAACTCAGTGCTACTTGAATTGATCTATTTTGCACAAGTTTTTTTTTTCACATAATTTCCATCATTGTTATGTTTGGACTATCTATTTTCCTTCCTATCCTTCCATATTAATTTTATATATGTATTTTCTACCATGAGTACATGACAAAATTACCTAAATCTATTTACTTCCATGATCTCTCTTATATAAACATATATGATTTTATCCTTACCTAATTCTGCCACACAGAAACACGCTAATCTTATCTTGTCCATCAAGTCATTTTCCTTCCCTCAGGGGCCAATCCACCAATCTGAAAGCATTATACACAATAAGATTTTGATTACAGGCCAAGTTGCTTCCAATGCCTTAATAATACTAAGATTTGTGAAGTTGAATGCGTTCAACAAAATAGAGGAATAGAAAATCATCATAGGATTACTTACAACAAAAAATACTTAACTAGATTTAAAATTTCAGAATTTCCAGGAACATGATTTTTAATTCCTTGTCAATAAAAAAATGTGGATGAACTGATATGGACTAAGTTCTAATTTTTTACAATAGCCATGGATATTTGAGTTATTTATGTATTTTAGATTTTATTATTTTATTAAAAATATTCTAGTCAGTGTCATTAAATTTATCAGTAATTTGTTAATAGTAGTTTGTCATTTCTTCCATCTATAAATATGAAAGTTCTTAATTATGTAAGCAAACTCATGGTATGAAGAAAAAACTTTTGCAGATGCCACCACTATTCTCTCATCTATTCTGAAATTTTGATACTTGATCAAGTTTAAGACTTGAATTCATCAAGTGTTTATCAATATTATAATAGGTTCTTCAGGTGAGTAGAGTTAGTTTGTTCAAAGAGAGGCCACAAACCATCAGATAACTCTTAGTGACCCATGATGAGCTGCAGTGCATCAATCTCCACCTTCTAGATGGGATCCTTCAACATAGTTCTACAAAAGAGAGTTCTTCATATCCTGGAAGTGCTAATGACGATCATCCAATATATAGTTATGTATGACATTGATGCCATGATTGAATAGAAAATTTCTTCTTTTATTTGGAGATTTGTATTTAAGAAATATTTGGATTTATTTTCTCTTTTACTTTGCTAGGGTTTGTTTCCTTTTTTTTTTTATTGTTTTTTATTCGCTTGTGATCCTAGGATTCCTTTTGTTATAAATAAGAACCCTAGAGTTGCAAGTTATTGGTTCAATGAAATATAACACCATTACAGTAACCACCTCCTCTCTCTCCCCTCCCTTAAATCCCTCCTTGGAACATGTTCCCTTCCCCTCTTAATTTGTTGTTCCCCTGCAAATCAATTGAAAATTGAACAATTAGGGTTATTATTGTACATGAGTGTATATTAAAGATTCATCTTCTAATACATCTCCATTTTCTTGGCTTCCTCATGCTTATGGAAGAGAAATTCTCCCACACCTCAACACCCAAAAAGTTTTTTGTGCTTGTCCTGCTAGGCATACATGCATCCCAATAAGAAATGGTTGAAAAGCAAATAGAGATGAAGCAGATTCATAATTTAATCACTGAGCGAGAAATGGAAATTTGTGGTTTAATTCAAGATTGTGTCCGACTAATCGCCAAAACAAGGTTGAATTTCCTACACCCAATCATAGTCTTAAATTAGAGAGGAAAAAATTCAACAAAAGTACTCAACTGCAAATAAAAATGCACCACAAAAACGGATATAATCTGTACCGATAATAATATTTACTGGAAGCGCAGAAACACCAAGTAAAATGGACAGTAGCACATCCAGTAAAAGTCCTCCAATGAGGACAGCAAATGCAACCCAAAGAGGAGTAATGCATCCCTGTGAACAAAACTAACGTTCATCAGAAAAGCAAATTGAGATAAACTAACCGAGAGGCATCAGCAATCTAGAAAATTTTAATGGCAGGAACTGATAGCAAGCACAAATAGCATGAATAATAGCCAGAAAAAAATTATGATAACTAAGCAATAAACAATTTTTGACTCGGCAAAAGTAAGCATATACCCTTGCACGAACTACTTGTCCACCATTTGTAGCTCCATACGCTGACTCAACTCTCCATACACAATAATTTGCCTGCTTCAAAGAAAAGAGGAGCGTATAGAATAAATCTTTATTACCTTATAGGCGATGCTACATACCCAATGCCATAGGTGATTCCAAAGATAGTATTAATTTTGCAAATATGATAATATACACAACTCTGATATTACGAATTGATTGTAGAAAATGGATAGAAGACAATACTCACTGAACACCAGTTCCCCTCTTAAAGACATGGATGATGTAGGGGAAATATTCATTGTGTAACCAGGATCAAGCGCATCTCACTATGTGTTAAAAGAAAGATGTAGCAAGATTAAATTGTTTTATAAAACAGATTTAGCAAATTAAGTTGTGTTGTGAATACACCCCTCTATTCCACCACCATCCTGAAGCCACAAATCCCTCTCTGCCTCCATATCCACCCTTCTAGATCCAAAACACCTCTGCCTTTATCTTCATTGTGCCACCTCGCATATCTATGAGATCATTGTTACTACATCACCAATCTATGTGAGCTACCCAACTGTACATCAATGGGTTGTCCTATTGTAACTAAATCTCTATTATTTTTCAATCCCTTATTTTGTATATTTCCTATTAGAAATTTTCCTAGAAACATATAAATTATACACAAATGATGGAATGAAAAAGACTCAACTATTCTCCAATTCTTATCATAGCATCAAAGCATTAGAAATTTTTTTTCCATAAATCCTCCATTCTTGCATTTCTTCTGAATTTCTAAAGTAAAAAATCATTATAGTTACTGTTATATCTTTTTTTTTGCTCCTGTGAACACTACCGTCATGATTTCCTTCTCCATCAACAACGATAGCATTACTCAGATTCCTTCTGTCATATGTTCACTTGGAACTAAGAGATACAATCTAATTCAACAAGAGAGTCACAAAAATCCATTCAATATACCAGTTAGATAAAAAAAACTCTTAACAGTGGTCGCAATTGATTTGCAGTTTCTTGATGAGAAGATTGAGATATTTACTTGGCACCAGGCTTGAGCAAAGAGATATCATATTTAAATTTTGGGATGAATAGGACTATTTGGTTATGATCTAGTAATGAAACTCTATGGTTCCAAATAAATATATTACATGCATGTTCCTCCATTCAATAAAAGAAATATTAGATATAATAAACCAACATATACCAAAGTTTGTGATGCTACACAAATCTATGAAGTCAAGATCATGATCTCATTCACAAAGTAAGGACGATCCATGGTAAAATTATTCCAACATATTACAAAGCTTATGGTAAAACATGGTTCATAATCAAATTATTCAAATGAAATGCAATAATGATGCGGTTCTTCTTAAAAGGTTTATTAAAAAGACCAAATATATCATTTCTTGGCTAGACTAAATGTTGAATTTAACTCAATAAGGGTAAAAAATTCTTGAAAAAAAGAATTTATCATCGCTGAACAAACACAATGCCATCATTTGAACGAAAAAAGAAAGCAGAGAGTCATGATCATCAACAATCCAGTGAAGAGCTCAGCCTTACTATCACAAGTTGATGACATTAAGAGCACTGACACAAAACACACTTTTATTGAGGACCATAAAAAAACAAACCCTGACAAAGATGATCGACATAAATATTCTATGATCACATTACAAAAGGCTCAACATACATTCTTAACAAATCACAAAATTGAAATAACACCACACATAGAGGACAACAAAAGAGCAAAACATGTATATTTAACACATGCAGAAGAATCATCTACAAAGTTCAAAAATAAGGAGCACTGAAAAAAATATGGCAGATGCTTGAACTCCAACATTCTCAAATATTATCTCCACTTATCATGCTTTTAAAATCTTATAGATGCCTATTTTTAACTCTAACATGATTGACTTAGGAGCTTCTATTCATATAACCAACTTCTCGAATAATAAACCTCTTGTCCTAGCAACAAGAAAAAAACCATTATTGATGGATCCTTTAAAGTCATGGCTTATAAATAAATCTCTAACACTATGAAATGTTCTCCATATGCCTAATTTTTTTAAAAGCTAACTAAAGCTTTTAAGTCCTACTTTATATTCATATTTCCTATATTAGTTGGATTACATCAAGGATTGCCTTTAAGCCCATATCTTTTTGCATTAGTTATGTATGTTCTAACTAGACATTTACAGGAAGATGTATCTTATTATATGTTTTTTGCTAATGATATTCTTCTTATAGACAAGACTGGTGAGGGAGTTCAAGAGAAACTTGAATTATAAAGATTTACCTTGAGTTTAAAGGCTTTCATTTGAGTAGATCTAAAATCGAATGCATGAAGTATAATTTTAGTTGTAGAAGATCGATGGTGGGGCTAAGACAATGGGTGCTCAAGTCATTAAAAACAATGAACGCGTTTTACATATACCTAGTATATTGTTCGAATAGATGGCGAAATAGATGGGGATGTTATTAGTAGAATTCAAGTTGAATGGTTGAAGTAGAGGAATGCACTAAGCCTGTTATGTGATAGAAAATTACTGCTTAGAATTAAGAAAAAATTTTATAAGATAGTGGTGAGACCTACTACAATGCATTGTGGTGTAGAATGTTGGCAAGGCATAAAATTAAGTCAAGTGTTGCAAAGATAAAGATGCTCAGGTGGATGAGTGGCTTTACACACAGAAATAAAATACGAAATGAATATATATATGAAAATGTTGGAGTAGCTCTAGTGGAAGATAAGATTAGAGAGAGTTGTCTTAGATGATTTGGTCAAATAAGGAGAGCAGATGCATTAAATTTAGTCAATCTTAAGAAAGGTAAAGGTAGACCTAAAAAGACTTGGTTAGAAAGTAAATGAAAATTTGACACTTAATAGGATACAATGGAGAAGAATGATTCATGAAATCGACCCCACGTAGTAGGATAAAAGCTTCTTGTTGTTGTTGTTGTTGTTGCTGCTGTTGTTGTTACTATTGTTGTTGCTGTTATAACTAAAGATTTTAAGTGCAATATTGTGGTCTATCCTTCATATTGTCTTTCAAGACAATTGAACTTGCTACTCTAGAACCTTGATTGGACTCACTTAAGGGGAGTGTGAATTGATTCTAACCTTGGGGATCAGCAATAACCTCTCTACTTCCATCTTCATCTTGTCACCTCACAGATTTGTGGGTTCTTGCTGTAACCTCACCAATCCATGTGAGCTACTCAGTTTATAATGAAGAAACATCTATGGGTTGTCCTTGTAATTAATTTTTTTGTAGTTATTTTTCAATCCCTCATTTTGTATATTTAAAACTAAAGATTTTATGATGGTATAAATTTTACACAACTGTTGAAATGAAAAACATATAATTATTCTCCGATTCTTGTCATGTGTCAAGCGGTAAAGATGAACAAATGTCTACATCCCAAAGTGAAAGAAAGATGGTGCAAACATTTAATCTGTTCATACTTACACTTGGTTGGGATTCTGGAAAAGGAACATTTACTGCCAAATTCCTGTAAAAATTATATAGTATGAGAATGAAAATAAAGAAAACAAATAAAACTGAGAAAACAACGTACTGGCATATCTCGCATTTATTTGAGCCTTTTATACGAAACCATTTCATGATGCAGGATTTATGTGCTTTTGAAAGTTCGCCCCGGCATCCACATCCAAGATCTATCAGAGCTTCTTCTATTTGCTGTTGACAAACTCTGCTTGTATTTTTCAGATTAACAAAAAAATAAAGTTATCATTTATTAAGTTCAAAATTATAAGAAAAGGAATTGGTCACCCTTTAGTCCCATAAAAATGCTAGTTACTGAAAAAGGATTTTGCTTTTATTTAGTTGAAGGAAAGACTTCAGGTGTGTTGAAAGATAAGTTTAATCTTGTCAACGTAAAATTACAAGACAACTTAATAACTGATCTATTTACAACTTTTCACCATACACAATATGAACAGTAATATTGATGCCATAGCTTAACAATTAAAAAGAAGAGTAAGACTTTCTATCAAGAAGTTCCACAAACAAGATAAAATTAAAATCAATTTATTCAACAAGAAATCGCCAAAAACAAAGTAGTTAATGATTTTGAATAAGTAATCAACTTTTCATCTACACTTAAATAACAAAGGAATCAATAATTGTTAACATTCACAATGAATTAAATCATAATTACCATTCCTATAATCCTTAGACATGTCCAAAACATCTGGGACCAATTTATTTCATGGATTTTAGTGTATACATTTTATGAACGGATGTCAACCTAACATCAACTCTAAACCTTTTTCCTTTCAACTTGGAACCAATATTGATAGCTTTTAAGAGAATTATGTTACAGAATTTGAACAACAAATACCTAACATTCATCTTACACTTAATATATAAAAAAGGAGAAAAAAAAAACAAAGGAATATAACCCTTTAAACTAGTTCTAACACAGTCATGGTTAGAAGAAGTATGAATTTAAAATATTAAAATATTAAAATATGAAAGGAATTAGAATGGTTTTAGAAATGATGATAAAAAATGGTAACTGTTGACCCCTGTTTTAAAGCGTGCTTAGACATTTCAGCTAATGAATTATGAAATTTGCCAAAATCCCCTTTGTGATATTAAAAAGATGAGAAAGGGTTTGGGGATCCTAGAAATCTTTTTATCCCTTCTAGGTAATTTGATCATACTTCATTATTTATCAAAATTACACGATTTTTATTTTTTTGAATCCATATCTCGATTATCTACAACTTTTATTTTTACTACTTATTTGATTCCATGAGGTTCAAATCTAAAAATTGAGAGCCCACACATCGTTTACAATAATTTGGGTGTTATCCTTATCTTTTATCTGAAGCACATTATTTTTTTAATTGGTCAAGTCATATCAAGATCCTCTACACTACATGATCACGAATGATTTATTTGAATCCATGTGGTGTGAATTACTCATAAATCAAGAATCAATCCAATTTTTCTTATATTTTGTTGTTTCCCGCATCCTTCAGCAGAACAGAATGGATTTTGATTATGGGATTTGAATCTTAGTCCTCTATAGTTTTCTTATTCATCACTTTAGTTGACTTCAACTCCGGTGCAAATCACTTATAAAAAGAAAATGTTTAAAAAAACCTTAAGAATCTGACGAACCCCCTTTTCACCAATTTACAATTGCTGGCTCATCTTTAATTAGAATCATGTGATTTGTTTAGTAGGTTCATGACTCAATCCCTTTAATTTTTATGATCACCATTTGGGTCAATTATAATTTTGAGAGGACCCAATTACATATAAACCGAGTTTCAAATAACTTTTCTGATAATTTATGCATTTTCACCTCAGCTTTACTCAAAATCACATTATTATTAAATGGTGAATTCATGGCATGATCCCCTAAAACATTTTTGCTCTTCATTTTAGTTGATTCCAATTATGAGGTGAAATTTACTCACAAATCAAGAGTTTGATCTCTCACTGTAACATGATTATATAATGCTTATCTCTAGTAGAAATGGCACAAGTTTTTAGTGGTGGTCTGTGACGTGATACTTTACAATGTCTATGATCATGGCTTTGAGTAAAATTTAAACTTTTAAAATGGCCAAATTCACACAAAATCATTATTCACAACCTAAGATTTTTCTCAATATTCACCGAACTAATTTACTATTCACCCATGTTTAGTCCCATATTGTCCAAAGAAAAAATAGCACACTATCCAAAAGAAAAAAAGAAAAAAAAGAGGATGATTTTGTTCTTAAATAAATTAAAGAAATGAAAGAAAAAAAATATAATTCAAAATTAAGGGTTGGGGTGAATTGTAAGGAATTTGACAGCTTTTGGAGGAAGAAGAAGATTAGCTTTTACTTTGGAAATGAAAATCGATAATTTTGCCTAGTCAGGATCTCCTTTAGGTGGAAGGTTGTAGGATATAAGCAGGGGCGAGAGACTTGCACATAAAAAAAACAGAAAAAAAAACAAGATAAATATAATTCTAACCAAAAAATCATGGTGGTTATCAGCCACCAAGCATTCAGCTAAAGATATTGTCTATCAAACTTTAATACAATAATTTGTCGAACAAAAATTCAAAGTTGATTCATTCATTCACTTATTTCAAGCAAAAGTACATCCTCATGATTATAAGAAAAAATATATAATTAAAATTTAAAAATAAAAAGGCAGCTTCATCTTGAGTAGATTGCTGGTTTTGAACTTGAATGAACTTAAATGGAGCACTTGGATCATGCATTGATGCTCCTTAAATCACTGTTTATGTTCCATTTGAATTTTCAATTTGGAATGAAGGTGTTGATGGTTTCAAAATATATGGTAGTCGGTTCTCAGTTAAGAAAAGATCCTTAATTTACATCTTGAAGTACTTTCTTGAATTTGAATTAGTTTGACTCTTTAAAGTTAATTGGGAATGATGAAGCTAGCCAAATGATAAAAGCTCATAATTTAACTTCAATTTGATTAACATATTACAACTTCCAACAACAACAACAAGCCTTTATCCCTATGAATCATTTTTCCATATTAAGTGTCATATTCTCATTTTATTCTAATAAATTTCCATCTATAAATATCATCTTTTTTTGTTTTTGTCTCTATGTAAGAACCATCCACTTAAATATCTTCATCTCTACCATTGGACACTTAATTTTTTATGCTTCTCTTTTATCTTCGCGGCATTACCTTAAAGCCATTCGGTCTCACCACCATCTTAGAAAATTTTCCCTTAAATCTAAGTGGTTACATTTTTATCACATAATTATCATCCACTTCAACCATCCAACTTAAATTCTACTAAAAATATCCCTATCTATTTCACAATCACTTTGAATGCTAGACTCAAGATATCTTAAAAATTCACTCTTTTTAATGACTTGATCACCCATTGTCACCACCCACACCCGGATCTTCAACTACTAAAATTACACTCCATGTATTTGGTTTTATATCTACTCAAATGAAAGCCTTTACTCTAAGGTTGACCTTCATAATTCAAGTGTTTTTTTTTAACTCGCTCTCTAGTTTTATCAAGAAAAAAAATATCATCAGCAAAAAGCATAAACCAAGGTACATCCTTTTATAAATGCCAGCAAGAACACCAATAACTAAAGCAAAAAGATATGAGTTTTAAAGCTGATCCTTGATGTAATTCAATTGAAATAAAAAAATACTTAGTCAATCCTCCTCGTGCTAGAACATAAGTAACAGCTCTAGTATATATATCCTTAATGACTTGAATATAAACAATATTAACTCCTTTTTTTTTTCCAAATCAACAAATATCATCTGTAGATCCTCCTTACTCTCTTTATATTTCTCCATCAAACTTCTCAACAAAAGTATAGCATCCATAGTAAACTTACCAGGTATGAATCCAAATTGATTTTGAGAAACTTTTATATCACGTCAAAACCTATGCTCAATTACTCTCTCCTACAATTTTAATGTATGGCATGTTAATTTAATCCATCTATAATTTTCACACTCATGAGCATCCCCTTTATTCTTAAAAATAGGAACCAACAAATTCTTTCTCCATTCATCTAACATCCTTTGTCTTTAAAATAATATTAAAAAATTTAGTAAGCAAAGAAATTTCTTAATCTCTTAAATATTTTCATACTTCTATTACAATATCATCGGGTTCTACAACATTTTCACACTTCATTTTCTTTAAAGCCTCTCCAACTTTAATTTTACTAATAAATGATAGAAACAAAAATCTCTATTTTTAGTTACGATACTATGATCGCTAGAGTCAATCATATTTTCACATTCTTCTTTGAAAAATTTATCAAAATATCACATCTATATATGTTGAATATCCACTATCAAGAAAAGCATTTTTTTTATTCTTTAATATTGAATTAAATATTTATTTTTTCCATCTCTTTGTTTGGCTAACTTAACAACTTCCAACTAACCCAACTAAATGCCAACTATCAAGTAACTTGAATAATTTTTAAAATTAAATTGTCAAAAAAAATTGAAATAAAAATGACATCAAAATGGACAAGTTGTTGAAACTTAACTTGTGGCATGATGATCCATTTGGCGTTCATGATGCATGCTCATATTATGTGATGGAGGTGGACACTCTTTTGCCCGTGCAATGGAAGTCAAAAGCTTTAAATTATCTACATTCTCTATCATTATAAACTTAAGCTCTTGCCTTGCATAAGTGGTGGCATGGCCCACTAGCTCTTTCACTAACTGCCTCATGAGGTAGATGTAGAAGCACTATCAAAATTCATTCAATGCCAACAAACTATAAAATTACTTTTTTTTTATATTTTCAACTAACCCTAAAGGGTATCAAATGCCCAATGCACATATTTAAGGGAGAGGTCACAAATTCTCACCTGAGACAAGGTGCCTTAATTGTAAAAGCATGGAAAGTAATTTTATGGTTGAAGTTATTATACACACCAGCTTTTAGAAACATGGTATGATGGCTTAATAGATTTTGTGCTACACCTTTGAGGGTGACATAAAAGCACCACCAAAACTCAAGGGAAACTTACCCATTCAAATAGTCAACACAACAAACTCATGACAAATGGACTCAAATGTTAGCAAATATATAACAAACAAGTGTAAAAAAACATAAAGACCAAAAGAATGTCTTATGAGATAAAGTGTGAACAGGAAAAAAACACTTAATACCACCTACAGGAACTTGAATAAACTCCTTGTCATGATGAGAGAATAAACTTCAGATTTTTTTGTCAAGGTACATGTGTGGTTGAGAAGAGCTCCCCTTGCTTCCTTAAATTTCCAAACAACTTTTAAATCTTAATCAAATAACAACTAATCCAACACTTGAGATGTAGGCTAATAAATCGCCTTTACATAAAACAAAATCATTAGTCCCACCTTTAGGCATTTATGCTATCAAAGGTGTAAGTTTCAACCTTCAAACAAAGCTCAACCATATCACAATGTTGCAACTCATTATCAATCATTGGGTAAGTTCGTCCAATACTATCAATCTAATGCTAGGACATAAGCCCAAAATTGAAAGAATAGAATGGATAAGAAAGTGATATATGATTTTTTGAAGGGATCCTAATGGTTTAATAATCAAAATGCAAGTACCTCAATCCTTTTCTTTGATTTGTCTTTCTCCTTGTTCAAAACAAAGTTCCTATTTTTTGGTCATAAGAAAGTCAATTGTTATGCTTGTTTTTGCTACTAAATTTGCTAAACAAAGCAAATAGTCCTATATTTTACTATTCTACAAATCCGCGATGTCACTTGGATGAAATGATAATGGGATTTAGCTTTAGAGGATCACAACAGCATGCAGCAGGAAAGTGATTCCAACAATTCCTACTACAAACAAAGAGTCTAAATAAAGGTAACATGCAACTTTTACTGTAGGAATAGGGCCAAGAGTTGAAAAAATAGACAAAAAAGAAAGCGAAGGAAAAAATGGGAGAATTCAATTGAATTTTGTTATTATAAGATTTCAAGCCTATCTATAAGTAACATTTTAATAGAAAACAATTTACACTTGACCATATCCACCCTAACTAGACTCCAAATAACAAGGAAACTAATTCCTAGGCATACTCCATAATATAAGTAATCTTATCTTAAATTTAAAATTCAAACTATAAATTTATCCATAAAAAATAAAATCCTCTTAATCTATAGTTGATTTTATCTCACTATGATACAAACTTTAATCCAACATTTCAGACTTCTTGCCTCATGTTCAATAAATCTCTAATTGATGATTCACCTTCACCTATAGATTTCCAACAACTTATTCTTAAAGATGAATGGTATGATACAAATCAACAACTCTAGCAATCTTCATTGAGAAATTGAACTATTAAAATTTTAATGTATATGACATACTAATCCATTCACTATCTGATACCTAAATTATGAGAGAAACTTCTTATATATCTAAAAGCACGATCAGATTGATCATCCACTTCAAGATCTAATTCCAAATAATAGATCTTCCATCTAACATGATTTCACGCTTATAAAAATAAAGCTCTATACAAGGAAACATTATTTGTTGGTAACAAACCTTTCTTAATGTGAAACAACCCCTTTGTCCTAAGCTTGGCATTGGTAGTCTTCTACTCAAGGAGAGTATCCATTTCCATGTACTTTGTGCTCCAAAGGGATGCCATCCATAGTATACAAGATCTCTTTAAACGTGTCATCACGTAATGAAGATTCAAAGGGAGCTCAAATCAAGGTCAACCATAAGCTCTACCTTTCCATAACAAAATTTAGTATGAATCATCCACGCTCGATGCATTATACATTCATGGAATTAGATGCCAATACCCTTAGGCATTTTCCATTCAAGAACTCCAAAATTTATCTAAAAAATGTCCATTATATGATTCACCCATCTATATGCCATAGGATTCTATCCTTTAAGCAAGTTCAAGCTATATTTTTCAATAATTGAACTGACCATTATCAATGGCTCTAAACTACATTGGCCAAACTTTATCCCTCTAAGCCAATTTTAGTAAAAATTGACTGACCCCATTATATGATACATTTATGAAACCACAATAAAACATATTGGTACTCTTGAGCCTTTTCTTTCCAAAATAAACTCTATAACTTATTTTGAAATGATGCATCCATTAACATATTTCCCTAACCCAATTAAGTGAAGATACTTGAAAGAAAGAAACATAACAACTAATCAAGCTCCATGGTTGATATGGCTTTAGACACCTATCATTGATAGATTGAGTCCACTAAGTCACCCTAACATGATAGAATCATTGCATATTGATCGGTCTAACCATTCATCCATATCCAACCCTTCTAAGAATGCTAACTTATGTTACTTTTGACAGTATTCTTTACAAAATCATAAATAAAATATGCCAAACCTTAAAAAAGTATAATTGCTACTACATAGTGTCAAAATAAAAAAAAAAAAAACTTATTTTTTGCTCACTCCATCCCGCTATTGGTCATCCCAATCCCTAGGTTACTAATCAAAACTTACTAAGTTTCTATGATATTAACAGGTAAAAAGTATCATCTCAGATAAATAATAATCCGAATATAATTTTACTCACAATTTTAGTATAAAATGATCACCTTGTCACAATGAATAAAACTAATGTCATAAACTTCAAGGTGGTTGGTCTTGGAAAAAAGCCCAACTATGATCTTAAATTATATGACTTAAACTCTGCTTTTATACACAAGTGCTTTGTTCCCTTGATAACTCCTAAATCTATAATAAAATATAAATGTTTCTACAAACTCATAAACAAATCTTGTTATATTAAGGTCATATGTTAATAACAAAGGATTTATGTAATTTTTATTGAGACAACAAGGCACTAAATATCATATCCAACCATGTATTTATCCACTTGCTAAGAGTTAATCGCATTTGTAAGATTTAAATGTTTGTTCGAACATTTTAGCGATAGTGATCTTGTCACTTCTGAGGAATTTAAGCTTGCCTTAAAAAAATTGAATTAAAAAAGATGCAAGGAAGAAGAGAAGAAGATAGAAGAAACTAGGGGAAATTCAGCTCATTCTACACAATCAACTTACTTATTTGTTGTTTTGTCAAGGACACGGCACTCTTAGAGACCAAGTTTGCTAGAACCATATGATTGCCAAACTAACTACACATTTAACTAACAATGCAACTAACTACAGCTGATAAAAGATCTTCATTTAACTTTTTCAGTACAGCTGCTATCATTTGGAGTAGAAGTCCCCATCCATCTAGGAGTTTTCAGTACTCACTTAACTCAAACATCCAATGTATTAGAATGTTATTGGTTCACAACCTTACTCCCCCCACTAACAAAGATTATGTCCACAAGGTCAAATTCCGGTCGTCCCATAATATCCAAAAAACATATTTTGATAATAAACATTTGTAGGATTGTACATTGATTCAAAATTGTTAGTGGACAATAAATCAATCGACCTTCACTTCATTGTACCGATAATGTGGTTAGGTGCAGTTTGGAGTCTTCCTATAAAAGCTTGAGAAGAGAAATAAGAAAACTAGAGGCATTTTGTTCGTGTTCGATAACTCAAGTCTATATGCCACTGTATCTATTTTAGTCTTTTTTTTAGATTGGTTCATAGTAAAAGCAGATGAGTATACTGTGAGATTGTATGCTTGTAGCTAAAGACCATATCTCCTACTCCAATTGTAACTCGTTGCATTGCTTATCAGGCATTTGTTCAATCCGACCTTTAGTTTGTTGTAAATTTTTACAGAGTTGTCTTGAAATTGTCTCAAACCTGCAGCATAGCATCTCCAGTTTTAATATCTAAAGTACTTGGTTCATATGGAAAGCAGAACTTGACTACTCAACGCTTGAAATGGTGGCATTCCAGTCAAAGAGTGAGTGTTGGTATTATAAAAAACTGTGCCCAATGCAAAAATTTCATCCAATATAAAGGCAAATCCCACAGCGGCACAAATACTATTACAAACCACAATTGGTCACCTCTGTTTAGCAGTCCAATTTTGAATTATGAGAACTATTCTGGTTTAGCATTGTCCCCTTGAGTAAAATAAATCTTTCCAAAAGAAACTCAAAAAATGAGATCTCGGTTGATACAATCACTTGTGGAAGCCTATGCAACTTACAAATATCAGCATCCCCCAACAAAGCAATAAAATGGCTTGTTAATGCAGAAAAAAGGCATACTTTGAGAGCCCGTCAGCAACCAAAGTGACCACTGTTTTCCCAAAGGACAATGGCAGCCTTGTTATGAAATCCATAGAGACTTCATCCCATGCAATGGAAGTAATTGACAGCGACTGCAACAATCCAATTGGTCCCATTAGTCATCAATTACCATATTTTATTTATTGGCATATTGAACATATGCAAAAAAAAGTGTTGAATACCCTTCTTCATATTTTCTCATAAAATTGTGTCCATAATCAAGTCAACATCCACCATGGCCTCCAGTTAGACTAACAATATAACTCCATTAAGATTGCTTCCTTAAAGATAATATTTCATGCCAAAATAACTCATCCTTTTAAGTATACTAAAGCCATTCTAAAGGACATAATGGCAGCATTTGTCTTGTACCTTATTGATGCGAACACAATGATGCATTTTTTTTGGTATGTGTTGTCCGTCATCAAATTTGATTCATTAAAATCGTTGTTTGACGGAATTGCTAAAGTGCAAGCTATGGACAATTGTAATTGTGCATCTTTAACAAATGTGTGTAACTCTCTATCCTCCTTTCTTGACAATGCATCCACAATTTTGTTGCTAACTCAATATTAGAATTGAAACCCATTTTAATGGTTGTTTATTTTGAAGTATTTTTAGGTGTAAAGTAAACTTAATGCAGAAGATTTGAATTTTCATGTGTTTGGTTGGAAGAAAAGTAAAAACAAGCTAATCCTTTTCTCAATTCAATTTCAATATATTTGGAATTCGCCTATTTAACTGAATTATCAATACATTGATAATATGAAGCATTGCCCACTCCGCAATTGTCATCACCGTCATTACTAGCCACAGCCTATTATCAGAAACCATTATTGACCACCCTATTGCTATCATCATTGCATTTTAGAATAGATTATTTTTTTCTTCAAATCAAACAAAAGAAATATTTTGCATTTCTAGTGTACCCAATCAAAATACTTTATGTTGTATTCCATTTACTCTATATTCCTTTTTCAACAAAACAAACAACCCCTTAATAAGAAATCTTTGCTATTTTGATGTTCATATCACTAACTCCATTAACTCTCAAATTTTGTGTTACTCGGTTCAAATAGTAAAATGGTTTCCAAGCAAACATTGTCACCAATGTTCAATTACTTCTATAATAGCATAAAGCCTTCACACACATAGTCGCATCTACTACATTATTTGTGGCAATTTTTTGTTAAAATAAGCTAAATATTGAGACTATGGTAATAATACCACTCCAATAGCAATCCTCAATACCATCAATCTCCATGGTGAAAGGCAATGAAAAGTAAGAGAATGCTAAAATTAGCATGGAAATCATTACATTTTTGAATGTGTTGAAAGTTGCTTCAGCCTCTACCATCCAACAAAATCTTCCGTTAGCTAATAATGCAATAAATAAGTTAGATGGTCCATTATTGACTTACTATAAACAAAAATGCCTTCAGCAACAATCAAAACAAATTGTTGCAAATAAAGAATACAATTCATCAGGCTTTGAAAAGTGGTCGGAGCATTTGTTAAACAAAAGGGCTTTGCCAAGAATCCATAATGTTCATTATGTATTCTAAATGTTGTCTTGAAGACATCCTCCTCTTTTTAAAAAAAAATAGTAATGCCATGTAGCACGTATATAAATCTTTACAGTCTTGGGAAAGGAAATCAATCTAGCATTATGAATTAATTCAATGCACAATAATCATAATCAATAATCAAGTTTCATCCTTTTTTTTGTAGAGAAAAAGTAAAAGAACTTTTATTTTCATGAATTATATTAGCAATGCCACTTTTTCAATCTCCATTTTCTAAAAAATAATGATATGTGCATGGCCTCGCATTGACTAGTTTAGCTCTAAGTAGTTTAATGTAATGATCCACTGCTCTTGGAGAGGGTAGTTCAATTGGTGATCAAAATGTCTTTAAATTCTTCCAAAAGCATAGAATTATTAGCAAAATTGAGTCTAACTACTCCACAAACATCAGGATAAGTAATTGCATGAGTACCATTCTAAAATATGAAGTAACTTCTTTGGTGGAGAACATTTGAAATTGTTGCAATCGGATTGCATAGAAGGAAGAAGAAGAACAACAATGCAGTTTCATATGAGTACCTTGTCATGTATGCTCCATCGATAAATCCGCATATCTCATGCTAAAACAATCAAATAATTCCAACCATTATATTATCAACACACATTCACTCATTACATTGAAAAAAATAGCAATCAATTCAAAAAGAGTGTTCACGAATTATTTAGGGATGTTAACATAATCCAATACTTTCAAGGGCATCTCCATTTATCATAAGCACCTTAAGGAATTTTGATAAAAAGATGGTTATGTCAAGATTTTGCATCAATTTGCTCTAGATAAAATTATTTTTGAACTCATATTGACTTCACCACATATCTTATTAGTGGATATTCTACCCTCCATCATAGATGCTTAAACCACATAATTAGAATTTTTAACCATATATTCAATAGGTACTATGCTCACATCTCACACAATAATTTTCTTGGCCTATTCTTCCTAGTTTTATCTTGAATCCATCTCAACATTCTCATTTATGCCAAACTCAATCCATGAACTGAATACTAACTTAGGGTGCATTTGGCACAACGATGGCAGTGTGGTGCAATGCCACGCAATGTCGTTTGGAGCACCACAGTGCCGTTTGGGGCACCAAGTTTCACCTGCATTTTAAAGAATCTGCGATGAGAAGCTGTATTTTCTAACCTTTTCTCGGTTGTCAAAATTGTGGTTTGACTTTTTTAAAAAAAAATTTGTAGGCTCCACATAACTTCCTAAAATAAATTCTTCTCTCACCTCCTGCTTTTCAGACATTTGTCAAGACCCTTAATAAGCACTTCTATCACCCTAATCATTTATTATCTCATGCTTAAAAAGTTTGAAATGGAAAAAAAAAGTAAGAGAGATTTACATACATACCATTTAAAAATATTCTTATTTTCATATTTAACACTCATAAGTCATTATTTACTTCTATACCACCCAAAACACTTTAATAGATCAATTTTACCACAATCGTAAACCTCCATTCTTCCTTTCCCATTAACGCACACATGGAACCATCTTCCACCAACCCTCTCTCTCTGATCCCGTGCAAAGCCATAGGTCCCACTATTTTGTGCAAGAGGCATGAACCTGCACACAAAATTTTCTTTAACTTCCATTTTTGTTGAGGAAGTATTCTCCATCACTAGGTTCTTTTTAATCTTCCACTCTGCTGAAGCTTTTCCATCGTGACAAACAGGACTAGTTAATAAACAATAAATATTCTTTAGCTAATAAGGTGTTAAAAGTTGCAACATAGAAAACAGTTAATAAATAACTGAAAGAGTAGGTGGTGATAAGATATTCCACATAATTAGATAAGCACCAAATCAGTGTTCTTCAAAGCATGCTACAACTTAGATGAATCTCTACAGCTGCAATTAGGTTAACTGCAACATGAAATTGAAGCACAATTAGAAGATTGCAGCCCATAAGTAAATCTAAATAGCTATAGTTAACTTGGCCAAATTTGTGAATAATTAGAATGCAATATCTACAATACAATTAACTTAAAACTATTTAAATGAAATTATTGCAATTTCTGTAATTACACAAATTATTGTACAGCTATGTATTGAAATGTAATTTCTACAATTGTGAACTGCTTTTTTTTTTTGTTGTGGGGTGGGGAGGTTAAATGAGGGCTTAACTCAATTGTATTACCCAAAAAAGGAATTACAATGAAATAACAGTCTAAGACAAAAAAAGACAACAAAGAAATGCATCGTAAAAACAAAAAAAAGCTGGATACATAGAAGAATCCACTAGCAATAGGGCATGGCATAAATGATGTGTACAGCTAATAATTAACTGCAATATGTATGCATTTAAATGGTGTAGTTACGGCAATTGTACTGTACAACTAATATAATTAGTGCATAATATATACATTTAAATGTATAGCTATTGTAATTATGATAGTGTAATTAAAGCATTGCAGTTTTGTTGAATTTAAAGAATTAAATTTAAAGGATGGTAACTAAGCATTAAATTTAAAGCATTGCAGTTAACTACAATAACATTGTTTAGAGATTTGGAAAAAATATTATTTAATTTGAAAGTTTTGCTTCCCATTTCCACATCTGCCAATTCAACGAAACTGAAGCAGATCATTTCAACTAGTAGCTAATTGTTTAGAATTCATAGAGCAGTACAAAATTGTTGCTTAAAACAGAATCAAATTTACAAAAATAGAATAAGTTGAGCAATCTAATTCTAACAAGTTCCAACATGAATTAAGAATGGTTAAGACGATTTCCATAAATGGAAATGAGGGAATAGTTGTTAAGGCAGGTTTTCCATAGATTAACACTTCCTAAACAAGAAATTCCTCAGCAGAACAACCTCAAAGGTGGAATGAAAAGAGAGTGGCAGTGGTTTGGCATTGTACATCCGCTAGGTTCAAGAGTCAAGATGATGGTGAAGAATGGTCGCTGAGGAGAATTCTGTGTCTCTGGCACAGCATAATGCAGCAGCAATTGCACAGGATATGGGAGAGTGATGGGTGAGATAGTTCCGTGTGTGTTAACGAAGAAGGAAGAATGGAGAGTTACGATTGTGACAGTTATGGAAAAATTGATCTATTAAAGAGTATTGGGTGGTATAGGAGTAAATAACAATTTGAGTGTTAAATATGAAAATAAGAATGTTTTAAGTGGTATGTATGTAAATCCCACAAAATAGTAAATGTTTTCCTTCATTAGAGATAGTGTGTCATAATAAACATTACATGTAAAATAAACATTGATGCATGGATGAACTCGCTCATACATTCATAATATAGTTATACCTTTATTGGTAGATATTCATTGTATATTCATGATATATCAGATAGTTCAACATACAACAATATAAATCTTTAAACTAACAATAGTTCAGAAGAAAAACCACACATAGTTGGCAAGATGAAGATGGTCATCATCATTTATAAATTCAAATAGGTATGCAATGTTGGCTTGCTGGCAAAGAGTATATCGAACGTATTTATCCGGAACAAAAACTCCATTCATTCTAACAATTTCTTCCAATGTACAGTTATTAAAAAATGATTTCTTTTGAATAATATAATTTTTTTTCCCTGAAGAAGAAGATAAAATTTCGCACAATCAATTGCCAGAATAAAAATAAGGTCATCCATCTTGAAGAAGCGTAGAGACCTAATTCATGAGATATTTACGCTTCGTCATTTCCCAAGATAGGGAATCTCAATCAAATAATCAATCCATCAGAAAGAAAAAGAAACAAATTGTAACACCAAAAATCGGGCTATTTACCTACACTCCTCCCGATCACTCTCACTCCTTGACAGCTTACAAGTTGCATCCACCACACCGACCTTCCCTTCCTCCACAGCAGCCCCTTCTTCCTTTTCATTTCCTTTAGCATCCAGTGCCTCCTCTGAATGCGAGATCACCAAAGCCTGATTAGGGTTTTGGTTCAAGTCGCTGTTGCTCCCCAACACATCCACTTCTCCATTGCAGCTCGGCTCTTCTTGGCCCATATTGCAACATCGATTATAATAATCAAGAGAATGTAAATGGTAAACCCTAATACAACTTCTAGTTATCGATGCTGGGTCTACTTTGTATCTATCTCCTTTTCACGAGTGACTCATAACCCAAATAAGACGATTTGAATTTAAGCATTTCGACATTCTATGAATGGAAATTGAGAAATGACTGAAGTAAACGAGACTAGAAAGATTCAAGACAAAAGTGGGCAAGTGATGAACTCATGAACACCTCGATCGAGAGAAAGAGAGAGAGAGAGAGAGAGAGAGAGAGAACACGCGTTTTGCGGGCGTCGGGGCCAGGGTATGAGAACGGAAGAGGGTTTTTCATTTCTTCTCATCTAGACACTTCCTAAGATGACGAATGCGACGTCCATTACTCCTTTCCTGAGATACACCACTCTTGCGATGCCTTTAATATTTTTTATAAATCATATCCAAGATTAATGTTATGCCCACTATTATCCGTCCAAAGCTGCTTAATATTATTCTTGTTAACGAGATTTTATATAAATTTATTATAAGAAAATTTATAAATCTATTTTGTGTTAAGCTTTACATTAGAAAAGCTTTTGAGGTGATAAATAAAAGCATTCTTTTAGATAGGAGGTTTATCAATGGTTTTTCTTCTTTATTTGTGGAATGGATTAAAATATTTTAAAAATATTCATTATTTTCTTTCCATCAATGGGGTGGGCCTAAGATAAAGATATCCTCTCTCTCTTTACTTATCTTTTTTATGTATTATTATGGATATTTTTTTCTAATTTTCTTACTATCTTATGGTGATCAAATTTTTATTGATATTTTCAAGGAGGAAATTTTTCTCATTATTATAGATGATGATGTTTTTCAAGAGCTTCAAAGGCCAATTTTATTTCTCTTAACAACTCTTCGTCTTATTCGAGCAAATTTCTAGACTATATTTCTCTCTCCTAAAATTTCTAATGTGAGGCATCTAACCTCTATCTTAAACATTTTATTTTCTGAATCAAAGATCCCTTTTTTAGGCCTTTCTATCACCATCGAATCTCTCATGTTATATGATCCAACCCTTTTTACACAAGAGTGTTACTGACAAATTTCAATTTATCAAGTTTTTTTTTTAACTATATGGCTTATTAATAAGGGTCTTATGTCTCCTTAAGCATATGTTAAGTTCATTTATGAATAATGTGTCAAATTCCTTTATCATGGCATTATTTTTTTCTCACAAGATATAGCTTGTATCTTGGGATAACACTTGCAAATTGAAATCCAACTATCGGCTTCAAACTATCCCATATATGGAGCTTTCTTCATGGTTCTAATTTACTAAGTTTATGGTGGAAATCTCTTTATTGCTCATTGTTGAAAGAAAATCAATAGTTTCCTTCATCTTTTTGGAGGAACTTATCATCTTTATAAAGCCTTTCAAAGATAAATTCTTTTTAATATTTTATATGTGCATTCTATCAATTTTTTTCAAGTACACTTGGGTGCTAGGAAAGTCTTTATGGATGTTTTTAGAGTGGATGCCATTTTGGTTCTTCTTAAAAATTTTAATGTCAAGTTGAAAAATCTTATTATTATTCACAAATGGCAATTGAACTCTCTTTGTCCTTTGCTAAGTCCAATTTTGGCCTTCTCTCTTTCTCTTCAAGAAGGCATTTTATTTGCTATTTTTCATATATTCTTAATACTACTTATTGACAATTTTTGGGGCTATAAAGATATTCTATTTCTCCAAGTTCGTCATTACTACAATGGAACACATCACAACTTTTTTGTCTCCTTGCTATGCATTTTTCAGCCGCCTCGTGACTTTCATCATGTAAATATCTCAGCCTTTTATTGGTTGAGTTCCTTATGCAATTTATGTTTCAATGTGACTTGGTTGGATCAACTACTCTAGGAATCATCTTCAAGTTATTTTTTATATATGTAAGTTTATGTATTTGAGTTGCTTTATTCATTATGTTTGTTTTTACTTTTCCTTGAACTTTTTGAGCACACCCCTATGATTTTGATTATGCTTAGGATATAACTAATAGCCACTGTTAATTTTTGTTCTATTTGAACTTCATATTTTTCATCTATTATAATTATTTCTCTAAGTAGAATGAATTGGGATCTATCCTTAATTTTCAAAAAAAAACTTACTAATTTCATACATTGTATTTAAAAAATTGTAAAGAAAATTTAACTTCATGTGCCTCATATGTATTTAAATAAATGTGTACATTATGTTTAAAAAAATATAATCAATTTTTTTTCAAATAAAAAATTTCCTTTAATATACTTAAATCTAAATGGTAGAAATTACTATTTTTTTTCAATCCATGCACTCCAAATCATTATCATTTTTTTTTTTCTCGCAAGATTTTATTTTACAATAGAATAAGAAGATTGTAATAGTAAAGTTGAATTGAACAAAATAGATTAATTTAAATTTAATAGCCATTAATGAGATATCTTGGTTCTTACCTTATTCCCTCAACTTCATAGAGAGTTTTTATTATAGGCTTATTCCATATTTACCTCAACAACATAAGCATTCCATCTGTTCATGGAAAATTAAAGAAAATAAAAGTTTAATGACAGATCATTTGATCCTTTTAAAAAGAGTGGTACTTTATGAAAATATAACCTCAACATCCTTTTAGGAGCAAAACTTCATATTATAGGATCAAGTATAAGGAGATCCAAATGATGAAATATCATTTTTAAAGATATTAATACAAGTTAATATGGCTAATAGAGAAGAGCATCAATACGTTGATGGCATAAAAGCTTTAATAGAAGATATAAATGGAAATAATTAAGTCAATAGATTTATAATGCAAAGTTAAAACCATAATATGAGCACATGTACTAGTTGGAGTCTAAAATTTCTATTATTTTTTATTGCCCATTAGAACTAGCTCGAGATCTAGAGGAGCTATCCAATGAGATTATAGATTCTTATAAATATTAATGAACATAACAACATGATGGTTTATTGCTAACATATACCATATGAAAAATAACTATAGCATGGCGTGTTTATAAATAAATTAATTATGGCCTTTTGCCTTACACTAGGTGCACCTATAGTGCATTGCACTCTTCTCCCCTATTGAAGGTATTTCTTTTTTTAGATATTCTTTCTTTAACTTTATTAATGGAGGCAACACAATAATATTTTTCAGGTTCATATAGAATCTCCTAGGTATCCTTACTTTCAAGTAAACATTTATTTTTACCCTATACACCTAGCATGCTTCTTTTGTATAAAATATTGACCATAAACTAACACCTCTATCATTAGGATGGGACATGATCACATAGGAGATACATCGCATCAAACTGTTAAAATGTAGTATCTTCTCAGACAAATCAAAATCATTAATAAGATAATCATTAAAGACATAAAATTTAAATTAGTCTAATAGATGATTAATGTTTGAGCCTTAGTAAAAAACTTACTCAATACTTTTTCAAATTTTATTAATAAACTGAATTTAATATTTGATGCAATGATGAATCTTCAAACTAATCATTTGTGTATTTATGAGTTAAAAACTCTAATAGTGTGATCACTCAATAAGAACATATATTCTTGGTAATATTGTTAAAGTTATCTAAAATATTAATTATCATCACGTTGAATCAATTCTCAAGAAAAAAATCTTCAATTCATCTCCCATAATTAATTTTATTCTTATGTAAAGACAATAATAGTTAGGTTCATCATTTAGATTTTATTAAAGTGCCAATAAAGTTTAGCCCTCATATAAGCTTGGGATGCTAAAAAACATTTTTTTATTATAACTACAATTTTTAAATTTTATCATGATATTCATCACCATATGATGAATATAAGCTTTACATTGCTTTTTTAAAAATATTGTATATAAAGCATTAATAATAATATCATATTGTTTAGTAAATATTAATTTTTTAATAAAATCTATTGAATTTATCAAACATCCAATGTATCTGTATACCCAAAATAACAAGTAGGTCCAAGCAAGCCTAGTTATCAAAACAAGTGTACTCACACAAAAAGTACTCGACAACCAATAATAAGTATACTCATAAGAAGGTATGTCTGACAAGAGAAGATCAATGTAATCTCATGAGCTAACAACCTAGAACAAAAAGTCAAAGTACAAGGTATAACTAGACTCACAGATGTGACTATTCGAAGGAACAAAGCGACTACTCTCGATCCCATCTTCACTCATATACTCGTTTGACGCTGAGCTACTCACCTCCATCAACTGATAGATCTACACTCGCTCAAATGCACATCGCCATTAGCTTAGGCGGAAGTTCATTTATATTAGACTTACCATATGTATTTTTTATGTATGGTCACCCTTAGTATTATAAAATGGGGATTCTTTCTTACATTGGGATCTTTTTGTCTCTTACTCTAAACCCATTTACTTTGTACTTGGATTTTGAGCAATAAAGATTATTATTTTCCCAATTTTTTTTTATTTTTCCCTCCTACTCGTAATATTTTTGCTAAACCCTATTTCCCAGATATCTTATAAGATTCTTCCTCTGGCTATAGATAGATTTGGATTCAACATGGATTCAACATTTTTTTAGGTATGGAGAGCATGGATGAGGATACGGACTAGAAACCAAATATAAAGCAAAGCGGGACCTTCAGCACTAGATCGCTCGACTAATATGGAGTAGAGTGTATAGTACTTTGCAACTCAACAAAAAATATGAGACATGGAGGACAAGATCACTCATCTGGTGTAGGCAGCCATCGGGAAGTCATATTACAAAAGAAGAATGAAGCATTGTTGACCTCACTTTTAGAGTGAGTCTTCAACCTCCTCGGTATAGATCTAGGACTCTTATATACACTAAAAGTTCATTAGTCTCAAGACACTTCTAATGATTAGGTGGACAATTAATCTAAGCCTAGAGACTTAGAAGGGTTAATCATAGGATTAAGCCATGCCTTAAGACTTAAGAGAATCATCCACCCTATAGCCTAAACTCAATCCATATGCACCTTCTCAAATCCAATCCAAATTCAAATATCATACCAAACCTCAAAGCCTAATTCAAATTTTGAATCCAAATCAAACTTCCAAAACATTTGATTGAAATCCATGATCAAACTCAAATTCAAAACCCTTCCTAAGCCCATTGATTTCAACTTATGGACTTAGCCTTAGCCAAATTCAAATCAATCCCAATTCATTTGATTTTCTCAAATATCAACTCAATCCTTCAATCAAACTATCAAATTCCAATTAAATCCAACTTCAAATGATTCAATCCATGATCAAATTCAAGTCCAAAATTCTTCATAAACTTATGATTGAAGTCCATAGACTTAGTCAAATCTCCACCCAATTCAACCCAAATTGATTGATCCTTCATTAATCATTATATCTTCATTTATATTCACAAATATAAATGAAATATAAACCCAAATGACCAAAACTAAACCAAACTAAATCCAAATCCAACCAAGACCCTTCCTAAGTAATATGGACCTACCTCCTTAAGCTTGGCTAAACCCATTCAAATCAACCAAAAAATTGGTTTCTTTATAAATCAATTATATATTCATTTATATTCACAAATATAAATGAAACCTACATTCCAATGACCAAACCTAAATCAAACTAAATCAATTTCCTTCTAAGCTCCTTTGACCCACCTCCATGAGCGTGGTCAAATTTGCTTTCAAATCACTCCAAACTCAAGTGATCTTCATGAATCATTTATATCTTCATTTATATTTACAAATATAAATGAAATATAAACTTAAATAGCTAAAATCAAACCCAAAATCAAAAAAATCAAAATTCACCTTTAAGCCTTTTCCAAAACCCACCTAAATCAAGCCAAAATTAATGAATTTCTTGAATCAATCATTCCTTTTAATCATCTATCCAAATATAAATGAAACTACAATCAAAACCAAAATCAAGTCAAGCCCCTTTTTTGACTTGAAAACTTCAAATGAGCCAAAGTCCATTGGACTCCAAATTGATTGCAATTGAATTTATATTTCAATCTTTGGCTCATATATAGTTCAACTAAACTTAAATTAGCCAAAAGCCAATTGATCCACTTAGGCTCACTTGACCCAAAGTGGCTTAAAGGACTTTTGAACCAAGTTCTAATCCAACCCAAATTGGATTGAACTAAGATCATCTAAGCCTCATATCATGATCAACAATCACCTAGAGTGATCAATTGCCTTGAATTGGGTCAAACCAAATCTTAGCCATTTGACCAAGTCAACCCTTAGCCCAAATGAACCAAAACTAGTCAAAACTCATCATACACCAAATTGATTAAAACTATTGATTCACACAAACTCATAATCAATGATTGAACATGACTTGACCATAAATTGAGTCAATCCAAACCTAATTGGTCATTTGACCCAAGTTGGCCCAAATTGACTTAAAAGGCCAAAATTGGTCAAATCATGATCCAACCCAAATTGATTGCAATCAATGGCTCAAGTTCATTCCAAATTCATTGTTGAACTTGACCAAAGCTCAAATTTGGTCAATTGGATCCAACCTACCCAAATTGACCTAAAAGATCAAATTGGCCAAAATTTAAATTAAATCCAAATTGATTCAAACCAAAGCCTACAATCAATTTTAATCAACCAATTGAACTGGAACCAACACCCAACCCAAGCCAATTTGACTAATTTGGTCAACTTAGCCCATTTGACTTATATGAATCCAAATGAGATAAAATCAAACCTAGGCTAAAATGATTGAAACCACTTGAATCAAAACATTTCAAATCATCATTTGAACCTAACCCAAGCCTTGGTTTGACCCAATTTGACCAATTGGTCAACCTAACCCAACATTACCCAAATTGAACCCATATTACTAAATTGAGCCAAAACCCATGAAACCAACCCATGACCCATTGGAGGCTAATCAAACCCAGCCCAAACCCATCCTAGGTCAGCCTAAAGTCAGCCCAAAAACCAAGTGAGACAAATCCAAGCTGTTGTCCATTGTTCAAGCTCTCTTTACATAGGATTCCACCCATAAATGACAAAGTCCACTCTACCATCACTTACACCTCACTCACCCCCCATTTTGGGTCTAATAACCTCCTAGCCCACCCTAAGTGGGCTAGGACTTTCCATGGACCAGAGGGAGGTGAACTCACCTCTCTTACAAACTGAGCACTCATTAGATCCAAGCAAGGAGATTAGGTCATACCATGACTTGAGCCACCTCCCAAGCACTCTTCCAATCAAACCGAGCCACATGGACATGATGGCAACCACTCCGACACCTTGGAGACAGCTAGCCAGCCAAAAATGGGAGACAATTCTATTCGTCCACCTCAATAAATTGAGGGATATACCCCCTTAATTCAAACCGAATTTCACTTGCATTCAATTCTCCTGAGCTCCCAAGAGTGAAACAAAATGCCCTAGCACTCCTCAGAGCTTCCCCAAGGCCTCCCTACCTCGAATTTCATCTTCCCATGTCAAACCAAAATAGGGGAGCTCAATCCCTATCCAAACTTCTTTCTCTCTCAACCAAACTTCAATTCCTCTTACACACACCTTCCACATACCTCGTCGAAGCTACCTAAGCCATTTTCTGAGCTTCAAATCAACCAGAGGCTGGACTTCAATCAAAGCCGAAGCTCCAAAGTATTGTTCTTGGCCAATCAAGCAATCCACTTGGAACCAATCCAATTACTGCTCAACAGGGTCTTATCTCAACTAGATGAAGCTTCCTCAAGCATGAACCACGCCTCTTAGCTCTAGTGAGATAAATCCATTAAAACTGAGCTTTATGAGAAAATGTGTTGGAGCTTTTTGAAGAAAAGTTGCATGTGAGCTGATCTTAGCCATTGGATCTTCATGGATCTCACAAGGTGGGTTGATTTTGAATGAATGAAGCTCGGAGCTGAGAGATCCATGGCGATGCCCGCTGCTCGTCACTTGTAGGAAGAGAGGGTCATCCATTCTCGCATGATTGGAATGAACTTGATCAAATCAAACTAGATGCTGTTTGATCCTCCTCGGGTTTGATCGTGGTCGTTCGATCTTAAATCTGACGGCCCACGGGAAATCACATCACACAGCCATCCGAGTCAATCGCGGATGTGACAACTTTAATAGCCAATCCCACGATGCCATGTGGAAAGCGCATCGCATCAGCGCGCCATGTGACGCCGACAGAATTAATGCTTAATTAGGTTAATTTAATTATTTTTTAAGGATGAAATTTTAATAATTCATAACTAATTATAGAAAGATCCAAAAAAAAGTATAAATAATGGCTCATTTTAATGGTATTTTAGAGGGGAATCCATTAAAATTATCTTTGCTTAATTTTGAATATTGATTTTGGCTTAATTAGGGTTTGATTGAAAACTTAACAAACCTAATTATTTCATAATTAATCACCCAATTGGTTTCAAATTTTCTAAGGTTGCTTAGTGGGATGACCCCCGCCCCATTTTTCTTGGAATTTATTGGATGATTAGGGAAAATTAATTGATTAAGCCTATCTCTTAACTTAATTAAGGATTAATATGAACAAAGAAAATTAATTAATTAACTCATTTGGCATTGATTAATAGTAGGGAGATTTAGGGAATGTGATTGGGGCATTTTTCCTAATCTTTTTCCTAAGTTTCTTTTACTTTTCAAGAGAAACTAATTAGGAATTAATTAATTAAATTACTTAATTATCTTAATTAAATTTTAAAATGGATCTTGACCTAATTAATTCATGGGTAGGTCTTTAGGTGTTTAATAGCCTAAAGAGATTTTGTGAAATTATGATTAGCTCACATGTGTGAGAAAACCGTAAAAGTGATTAAGAAAGTTCCTTAAGTTCAATTAATTAATGATTGTGAGCTAATTGCATTAGACCCCTTTCATTTTATAAGAACATTTTATTTACTTTTCAATTCATTTTATTTTATTGGCTCATAATCATTTGATTAATTACCTTAAGGTAATATATGTAAGGGTTAATTAATTGATTTAATTCATACATTAACCTAATTAATCAATAAAAAATCAACCTAATACCTTTTCATTAAATCAAATTAACTCACATATGAGAATAGATTAGATTAGCAATCCTCTTTCTCTTTCTTAAATCAAATTAAACGTGAAATTAAAAGTGACTTTAAGAAGCTTTAATTTATTTTAAATGATCTTATTTAGTATGATTGTCTAGGATTTAATTGATTGAATGAAATCATGTGCTTGTGTCCCTTTATTTCTTCAATCATAATAAATGTTGTATGTCACTTCTAATCATGCATTCATCTCTTCAAAAAATTAATTAAATGAAATGATTTCCTTTATGTCAAGCTTGTATGTTGATTTGTTAAAAATATGTGTGATTATTATCACTATTAAATTAAAATTTATTTTCAAATGCATATAAATCAATTATAATATATGGTGACAATAGTTATGAATATTCATATTTTGCATGTGCCTATGGTTTAGAATATGTGATATAGAGTTCTCTTCTTTATCCTACATGGATTTACATGAAGTTTGAATATTAACGTGTATAGTTCATTTGAGAAGAAGACAATATTTAACAGATCTTCATGCATTCATGTTAACTTAGATAGAACTTTATTACATATATAAATAATCTAATTAAATCAAATGCAACTTTTGCATGATTTTTCATTCTTAAGTTATTTGTACATTCATGTGTGTATTTAAGAGTAGTGGATATATCTAGTCGACATTTATGCAAGGCTTTAAGTATCCCCAAGGAGGTCTTACCTCCCTCCGGTTTAACAATGAAGTATCCACTTAAAACTTTTATACACTTATATGTGCATTTAGCTAATAAATGAAAATTTTTATTAAGAAAGACATGCATTCATATTGTTTTTAAGTGATTGAATTGATTGATCATATGGTTTAAAGTCTTCTTTCTTATGTTCATGTGTATAAACTTACATATGTTTGAATGTAATGGGTATATAGTTTGGATATCCCAAGAACACGAGGCTATAGCTAACCCCAAGGAGGTCATTTGATTACCTCACTTTTCTAGTTAACAATGACATGTACCTATTTAATTTCATTCCTATGTATTTTTATATAAGAATTTGGATAGAGCTTTAAATTAATATGATGGAATATTTCAATCAAATGAAACATCTAAATTCCAAATGAATATGCTTACATCCATCATTTAAGTGTGCTAAGACATATTATATGTATATATATACTTAGGATTTAGTCATATGCATGTTACATATGATGGAAGGAAATGAATGAATATGTGTCATATGATAGTAATTTATTCCAATTAATTTTAAGATGTCTCTCTTATTGAATATTATTTAAAGTGAACCTAACTTAGATTAATTTAAAATATGTAATAAGCTATTCAAAGAGAATTGATTAATTAATATGCTTTAGATGTGACTTAGGGAAGAAAGAGAGTAATCCTCTCTTCCTTCTCTTTATAACACTTAGTTGTTAAGTGTAAGTCAAATGAAACAAAAAAGAAAATGATAAGTGATATTCCCAAATCAATTAAACCATTTAAGTGAAACTAACCTCTTATAATTTAATTCCTTTCACATTTAGAAAATCATAATTTTAATGCTAGTTAGGAATACACACAAGCACAGCCTAATGAACACACTTAACTAAGTCACAATTTTAGCTTTATACAAGACGGCATGAGTGATGTATATTTGGTTTTATGATGTATTATTTAGACCGGATGATAGGGTGTATGTTTCACAGATTGATGTTAGGTAGATTAGCCTAGTCATATTTTTTATAGGGAATTATGCTTAAAGGGTACTTAAAAATAAATATAAATGCTCTCTTCGTAGGTTGCTTAAACCCCTAAGCATAATTTAAATTAAGATAAGTGGGATTGGTTATCCATATGTAGGGTGCTAAGTCTAAATTATTCATATAATTACTTAGGTTGTATGATGTGTTTAGCTAACACTTATTTTGCAAGTATAGTTAGATTTACTTTTTTTAATTTTAATATAATTTTATGTTAGAAATTAGGATTAGTGTTATGAGAGATAAGGATGAACATTTGTCATAAGGCTTAGCCCTGAGGTGCCATGTGATGCTTTGAAGCCAACCAAATCAAAGGAGAAAAGATGGAAGGAATGAAGGAGATATAAAGAATGAAGATAAGAAGACTTCCATAACACTCATTCATTTGTAAATTGTAATTATTTTTTCATATACAATAAGGGTAGAGTCGCTACCATTTCTCTTTTTTTTCGAGTTGTGCGCACCACCACACCCTTTTATTCTTTTGTGTTAGATTTATAAAATGTCTGATGTTATATTTAAATTATTCAATAGAAATAACATGCATTTTTCTAGTTTCTTTATGAATGGTAATTTAATGTGTGGCCTGGATCCGATTAGATTCTTGAGGAAAAATAAATCTTTTACCCAAATATAACTCATAATTAAAGTTTTAAATAACTCATAACCTTATATAAAGCCTTACCATTAAATCAAGATTATTAAAAGATTTAATAACCCCTTAGCTGAATGTTGTATGTTTAACATCATACATCCATATTACTTCACTCTTGCTAAGAGAGGATTTCCATCTTTGCATGATAGAGGAAGACTTAACCTTTGAGGGTCTCCTCTGTGGTGAAAAATACCTCTTTCCCTCTAATTTAGCCCATAATCTCATTTCAATATGTATTTAGGCATACAAAATTTTATGGAATTTATTAAAATGAAGTGTCAAATATAAATAAAATTTGAAAATATTTGTATTTGATTAAGTCATTACTCATACCACTCATGTTCTAGTCTCTTACGGAGTGGGTTTAAGGACTTTATTCTCTTTCTAAATAATAACAACCTAATCTTGCAAAATCATATGACTTGATCACTGATTTTAAAGTGTGGAGTTAGTAGCCACGTGGTTATAAGTCCAGAGTCAGTGGTTTACTCTCTCTTGTGGAGATAAACTATATAACCATCTTTGCTTAGATTTAGGTCATGCTTTGGCCTATGCAGCTCCCTAGATTTAAGATATTATGTAGTTATTTTCTTCGGGCTATAAGCATAAATCCTCACCTCTTAAGCATTTTCACAATCTTGTATTGTTGGATTACAAGCCTAATGATCTAATAAAATTTTGACTCAAATAAATAATTCTTTCTAATTTCAAATATATAAAGCCCAATCATATGATAGATTGGAATGCTCACTAGGTTTTCAAGTATAATGAATATTTCCTACTCATTTGTTTTTGCTTTGATAATTAGTCTTCTCCTTTTGATTTTTCCCACTTGATTTTCCAATATAACCAATTTATTGATAGTCATGCCCTTGAAATCTTTGGAGACAACAATTATCTACTTTAATCAAGAGTATTCTTATGGAATTCACCTTCCTTAGGATATAATTAATTATGAGGGATTGCCCCTATAGGGAATTTTAGAACCCGATTTAATATAAACCCTACTTCATTCATCCATGTAAAGTAGGAAAAAAAATCTTCGGTATATTTGAAGACCCATCATGCCTTAGGAGTCTTTATTAGGTGATTAGGTCCATTGAAGGGTGATGCTTCTATCTTACGAGATAGTACATCATACCTCAATGACGTGCCCGATCACTTCAATAAGTACACCCACAAATATGGTATCCAAATACATATTAAAAAACAAAGATCCACGTGGATTAGCCAATTGTCGAGGACGATGAGAAAGGAGATACCCATCTAGGACCCACAACTCATCCATCTAAGATCTCGACTCCAAAGATCAATCTTATGGCACTAGTGAAAAAGAGAGTGTGTTAAAGAAGCAAACACAGCCAACCAATACTTTATCTATGTAGATTGCTGAAGCTCGCCCTCCACATGGTTTAAGATCTCGCATCTTAAATCATAGAAATATTGGATAGACCCATAGACCATATATCCTATTTCAAATCAACCACATTGCTGCAGGACTTAGACGATGTGATGCAGTGTCGACTCTTCTTTATCACTTTCAAGGAGTCAGCCCTTAGGTGATTCTCACTCTTTTCTTTATGAGTCTCCACATCATTCTTTAATTTCAAAATGATGTTCACCATATAATTTGTTGGTGTTCAAACTTTCTTGTATGAAGTAGGAACACGAGTTCCTAAGGAAGTTATTTTTTTTTCAGAGATGCTAGAAGTTAAAGATCTAAAACATATAGTTGCTCAAGCAACACTCTCTCGGCTTGAAGTAGGATTTTATACCCTGGGATCCATCAACCCAGCACTAAAGTATAATGAACCAACCGGTATCATTAATTTGGATTAAAGGCTCGCTAAAGAGGCCATCAGAATGACTGCTTATGAAAGGGTATCAAAGGTGGAGAATAATAAGAGAAGGCAACCAGAAGTATCTAGGCGAGGTTTCAGGAATTTAGCTACTCACTATCCAGGAGCCAACTATGCGCAACCTGTCTACTAACCCCTCATAGAGTGTTAAGAGTCAAGATAGTAGAGACAATCCAAAATAAAGATTATTTCAAGCGACCACCCCCTATCAAGGTTGATAAAGTGCGATTGGTCGAGGCATCATGCTTATCATCGTGATCATGTCTGACATCGAGTGTTGATATTTAAAAGTTTAGTGGATGAGTTGATAAAGATGGAAAGTTCAAGGAATTCATCAAGGAAAGATAAGGAAGTCATTGATGGTTGTAATGAACCCATCTCCACTAATGTTGCTCATATTGATGGAGTTGTAACCGCCATTTTTAGGGGCAATAGTAAGTCCTCTAAGAAGGAAAGTATAAAAAGGTTAAGAGCTAGAGAAGCTCAATAGTTATTGTATACGAGCACCCCCATGACCGTCATACTAGTGAGTTTCTTAGAAAGGTATATACCCACTATTAAGAATTTCTATAAGAACTTTGCAGAATATAACCAACCTGTATGAAGCATCTTGATCGACACAAGGTGGTCAATATCATTGTTTAAATCAATTTTTAACAAGTTAGGATTCATGAATTCTAAACTCTTACCCACTAGAGGACCATTATACAAATTCTCAAGAAAGCGTAGAGAAACTAAGGACATGATTGCTCTTCTCATCACATGAGGAGAAGGTAAGAAATAATTTACGGTGATGGCCAACTTCATCATGGTTGATACCCCTACTAGTTACAATATCATCTTAAGCCGACAACTTCTCAACACAGTTAGAGTAGTAATATCAACGTATCATGTAGTCTTCAAGTTCCTGACTAGAGAAGAAAAGATTATTGTCAGAGGAAACCTCAACCAATCTCGTGCATACTATTGAAAAGCAATTGGTGAGTCAAGTAGGGAATATGGAGTAATGTAGCTGGATATAGCATAAATAAGAATCAAAATCTTTGAGGAGATAAAAGAAATTCTAACCATGCAAGATAATTGGTGAGTATTAAGTGTCAGGTCAACTTTCTACCTCAAGCATAAAGAAACCCTCGTCTGAACTCTCCTAAATAATTTAGATGTATTCCCTTGGACAACAGTAAAGATGTTGAGCATAAATTCCAGCATTGCTTGTCAGTGTTTGAATGTTCACATGGATGTGCAACCTCTCTTAGTATACGAACCCATCAAGGAGGAGGTTGTAAAGCTACTCGAAGTTAATTTCATTAGAGTGGTTCAATACATAGAATGGGCGTCCAATATGGTGATAGAGCAGAACTCAAGCAACAAATGGAGGACCTGTGTCAACTTCACCAAACCTAAACTCAGAATGCCCGAAAGACGAGTATCTTTTTCTATGAATAGATGAGCTTATGAACTCGCCAACTAGATTATTGGTGATGAGTTTCCTAGATGCATTCTCAGGATACTATCATATTCAAATGCATCCAACATACTATAATAAAATGACCTTCATTACTACTGAAGGATTATACTACTATAGAGTTTTCCCTTTAAGCTGAAAAATGTAGGGACTACCTATCAAAAACTCGTGGATCAAGTGTTCAAAAAATAGGGTAGAAATATCAAAGTTTATATGAATGACCTACTAGTCAAGAGCAAGTCACCAATGCAACATATCCAAGACCTTAAAGAGACATTTGTCACACTTAAAATATATAACATGCTTCTTAACTCTAAAATGCATTTTTGATGTAGGAGCACGGAAGTTTATGGGGTTTCTCATTTCACCTAAAGGCATAAAGGCCAATCAAAACAAGGTGAAGGCAATACTCGGCATGCCCTCACCTAGAAATATAAATAGATATAGCGGCTTACTAAGCAAGTAGTCAGACTGAATAAGTTCATCTCAAAAGAAAAAGAGCGGTGCTTGCCATTTTTAAAGTTCTCAAAAGAGATTAGAAGTTCTGAATGAATGTGAAAAGCCTTTAATGATTTGAAGAATCTACTCACATTGCATCCTCTATATATAACATGTTGACCTCATTTTTAGGATGGACTCTCAACCTCTCCACCTTAGACATAAGATTCCTCTTAGACTTTAAGAGATCCTTAGTCTTAACACACTTCTAGTGGTAGATGGACATCCAACCTAGCACTAGAGACTTAGAAGAGTTAGCCATAGGAATAGGTCATGCCTTAGGGGTTAGAAAATTTCCCTTAGCCTAAACCAAATCCTTCCTTCCTTCAAAGTCAAACTCCAAAACTCATATGGATTTTCTTACATCAAACCTAAATCAATTCCAGCCTAATTTTTTTTCTCCAAAATCAAATCAATGCCACATAATTGAAACCCATGATTGAAATCCATGATTGAAATTCCAAGTTCAAAAATCCTTCTTGAGTCCTTTAATCCCCTCTTAAGGACTTAGTCTAAATCATATTCAAAACAATTCAAACTCATAAAATTTTCTCACAACTCATTTATATTCTCATTTATATTCACATATATAAATGAAATATAAATTCAAATTAATCAAATCAAATTCCAAGTTGAAATTCCAAATTCCAAATCTTACCTAAGTCCTTTGATTTCCCTTCATGGACATAGCCTAAATAAAATCTAAATCAATTCCAATTCATGAGATTTTCTCATACCTCATTTATATTCTCATTTATATTTATATATATAAATGAAGTATAAATTCAAATCAATCAAACTAAATCCAAAAGTTAATTCCAAATTCCAAACTTTTCTAAATCACTTTGATTTTCTCTTAAGGACTTAGCCTAGATCATGTTCAAATCACTTCAAACTCATGAAATTTTCTCATAACCCATTTATATTCTCATTTATATTCACATATATAAATGAAATATAAATTCAAATAACAAAACCAACTCCAAAAATCAATCTCCAATCAAAACATAAACCTTTCAAGTCAAACTCTTGAACTTAGCCAAATCCAATTCAAATCAAGCCAAACTTGATTTTCCTTCATGATTCAATCAATCTTACAATCATGAATCCAAATATAAAACAAACTTCAAATCAAAAAAACCCAATTCAAAAAATCAAACCCCAAATCCATTCTTGTTCTTCCTTTGAACATGAAATTGTCAAATGGATCAAAACTCATTTGACTTCAAACCACTTGCAAATGGATTTATATTTCAATCATAAGTCCATATGCAAGTTCAACCAAACTCAAACCAAGCTTTGACCATGTCATTTGACCTATTTATGCTCACTTAACCCAAAGTGACCTAAAGTACCCCTTATGAGCCAAATTCTTAACCAAATTGGATTGAACTAAGCATCTAAACCTTTCATTTATCTAACAATCATCATGAGATGATCAATCACTCAAATTGGATCAAACCAAGTCAAACCTTAAGAGTTGACCAAGTCAACACTTTACCAAAATGAAACCCAACATAGCCAAAACTTGATCTAGGCCAAATTGATTGAAACCATTGATCTAAGTTCATTCAAGACCTATGTTTAAACTTGACCAAGTCAACATATAGCCAATTGGCCACTTGACCCAAGTTGACCCAACTAAAAAAAGTCAAAATGTGTCAAAACTTGATCTAAATCCAAATTGATTGAAACCAATGGTTTAAGTTCATTCCAAAACACTTGTTGAACTTGACCAAAGCTCCACACAACTGGCCCAACCCAAATTTCAATTTACCATGAACCCAACTTGACCTAAATGGTCATTTTGAACCAAAATTGATTGGAAACAAAGAGAGCAATCCCTTTCATATGACCAACCAAATCTAAACCTGCCCATGACCTAACTCAAATAGGTCAAATGGGTCAAATTGGTCAACTTGACCTATTTGACCTAAATGAAATCAAATGAACCAAATTCAAACCTAAACCAAATTGAATCAAACCAAAGTCACCAAACATTTCAAGGTCATATGAACTTGACAACCCTTGGTTTGACCCATTTCCATTTGGTCAATTTCAAGTTGACCATTTTGACCTAAATGGGTCAACATGTACCAAATCACATCAAACCAACTCCAAATTCAATGAAACTTGGCTAAACCTATTTTCTCAACATACCAAACATACCCAAATTCAAAAATCAACCATATGACCATTTTACCCCTAGTCCATAGGGTAAATTTTGGCTAAATCCATTTGGAATTTGGTCAAATCCTCTCCATACCTACTTGTCACTCTCTTAGTGGATCAAGTGAACAATAGGGAGAGTGGTGCACCCAACTCAATGGATTTGGGTTAACCTAGCCCAATGGCCAAACCGAAACATGCACATGCTTGAAATTAGGTTGAAAGCTTGTTCACAAATCTTTAGCTAAAAGCATTCGCCTGTATAACTAAATGAGAAATAATACACATTTCAATCGATATATAAACCAGTAAATAATGAACAATTATTGTTATCTACTTATTTACAAATAAAAAATTATATTATTTATTATTATTATTATTATTATTATTATTACATTATTATTTTATTAATATTATTATTATTTTATTACTATTATTTTTTATTTATTACTATTATTTTTACTGTTATTTTTATTTATTACTATTATTTTTATTTACTACTATTATTTATTACTATTATTTTTATTTATTGCTATTATTTATTACTATTATTTTTATTTATTACTATTATTTATTACTATTATTTTTATTTATTACTATTATTTATTACTATTATTTTTATTTATTATAATTATTTATTACTATTATTTTTATTTATTACTATTATTTATTACTATTATTTTTATTTATTACTATTATTTATTACTATTATTTTTAGTTATTAGTATTATTTATTACTATTATTTTATTTATTACTATTATTTTTATTTATTTTATATTATTTATTACTATTATTATTATTTATTTATTACTATTATTTTTTTATTACTATTATTTATTACTATTATTTTTATTTATTACTATTATTTATTACTATTATTTATTACTATTAATTTTATTTATTACTATTATTTATTACTATTGTTTTTATTTATTACTACTATTTATTACTATTATTTTTATTTATTACTATTATTTATTACTATTATTTTTATTTATTACTATTATTTTTATTTATTACTATTATTTATTACTATTATTTATTACTATTATTTTTATTTATTACTATTATTTATTACTATTATTTTTATTTATTACTATTATTTATTACTATTATTTATTACTATTATTATTTATTACTATTATTTATTACTATTATTTATTATTATTACTATTACTATTATTATTATTATTATTATTATTATTATTATTATTATTATTATTATTATTATTATTATTATTATTATTATTATATACATATGAACATATTTATATATCATAAATGCAAGCATGTACTGGTTAAATTTTTTGTTACAAAGATGAGTTCAATCCTCCCTCATACAAATTTTGGATTATTGCATTTCGAAGCTAATTTCAACACAGATCATCAATGTGAAATTTTGAGTCATTTCGAACACGAACAAAATAAATTTCAAACAAGCCGAACATGAACAAGAGTTCTGTTCGCTCAAGCTCAGCTCATTTACACCCCTATTTGAAATGGCCACAAGGGAATCATGCTCCCACTCAATTGAAGCACATGGCACCTCTAATAACTAAAATAACCAACTGAATTAAGGCAATTGGATCAAAATGCAAGCTCACTCTACCATCCATTGCCTTATATACTCCCCAATTCACTCATTCCAAGAGAGCCATTGTCGATTGAGTGTAAGAAGTCAGGAGCCATTTGCAAGTGATCCCAAGCTTTTTAGAGGGAGATTGAAATTCCCATTTCTCGATTTTCATCACTTGAAAATAGAGGAGCCCGATTGAATTTCCAACTTTCTCCACACTCAATATCAACTCAATTCCTTCTTCAAGCTTCATCAGAGGACCAAGTCGAGTGCACCCATACTCTTCCCAACCTCCAAAGGTAGAGGAGGAGTGCCCTAGACCAAAGCCGAGCTCAAGCTAAGGAGGAGTTGGCCTCTAGAAGAATCCATTCAATTTCCAAGCCTCAAACTCTCAACAAATTTCATCTCAACCCATGAAGCTTCTCCAAGGGAATCAGCTGATCACCTTGAAGGAACCATTAAACCAAGCTTAATTTTATTGTGTGTTTGTCCTTTGTAAAGAGAATCTTCACCCCATGAAACTCTAGCTGTTGGATGTAATCTTCTATGCATGTTAATGGTGTGAGTAAAATTTTGGGATCAATAAGCTCAATCGATCATCTCAAGATGGAATATTTTCCACGTCATTTGTGGATGAATCTCGCCGTCCATTTGCACATTTTGGATGGACGGCCACCGATAAAGACACATAGGCCTTTTATCCCTTTAGAACCGCGGATCCCATCTTCGATGATCGACGAGGAAAGCGTAGACCGCCACCACCGATGCTACGTAATGTAGTTAAATACCCAATCGGTGCACCACGTAAAGCACATGCCGCCACGCAACACATGTGGCGTCAATGGATTAATAATATAATTAGCCTTTAATTAATTCTAATTAATCATCTAAACTTCAAAATTTGATATCTAAGCCTAGAAAAATTAGAAAAAATATGAAATAAATTGCATTGGATAGATAATTTGATCTAATATTTTATAAAATTAATTTTAATTGATTTTGAATAGTGTCTTTCTCTGATTTTAAATTATTAATATTAATTTGTTACTCCTTTAATTAATCCACTATTTATTCCCAAAATTCTTGAGTGTATTTTGGGAGATGACTTCCGCCTCCCCTAATTTTCTTGGGATTTATTAATGGCTTAATTTGAAAAATTGCTAATTCATTTCCTAATTATTTCCTTAACATAATTAAGGTTAATTAAGGGTTTGATTGGTGATTTAATCCTTTCCAACTCACATGTGTGAGAGGGGTTATGAAAGTACTTAAGCTTAAACCTTTTAGTTTAGTTAATCATTGATCATGAGCCAAATCATTAGGTTTTTTCTTAGGTGCATTGCAAATTTAAATTCTTGTGAGATTTTATGTCATCTCATTAGCTCATAATTATTTGATTATATAAGGTGATATAGGTAAGGGTAATTAACACTTAATTCATACCTTAACCTAATCAAAATATAAAATGGATCTAATCATCTAAAAATTGAACAAAAATATCAAACACAAGTGGGAATTGGTTAAGGACAGCAACAACTCACATCTTTCAAATTAAATCAAACTCAAAACAAAACTAAACCTTCCTTAAAAATAATTTGATTTACTCTAAGCTTTCTTATCTCATAAGATTGTCTTTAGGAATTAATTATGGTGAATGTATTTACTTGCTTTCATCACTTGATTTCTTCTCTAACATGCTAAATTTGTATGTCATATGAATTTCATGCATTCATGCTTTTCAAAAATCAAATTAAAATAAAATGTTTCTTTTATGTCAAACTTGCATATTTTGGCTTAAGTTAAAATATGAATGACTATTATCACTACTAAATCCAAATTATTTTCAAAATATATGAATCAATTAAAAATTTAAAGTGTGCTACTTATACTTTATTTATAAGTTTACATGTATCTTATGTTTGTTTCCTTTTTTTTCCTCTTAACATGGATTTGAATAAGATGTACAAAGTGTATAATTCTTTTAAAAGAATATAACACTTGCTTAAAATCTACTCTTATCCTCTCCCATGTTATAATCTAAGAAGGCTCATTACATTTGCACATATAAATTGCATAAGTAAATCTAAAATATAATATAAACTTTTTGCATCTCTTCTTTTCCATTCATTTCTTTTGTACATATGCTTGTATTTAAGGAAAGTCGTATATTAGTCTAACAATCCGGGTTGCGAATTTAAGTAGCCCTAAGTAGTCTTGTAGCTTACACTCTAGTGCTAACAATGTGTGCACTCACTTATGCCTTTCATACATTCATGTGTACATGTGAAAATTGGAAAAGAAACCTCTCTTTTCTACTTAATGAAAATCATGCATCATAAAGCATTCAAATTTTCTTAAGTAACTCACTTAGCATTCATCATAAAGTGTGCTAAACATTCTCATATGCATGTATAGATATGCTTAAGATGCATCCATATGCATGTTATACATGTTGGGAAAGAAATGAAGTGATGTGTGTTGTGAATTTTACCTTACTTAATCTTAAAATGCCTTTCTTTTTTGGATAGATTTGTTTAGAGTTAATATAAACTTAGGATTAATTAAAACAATATAATAAGACATTCACTAAATAAAATTAAGCTTGAACCTACTTTAGAAATTACTTAGGGAAGGAAAGAGAAGTTCTCTTCTCTTTTCCTTGTCTTTACAACACTTAGTAATTAATTGTAGGTTCACTTAAACCAAATCAAAACACAAAATAAAATTAATCCAAATCAGTAAAATAACTTAGATGAAATCATCCTCTAAGTTGAACATCTTTCACACTTAGAAAATACAAACCTTGAAGCCATAACTAAGCATACCACACAAACCTTCTAAAGCACACATATTAGGCTAAGTCACCACTTATAGCTTTAAGTTAGGGCGGTAGATGGTTTCATGTTATGATTTCATTTTCTGATATATATTTTAGACTGGATGTTAGGGTAAATGTTCATAGAATAAATGGTAGCGATTTTGTCTAATTATTATTTTCTCATTGTGCTTAAGGGTGCTATCATAAATAAAATATAAATGCTTTTGTTGCACTATTTTACCCCTAAGCATAATCCAAAAGGTGGTGGACTTAGTCACCCATGTGTGGGTGTTAAGTCCAATATACATACTGAGGTTTGTATGATTTTAGTTAATCTCTATTTTATGTGTTAGAAACTTTACTTTTCTTTTCATGTAATTTTGTAATTAAGATTTTGGAATGATTGTTATGGGGATTAGATGAGAATTGGTCATAAGATTTCATCTTATGTACCATGTGAAGCCTTTGGAATAACCATATTCCAACCATCCAAAAGAAGGAACCAAAAATAAAAGAAAGAAGAAAGAAGAAATGAAGACCCATAACATGAATTTTCTTACTTGATTATAAGTTAATTCATTTGTAATTTTATAAGGGTAGAGCTTTACCCATATTTATTTGGTTTGTGGTGGTGCCCAACCACAAATGATTTTTATTCTTTTGTGTTAGCTTTATAAATTGATTGATGATTTATTTAGCTTGTGCATTAAGATGACATATTTTCTAGTTTTCTTGATTTATGTATGGCCTAGATGTGGATTAGGCTTTAGAAAAATAAATCTTCTAAATTAATCAACTCAAAATTAAATAAACAACTCATAACCTCATTTAAAGCCTAAGCTAAAATTAAGATAAAAGAATTAGTAACCCCTTAGCTGGATGAGTACTTTTCTTTATAATATCATTCACAAATGTCTCTTGTTTCACTCTTGATTGGAGGGCTTCCATCACTGCTAGTGAACTTAGCTTGACCTTTGAGAGCTATGGTGGAAACACACCTCCCCCATTCACATAAATTTTGGCCAATAATCTTATTTCTCATGCATTAGGCATATAAATCATATAAGCCAGAGTCAAATGATTATCTAAAAATGAAAATAAAAATGCAACATGATTTGCATTAGATTTAGGTCATTAAAGCATGCCTTACATGATTTAGTCTCTTAGGGGAGTTTTAAGGACTTATCTCTTTCTAAATAAATAAATAACTTACATAAAGCATATGACTTGCCTACATGAATTTAAAATCATAGAAGGAGTTAGTGGCCACCCCTGTGGTTGTAAGTCTAATGGGTGGTTTTCCTCTTATGGAGGCAAACCAAATACCCACTTTTTTTTAGATTTTCTAGCCCCCCCAAAGCTCCCTAGATTTAGGTTGAGGTTGCTCTCCCTCTATGGGCCATAAGAATAAATTCTCACCTCTTAAGCATCTTCCATGACCTTGTATTATGGATTATAGCCCTAAACTTCAAATGAAAATCAACTCAAATAAATTAATCAATTTCAAATATAAAGCCCAACCATAGGTTTGGGATGCTTACTAGCCTCTGGTAGAATCCCTATTTTGTTTCTATTTGGCTTCATAAGAACTCCCTCCTCCTGATCAATCCCATTTGAATTTCTAAAATAAACCAATTAATTGATAGTCCTACATACAATCTTTGAAGATAATGATCAGTTACCTTAATTTAGAGTTTTCCTAAGGAATCTCATTCCTTAGGATGTAATTAACTATGCCCCCTAGGAAACTTAATGAACCCGGTTTAAAATAAATATTATTTTCTTTTTCATGTGGGGAAGAATCTCTAGACATCATCTCAATAAGTCCTTAGAGTCCTTATTTAGGTGATTAGGTCCAGAGACTTTTACCTTCGAGATAGTACATTTCCTCAATACCATACCATTACCCAATAAGTAATGATTCTATGTGGTGTCCATCTAAAGAAGATCATCATCATATCAAAATTTTCTCCTTCTTTCTTCCTTTCTTTTATTTCATCTATCTTTCGAGGTGGATGAAGATAAGAAGGAGAGGAAGAAGGAGGACACAACAAATTTTGAATGATGAGATGATAATCACTTTTGAGAATTTTACCCATATTTTCTAACTCACTAGGAAGGTTCCTCTCTCCATCTTTGGCAAAAGGTCATTGTTTCCAAGTATCGATAGTGAGTTTGTACTTTGGTATGAATCCAAGACTATCTTTCTTTCTGTTGATACTTAGCTTATTTCATCCTTAAGTTAAGTTAGCCAACATCTTTAGTTTTAGGATCTCTTTTAGAGCTTAAAACCTCCATTGGGTTCCCAATGGGTAAAAAAATTTTAATAAAAGAAAATGATCAAAGACTCCTCCTTACCATTTCATGGTATGGTTCATTCAAAAAAGAAAAGAAATAAATCTTTTATGAAAACATCATCTTTCTAAAAGCACTTTTTCAAAATGTACATAATAAAATAGTTGCACAAAATTGTCATAAACCAACTTCATCTACCAATTTCCATGATTGTTATATGTAGGGTATTTATAAAAATAAAATCATTCTTTTCAAAAAAAAGCACAAGTGAATCTCATTCAAATTATTTTGAATGGACTTTTCCAACAATCAAAGTTTCAAAATTAGTATCTCCATTAAATATACTCAAATTTATTGAATGACGTTTCATTTCAATCAAATAAATAATCAAAGCTTTCCACAATCATGAATATTTCCAATATACAAATTTATTGAATGAAGGTTTTCATTTCAATCAAAATCAACAATCATTTTCCAAAAGCACCAAATGAACATCTCCATTCAACTTCTTGGATGAAGACTTTATTTTCAACAAAAAATAAAATCAACAATCATTTTTTCAAAATCAACAATCATATTTTCAAAAGCACAAATGAACATCATTCAACTTCTTGGATGGAGGTTTCACTTTCAACAAAAATAAAATTTAACAATCATTTTTCAAAATCAACAATCATGTTTTTCTAAAGCATAAATGAACATCTTCATTCAACTCATTTACTGAATGAAGGTTTCATTTCCAAATCAAATAAAAATAAACTTTCAAAAAGCACATGTGAATGTCTCCATTCAATATATCGCAAATTTATTGAATGAAGATTTCACTCCCAAATAAAATGGCACTATTTTTGGAAACTCACTTAACATGTTTAATGTATGTTTAACTTGGGATTTTGCCTTTTAAAAGTTTATTTCCATCTCACGTACCCAAATTTGTTAAATGAAAATCTTTCTTTTCAAAATCAACAAAACACAATAAAAATTTTCAAAACACATTTGCAACTTCATTCAAGATACAATTTGCTAAGTGAACTCTCCATTCAAAATAAAAAAATTTTAAACACATTTGGAACTTCATTTAGCATATTCAAATTTTCTAAGTAAAGTCTCCAAATTCAAACAAAAAAATTTGAAACACATTTTGAATTTCATTTAGCATAATTTGCTAAGTGAAATTTTCACAAAAAAATTTTCAAAACACATTTGAACTTCATTTAGCATTCAAATTTTCTAAGTGATGTCTCCAAATTAAAAAATCAAAATTTTCAAACACATTTGAAACTTCATTTAGCATACTCAAATTTGCTATGAAGTCTTCAAAAAATCAAAATTTCAACACATTTGAAACTTCATTTAGCATACTCAAATTTGCTAAGTGAAGTCACCAAATTCAAATAAAAAAAAAATTCACATTTGAGCTTCATTTAACATACCAAATTTGCTAAAAGTCTCCAAATTCAAAACCAAAAAATTTGAAACACATTTTGAATTTTATTTAGCATACCAAATTTGCTAAAGTGAAATCTCCATCTAAAACACAATGAATTTCATTTTAGCATACCATATTTTCTAAAGTGAAGTCTCCATTTTGCAAAACAAAATCAAAAGAAGCATATTAGGATCTCCTTAGCATACCCAAATTTGCTAAAAAATCCTATTTTCAAAAATCAAAACAAATGAAACACATTAATATTTCCTTAGCATACCTAAATTTGTTAAGAATCCTATTTTCAAAATCAAAACAAAAAAAGAAACACATTAGGATTTCTTTAGCATACCTAAATTTGCTAAAGATCCTATTTTTCAAAATTAAAACATCCAAAATAAATGAAACATATTAGGATTTCTTTAGCATACCTAAATTTGCTAAAGATCCTATTTTTCAGAATCGAAACATCCAAAATAAAAAGAAACACATTAGGATTTCTTTAGCATACCAAAATTTGCTAAGGATCCTAATTTCAAAAAAATTTCAAAACCAAACACACTTGGGTTCTCCATTTAGCATACCCAAATTTGTTAAATGGGAATTCCAATTTTCAAAATCACCAATGATTCACAAGATAAAATAAATAAAGAAAAATAAATAATCATTTTTCAAACACCTCACTTAGCATTCTCAAACTTGCTTAGTGAGTGAATTCCAAAATATCAAATCAAAAATAAAACCAATTGACCCCTTACTTTAAAATACTCAAATTTGTTAAAGGAAAGGGCTCTCAAATCAAAATATAATTCAAACATGAACCTATGGAAGCATCTTTCTAAAAAAATATTTGAACCCCTTTTTAACATACCCAAATTTGTTGAAAGTGGATTCCATATTCAAATTCCTCTTTCCAATCAAATCTCTAAATCTTCTAAATCCATTTGAACCCCACTTAACACTTCCAAGATGTTGGATGTGGGTTTGAAATTTTAAATTAAAATTTAGAAAATAAACAAAAAAATATAATCCAAGTTTGTTTCCAACATTTTAGATTCTCAACATCGCCTCATATAACTTAGCTCAATTCTCTATATAATGGCAACTTCACAAAAGGATGTTTTACTTTCCCCTATGGACTTGGCCTTGATCGCCAATATCCCCCGCTCGATCACACCCACCTCATTCATTTTGACTAGGGTTTGAGGTGGTGAGGATCACTGTGAGGGCACTCCCCTCATTATCAACAGAGGAGGTGGTCGCGTGCATCATTCGTGATGATTTGCCATCGATTGATATCCCCACTCTAAAGAGGAAAACAATGTTATTTCAGCAACAATAGTGCAAGCATGTGCACCGCCTTAGTGCATCATGTGGTTTCCATGCTACCAGGTGAGGCTAGTACCCACTCATTGCCTCAAAGGGTTGGGCTCCTCCTCATCCTATTGCCTCCTAGGGCAGATTATACACACGCCGTGGGAGATGGAGGCCGCCACGCCGCTATTGAGGAGTCATTTTGACTTCCCGCTGGTTACAAACCCATTTCATCCTCTCTAGGTCGATAGAGGATGCAAGATGATCAGACTTCACCACCGGTTGGTTTTAGAGCCGCTAGCCAGTAGAGGTCGGCCACCGATCGCCCACGCCAGTGGCAGCTTACAATGCTCTAAGTTTGAGCTCAATTTGATTTGAGATATCATCCCCGCAAGTGGGGAAGCATCAGCAGAGAGGGAGAGGCCCATACTACAACCAACATCACTAAGAGAGGCAGAATGATAGCTTCATACTTATATTTTCATCGCGCTACATGCGTCGATCACACAGATAGTATTTTGCTTACAAGGACTACACATCATAGAAGAGCAGTACTCGAGAGTCGGTGGTGTCTCCCCCACACCGCTTCACTCCCCCCATCCATCACCCATTCATGTCAACATCTCTAGCGGCCATGAAAGCCACATCCGGGAGAAGAAGCCCCCTGGTGATCCACATGGCTAATGGATCATCCCATCTACACCCTATCATGGGAAGCCTTCTCGACCTTCTGCTATAGTTATGGTGTGGAAGGAATGACCCTGAAGCATAGTGGTCATCCTTTCACCAACACCACCAGTTCAACAGAACATAGAGATGGTTGCAACAGTTGCAGATGATAGCCCACTTGCACCCATGATCATGGAACCTCGGAGTGTCACCCTTTCATAGTTAGTGACAACCAGGAGTGTATATCTTCTAGTGAGTACAATCCTCATAGAATTGATTCTCCAGCAGCTTGGGAGGTCCGGTGCCTCTTAGTACATGACAGTGATCACACCGATCAGCCAAAGACATTTATGCATGTTCAGATTGATCATTCTTTCGATGATATTGTAGCCAACTATCTCCTGGAGAAGAAGGAGATATTAGGGTATGATTGGTTCGATGAGGAGAAAATTAGCTTTGATCCCAATGAAGATGATTTATTGGGAGACTCAGAGTTTGCATGGTAGAGGAGATCCTCCTGAGAGAAAAGCTATGGAAGGTGATGAGGCGAGAAGACAAACCAGACCCAACACCTCCCAAGATAAATAAAGTAGAAGGATAAAAGATCAGGATGGAGAAGAACTCATCATGTAAAGCCCAAACAGTAGCCATGACGCTTATCTATAAGTAGACCAGTCAACCAGAGTTGGCATGTTAGATTACCAAGACTTGGCCTGCTGGTAGGGTATAGAGAAAGGAGATAGAGCACATATCCTGAGGGTGTCACCTTCAAGAGATGGCATACCAGGAATATCCAAGTGGCTTGCCAAACGTTATGGCAATGATGCTTTACTTTTCTGCCTTTATCAAGACTTAGTGCATTGCCTTTGATTGCACGAACTTTCCAACAGTCAGAAGATATTTGTCGAGTTGGAGCAACTCTTCATCAAGAGGTTTGCTGAAGCTCAGCAAAGGGTTATTGTGGGTGATCTTGTTGTAGCACAATAACACCCAAGCGAGTCCCTTGTTGACTATATTCTCAGATGGCAAAACCTGAGTATGAAATGCAAACCATAGATGTCTGAACAATATGCCATTAAAATTCTTTTAAAGAATATTCATGGCCCGGTCGCCTTCATGCTCAAGGGCTTCACCATTAAAACTTTTGAGAAGTTAATCAACAAGGCAGCTAGTCTACAAGGAGAGGCCAAAAATTTGCCTTTTCAAGACTAGTTGTCTAAGCCAAAGCTGCAGAAGGCATATGAGAAGAAGCCGAGAATAGTGACAGTAGTGGATAAGGGGAAGCAACCTAGAGAGATAGAGACCATGGCCCCAGCCTCCACCTCCTCTACCACCACAGGCAGCCCACCGCTCACCACACAATAGCCTCCATGGCCTACTCACATCCTCCGCCCACATCATCATCAAAGGGCACTATCCGCGTGTAGATATGGTCCACCTAGAAATAAGCTTAACAAGCCTTATTCATTTAAAAGAAGGTAATGGGAGATCTTTAAGAATCTCTTAAAGAAATGATAACTAATTTTTCCTAACTTTCACCAGAGATTAGGTCATGTTTTGGAGGATTGCTTCACATTTAAGGACCGCTTTGAACATAGCTTCAAGATGTTATAGTCATCCCAAGGAATATATGGAGCAACCTTCGCCCATTAGTGATCCTTGGGATACTTATGATCCTTCCAAAACCAAGAAGGTTGGGAATATCTCTTTATCCAAAACCTCTAAAAAGATTATTCAAAAAATCAAGAAACTTTCCGCAGGTGAGGCCTCAAACCTCCAACATCAAAGGAAGTTTCCAAGTTGTCCAAGACAACTTGGGGAAAGGGGAGCTCAAGAAGAAGAAAGCAATGATCTGTCCCAGGATAGCCAAGAAGCACAACCATCGACGAGTCCAACCTCCACGAACCACTACTCCTACCTCTTCTACTTTTAGCTAGTTCTTCTACTAGTAAAACTCTTGCATTCGATTGGATAAAACCAAAACCCTTACCCCTCTTACTTTACTTGATTTCTACTATGTACCTTCAATCAGATCCAAGAAATTGAAGAATAAATTGATTTGAACTATATATGTGTCACTTTTGATGGGTTGTATACTTCTATTCCTAATGATAACTCTTCAAGTCAAAATAACTATAACAATATGATCTTCCTCTTTCTAATTTAGAGTTGGATTATCCTTCTCTTAATATTATGGATTCACCTCTTGAGATAGACTTGGAATCATCCAATTCTGAGGGTCCCATAGGAGAAGTTGTAGGTGAGCCTGATGTACAGGTAGAATCTTCCACTAACTAGCTTCCATAAATCACAGAAGTCAACCTCCATAATGGTAAGGTTCTATCTCCTAGGGAAGCACCTTAGGATAGAAGGAAACAAGTCATTGGTACAGAATATCGAGAAGACCCTCCACAAGATGCTCCACCCTTGGATATGCTTGTGGAGGATCAACCCAAGGTGGACTACAATGTCCTCTCTCATCTAAGAAAGTTGTCATCTAAGCTAAGCATATATGATGCCCTAGTCTTATCCAAAGAGACGAGGGAATCACTAATCAAGGCTCTCCTTGATCCTGAGATATGCTTGGCTCAGCTGATCGTTATTGGTGAGGAGGCACATTATGCAAAAGAAGCATAGGGGATCACTTTCACATATCAAGACCTTGTTTTGGGGGACATGGAGCACAACCATCCCCTCTATATTACAGTGGGTATGGGTCAATTCAGACTTGCAAGAGTTCTCATTGATCCAGGTGTATCGGTGAACATTATGAGTCTAAAGACTCTTGCCTATTTGAGGATGACATCTACCCTCAGGAGATGATAATGTTGAGAGGATTCAATGAGCAAGGCGAGAGGGTTTTAGGTTCTATAGTGTTACCGTTGGAGATAGGTGACTGGAAGACTGAAGCCAAGTTTTACATAATTGATTCAAATACTTCATTCACATCTTTGCTCAGTAGGCCTTGGATACATCAGAACAAGATGATTACATCCTCCCTCCATCAATGCATCATGTTCATAAAGGATGGGATTGAGTATTGCGTTCAAAGGTGACGAGAGCTATTTTTTTAGTTAGAGGTTGAGATTTATGAGGATGTGGCCTACTATCTTCCTCAAAACACCCTTTCTCATGAACTTGGGCAAAATTCAAATGCAAATGCAAAAGAAAATGAAGAAAAAGAAAAGTCAAAAGAAAAAGAAAAGAAAAAAATCAAGTGAACAAGATAGGGGAATTGAAGAAGAAATAGAGCTACATATCACATTCCACCCTTAGTTCATTCCATCATATGGACATGTGGGTAGGATGACTCAACCTCCACTGGGAGACAAAGAAGAAATAAAGCGGTTCTAGAGGTGGAAGACCCTAGTTGGCCTTCAACCAACAGGGGATATGTTCTAATTCAGGAGTACCCATACTATTCACATAGATTTGGAATCTAGATCGGAGGATGACTCTAATGTGATTAGTATATCATCCAACCCCTCTCAACGGGTTTCCTTGGAGGTGATGCTCGAGCTAGGGATGAAAACTGAGCCTCCAGTCAAAGCAAAGTATTTGAATCAATTTTATGTGAAACTATTAGACAACATATAGGAACTTGGCTCTAACCTCACTTTCATCCCAAAAAGCTTAAGATTTAGTAGTTACGGAAGCCTCTCAGTCTTCCAAAGACATGGGACCAAAGAGATTCTTTTTGGGTTGATCATCCTCATGTCCTAAAGTCGATGTAAAACTAGTGGAAATTTTATTTAAAGAATTAATGGAATTATCATTGGACTTTTACTCACCTTGTGTTCAAAATCTTATATAGAAAGGTTTGGTTCCTCATACATGGTCCAGACATAGGTTAGAGTATTTTGAAAAGCTATGGAACAATACAGGCAGAGAAGCACAATTAAGATTAGGACTAGGATTCGGTGCAGTGGGTTCAGTTGATGATGAAAATTATTGTTTAGTTATCACTAATAATTTGGAGTCTAATAGGTTCTTCTCACACTACACCAACTCTTATGAGGATGTGTGTTTAGAAATCTCGGATGAGCCAGATGATCTTCAAATCAAGGATGCACCTCCATAATTTGAAGAGAGATTCATTCAATAATTGACAAGCTTAAAGAAATCAACCTTGAGATAGAAGAAAATCCACGCGACATACATCATTGTTCTTGAATGAAGAAGAAACCAATGACTTAGTTAGGCTATTGGGAGTTTAAAGATGCTTCACATGAGTTATGAAGAAATGCCGGATTATCTCTAGCATTAAGTCCACAAGCTAGCAATAGATCTACTAACCCTATCAAGCAAGCTCCTAGGCATGTGTGATTAGAAATCGAACAACAGTCATTTTGAAGTCAAAAGATCAATGCTTTTTTTTATCGGGAAGAAAAAATACCTACCTAGTTAGCCAGTGTCATACCAATTAAGAAAAAGAATGGAAAAATTTGTATATGCATCGATTTCAAAGACTTAAATAATGCATATCCTAAGGATTAGTTTCCTCTTCCTATACCAGAATTAATGGTGAATATTGCTTCATCTCATGTAGTGTTCTCTTTCATGGATGGGTCATCCGGCTACAACCAAATCAATATGTCTCCTAAAGATGAAAGAAACATGACTTTTCAAACTTCGATCAAAATCTATTATTATAGGGTCATGCCTATCGGTCTTAAAAATGATGTTACTATATACTAACGGGCCATCACACATATCTTCAATGAACTCATTCATCATCAAGTTGAGTGTTATTGATGATCTAGAGTCAAAAAAGAAAGAAAGGAAGACCATCTCTTTGACTTGAGAGTAGTTTTGAGCAGTTAAGATAATACAACCTCAAAATGAACCCTCAAGTGTGCATTCGAAGTAGCTTTATGAAAGTTCCTTAGTTTTGTTATCCAACACCGAGGAATAGAAATATATCCTGAAAATTTTAAAGCTATCTTAGAAATACCACCTTCTAAAAGTCTAACATAACTCAGATCGTTTCAAGGATGACTGACATATCGAAGATGCTTTATCTCCAACCTATCGGCGAGATGCAAGCCATTCTTTACACTTGTCAAAAAGGATGATAAGTTCAAGTGGGATGATAAGTGTCAGTAGGCCTTCGAAGACATAAAACAGTATTTGGTGAAGCCGCCAATTTTGCATTGACTATCACGGTAAACTACAACAGGGGAAGGAGAACGCTCTCTACCTCAACCGTCGTCTTATCCTGCGAAAACTACCCACCTATTGAAATATTGCTAGCTTTAATCTTTGCTTCCCAAAAGTATAACACATATGCTTTCTCATAAGGTGGAACTTGATTTCATCAATCCACTATAATCTCATGACATGAAATACTATCAGGATGGTTTCTTGGTCCATGATACTCTCACAGTTTGACATTACATTCATACCCCTCCGTGCGGTGAAAGGACAAACACTAATGGATTTCTTAGTAGCACACTCACTTCTTGCAGATTCTCCACTTAGTGACAATCTCCCTGATGAACAAATCATGAACTTAGGGGAGGTCGATAACCATTGCTGGGAGATGTATTTTGATGGTGCAGCTTCTTTCCATAAAGGGAAGCACCATGATCTACTCTTCCAGTAAAGGCAGGGGTAGGAATAATTCTCCTCACTCCATACTATGATGTGATGAGATTCTCATACTATCTTTTCAACCCCTGCACCAACAATGAAGCTGAGTATGAGGCTTTGATTGTCGGTCTGGATTTAGCCATCATAGTTTGTGTCAAGAGCATCAACATCTTTGGGGATTCTCAGTTGGTCATCAATAAAATTGCTGGATCTTACAAAGTTCTCAAGCCCAAGCTTCGCCACTACCATGAGTACACCATGCAGTTGTTGACTTAGATCCCCGAGGTTACCATCTACAAGGTCCCCCATGAAGAAAATACAATAGCATATGCTTTGGCCAAACTTGCCAAAGAGTTGGCATGTTCGGAAGATGAGTCCATTTCAATAAGGGTCCAAAATAGACAAATATTATCCCTTATTGACATTGAACTCATCAAGAGACTTTCTCTTGAAGGGGAGGTTGTCATTGCAAAAAAAGATGATGAGCTGGATTAAAGGCAATCATTCATAGATTATCTAACTAAAGGCAAACTACCTCAAGAAAAGTCACAAGCCCATCAGGTGAAATAGAGAGCTCTCTCCTATGCCCTCATGGATGGCACTTTGTCCGGTCTTTTGACCAAATGTGGTTACGTTGTTTAGACAAACATGAAGCCCATGGTATTATAACTGAGGTACATTGATTATGAATCAATCGTATAAAGATGAAAGTGAAGATCAAAAGACAAGGATATTACTAGCCTTCGATGATCACAGATTACATGAACATGGGTAGGAGATGCTATCAATGTCAGGTACATAGTGTGGTCCTCCATCAACCACCCATCATTCTACATCCAACATTGGCCTCATTGCCATTTGAGTGTTGGGGTACCAACATTATGGGTCCGATCGATCCTTCTTCTTCCAAGGGTCACAAGTTCATTATAGCTGCTACCGACTATTTTTCCAAATGGGCGGAAGTAGTCCCACTCAGAGAGATCACATCTCAATATGTGCTTCAATTTCTTTTAGGAAATATCATATATAGGTTTGGGGTGCCTTGATGAATTATATCTGATAATGGTACTGTATTTAAAAGCACAAAGATCAACATCTTCTCTAGAAAATATGGTATAAATTAGAGATACTCCACCATCTACTATCCCAAAGTTAATGGCTTAGCGAAAGTATTCAACAAAACTCTCATCATATCTGAAGAAGCATTGATGATAAGATAGTGGCATGAGCAATTGGTTGAAGCCTGGGCTACCACACACATAGAATCCCTTACCCATTTTCCTTAGTTTATGGGTCTGAAGCCGTTCTACCATTAGAAGTTCAGCTTCCATCACTTAGGAGAACAATGGGTAGTCAAATATCTATAGAGCAAATGCTAAGTTGCGGTTAGAAGAGCTTGAAGGTTTGGAGGAGAAACGCCTAGGGGCGGCCCAAAACCTCGAGTTGTACAAGAAAAAAATGATTCAACCTCCTTTATCACATGCACAAAATAAACAAAAATCTTTTGTCTCAGGCTATTTTGATATGGGAGCAAGCCCCAAGACTCATTCTTTCGCTCTAGGTCGAGTTTGATTTGTAGAGCATGATGCTTATGGGCTTTTAAAATGTATTACATTTCTTTAACTTGATCATTCAAATAAATACTTTGTTAGATTAATCTTCTTTCCATGTATTTATCTCATGTTGACTTTATTTAAGTGAGTCCCCATGCTTTCTTCTTAAACAATCATCATGCTTTAACTAGGTTGAGTATATAGTTAGGTTTAGGAAGTCCCAGGCTCCTTTCCTCTTGACTACACTTGAGTTGATATAAGTCCTCTGGCATTCACTCAGTTGAGGTCGGATGGCACAAGAGCGAAGAGACTATCCGATCAATTTCTATAGGAAGATGTGAGTCCCCAAGCTTTCTTCCACTTGTCTCAAGAGGGACCATATGTTGGTTGATGTTCTCTATGCTAACAGCAACTCACCCAGTGAGTACATCACTCTTGGCAGATATGAGTCCCTGAGCTTTCTCCTTGAGTTAGACATTGAATATTTATTTGATATATGACTAGCCATGTCATTTTTTTTCAGGGTGTTGGATTAACCCTTTAGTGGCCCCTTCCCTCACAGGCATTCTATTTGGATCACATTCTTTATGACCCTAGTTAGATACTACTTGGGTTACTTTTGGATTGGACAGTCCCCCTTTCCTAGTAGCCACCCCATGGTTGGAAAATGTCGGTAAATGCAGATTCTCCTTTGGTTGTAAATCTAAGATAGGTCAGTATAAGCTCCTTCTCAATTTGATCCTCAAACTAAGTTTGTGTTAATAATTAAATAAAAATAAATTTTCTTGTGGATTAGAATTCAAGCCCTAGGGCCCCTTTTCCAGCAGCATCATATCTTTGGGGCAATCGGTAGAACTCCCTATAGGAATTGCTTGACTACCTGAGTTGAGATAAATCCCCAAGTCAGCACTCACTCCGTAGTCGCCCTTAGGTTGGGTTCAATCTATTTTTGCCACAAGCAAGTTACCCCGGTAGTCAGTTCGCTTTAAAAGATGTAAGCCTATGATGCATTCTTTCTATCATGATTATCATAATCGACGACAGGTCTTAATTTATTGCCAAAATAATCATCCCTAGTGGCCATTTGCAATGGAAGATGTGAGTCCATGCGCTTTCTTCCCTAAATTGATCATTGCAAACTAAAAGGCACTCCTTTGGACGGATAGTTCTCCCATCGATCGGGAGGTTACTCCCTTTGGTTTAGAAAATCTAAGATAGGTCTAGGCTGATATAGGTTTCTTCTCAGTGTGATCCATCTCAAACTAATGGAATCCATCAAAATGAAAAATGAAATCAATCTTTGAATATCTTGAGTTGATCTAAGTCCCAAGCATTCACTTAGTAATTAGGTTGGGTCATTACCTTTATGTATCACTGACATTCTTTTAGTGGAAGATGTAATTCTCATGTTTTCTTCCCTAAATTGATCGTTGCGTACAGAAAGGCATTCCTTTGGTTAAATAGCCATACTTTGGACTACCCCTTTAGATTGGTAAATATGTAGTAGACTAAGGCCACCATGTTCCCTACTCAGTACAAACCATCACAAACCAATAGAACCCATCTCAAAAATCTAAAAATTTGAAACAAATCTAACCAACAAATAAAACAAAATTAAAATAATCAATCAACAAACCAAATCTTTCTTTGCCTCTCCTTAATGAGATGCAATTATTTCTAGCTCGCCAACAGACTTAGAATTTTAATCCCTTAGTGGATTTCACAGCCTTTCTTCCCTTATGGATGACTTGAACATGCCCTCCCCAGTGGAGAGTTCATTTATCTATCCTAGGTGGAACCAAAATAAACAAAATTAAACAAATAACAAACTGAAATAAATTCAACCTTCTTCCCCAGTGAAACTTCACTAAACAAACTAAACAAAATAATCTAATTTTAAACAAATCAAACTAATCTTCTCCTCAGCGAGACTCAAATATAAACTCAAATCAAATTCAAATCTCTCATCCCTTTGTGGATGATTTGAACCAGCTTCTTTAGTGGAAGGTTCACATATTCAATCCTTATAGGATTTTCCCTTCGCTCTCTTATGTCTTTGACATGAGTAGAGTCACTTTGTACTAAGCTCTGAATTCCTTCTACTCCTTTGATTAGGAGTAGATCATCTCATTATTTATGATGGTTGGTGTTTGATCATCACACTCATGTGGTGTGCCTTATCACCACACTTGACCCTTTATTGATTTTTAAGATGAGCTCTCAACCTCTCCAACTTAGACATAAGATTCCTCTTAGACTTTAAGAGACACTTCTAGTGGTAGGTGGACATCTAGCCTAGCCATAGAGGTTTAGAAGAGTTAGCCATAGAATAGGTCATGCCTTAGGGTGTTAGGAAATTTCCCTACCCCTTAGCCTAAACCAAATCCTTCCTTCCTTTAAAGTCAAACTCCAAAACTCATTTAAATTTTCTCACATCAAACCTAAATCAATTCCAGCCTAATTGGTTTTCTCCAAAATCAAATCAATGCCACATAATTGAAACCCATGATTGAAATTCCAAGTTCAAAAATCCTTCTTAAGGACTTAGCCTAAATCATATTCAAAACAATTCAAACTGACAAAACTTTCTCACAACTCATTTATATTCCTATTTATAATCACATATATAAATGAAATATAAATTCAAATCAATCAAATCAAATTCCAAGTTAAAATTCCAAATTCCAAATTCCAAATTCCAAATCTTGCCTAAGTCTTTTGATTTCCCTTCATGGACTTAGCCTAAATCAAATCTAAATCAATTCCAATTCATGATATTTTCTCATAACTCATTTATCTCATTTATATTCATATATATATATATATATATATATATATATATATATATATATATATATATATATAAATCAAATCAAACTAAACCCAAAATTCAATTCCAAATTCCAAACTTTTCCTTAGTCACTTTGATTTTCTCTTAAAGACTTAGCCTAGATCATGTTCAAATCAATTCAAACTCATGAAGTTTTCTCATAACCCATTTATATTCTCTTTTATATTCACATATATAAATGAAATATAAATTCAAATAACCAAAACCAACTCCAAAAATCAAACTCAAATTCAATCAAAATTTAACTTAAGCCTTTCAAGTCAAACTCTTGAACTTAGCCAAAGCTAATTCAAATCAAGCCAAACTCTTGATTTTCTTTCATGATTCAATCAATATTATAATCATGAATCCAAATATAAATACAAACTTTAATCACCAAATCAAAACCCTATTCAAAAATCAAACCCCAAATCCATCCCTGTTTTTCCTTTGAACATGAAATTCTCAAATGGATCAAAATTTATTTGACTTCAAACCACTTGCAAATGGACTTATATTTCAATCATAAGTCCATATACAAGTTCAACCACTCACACCAAGCTTTGACCAAGACATTTGACATATTTAAGCTCACTTGACTCAAAGTGGCTTAAAGTACCCCTTATGAGTCAAATTCTAATCCAAACCAAATTGGATTGAACCAAGTCCATCTAAACCTCTCATCATAACTAACAATCATCATGAGATGATCAATCACTCAAATTGGGTCAAACCAAGTCAAACCTATGGGTTGACCAAGTCAACACTTAGCCAAAATGAAACCCAATATAGCCAAAACTTAATCTAAGCCAAATTGATTGAAATCATTGATCTAAGTTAATTCATGACCTGTGTTTGAACTTGACTGAGTCAACATTTGAGCCTAATTTAGCCCAATTGGCCACTTGACCCAAGTTGACCTAACTTGGCCTAAAAAGTCAAAATATGTCAAAACTTGATCTAAGCCAAATTGATTGAAACCAATGCTTCAAGTTCATTCCAAAACACTTGTTGGACTTGACCAAAGCTCCACATAGCCAACTAGACCAAACCTAGCCCAATTGGCCATGAACTCAACTTGACCTAAATGGTTATTTTGAATTAAAATTGAATTAAACCAAAATTGATTGGAAATAAAGATACCAATCTCTTTCATATGACCAACCAAACCTAAACCTACCATGACCTAGCTCAAATAGGTCAAATGGGTCAAATTGGTCAACTTGACCCATTTGACCTAAATGAAATCAAATGAACCAAATTCAAACCTAAACCAAATTGAATCAAACCAAAGTCACCAAACATTTCAAGGTCATATGAACTTGACCTAGCCCTTGGTTTGACCCAATTTGACCATTTGGTCAACTTGACCCAAGTTGACCCATTTTGACCTAAATGGGTCAACATGTGCCAAATCACATCAAACCAACTCCAAATTCAATGAAACTTGGCCAAACCTATTTTCTCAACATACCAAACATACCAAATTCAAAAATCAAAAATGACCATTTTACCCCAAGGCCATAGGGTAAATTTTGGCCAAATTCATTTGGAATTTGGTCAAATCCTCCCATACCTACTTGGAACTCTCTTAGTGGATCAAGTGAACCCTAGGGAGAGTGGTGCACCCAACCCAATGGGTTTGGGTCAACCCAACCTAACCCAATGGCCAAATTGAGCACATGCTTTGAAATGGCCACATGGGAATCATGCTCCCACTCAATTGAAGCACATGTCCACTTCACCAATCCACTCCCTGACCTAAAATAAATCACATGGAATCTCTAACAACTCAAACAACCGACTGAATTAAGGCAATTGGATCAAAATGGTAAGCTCACTCATGGTCGTCTGATTGCCTTAGGGGGGATATACTCCCCCTAATTCCCTCTCATTCCAAGAGATCCATTGTCGATTGAGTGTTAGGAAGCCAGAGGAGCCATTTGCAAGTGATCCCAAGCTTCCTATAGGGAGATTGAAATTCCCATTTCTCAGTTTTCATCACTTGAAAACAGGGGAGCCTGATTGATTTTCCAACTTTCTCCACACTTAATATTAACTCAATTCCTTCTTCAAGCTTCATCAGAGGACCAAGTCAAGTGCACCCATACTCTTTCACAAGCTCCAAAGGTAGGAGGGGTGCCCTAGACCAAAGCTGAGCTCAAGCTAAAGAGGAGTTGGCCTCTAGAAGAATCCATTCAATTTCTAAGCCTCAAACTCTTAGTAAAGCTTCATCTCTAGGCAGAAGCTTCTCTAATGGCCGGTGATCACCTCCGCAGGTTATAAACCAGCTTAATTTCATTGTGTGTTGGTCCTTTCTAAAGAAAATCTTCACCCCATGAAAATCTAGCCGTTGGATGTAATCTTCTATGCATGATGGTGTGGGTAAAATTTGGGATCAATCCGAGCTCAATCTAGCTCGGATCTTCTCCTTGAAGATGGATAGTGTCTATTTTTTATTATCATTTGCAGGGATGAATCTCTGGTCATCCATTCTCACATTTTGGATGGACGACCATGATTCAAGACATGTAGGCCCGCTGTTTTATCCCTTTAGAACTGCAGATCCCATCATAGCCCTCTGATCCTTGATCGGACGGCTGAGGAGAAAGTGCGTAGCACCGCCGCCATGTGGCACTATGATGTGATGGGTTAAATACCCAATCCGGGCATGCCACGTGTAAAGCACATGCCGCGTCAGCGGTACACATGGCGCCGACAGATTAATAATATAATTAGGCTTTAATTAATTTTAATTTATCATATAAACTTTAAAATTTGATATATAAGCCTAGAAAAATCAAAAAAATATGAAATAAATTGCATTTAATAGATAATTTGATTTGGAATTTTATAAAATTAATTTTAATTGGTTTTGAATAGTGACTTTCTCTGATTTTAGTTTTATTAGGAATGTTAATTTACTAATTACCCTTTAATTAATCCCCTAATTATTCCCAAACTTCTTGAGTGTATTTTGGGGGATGACTTCTGCCTCCCAATTTTCTTGGGATTTATTTGTGGCTTAATTGGGAAAATTGCTAATTCATTTCCTAATTATTTTCTTAATGTAATTAAGTTAATTAAGGGTTTGATTAGTGATTTAATCCTTTTTGAAGTTGATTAAGGCATGTTTCAGTGAATATGAGGTTTAGGGAATAATTTTGGGGAATTTCTCCTAAGCTATTCCTTAAACCCCTTTTTTTCTTAATCCTCTCTTAATTAAGGGTTAATTCACTAATTACCTCTTAATTGATTTCATAAAATTCTAAAACTTTTCAAACTTAATTAATCTATCTTGGGTAGATGCTTAGGTGTTCAAAAGCTTAAGTCCATTAAGGAAATCAAAACCTGACTCACATGTGTGTGAGAGATTATGAAAGTACTTAAGCTTAAATCCCTTAGTTTAGTTAATCATTAATCACGAGCCAAATTTCATTAGGCTCTTCTCTTCCTAGGTGCATTGCAAATTTAAATTCCTTGTGAGATTTTATGTCATCTCATTGGCTCATAATTATTTGATTAAGCATGCTAAGGTGGTATAGGTAAGGGGTAATTAACACACTTAATTCATACCTTAATCTAATCAAAATATAAAATGGATCTAATCATCTAAAAATTGAACAAAAATATCAAACACATGTGAGAATGGGTTAAGGACAACAAACTCACCTCACATCTTTCAAATTAAATCAAACTCAAAACAAACTAAACCTTCATAAAAATAATTTGATTTACTTTAAGCTTTCTTATCTCATAAGATTGTCTTTAGGAATAAATTAGAGTGAATGTATTTACTTGCTTTCATCACTTGATTTCTTCTCTAGCATGCTAAATTTGTATGTCATATGAATTTCATGCATTCATGCTTTTCAAAAATTAAATTAAAAATAAAATATTTCTTTTATGTCAAACTTGCATGTTTTGGCTTAAGTTAGAAATATGAATGGCTATTATCACTACTAAATCCAAATTATTTTCAAAATATATGAATCAATTATCCAAAATTGAAAGTGTGCTACTTATACTTTATTTATAAGTTTGCATGTGAATATAAAAATGTGTATTATGTTTATTTCCTTTCTTTCCTCTTAACATGGATTTGAATAAGATGTCAAGTGTATAATTATTTTAAAAGAATATAACACTTGCTTAAAATCTACTCTTATCCTCTCCCATGTTATAATCTAAGAAGGCTCCTTACATTTGCACATATAAATTACATAAGTAAATATAAAATATAATACAAACTTTTGCATCTCTTCTTTTCCATTTATTTCTTTTTTACATGTGCTTGTATTTAAGGAAAGTGGTATATTAGTCTAGACAATCCCATGGTTGTGAGACTTTAAGTAGCCCTAAGTAGGTCCTGTACCTTACACTAGTAATTATCGTACTCACTTATGCCTTTCATACATTCATGTGTGCATGTGAAAATTGTAAAAGAAACCTCTCTTTTCTACTTAATAAAAATCATGCATCATACAACATTCAAATTTTCTTAAGTAACTCACTTAGTATTTATCATAAAGTATGCTAAACATTCTCATATGCATAGATATGCTTAGAATGCATCCATATCCATGTTATGCATGCTAGGAAAAAAATATAGTGATGTGTGTTTTGTGAATTTAGTTCACTTTACTTAATCTTAAAATACCTTTCTTTTTGGATAGATTTGTTTAGAGTTAATCTAAACTTAAGATTAATTAAAACATATAATAAGACATTCACTAAATAAAACTAAGCTTGAACCTACTTTAGAAATTATTTAGTAGGGAAGGAAAGAGAAGTTCTCTTCTCTTTTCCTTCTCTTTATAACACTTAATAATTAATTATAGTTCACTTAAAACAAATCAAAACACAAAATAAAATTAATCCAAATCAGTAAAATAACTTAAATGAAACCACCCTCTAAGTTGAACATCTTTCACACTTAGAAAATACAAACCTTAAAGCCATAACTAAGCATACCTTACAAACCTTCTAAAGCACACATATTAGGCTAAGTCACGACTTCTAGCTTTAGGTGAGGGTGGTGCATAGTTTGATGTTTTGTGTTTATTTTATGATATATGTTTTAGACTGGATGTTAGGGTAAATGCGTAGAATGAATGGTAGGATGATTTAGTCTAATCATTATTTTCTATAGGAGATTGTGCTTATGGGGCGATGTCATAAATAAAAATATAAATACTTTTGATGTGCAGCTGCTTTTACCCCTAAGCATAATCCAATAGGCCAGGTGGACTTAGTCACCCATGTTTGGGGGTGTTAAGTCCAATATACATGCTTGAGATTTGTATGATTTGTTTAGCTAATCTATTTTACAGGTGTTAGTTAGACTTTACTTTTCCTTTTCATGTAATTTTTGCAATTAAGATTTTGGAATGATTGTTATGGGAGATTAGGATGAGCATTGGTCATAAGATTTCATCTTATGTACCATGTGAAACCTTTGGACCAACCACATTCTAACCATCCAAAAGAAGGAACCGAAAAGAAAGAAAGAAGAAAGAAGAAATGAAGACCCCCATAACATGAATTTCTTACTTGATTGTAATTTAATTCATTTGTAATCCGGGTTGTATAAGGGTAGAGCTCGACTACCCATATTTGTTTTCGAGTTTGTGCGGTGGTGCCCGACCACAAATGATATTTTTTTTTTTTGTGTTAGCTTTATAAATTGATTGATGATTTGTTTAGCTTGTGCATTAAGATGACATATTTTCTTAGTTTCTTCCTTACTTTATGTATGGCCTGTATGTGGATTAGGCTCTTAGAAAAAAATAAATCTTCTATCAAATTAATCAACTCAAAATTAAATAAATAATTCATAATCTCATTTAAAGCCTAAGTTAAAATTAAGATAAAAGAATTAATAACCTCTTAGCTGGATGAGTACTTTTCTTTATAATATCATGCACAAATGCATCTTATTTCACTTTTGATTGGAGGGCTTTCACCCGTGCAGTGAACTTGACTTGACCTTTGAGAGCCATGGTGGAAACACACCTCCCCCATTCTCATTGATTTTGGCCAATAATCTTATTTCTTATGCATTAGACATATAAATCCTATAAGACTAAGTCAAATGATTGTCCAAAAATGAAAATAAAAATATGACATGATTTGCATTAGATTTAAGTCATTAAAGCATGCCCTTACTTGATCTAGTCTATTAGGGAGTGAGTTTAAGGACTTAGCCTCTTTCTAAATAAATAACAGCCTAGTTATCTTGCATAAAGCATATGACTTCCCTACATGAATTTGAAATCGTAGGATGAGTTAGTTGGCATCCACCCCCAGGTGCTTGTAAGTCCAAGCAGTCGGGTGGTTTGTCCTCTTTTATGGAAGCAAATCAAATACCTACTTTTCTCCTTAGATTTAGGTCGTGCATTTGGCCCTCGCCAAAGCTCCCTAAATTTAGGTTTTGAGGTTGCCTCTCCCTTCTATGGTCCATAAGCATAAATCCTCAGCTCTTAGGCATCTTCTATGACCTTGTATTATGGAATTATAAGCCTAAACTTCTAATAAAAATCAACTCAAATAAATTAAATCAATTTCAAAAATGTAAAGCCCAACCATAAGGTAATTTGGGATGCTTACTAGGCCTTCTAATATCCTAAGCATCCCCTACTTATTTTCACTTAGCTTCGATAAGAACTCCCTCCTCTTGACCGATCCCATTTGAATTTATAAATAAAACCAATCAATTAATAATCCTACCTATTGAAATCTTTGAAAACAACGATCATTTATCTTAATTGAGAGTTTTCCTAAGGAATCTCATTCCTTATGGTGTAATTAACTATGAGGGCTTGCCCCTGTAAGGAACTTAATGAACCTAGTTTAAAAACCCTACTTTATTTTTCCATGTAAAGTAGGGGAAGAATATTTGACACATCATCCAGCAGACCCATAAGTTCTTAGGAGTCCTTATTTAGGTGATTAGATCCATTGTAGGGTGGTGACTTCTATCTTTCGAGATAGTACATATTTCCTCAATGTCGTACCTGATCACCCTAATAAGTACACTTGTGATTCTATGTTGTGTCCATCTAAAGAAAAGAAGTGATCATCATCATATCAAAATTTTCCTCCTTCTCTCTTCCCTTTTTTTTTTTTCTTTTCATCTACCTTTCTGAGGTGGATGAAGATAAGAAGGAAATAGGAGGAAGAAGGAGGACACAACAAATTTTTGAATGATGAGATGATGATCGCTCACTTTTGAAAATTTCACCCACATAACCCAAAGGATAAAGAAGTCTTATTATTATACCCGAGAGTGGGGGACTCAATCATGGTAGTCATAAACAGAGAAAAAGGTGGGAATTTATATTCTATCTATTATTCTAGTAAATCTTTGTGAGGTGCCGAGTTAAATTACCCACAAATAGAGAAGCTTTCACTCACGATAATCATCTTGTCCACAACAATGACCTTATTTTTAGTCACACTCTATATAAGTTGTCACTGATATCCCTCTTAAATTTTTGCTAGTTAAGCCTGATCATTCGGGAAGACTGCTAAACATCCTATAGAATTAAGCAAGCTTAATGTGTCATACTCACCTCGAACTACGATTAAAGCTCAACCACTCATAAATTTTCTTGTTGACTTCAATAACTCATAGGATATTCTCAATATGGAGCCTTTATGATGACTATATGTTGATGGATCTTTGGTGAACTAATCATGGGAGCAAACATAGTGTTGAAAAGTCCAACATGAATTACAATAGCATAATGAGTTAAATTTGGCTTCAATGTGACAAACAATCAAGCCGTATGAAGCTCTACTCGTCAGACTAAGATTTGATAAGGGTTTGGAGCCGTGCATTTGGAATCTTATTCAGACTCACAACTTATGGTAAGATAAGTAAATGGAGAATACAGAGTCTGAGATAAGTCCTTGATAAACTATTTGCTTATAGTAAAATCGAAGATAAGGCAACTGAATTTAGGATCGAGCAAATCCCCATAGAAGAAAACTAACTTGTTGACTTAGTATCCTAAGCTAGCAGACTCGAGGAACACTCGTCCATTCAACTCACCAACCAAGCATTAAAGAAGAAGGAAATTAAATTGCTAACCTGTTATCCAGAGTTAGCGAACTCGGGGAGCACACGATCATTCAACTTTCCCAACCAGCACTAAAGAAGAAGATCTAATAAAAATAGATCATGAATTCTTGCCAAGTTGGGTCGACCCATCATCAATTACTTATAGACTGGTGAAATTGAAAAAATGTCTAAGTATTTGAGGAGGTTTAAAATCTAGGCAACCCAATATATGTTGATAAGAGATTAGATATTCAAAAGATTGGAAACCTCACTCAACCTTAAATATGTGAAAGAGGTTGAACAATTGATGATTCTTGAGGAAATATATTCTGGCGAGTGTGACAGCCACTCAAGAGAAAGGACACTCACCCATAGAATTCATAGGCAGGAATATTTATGGCCTACACTCAAAAAGCATGTTGAAGAGTTCACAAAGAGATGTGGTGCTAGAAATTTGTAGCACTTCAACAACAGCCTTTGCAACCCATCACCAGTCTTTTGCCAATCACCATTTGGGGAATACTTAATAGGTACATTGTTAGTCGCCACAGACAAAAAAGATTTATATTAGTTATGATCAATTATTTTAGCAAATGGATCAAGGCAAAGTCACTAACAAAGATCACTTCTCAGATAGTAAGAAACTTTATTTAGACTAATATCATTTGCTGGAATGATTTACCATTGGTGATAGTCACTAATAGGCCTGAATTCACCAAGAAAGGCCTAAAGAAGTTCTACGAGTCTCAAGAGATCAAGCTAAAGTTTACATTAATGCATCACCCTTAGAGTAATAGAAAATTAAAAGCCTCCAACAAAATATCTTCAACTTGCTTAAGAAAAAGGTCGAAGCAGCCAAAGCTAAACATGTATACAAAGTACCCGCAATACTCTTCCTATTGATGCAACATAACCCTTGCCCTTCACATTGTCTCATAATACAAAAGTTGTCTTGCTAGTTGAGTATGAAGTCCAAAGTCAAAAAGTCTTGACAATGGAAATAATGGAGAATGGAGATGGCAAGTTGGTTCAAGTAAACTCGAAAGCCATAGGAAGTCACACATGACATGCTTGAAAAACTTAGGATTGAGGCATCACTCATACAAGAGATAACAAAAAGTAGATTGGCCAAGTACTGCAACCATTATGTGAAGAAGAGGCATTTCAGAAGTGGCTGCCTAGTGCTTGAGAAAGTAGACATCATTGCATGATAAAATATTTAGGCAAGCTCGCTCACAATTGGAATGGACCTTTGATAATCAAAGAGCAAGTCGATCCCAACGCATACTGACTATAACCTCATTCTAGCAAAGATGTACTAAGAGCATGGAATGCCAAAGATATGAAGAAGTTTTATCAATAAAGAAAATTCTTTCTAATTTGTAGTTGTTTTGAGTATAATGTATCTTCATATTTTCAATAATAAATTTTTTTATTTTCTTCCTTAAATAAGTTAAGTAGGGTAATGATATCTACCTAAGGAGCATCCTCGAGCATTAAATATGAAGCTTATACTGAGGAGCTACATGATGACTCATGATACTTGACGCAACATTTGTTGCCCAACGATCCCACTCAGGGAGCTGTGAAAGCTCAGTAGAAGATACGAATACTTGGTGTGCCACTCTGACCCAAGAAATGTTGATGTCGAATCGAGAAAGCCCTTGATGCAAGAACACTTGGGAGCTGCATAATGGTTTAGGATACGATGTCCCATTTTTAGCTCAAGAAAAATGCCTATTCGGGGAGTGATAAATGCCTGAGTAAGAGATCTGAATACTTGGCATGCCATACTTGGCCTGAGAAATTGAGTTAGATAAGCTACCCAGAGTTTGATTGAAGATCAATAGTGTAAGACCAACACTCCATAAGATCGATAACTAAACTCAAAAAACCAACTCTTCTAGTTGGAAACTACAAAGACCAACACTCCATGTGGTTAGAGACTACAGTGTAAGACGACACCTTGTGAGGACGATAACTAAACTCAAAAATACCAACTCTCTACAAAGACAACACTCTATGCGATAAGAGACACCCCATGAGGTTGGCATTAATCTCAAAAAGACAACTCTCTTGGTTGGCAACTACAAAGAACATTCTTGATTTGTGCTTAATGGAAAGATGAGTCGCCTTGTTTAATAAAAAGCCACGCCGATGGAGAGAAAATGCAATAAAATCTACTCATAGAAAGGTTCAACTCACATGTCTTAAGGAAAGCAATAAAACTACAATCAAAGAATTTTATGGTAAGAAAGTGTGGTAACATAGATGCCACATCAAACATTAAGTGAAAAAATGATTACCTAAATTTTGTGAATATCTCAAATGATATGGGTTATAAAGAAATAATTAATGCATAATAGTAATTTTATTATCCGAGTGCCCTCGGTGCCTTTTTTTCTCAACATATAATCAAATAAGAAAGTTCATGCTAGAAGGAGAGTGAAGTAACGACCTCGCAGATCTCACCCTCATGGTTGTGAAGTTGCATTGGCACTCCACCTCAAGGACTACCCTATTGCGGCTTTAACTCCAACTGTGACCACAAGTTGCCTATATCCTGCTTGGATGAGTTTAGGACTTCTCTCAGGAGGGTGACCTCCCCTCATAGAGTGATGACCTCCAACTTAGATTGGTCACCTTCATTTTGTTCAATTGATTTGATTATACGTGTTAGGGTAGTTCAAAATGATCTATTGAATAAGTAGAGTGATTGATAAAATCAAATTGAATTTAGTTTGCTTGAATGAATTTGAATTGAGTTATAAGATTGCGGTGGAGTTAACTTGGATTGAGGTCCAAGTTAGTTTGGCTTGGACCTTAGATTAGAAAATCAAATTCCATTAAGATTAATTGATAGGTTTGAGGTTGGTTTAACTCTATCCACATGAACTTAAGTTTGGATGAGTGCATAGGTATGAGTCTTGGTTTAGGCCATGGGATAGGTGGAACCTGATTTGTCCCAAGGTGGGCTCTGAGCTTAGGGGTATGTCTTCTAAGTCTCTAAGCTTAAGTTTTAGTGTCCTCTTTATGATTAGAAGTGTCCCAACACTAAGGAAATCGAAGTGTCTAGAAGTTTCCTAGATCTAAGATGGGGAGGATTAATTCTCACTCTAAAAGTGAGATCAACATTGATCCTTAATTTTAAAATGATCAAATCCTAGGTTAGATTTAAAATTTTGATCTAGGCTTAGATAAGGTTTGAACCCAAAATATGGAGTTAAAAGTTCTTTAAGTCTCATACAAACCTAAAATTTTTATGTTAAAAAAGGTTTTCAACTAGATTAAAATTTTCTATTAAAGTTTAAACTTCATCCAACCTCTTCATTCATCATATTTCAAGTTTAGTTTTGTATTCAATAGTTGAACAATAGGTTCTAAAATGAAGTTCAAATAAGGTTGGAGCATGTTTCCAACTGGGTTCAAACACATAATATAAGATTTGAACCTAGTTTGAAGCTTATTTTATTCTTGTTCAAATTAGGTCTAAACCCCATATTATGCATTGTAATCTTTTTCATAGCTCATTTGAATTTCATTTTTGAACTTATGTCTCCTTCATTTTATAACCTAGGACTACTGTCATTTAAAGGTATAATATATGCATTGTAATCTAAATATAAAAAGTACATTAACCCTAACCTATCTAGTATGCATTGGAAATGATAACATTAAAGAGCCTGTTGAAGGTTTTATGGAAGATTGATCACTTAAGCTTTAAGATTTTAGAAGATGGAGAAGGTGCTTTGAAGAGAGAAATTTGAGTTGTTTTCTTTCCATGATAGTATAAGGGAGTATGATTCAATATATATATATATATAAGGCAATTGGTTTGAAATAAATATTGTTATATTTCTCTAAACTAAAATATAGAAAAAAACATTTGTCCAAATACAATTACTATGAGCAATTTAAAATCATTTTTAAACATATGCTCATAAAAATATAAATATAATAAGAATGAATAAAACCTGGCCAATTTGATCCTATCCACCCAACTTGTTAAATAATTGAATTTGGACAATATTTTTAAAATATTTTTAATGTTCTCTTGACTTGACCCAACTTAAATGTATTATATATCTTGATTAAGTAAAAACATCTTCACTTGATAAAATTTGAAACTTTAATGTGCATATGAATCATATTGACCACAATGACTAATATAACTTTAGATCACTATTTTTTTATGAACTATGTGCAAAACTAGAGCACTTTATCTTGATTTTAAGTAGTTTTGGACTCTTCTCAATGAAAAGAATTCATAAAGTATTGATGTTAGCATTGTAACCATTTAAGCAATACCTAATACTAATATGACATGCACATGTTGTGTAGAAATGACTAGGGTTCTAATCATTATCCAACTTGATATGTGTAGTTTAGAATTCAAATGTATGCAAATTACATGATTTTTGCTTGAATAACTTCATCATATTGGATCATATTATTACTATTATTATTATTATTATTATTATTATTATTATTATTATTATTATTATTATTATTATTATTATTTTGTTCACTCAAATTCATAAGGTGGAGCTTTATTATAGTGTATGCTTGATTTATATCTATGACCTTGACAATAACTTCTAAGGTCCTTACCGACAGGAATAATTGACACCCACATATTGAAACACATTATTTAATTATGATTAAGTCATAATGTGAATGGATTTCAAAATTAATTTCAAAATTTTAAATTATATTTTAAGCTACTTTTTCATTTGAGAAAACATAAAAAATTTGTTATTGAACATATTCATATGGCAAGCTATATCAATATTAATAAAATTTAATTGAATAAGTCTACAAATTAGTAACATTTAAAAATCAAATAATATATCGATAGTTGAAAATATTTTTGATAATTTATAAGTCAAATAATAATAATAATAATAATAATAATAATAATAAATTCCCAAAGCTGAACGAGGTAACGACTATTTGACCTTCTGTTTATTCTTTATTTTTTCTCGCTCAACTGCAGCCGTCTACACCTCACCTTCACGGCTTCTTTTTCCATCAAGTCTCCCATGTCTCCTCGTCCCTCCAACTTCTACCTTTTAACCCAAACCGTCCTCCTTTTCCTCTTCTCTGGTTCCACTTCATTGTCCTCGCAGGCGGCTTCGTTACGGGCGACTTACTTTTCTGACATTCTCGGCCGCGCCAGAGATGAGCTTCCGTGGCTTCTCTCTATCCGTCGACTAATCCACGAACATCCCGAGCTCCGATTTCACGAGCATAACACCAGTGCCCTGATTCGCTCCCACCTTGAAACCTTAGGCATCCCTTACTCTTTCCCATTTGCCGGCACTGGAATTGTTGCTCAAGTCGGTTCCGGTGCCTCTCCTATCATCGCCCTTCGTGCTGACATGGATGCTCTCTCCCTTCAGGTCGTCCTTATTCTTAATTTTGGTTGATTTTGGAATAGAGTGAGATCTTTGTTGTTGATTGATGCTTGCGGAGATGTATAGGAACTAGTGGATTGGGAGCATAGGAGTAAGGTTGATGGGGTAATGCACGCTTGCGGGCATGACGTTCATGTCGCGATGCTGCTGGGTGCTGCTAAGTTACTGAACGAGCGGAAGAGCAGTCTTAAGGTAATTTAGTTCATTCATGAATTTCCATAATTATGCACATCTTTCGGGCTTGCGGCGTGCGACATGTTTGAAGTCAGTTAATTAAGAGAGTTGCTCAGAGCCCACCTTGGGACAAATAGGTTCCACCTATCCCATGGCCTAAACTAAGACTCATACCTATGCACTCATCCAAACTTAAGCTCATGTGGATAGAGCTAAACCAACCTCAAGCCTATTCAATTAATATTAATTGAATTTGATTTTCTAATCTAAGGACCAAGCCAAACTAACTTGGACCTCAATCCAAGTTAACTCCATTGCGATCTTATAACTTAATTCAAACCCATTCAATCAAACTAAATCCAATTTGATTCTATCAACCACTCTAATTATTCAATAGATCATTTCGAACTACCCCAACACTTATAATTAAATCAATTGAACCAAATGAAGGTGACCAATCTAAGTTGGAGGTCATCACTCTACGAGGGGAGGACACCCTCCTGAGAGAAGTCCTAAACTCATCCAAGCATGATATAGACAACTTGTGGTCACAGTTGGAGTTAAAGTCGCAATGGGGCAGTCCTTGAGGTGGAGTACCAATGCAACTTCGCAACCATGAGGGCTGAGATAGCATTATTGTAGAACTCGGTCCAGTCGTAGAGTACTTCACTTCTCCTTTCTAGCATGAACTTCTTATTTGATTATATGTGCGAGAAAAGTGGGCACACTAAGGACTAGCACTCGGACCCTGTAATAAAATTACTATTATGCATTAATTATTTCTTTATAACCCATATCGTTTGAGATATTCACAAAATTTAGATAATCATTTTTTCACTTAATGTTTGATGTGGCATCTGTGTTACCACACTTTTCTTACTGGTCTATAAATTCTTCGTGATTGGAGTAGTTTATACTTTATTGCTTTCCTTAAGACATGTGAGTCGAACCTTTCTATGAGTAGATTTTATTGCATTTTCTTCTCCATCGAGCGTGGCTTTGTTAAACAAGGCTGACTCATCTTTCCATTAAGCACAAATCAAGGATGTTATTTGTAGTTGCCAACCAAGAGAGTTGGTCTTTTTGAGTTTAATAGCCAACCTCATGGGGTGTCGTTCTTATTTATAATCGTCAATCACATAGAGTGTTGGTCTTTGTAGTTGTTAATTTGGATGACCCTATTCTTCTATATTTACAAGTCAACCACCTTCACCTATTCTTCTATATTTACAAGTCAACCACCTTCAATTTTAACTTTTCAAATTGACAATCAATTATTGAAATTCATAGCAAAAGTCCAACCCATATTTTTCATTTTTTTTTAATTCCTAAAGATTTGATCGTGGCACATGCAAATACATGAATTTGATACAACAATAACAAGCTTTTATCCCACTATGAATCGGCCATTTGCCATCCTATTATGTGTCAAATTCTCATTTAATTCAAGTATACTAAGGTCATTCTTTATGCATCTTAACCAAGTCTTTTTAGGTCTACCTCTACCTTTCTTAACATAAGACAAATCTAATGCATATACTCTCCTAACCGGGTTATCGGACGGCTGACGCTTTATGTGGCCAAACCATCTAAGACGACTCTCTCTAATTTTATCTGCCACTGGAGCTACTCCAACTTTTTCCCTAACATACTCATTTCGCATTTTTTTTTCTAAGAGTAAAGTCACTCATCCACCTGAGCAGTCACCCTATTCTTCTATATTTACAAGTCAACCACCTTCAATTTTAACTTTTCAAATTGACAATCAATTATTGAAATTCATAGCAAAAGTCCAACCCATATTTTTCATTTTTTTTTAATTTCTAAAGATTTGGTCGTGGCACATGCAAATGCTTGAATTTGATACAACGACAACAAGCCTTTATCCCACTATGTGGGGTCGGCTACATGAATCCTTCTTCTCCATTGTGTCCTATTATGTGTCAAATTCTCATTTAATTCAAGTATACTAAGGTCATTCTTTATGCATCTTAACCAAGTCTTTTAGGTCTACCTACCTTTCTTAACATAAGGCAAATCTAATGCATTTACTCTCCTAATCATCATTGACGATGCTTTAAGTGGCCAAACCATCTAGAGACTCTCTAATTTTATCGCCAATCGGAGCTACTCGAACTTTTTTCCAACATACTGCCAGCATTTTTTTTTCTAAGAGTAAAGTCACTCATCTACCTGAGCATCATCATCTCTGCAACACTTAACTTAGTCTTATGCTTCTCTTTTATTGGCTAATATTCTACACCATAAATCATTGCAGGTCTTATCACCATCTTATAAAAAATTTCCTTTAAGTTTAAGTGGTATTTTCAATCACACAACAAACCAGATGCATTCCTCCACTTCAACCATCCAACATGAATTCTACTAATAACATCTTCATCTATTTCACCATCATTTTGAACAATAGAGCCTATATATTTGAATCGCTCACTCTTTTTAATGTCTTGTTCACCCAATGTCACAATACTATCACTAGAACTTCTACAACTAAAATTACACTCCATATATTCAGTTTTAGATCTACTTAAATGAAAACCTTTAGACTCTAAGGTTGATCTCCGTAATTCAAGTTTCCCTTGGACTCCCTCTCTAGTCTTATCAACAAGAATAATATCATCAACAAAAAGCATACAACAAGGTGCATCTTCCTGTAAATGCCTAGTAAGAACATCCATAACTAAAGCAAAAAGATAAGTGCTAAAACTGATCCTTGATGTAATCCAATTGAAATAAGAAAATATTTTGTCAATCCTCCTTATGTTTGGACGGAAGTAACAGCTCTAGTATACATATCCTTAATGACTTGAATATACCCAATATTAACTTCTTTCTTTTCTAGAGCTCTCCAAAGAATATTTCTTGAAACTTTATCGTAAGCTTTCTCTAAATCAATAAATATCATAGGAAGATCCTCCTTACTTTCTCTATACTTCTCCATCAAACCTCTTAACAGATGTATATCATCCATAGTAGATCTACCTGGCATGAAACCAAACTGATTGTGAGAAACTTTTGTATCACTTCGTAATCTATGCTCAATTACTCTCTTTCATAATTTTAATGTATGACATATTAACTTAATTCCTCTATAATTTGCACACTCTTGTGCATCACCTTTATTCTTAAACATAGGAACCAACAAACTCTTTCTCCACTCATTTGGCAAATACATGGGTTTGATAAAAAAAAAGAAAAAAAGGAGGGTGATTAAATTGTAATTACATATGTATTTGGTGGTTGATTTGTAAAAATCTTTTTTTTTATGTACCACATGATTCTTATATGTTTGCATATCTAACACTCACATTTTGATATTTACATGCATAATACTCAAATTATTAATATCACATCAAATATACCACTATTCTTACCTTTTAAAAAGAATACAACTTTTTATGCATAAGTGTTAGAAATGTATATATTAAATTTCATGTGCTTGATATGTAAATACATAAAAATTGTGTGGTATGTTGTAAATCTTTTTTTCTTTTAAAATGGGAGAAATGATAAGCATAATGTAGATTATGTGTGCTTAAATTTAGAAATAATGTTGTCGTAATATACGTAAAGAGCAATGGCTCTCACTGCACAAGATCAATTGGAGATTTTTAAGTTAACGCATTTTACTATCATACAAAATAATGCCTAGTAAAATACTAATTTTTTGTGTACTTTTTTTTTGTGAACTAGTGTCACTCGAAAATCTCCAACACCCTTTTAATTCAAGGCTTATAGAGTTGTATTAAAATGAGGAGCATACGTGTTTGATTTGCATGGACAAGATACATGACACCCCGAACCAAACTTGAGAGTTTCAGGTTTGGCTCAACCCTTTCATGCTATGGATGATGTTTGGATCACCAGGTAGGAAACTTAGGAAACTTGTTTCGGGTTTGAATTGGCCTAAAAACCTAAGTCTAACTTAAATGATGAGATATTTCAAGTATGATTTAAATTTTGGACATTTCAAGTAGCAACATGGTTTTCTATTTTTTTAATTCAAAATTTTGTGTGCTTGAGTTATGTTAGATTTGGTTGGCTCAAACTACCCATTGTGATTGATAGCTACATGTATTAATAAATGAAAAAAAATATTAAAATTCTTCACCAATAAAAACAAAATAAATTTTATAAGGATTCAAAAAAATTGAATTTAGACCCATGTAATGTGTGACTGAATATTGAGGTGGCACGTTTAGTGGCTTATTATATTGTTGATTGCCTCAAATTATTATATTTTAATATTTCTATGAAATGGCTTTCTATTTTTTCAGTTCAAAATTTTAGTGCTTGAGTTATGTTAAGTTTGGTTGGATCAAACCACCCAATGATCAATAGCTACTTGTATGAATATGTGGTGAAATTTTAAAATGCATCACCATTAAATATGAAATAAACTATTTATGTAGGCATTATTAAAAATTTAATTTAGACCCCATTTAATGGAAGATTAGATATTAAGGTGGCGTATAGTCTCCCATAAAATTGTTGGAACTAAATCATGCTTGTATGAACATATTGGTTTTGTGCAGGATATATATAGATGGTCTAACATCAATTGTTAATATCTTTGGAGCTATAGCGGATGCTACATCATAGATTCCATTCTTCTTTTGAATATCTTGTATTACTAATATGCATGTGTTGCCATATCCATGCATAACTCTTTGAATTTGTTCACTATTTATTAGATGTTCGTGTTGTCTTTTCAGGCGAAAGTTGGAAGATCTCTTTAAAGTCTAAAAAGTATCACATTTCATAAAAAAAATAATGTTAGTTGTAATGTTATGTAAAGAAAACTTGAGTGTATTTGTTAGAAATTTACTAGAGTTCACTCCCATGTCACTGTTGGGTAGTTTATATCTGGAGCTTCATACAGTGTCTTCAACAAGTATAGTAATACCTATGACCTAAACCACCGCATGTATCGTGTTAATACATGTTCTCCCCTACCCCCCTCTCCCCTAAAAAAAAAGGTTACCAATTACAATGCAACCTATCTTATTCTCTTACTCACTTACATTGCAACATACATTTGGTGATAATCATTCCACTCAATATTTGTTTTCCCTCTTCAATTTACCATTTTGAACCTAGGATCCATCGATGCTATATTAATGTGTGGCAAGTAATCAAAACTAGTTTATCATTCTATTTGAGAGGTGTCAGTCCATCTTGTTCTAGCTAAACAGTGGAGCTCGAGCATGCAAAATATCCTCACCAACTATGCATCTGTGATATGCAATTTAATCTGATTTTTGTATGGTTCTAAATAACCTTCGTCAAGCAAAATGTTATGAAACTTTCATTAGTGAGGAAATACAAGGATATATTTTGCGTACTATATGGTTTTGCAATAGGTCATTGAGTACATCATTGAGTACTATATGGTTTTGTCGAACATGCTCTTTGTTCCACTTTTTGAGATTTTCAAGATTAAGCAATTCATTAAAATGAGAATAAATAGAACTTGCCATGCTTATATAATAATTTATAAAGCTTTTTTCTATGACTTATGCTCAACCCATTTTGGTATAGTGGGCAAAGGATATGGAGTGTTGGTCTACCAACATGAAGATAATCATATGACCACACCTGAAATAGTTATAAACAATCAGCCATAGTAGTATATTTGGATTTTATAAATTCATTCAACTCACTATACAAGTGAGCCAAGATTGCTCTACCTGAAAAAAATTTGTTGAAAGCTTTTACATTCTCCAATATTGGTATGTACTACAAGTGAACCTCAAAACTAGGTGTATTAGACAATAAAAAATAATCAATCATAAATAGAATGCACGCCTGAATGTGCCTCATGAACTCAATCTTGTTTAGCTCAGCATATGAATCTTTCAAAAATTCTATCTTAGCCATCTTAGTAGAATATAAGTTTGTTTATAAGCTTGCCCTACTTGGAATGTAGAGCTAATTTTAGGATTAATTGAGTCATGATATAGCACATGTTGTTCAAGATGTCGATACAATATATTATCACAACAAGCTTGAGGGACATTTATCTGAATGTTCAGAATTATGGCATCCTGTAGTGTGACCGTCATCTCTTGAACAAGCATATAGAAAGTGGTAGATTGTAGCTACCATCATTCCACTAATGCAAGAAGTGACTAATCTAATGTATTGTAATTGGCTAACACTATCCAAGCCAACCATGCGTAAACCATCCATAAATCAAGGATAATTTATTAGCCACTCTAAATCATAAGTAGTGGGAGACAGCCTTCAAAATAGACCCTTGCCAAAATAATACAAAAAATTATAATCATGATAATTGAATTTTGATAAGATATTTATGTAAGAAATCATTATAAAAATACTTATTATCAAGATGGATGACTGTCTGCCTACAATGGCCGGATGCATTGTTGGAATGAAACTCGACTAGAGCTGAACTATTAGCTACATCATCTCTAGCATGCCTTTGATGTTTGTGTTTATCTTACTTGACAGCTTTCTTGGCCATTGTACCTACTTAATAATATTAAAAAAATAGCAAGATAGAAATAATATGGTCAATGTATGCTATATTATTATGTAAGTTCATGATACCTGTTATGGGAGTTATTTGGTCAAGTAGACCTACTATGATCAATACTTTTATATAAACCACACTGTTTCATCTATGAAATTATTTATAGTATTTTGTTTGCAGCTTTCCATATCGTCCTCGTAAGCTCAAATATATCACACTAGTAATCGTACGATGGTCCTTTGTCACAATCAGGTATAACATAAAATATTGTTTTGTAAGTTAGGTTGTAGTAATTGAATATGTAGTACTCTCAAATATATGTTTGATGGTTAAGTTGTCTTTGCTTTAAGATAAAAATAATATGCGCACAGGACATGTGATATGTTTGTGGTCAATTATAGTATGCTTACATATCCCTTCCCCAGAAGATCAACTTTAAAAGACCTACAAGATATGTCAAATGCCTGAACTTCATGTGCATTTTCATGTGGGCTTGGGAAATCATCTAGCTTCTTATTCATATCTTATACTCTTTGTTTTTGATGTAACTATAAATTAATTATCAATCTTCTGACAAATATCATTGTTCATTTATTTCCAAAAAAAGGCCATAATATTGTAGTAAATAGAACACATAAGTGCCCGCATGGGTATGTCATGTATGTGCATGATTCAACATTCAATTAAAACATTATGAAATATTTGTAGTCATTGTATCATACATACTCCCTCTACTATGTGTTAGTGGCCGCCACTTTGTAACATCTTGCTCCAAGTAACTATTGACGTGCTTTTACCTAAACATTTCTTATATTGAGTATACATTTGTTGAATGTTCAGATAATATCGCTATTTCCTATAATATACATCTTGGATTGGAGAAATTTTACATTTGATATTTTTGTTACTTGTATCGCCTTCTTGAAGTTCTTCCTTAAGTGTCTCAAGTAGTGGCAATGAGAGGCCTATGAGAATATTTCTTTGCAATCATGGACTAACCCTGCATATTTATCAGAAATGAAATATAATTCTCTCTTGATTGAACCCATGATTTTAAAAGCAAGACCAGATCGGTCATCCTGATCGGTTTAATTGTGAACCAGTCCTCTAGCAAGTTTAGTCTAGGCTCAAACTCACTTTTGAACAAAACAGATTAAAATTGGTGGTTAAACTGATGAACCGATAAATCAGGTTGGTCGGTCTAATCGATTTAAGCGTGAAGTGGTCATCTGATTTGTTAAGTGCAGGCTCAAAATCATTGCCGCACAAAATCAGACAAGCTGATAGTTGAATTTGTGAATCAAATTAATTTTTGATGAATTGCATAGTTCTAATATTAATCAATTTTTGGCCTTTTGATTTTAATCGGATGGATAGAACAAAGAACTTAGAGTGAAAATAGAGAAAATAATTAAAATATCACGCCCCATAATTTTGACTTGGAGTCATTTTCAAAATATTCAAGTGTGGAGTATCTTAAATTAGAAATTTATATATTGAATTATTAAAAATTATCATTATTGTAACATTATTATATCGTTTAAATTATATTAGAATAATTTTAATATTTATTATGTCATTTGTTTTGCCCCCAATCGAACCTTTGAATCTTGAATTTTTTTTTTCGGTTTAATGTTTGATTCATTTTTTAAATCCTCAATTGAATTATCAAAATTAAATTATGAAGATAATGTAGAAACCAAATTCATGGCTTAATTGCACTTTGATTCAACAATTACAAATACTAGGGAAAACAAATCTTTGTTAGCGTAAATCCTTATAATTGTTAATAAAATTACGTTATACTTACTTAACAAGAAGGTCTGTGCATTCTTTAAATAAGCTGACAGAATTTCTAGCTCCCTATAAAAGGTCTAAATGCCCAAAAAATTTCTTAGAATAATATGACTCGCTTGATTGTATCCTATATCCTGATCTGCATATGATAAAATATGTCTTCTATAAAAAATTGGTTAAATGGTATGATTTCTCTCTAGTGCTAAATATTATTTTGATTGTCTTACAACTTACAACTCAAGCATTCATATAAGACACCTATACATTGAATTTGACTTTGATTTAGCCAATACTTCATCTTGATTTTAAATCTAGCTGTTTTTGAATTGTAGATAATATGAAATAGGTAACAAATTTTGAATTACACTGTCGATATCCTATGATTATCACAGGATTTACACATGTATATGGCTCACCCAAACTAGATATTTTCTAAGCATCACACAAACATTTGCTATTGCTTGCATTTAAATGCCACATACATGGTCTAAGGTGATGATCTTATTGTGCATTATAGTAAATTTCTTCTTATTAGAGTAGAAATCTGGAACTCAACATTATTAACTATAGACCAACGATTCAATGTAAATTTATATTCGTTCTTACTTGGGAAACACGACTTTGGAAGGCTAATATGCGACAACATTTTTTTATGAAAGTAAGGTATTATTGGCTTGCCCATCGATGACAACTTCTTCATTTTATTCTTTCATTTGTTTGGCAAACACAAACATTCATTATTTGAAATTATGTTGTTCTCCATATTGGCACTTTTGATGGAGTAACCTCTAATAAGATCATACCCTATAATAGTGTTATTTGGGTTCACTAAACTAGAAGGTGATGTAGCTTCATTATTATTATCACTAGATTCATCACTCAAAGCACTATTCATTGTTTATCTCTCATCGATAGTTGTCAAGATTAAAAGTCCCCTAAGATTACATATTACTATGGGAACCTTTCAATTAAGTTGGGATCAACTTGGAATGGGGTGCACCTATTGATTAAAATGAATAAATTCTTTTTATATGAGAAATCATGTAAATTTGGGAAAAATAGAGATCACAAATATTAATTAATCGGTAAGTGGAGCGGCTCTAATTAATTGCATCATTACCATTTGAGATATTTTTACCATTTGGCCATGATAAGATGTATTTGTGACTTGGTGCACTATTGTTTATAACTGTTCTTCATGATGACTAGGTTCACTTTTAACATATAATATCAACTTCTGATGGGATGTCTTTTTTAATGTGATTTTTGTGGATTTCATTATTAGTTAAGGGTGACTTAGTAAATCTACGATCGACAAGTAAACGGCACATCAAATTCATCGTAAATCTTAATATATCGTAGTTTAGGGACTTCAGAATCCTCTATTTGAACTCCTCAAATTTTGTAGCCTTGGGACTTATATGAGATGGTAAGGTCATTCTAAGTGGAAGTTTAAGTACCCAACATCGATTGTTAGTTTTAAATTTTAAGATGAAAGATTGTAAGAGGAAAAATAAATCAAATTATTATCCTAGAATTAGATGGGGCACTTTAAGAACACAAATAAAAATATTTTTAAAAGCAAGCTACAAGAACTTAGAATTTGGGATGTTCATAAGAAAGTTAATGTTATGTGGAAAAAAGTAGCAAGTGAAATTAAGCAGTTGTTAAAATGTCTTGAAGAATCAAAGAAAAGCTTCTTTTAATAAAACTAGTTGGTGGTGAAATGAGTGTAAGACAAGATAAATAAAGTATTGTTATAAAACTTAGTTTAGATATAAAACTTGAGAATTGGGAAAGATATAAAGTGGCGTAGATCTAAGAAAGCGATCATGATCGAAAAATTTAAACTTTTAATGATTTATACAATAGATTAGATCCAAAAAAAGGTGGAAGATGTATGTATAAGTTAGCCAGAGATATGAGAAGAAAGATTTAGTTCAGAGGTGTAAGGATGAAAATAATAAAGTCTTTTCTTAGAAAAGAATATTGAAAAAAAATAGGTGGATGAGGTATTTTGATAAATGAAGGATCCGAAGTCTGATTTTAGCAACCTTAATATCTTAAACAAAAATAGAGAATTTTATTTTTTATCGTCATATTAGTAAATCTAAAGTTAGAGAAGCTTTAAAGAAAATGAAATGTGGAAAAACGAGGACGATAATATTCAAAGTGTGAAAATGTTTAAGAGATCAAGGAATTTCTTGGCTTACAAATCTTTTTAATGTTATTTTAAAGACTAAAAAGATGTCAGAAGAGTGGAGAAAGAGTTTGTTGATTTTTATATTTAAGAATAAAAGTGATGCACAAGAGTGTGCAAATTATAGAGGAATTAAGTTAATGTGTCATACATTAAAATAATGGGAGAGAGTAATTGAGCATAGGTTATGAAGTGATACAAAAGTTTCTCACAATCAGTTTGGTTTCATGCCATGTAGATCTACTATGGATGATATACATTTGTTAAAAGGTTTGATGGAGAAGTATAGAGAAAGTAAGGAGGATCTACATATGATATTTAAGGAGTTAATATTGATTATGTTCAAGTCATTAACGATATGTATACTAGAGCTGTTACTTGTGTCCAAACACATGGAGGATTGACAAAACATTTTTCTATTTCAGTTGGATTAAATCAAGGATCAGCTTTAAGCCCTTATCTTTTTGCTTTAGTTATGGATGTTCTTACTAGGCATTTACAGGAAGATGTACCTTGGTGTATGTTTTTTGCTGATGACATTCTTTTTGTTGATAATACTAGAGAGGGAGTCCAAGAGAAACTTGAATTATGGAGGTCAACCTTAGAGTCTAAAGGTTTTCGTTTAAGTAGATCTAAAACTGAATATATGGAGTATAATTTTAGTTGTAGAAGTTCTAGTGGTAGTGTTGTGATATTAGGTGAACAAGTCATTAAAAAGAGTGAGCGATTCAGATATTTAGGCTCTATTGTTCAAAATGATGGTGAAATAGATGGATATTATTAGTAGAATTCAAGTTGGATGGTTGAAATGGAGGAATGCATCTGGCCTGTTGTGTGATATAAAAGTTTCGGTTAAACTTAAAGGAAAATTTTATAAGATGGTGGTAAGACCTACAATGACTTATGGTGCAGAATGTTGGCCAATAAAAGATAAGCATAAGACTAAGTTGTTACAGAGATGAGGTTGCTTAGGTGGATGAGTGGCTTTACTCTTAGAGATAAAATGCGAAATGAGTATGTTTGGGAAAAAATCAGAGTAGCTCCGGTGGCAGATAAGCTTAGAGAGAGTCGCCTTAGATGGTTTGGCCACATAAAGCATCGGCCGTGGTTAGGAGAGTAGATGCATTAGATTTGCCTTATGTTAAGAAAGGTAGAGGTAGACCTAAAAAGAGATGTATAAAAAATGACCTTAGTATACTTGAATTAAATGAGAATTTGACACATAATAGGACACAATGGAGACGAAGGATTCATGTAGCTGACCCCACTTAGTGGGATAAAGGCTTGTTGTTGTTGTTGTTGTTATATGAGATGATTTTTTTTCACCAATGTTTAATTGCTCATCATACAACAAGATCATGGAAATTGATTGGTGACTTATTGTTTCAATGAAGTTTGCTCTTGAGGTAGTACTCTATCAATTTATTTGAGACACTAATAGAAGTGTATCAAAATTAAGATCATTGCCATTTTGAGGGATTTATCAAGGAAAGAATGTTTAAATAAGTTGAACTCAACAATTACTTCAAACTACAAGTCGAAAGATATATATATAATTTTTAATTTTTTCTTAATGAATATACATAGTTCAGCGATGAAGAATCTGAAACCAAATTATGAAAAATTGGCAAATTAATTTCTAAATAATGGAAAAATTAATGATGCAGCCTTCTGTATACTACATTAAAATGATAAAGTCATTTAATTAGGAATACAATATACTTATTATTCATACCAAATTACTTGAATCATCTAATTATTCAAAATATCCCTAATTAAGTATCCATAATTCTATGCATTAATTTTGAACTATTATTACAAAATTAAGTTATTCTTATTATTCATAATCTAATAATTAGTACATTTATGACTAATTAACTTAATACATTAAATATAACAGTTAGTTAGGCTAACTGGTTATAAATTGGTTACCAAGACAAATGGATAACGTAAATACCTTCAAAATATTCAGTGAAACTTACATAGTTTAAAGTTTAGTTCTTGCTTAATATTTAGAATATTAAACAAACAAACTTAATGATACTAACTCTTTCCACTAAAAAGTACTGCTTAATTAATCTTAAAATATTAAAGTCTTGTATTTGTGAAGAAGAACTTGTATTTAGCATTGAAAGAAATAGTTATAATTAGTATTAAAATTCATTTCAGAACTTGTGAATATTGTAAACTTAAAAATTAATCAATTAGTATGTTATTTAAAGTAATTTGCTCAGTTAGTTTACTTAAGGAATCCATTGAGATATTTACAAAAGAACTAGCAAGCATTTAAAAAAGTAAACTAATAAGAATTATCAAAAAATACACAATATAACATACCTCAAAGTCTTTATGCTATGAAGTAAAGGCAAAGGATCTCAACTGGAAGATATTGGAAATAGAAAAGGAAATGTTAATTTGTAAAATGAAGAAAATGTTAAATAAGGGAGAGGGATGTGATGGGGGTATTCATTTCTTGAGCTAGTCCTTAATCCCAATTTGTCTGCCAATAGCTATTCTATAAATCACCGATAACAATTTTACAAAAATATTTGGAGTTTGTCTCTCATTTAATGGGCGATTGGACGTGCCATCTTAGGGTCTAGTCACTTTTTAAATGATTAATGGGCAAGGTCTTAAATTCAGTTTTTTTTTTTTTGAATTCTTCGTTCTATAGTTTATTTCTTTTTTAATGGCATTGTGTTTTAAAATTTCACTATTTTTTTTGACCTGCTTCATCTCAAGCCATTTTGTTATATTTAATGAGAAGTTTGTGTGTTGATCGGTTCTAATTGTATTAGATCATTTTTGGGTCAAAATCAAATCTCATATATTCACACGGATCGACGAGCTATCTCTCTATCTCATACATACATACATGCATATGTACATATATATATACATACATACATACATATGTATCTACACACACATATATACACCACACATATGTGAGATTTTGGCTAGTCAATCTTTCCCCGTGGTGTTGAAGAAGTGTTGATACTGTGGTTGTGAAAAAAAAATTTGTATTAAATGTATTATGTAGTTTCTTTCTCAATGTTTGCTTGTGCATTTGTGGTAGGCTTCTAAGAAAGTAATCTATGATGCAAAAAATTTAGTTTTTAGTGATTTATATAATAGATTAGATACCAAAAAAGGTGGAAGATGTATGTATAAGTTAGCCAATCAAAGAGATATGAGATGTAAAGATTTAGTTCAAGTGAGGTGTATTAAGGATGAAAATAATAAAGTATTTTTCTTAGAAAAGAATATTGAAAATAGGTGGATGAGATATTTTGATAAACTTTTCAATGAAGATCTGCGGTTGATTTTAGCAACTTAATACCCCAAACAAAAATCTTAATTTTATTTTTTATCGTCAGATTAGTAAATCAAGTTGAGAAGCTTTAAAGAAAATGAAATGTAAAAAACTGAGACCACGATATTCCAATAGAAGTGTGAAAATATTTAGAGATCGAATTTCTTACAAATCTTTTAATGTTATTTTAAAGACTAAGTTAGATGAGTAGAGAAAGAGTTTGTTGGTTTCTATATTTAAGAATAAAAGTGATGCACAAGAGTGTGCAAATTATAGAGGAATTAAGTTAATGTGTCATACATTAAAATAATGGGAGAGAATAATTGAGCATAGGTTATGAAGTGATACAAAAGTTTCTCACAATCAGTTTGGTTTCATGCCATGTACATCTACTATGGATGCTATACATTTGTTAAGAGGTTTGATGGAGAAGTATAAAGAAAGTAATGAGGATCTACATATGATATTTAAGGAGTTAATATTGGTTATATTCAAGTCATTAACGATATGTATACTAGAGCTGTTACTTGTGTCCAAACACATGGAGGATTGACAAAACATTTTCCTATTTAAGTTGGATTACATCAAGGATCATCTTTAATCCCTTATCTTTTTGCTTTAGTTATGGATGTTCTTACTACACGGAAGATGTACCTTGGTGTATGCTTTTGTTGATGACATTCTTTTGTTGATAATACTAGAGAGGAGTCCAAGAGAAACTTGAATTATGGAGGTCAACCTTAGAGGTTTAAGTAGATGTAAAACTGAATATATGGAGTGTAATTTTAGTTGTAGAAGTTCTAGTGGTTGTGATATTAGGTGAACAAGTCATTAAAAAAAAGTGAGTGATTTGAGATATTGTCTTCAAAATGATGGTGAAATAGATGGATATTATTAGTAGAATTCAAGTTGGATGGTTGAAATGGAGGAATGCATCGTTGTGTGATAGAAAAGTTTCGCTTAAACTTAAGGAAAATTTTATAAGATGTGGTAAGACTACAATGACTTATATGCGAATGTTGGCCAATGAGAAGCATAAGACTAAGTTAAGAGATGAGGATGCTTAGGTGGATAAGGCTTTACTCTTAGAGATAAAATGAGAAATGAGTATGTTTGGGAAAAATGAGTAGCTCAATGGCGATAAGATTAGAGAGTCGCCTTAGATGGTTTGGCCACATAAAAGCATCTATGGTTAGAGTAGATGATTAGATTTGCCTTATGTTAAGAAAGGTAGAGGTAGACCTAAAAAGAGATGTATAAAAAATGATCTTAGTATACTTGAATTAAATGAGAATTTGACACATAATAGGATACAATGGAGACGAAGGATTCATGTAGCTGACCCCACTTAGTGGGATAAAGGCTTGTTGTTGTTGTTGTTGTTATATGAGATGATTTTTTTCACCAATGTAATTGTTCACCAATGTTTAATTGCTCATCATACAACAAGATCATGGAAATTGATTGGTGACTTATTGTTTCAATGAAGTTTGCTCTTGAGCTAGTACTCTATCAATTTATTTGAGACACTAATAGAAGTGTATCAAAATTAAGATCATTGCCATTTTGAGGGATTTATCAAGGAAAGAATGTTTAAATAAGTTGAACTCAACAATTACTTCAAACTACAAGTCCAAAGATATATATATATATATATATATAATTTTTAATTTTTTCTTAATGAATATACATAGTTCAACGATGAAGAATCTGAAACCAAATTATGAAAAATTGGCAAATTAATTTCTAAATAATTGAAAAATTAATGATGCAACCTTCTGTATACTACATTAAAATGATAAAGTCATTTAATTAGGAATACAATATACTTATTATTCTTACCAAATTACTTGAATCATCAATTATTCAAAATATCCCTAATTAAGTATCCATAATACTATGCATTAATTTTGAACTATTATTACAAAATTAAGTTATTCTTATTATTCATAATCTAATAATTAATACATTTATGACTAATTAACTTAATACATTAAATATAACAGTTAGTTAGGCTAACTGGTTATAAATTGGTTACCAAGAAAAATGGATAACGTAAATACCTTCAAAATATTCAGTGAAACTTACATAGTTTAAAGTTTAGTTCTTGCTTAATATTTAGAATATTAAACAAACAAACTTAATGATACTAACTCTTTCTACTAAAAAGTACTGCTTAATTAATCTTAAAATATTAAAGTCTTGTATTTGTGAAGAAGAACTTGTATTTAGCAGTGAAAGAAATAGTTATAATTAGTATTAAAATTCATTCAGAACTTGTGAATATTGTAAACTTAAAAATTAATCAATGAGTATGTTATTTAAAGTAATTTGCTCAGTTAGTTTACTTAAGGAATCCATTGAGATATTTACAAAAGAACTAGCAAGCATTTAAAAAAGTAAACTAATAAGAATTATCAAAAAATACACAATATAACATACCTCAAAGTCTTTATGCTATGAAGTAAAGGCAAAGGATCTCAACTGGAAGATATTGGAAATAGAAAAGGAAATGTTAATTTGAAAAATGAAGAAAATGTTAAATAAGGGAGAGGGGATGTGATGGGGGTATTCATTTCTTGAGCTAGTCCTTAATCCCAATTTGTCTGCCAATAGCTATTTTGTAAACCACCGATAACAATTTTACAAAAATATTTGGAGTTTGTCTCTCATTTAATGGGCGATTGGACGTGCCACCTTAGGGTCTAGTCACTTTTTAAATGATTAATGGGCAAGGTCTTAAATTCAGTTTTTTTTTTTTTTTGAATTTTCGTTCTATATTTTATTTCTTTTTTAATGGCATTGTGTTTTAAAATTTCACTATTTTTTTCGACCTGCTTCATCTCAAGCCATTTTGTCATATTTAATGAGAAGTTTGTGTGTTGATCGGTTCTAATTGTATTAGATCATTTTTGAGTCAAAATCAAATCTCATATATTCACACGGATCGACGAGCTATCTCTCTATCTCATACATACATACATGCATATGTACATATATATATACATACATACATACATATGTATCTACACACACATATATACATGCACACATGCACGTGTATGTGAGATTTTGGCTAGTCAATCTTTCCCCTGTGGTGTTGAAGAAGTGTTGATACTGTGGTTGTGAAAAAAAAATTTGTATTAAATGTATTCTGTAGTTTCTTTCTCAATGTTTGCTTGTGCATTTGTGGTAGGCTTCATTTTAATTGTATGTTTTGACCTTATTTGTGATGTAGTCGTGTCTTTTAAATTATTTGATTGATTCCTAGACATTTGAGTCTCTCATGATAACCTAACACTCACTGAAAAAGCACATGTTTGTGTCCTATTACTTTGAAAACTTGCAGCCTCTTTTATCATTCATGGATTTAATGATATCAACTGTTGTTTAGGGATTCCTTGTAAATCTTCATCAGGTTCTTATTCTCACACTATTGATCACACCCCTTTTATGCCATGTAAGGCTATCCAAAACCTATCATGAAAATTTCTTTAAGTTATGATAATGGAGGTGCTACTATATCTGGTTTTCTCTCTTCCCATCCTCATTAAGGACCAGTTTGTTTTGACATATGTATGGGCCTGGAATTGACTTCTGAAAGTGAATTTCAATTATGTTTATTTAGTTTGTATGAACACTTCTTGGAAACTCAATTTTAGTATATATTTGGTTTTGTATAAATTTCATTTTTCCCCATTCTCCATTAGTTTTATGTTAATTATTTTAATGAATAAAGTAGTATTTTAACTCAATACTCCTTTTAATTTCATGATTCCTTATTATTATTTTATGTAAAAAATTTAAAATGTAGGTGACAACTAGTCCTCGAAGTTGTAGTTTTTTGAAATTGTAGTTCAATTTTGATAATAGTATTTAAACCCTAGTCAATGTTACAGAACAAAGTTTGTGACATGTTGATTGTAGTTCAATTTTGCCAGTTTACTTGAAATTGTATATGATCTGTTTGGGTCATTTTAAAAGTACAATTTTATAGATGAATAGAGACAGTTCTAAGGACATTCTGGTTTGTGTTAAAGGGAACTGTAAGGCTGCTTTTTCAACCTGCTGAAGAGGGTGGCGCAGGTGCTTATCACATGATCAAGGATGGTGCTCTGGATGGAGTGGATGCAATATTTGGTATGCACGTTGACTATGAATTACCTACGGGCAGCATCGCATCACACCCCGGGCCAACACAGGCTGCTGTATGCTTCTTTGAAGCAAGCATTGAAGGAAAAGGTGGTGATGGTGGTACTCCTCATCTTAATAGTGATCCTATTGTTGCTACAGCATTTGTTATCCTGGCATTGCAACAGCTTATTTCTAGAGAAGATGACCCTCTTCATAGCCTGGTATGTTATTTTATTAAAAAACTTTTGTTTTTGTTTTTTTTAACGTTCAGTTAATAGTCATCTTGATTGAATTGGTTTTTGCAACATTTGAGTTTTGTCACTTTTAAACTGCAAATAACATTATTGTCTAGTCTAGAATTCTTAGTTGATTCTTGGATTTACGTTGAATTACAAAGCTACATTAAGTAGATTGGTATGCAGGACTCAAAATACCATGGTGGATGGATACATGTGCAATTCTATCACAAACACTTTTAACATTTTTAGCAGGATCTTGTTCTTTAAGTTAGCTGTTTGTTAATGGTACTATTGTAGTTAAATTCATGGCAAATTAATTGGTCAAAATGTTTTATTAATTTGTGGATGGTTTTATCATGAAGCTGCATGCCATTCATATTGGAATACCTATGGATGGAGTATGACAGAACTGAGAGTCGTTGCTGTTCCTTATATCTTTCCATCCACGCATCTGTTGTTGTTAGTGATTGAAGAAAATGGGTCGATCATATTACTTCCTGTTCCAATCAAAGGAGCATGTAAATTTAGTAAAAAATCTGTTAGGAGCCATAAATGGCCTGCTGAAGTTATGACTTTTCTATATGAACAAAATGATAGTGCAATACGTCTAATTCCAATATTTAACCTCGAGTCTTTGTCTATGTTAATTTTAGTCATATAGTTCAATTTGTAATTTTTATTTCATGTCATTTTGTTGTTTGTCATAGTTAAAATTGTTCTTTGTTTTTGTGGATGTGCTTGGAATTTTACTATTGATGTTAAGGTTAGATTGTCCATAAAAATTATGGCTGCTATTTTAAATAATTAGGATTTTGATTAATGAATTGAGAAATTGCATTTCCCCTGATATTCTTTCATCTGATAGATTCTCTCCCCTTCCAACCGCATGACTTCTTCACCCTTTCCTTTTGACCTTATTTTTTCTTCTTTGACATTCATTCTTCTAATCTTCACAATCTTCTTATTTTCTGCCTCTCAAGTTTATTCTTCATGGATTCTTCTAAAAAAATTTAGGTTAGAAGTCCACCAAATTCATCACTTATGCCTTGCGTAGCATCACAGCATCACAAAGTTTGTTACCTAGCTAGTAAGCCTTGGTAGCCTGAAGCCTGACTATTGTTTCAACAATTTGATGTGACTGTAAAATTTGGATGCTGCTGAACTTTTCTCGTATGTTTTCTTGGAAATTTAATGGGAGAGGCAATATATTTGGGGAGTGAGAAAGTTGCATTGCTTTTGATTTGCACAAGTTTAAGTTTTGCTCTCTCTCGTCAATTTACATGTTTTTTTGTCAAAAAAAATGTTAGGTGCTTGGTTTACTCTTCTTTCCAATTGGAAAGATAATTGCAAAGATAGGCCGACGATTGCCGATCAAGAGTAATTGATTTAGTAGACATTTTTCAAAAATTGACTGTGTCGAGGCTAACTGGAGTGTTGGATTCGTCGTATATGTGCTTGGACCTTTTTTTTTCTACCATATTGGACGGAAGAACTTACTTTTATTTATTTTGGAAATGATCCAGTTGTAAGAGGCCTAAACTAGTGGTTTTACGTTGTGAAGAGTAAAATGGGAGAGTATGATCTTTCTAGAGGTTTAAATTCATCGCGTCTTCAAATTGTGCTTTTTTTTACCAAATATTTGTGAACAAAATTAAACAGATATCTAAAATTGGGTTGGTGGAGACTAATTAGGCGTTTTTCTGATTTGCGCGAAAAGATTTTGTCTTTTGAAAAGGCTAAAACGGAGCTTCAAATGAGTTAAAACGTAGTTTCAAAAAGTACACTATTCAAACGGGTATCAAAATTAAAAATTCACGTTTTCAAACGCAAAATGCATTAAAAAAGCCCTCTCAAACGAAGCCTAAGGTTGGTGGCAAATATTTTGGGGAACTACGTTTCTTAATGCCAGAAACTTAGCTATATTATCACACAAAATGTCCTGTTCTTTTCTTGTTTGCTTAAATAAAGTCACTATGTTTTGCAAGCAGCATTTGGATTTTACAATAATAATCCAACAAGCAATGGAACACAACACAGATTGCAATATTATGTTTTTGGTATAATATAAATAAATTGTTCGCTGTTTTAATTTTGTTAGCTTCAAACGCACGGATTCATCAAACATTGAAAAAAGAAGCCAGAATTTTAGTGAAGCCTTACATGTTGAGTACCTTTTTAAAAAAAAAATTTCTTAGACAGTGCATATGTGCTAGAATTTTCTTTTCTTTTTTCCTTGATACTTGAATTGTTTTTGTGACAGGTACTTTCTGTCACTTTCCTCAAAGGTGGTGTAAGCTATGGTACAACGCCATCTTTTGTTGAATTTGGAGGAACTTTGAGAAGTATCACTACCGAAGGTCTCTATAGACTACAAACACGAGTGGAAGAGGTTAGATTTTTTATTTTTTATACTAGAAAATTCATGAATATTTGAATAATTAAGCAAAGGATCTATAAGGCACATTTGATTTTTATAAAATAATGCAATCGTTATTCTCATTAGACTTATCCCAACTTTATAAGCCAGTATTATGGGCTATCTTTCTCCATTCGAACCTATGAACACGCGGCATCATCTTCCTTTTGATCATTAGAGTTCTAAACCATATCAAACAAAGCCTTATTGGCAGTATCTACTTCTTTAGACTTCAGAGAAAATTATTACTGATGCATTCATGGAGTACTCATCGTTGTCCAGGTAATAAAAGGTCAAGCAGCTCTACACAGATGCAGTTCATTTGTTAACATGAAAGAAGATGAATACCCAGTGTACCCCAGCACTGTGAACGATATAAAGCTGCATCAATATGTACAGATGGTTGGTCGTTATCTGCTTGGTTCTGATAAGGTTAAAATGGGGAAGAAGATCATGGCAGGTGAAGATTTTGCGTTTTACCAGCAGTTGATTCCAGGTATCATGTTTTCTATTGGAATAAGAAATGAGAAATCTGGGAGAGTCTTCCCTGTTCACTCTCCATACTTCTTTGTTGATGAGGATGTTCTTCCCATTGGAGCTGCATTGCCCACTGCACTTGCAGAAACTTATCTGGCTAAGCTTCGTGTAATGAGTGAATTCTGATTTGAAGTTCTGTTTTTAGCTAAGAAAATAGAAGTTTTTATTTTAATGGAAAATACGTGTACATATATTATTGTGATAAATATTTTGAAAATAACATTGTTATTTTGACCAGTAGGGTCAAATTATGATGATTGTAGTTTGTACTAGAACACACAGATAAAAATATTAATATAAATTTAATATGAATAATTAGGCAATAATAATTATTTTAATGTGATGTGTATTTAATACATAAATTAATTTTATTCACATATATATATATATATATATATATATATATATATATATATATATATATATATATATATATATATATATTCTTTATCATATCAAAATATCATTTATATTTAAAAGTAAAATGCACATTTTAGAAAAGTGTTAGATAAGTAAATATCTAATTTTAGGTGTTAGATATGTAAATACATAAGAATTGTGAGCTATGTATGTAAATCTCTCTTTATTATTTGTTATCATATATATTTTTTATATTCTATGCACATTTTAAAATTTATATTATAGAAAGTATAAATATGATGAAAGGATTGGGCAAATAATTAAATGAATAGAGTACAATTTAATTTTTTTAATCATTTTTTATAAAAAATGTTAAACAAATATTTGATGATTAGATTAAAAATCTAACTTGGTTTTTTAATTGACAATAGATAATGAAAATATTGAATAAATAACTAGATGGATAGATTAAATCCAACTTTTATTTTTTATTAAACATTAAAAATAATTCTAAATGAATTATTGAATAAATAACTAGTCCATTTTTTTCACATAAATACCACATTGATATTAATCAGTTGCACTAATGTGTGGCCATTATTATGCAAAATTTTATATAAATATTTTGAATTTTCAATGATAATATGACATAATTAATTTATGCTACCTAAGCCATCCTTAGCCAATGGGTTTGTCATAATTGATATTTAGGGTTCTATAAGATTATGATAGAGAAGATGATAACTTGATTAGTGTTTTGAGGCTAGTACTTTTATGCTTTAATATAGTGAATTTTTATAAGAGAGAAAGGGTGAGAAACTCTAGATCAAAGCTTTGGGATATTATGGAATTAATGGAGGTATTTTTTTTAATAAATTCTAGGCTTGATTAAAAGCTATAATAAATGTTTTAATCTTATTGCTCATAATAATAAAGTATCTCTATATATTAGGCTTCTAGTTAGGGCATCTTCTAAGGGCATTAGAAATAATAAGGGTTTTGAGAGAATGTGTAATATGTTTTGGAGTTGAGAAAGGCTATGATTTGGGGTTGGCTAAGCCTAGCTTAGAGGAGACAATAAATATGTTTGGATGTAGAAGTAAGAGAGTTAAATGATAATCAAGAACTTTATCAAGCCATGACAACCAAAAGATAGTTTTATTCAATAAGTTTAAAATTAAAAATAACATCTTATTTATAGGCTTTTTCCAAGCTAACCAAACTTGCAAAGCCTTAGAAGCCAATAAAGTTATATTACTTAACTTGATGACTTATATTAATACAAAGATAATTAAAAAATTTAAATATTATATAATTTAAAATTTCTATAAATTATAAAATTTGGCCAAACTAACTGAAGTAAGTGGAAGTGATTTTAAAATTATGTAATCTTTGAAGCTTTTCATTTTCTTGATCCCTATGACTTACCCATTAAAGAATTTCAAATAAAATTTTTTAATTGTTATTCATTAATTTTGGATTGAAGAGGGGTTGGTGATGACTTACTTGAATTTATGCATGATGATGAACCCAAAATTTAAAAATATTCTTTATACATATTAGAAGACCATCTGAGAAATTTGAATTTGATGTATGTCTTTAAATTTTTTGAATGGACTACAAGTCTAAGCATAATTTATTAGATTTGGTGGGATAGTGCTCAAAGTAAAGTTGCACTAAGGCATGATCACTACCATTATATTTTTAGAAAAATATTTAGGGCATGTTTGGGATACACAAAAAGCCGGAAGCGCTACAAGAGAAAAGCGGGCGGAAGTTGGTGTTGCATTTGTTTAAAAAATCTAAAATGTCCTGTAAGGTGAATATGAAATAAAAAAATGAAAATGATAATTAATGTCAAGTTATAAATTAAATTATTAAACAAAAGTACTAGTAACATTAAAATTATAAATATAGTGATATATTGCTATGATCAAATCTTTTAATTTTTCACTATTTCACCCATTTTAAACAATTGTAATCATCTCATGTTCTATTTCTTGGACACCTAAAAATTCTTCTTTCAAAATTTCTTATCTACATGAAGTGAATACATAATATTGCAAATCATAATTACAATACATAGCTCTGGAGGCAATAGAGATCCTTGAACTTATATTTCCTGAGATAAATTTGTATGAGCAGTGAAAATATTAATATAAGGCTGAGTTACATTTTAAAATAATATATATATATATGATATATATATATATATATATATATATATATATATATATATAAGATTTGAAACAACAAAGATAACTTAAAAAGAAAAAAGCTAACCATCCAAAGCTTGATATCTTTTTTTTCACAAAGAAGATAGATATTTTATTATCATGGAAAGAATATACAAAATCTTTAAAAGGGAAAAATCTCAAAACTACTCCTCAGAGCTACAATTATCCTAATGCAAAAATTCCCCTAACTAATACAAAAATAGAATAAAGAAAAAAAAACATAAGCGAAAATCATCAACCCCAACTATTCCCCTCATGAGAAAAGAACAAAATCACTGCAAGGCTCCATCCTATAAAAAAACATGCAAGAAAGCTCAAAAAGGAAATAAGCAAGTGTATAAAAAGACATTAAGGAAAAACAAGAATGAAGGCTCAGGCTCATGATCAGGCTCAATGAAAATCCATCCCAATGAGCAACACCTTATGTGAGCATCCAAACTTCAAAGAAGGATTACAATCACATAATATGCTATGAGTCGTAAAGATATAAAGGAAACATCATTGCCATCATAGCCAAAGCACCTATGATAGAGAGTCATCCACCAAGCAACTAGCAATATTAGCCAAATTAAAACTATCATAGGCTATCAGAAAAGCAACATCTTATATAAGCATCCAAACTTCAAAAAGAAGGGTTACAATCACATATAATGCTACCCCTCTAAAGATAAACATGAAAACATCAATGACATCACAGCCAAAACACCCACCGTAGAGAATCAATCACCAAGCAACAATTGCAATACCAATCAAATTCAAACCACCTTAGGCAATCATGAAAGCAACAAGAAAGAAAACAACGGGCAAAGATAGCCTAAACATCAATAGGAATAATGCAATGACCCAGCCAACTGAGAAATAGAAGGTAGAAACAACCCAGATTAGCAAACCAACATCATAAAGAGGCAAATCACCCAGCCAACCACTCAGCCTAGAAGCAACGACCCATATTAGATTGCAAACAGGAAGAATAACACAATGACCAATCTAACCGAGAACCAGTAGGTAGCACCATTCCAAATTAGCAAACTAACAACAGCAGGAGGCAAATCACCCAACATGCAACACCCAACAAATAGTAGGTAGCACCATCCCAAATCAGCAAACCAACAACAGTAGGAGGCAAATCACGCAACAAATAGTATGTAGCACCATCCAAAATTAGCAAACCAACAACAACAGGAGGAAAATCACCCAGTAAACCAACATTTTAGTAAACCCAACTAGAAGAAAACAACACAACAAAGAAGCAAATAGCAGAACAAAGAAGCACCCAACCACTAACCTAGCAAACAACCAAAAAATATCTTTACCCAGCCACCAACCTAGCAAACAGGAGCACCCAACAACCCACACCATCAAAGCAACAGTAGGATCACCATCACAAAAACTTCTTCGAGAACTTCATTGTCTCAAACCACATAACAACTAATAGCAAGGCTTGCAAGGAGCCACATATTATAACTCACTATAATTCCAAAGAAAAACTTTATTTTCAAGCCCAATTGAAAACATAAAATAACACTAAATAGATGTTGAACAAATAGATACTTAACAAAATAGTGGACAAAATCACAAACCAAGAAAAGAAAGAGATCATAACTCGATCCTTATAAAGACCATCTTAGCCATATTTATTATAGAGACAAGAAGATTCTACCCTATGAAAATCAAGATTCAACCTTGATAAATGATCAACTCTCAGGTATGAGCATGAACACTAACACATAGCAGAGATAGACTTCACCCAGCCGGCTGCTCAACATAGTAGCACCAAACTCATCAAAGCAACAACAGAAACAACAACACCGTGACCTAGGAAACCGATATAGAATAAGTGTTGTCAGCCATAAATTGCATTAGTAGCCCACATCATCACAACAAAAGCAACATATACCAACTGAGCAATAAACTAAGTCACTATTGCACTTATTTGGTAAATAAAACCAACAAGACCACAGATGAGTTCAACACTTCTTGTAAATAACAACCCATAAATATGACAATTTATATTAGTCAAAAAAATACAACAACAACAACCAATACAAGCTAGTCAAGCTTTAACTAAACATTAGCTACGACATCTATAATTTGCTCTTGCAAAAGTTTCATCTCTGAAGCTCCATCTCCATCTTGAGATTCTAATTTAATATTTTCATTATTTAGGTCTAAAGTTGATTGTTTTATTCGAAACTCATACGCCTCCGGTGGGACATATGATAGATTTTCATCTACAATATTAAACTCAACATCATCTCGTGAATGATGTCTTCTAATGAAATTATGTAAAGTCATCATTGCTGCAACTATCTTAACCTATTTTTTTGAAAGAAACGTGGGCATATCACGTAATATAACCCATTTTTTTTCTTTCCAACAAAAACTCATTCAATAACACCGCATAGTGATGAGTGTCGCTTATTAAACATCTCATTCCTACCACCAATTGTATTACTGCTCTGCTCAAAATCTGGTATATGATACTTTGTATTTGGATAAGGCATAAGGAACTCATGTTGCATTGGATAGTCGACATTAACAAGGTAGTATTTGTCTTCTTAGGGAAGTAACAATATTGTTATACATGACATATTCTCAATTATTCATTATGAATTACAATTATAACAGACCCAAAAGAGGCATTGGGAACTTATATTGTGGTTATTGCATTACAAATTTAAATATACAACTGTCACATGTGCTACCTTCCAATCCGCCATAACAAATGTGAAGCACATGTTGAAATCGCATGTAGCCATTATATTATGAGTGGTAGACCCACAACGATCAATGTAAGCAATTTTTTCATTGTTTGGGACACGGGCATCAATGTGTGTCCCATTTATGGCTCCAATTCAATCCTGAGTCAAGTTACAATCTCACAATTACAATCACATAAACATACTTCAAAAGATATGCACTTTACATAATTATCTTAAAGTACGACGTATAGCGGCAATCATTAGCTATCTCCCTCGATGTATCTTGAAAGGTTGAATCCACTGACTTGATAATTTTAGAGGATAAACTAACAAGTGCTTCTAGGCCAACCAAGAAATATCTACTAATTATTTTGGACGAGTACTGAAATCTCTCACTCGTAGCTCTAATAGATTCATTGTGTGATAAAACATAGAGTGTCAATGCCAACACTTCTTTCGTTGTTGTCCTAGAGGATCCGTGAAGCCCATGGAAGCTTTCTAATTTGAAAAGAAGACCAAGAAAAATAGGTTGTGACATATGGAACATGTTTTGGAATCTACCGAGATGCTTGTTTAGAAGTTCAGTTACCCATTTTTCTTGACAAAAGTAGATGTCATGCAAGGTGTCTTGCAAATATAATTTTCATAATGCTCGTTAATTAGACATACAACTGTTAAAATGGCCCTCACACATTGCTTTATTTCGTTGTTATCCATAGCTGTAAATATTTAAAACAGTCAACACAATTAACTCCATAGATATGTTAGAGCATATAAAAAAACCAACTTTTGCTCATGCATAGATATGCAAACCTCATGTGAAAAGCTTACAAATAAAGTACATCAGATGACATTGAAATAATAATACATAGCTAGTGTTTCTGGTTGCATAAATCCTACAGGAAACACATAAGACTACAAACATAAACTAATGTCACATCATTTGACTATCAAAGTAATGACGCAAATAGTGAACCCTTCGTTAGGCTCCATAGCCATAAAAATCTCTCTTTTATTAGTATCCTCAAGTAATTTGGTGTAGTGCAAATAAAGTGGCAGATCATCAAATACTTCTTTGATTTGATCTAGCACAATTATAGCTTCTGAAAGTGAGGGTGGTGTACGAGATATGGTAGATGTAGATGTCATAGTGGTGCATGCAGTTGCTAATTGGGCAATTTGATTTCGTATAAATCCCGCACCAAATTTTTTTTTTGACAAACTTTTAGGATGCAAAAGTTGTTGGTGCTTGGTTTGGCTTGATTCAGCACATGCATCTGAGAATTGTGTTGATCCATTTGGATCATCCAAATTATTCAAATGGTCAGAGTTCATAGGGATCTCTCCATGTACCTCCTCATTTGAAGTCCATGCATGGGAACCAGTTGCAACCACACCACCAAACATCTGATCTAATTTTTTCTCCAATTCTGGATCAATGCCACAATATTGAAACATCTTAGCATTTGGTACAACCTATAATTGAACACATATAACTTTCAATATTTTCACACTTACGAATGAGTAATAATACAATAAACAAATGAAAATTTTTTGGAAAGAACAACTTGCTTGTAGCTTCTCTCATCACCAATCATCAGAGACATCGGTAGTCTTCTTTCTAGCATCCCAACCTAACCCCGTTCCTCCTTGCTTAAGCTATTTTCATAATTTTAGTCTTTCTTTAGCTTATCCCATTTATTTTTTAGTTGTGTCTTACCATAATCTCTTCTAGTAATCTCTTTAAATTTATTTGTTATGTTTGTCCAGCCCTCCTTATTAAAATGAGTTGGTGGTTTGTTTCCTAATTCAACCTCCGCTAGACATAGGTCGCAAAATATCATTTTTACATCTCGCTCCCAAGTGGCACTCAAACCACCATCTCTAAAAACACCCATCTCGAGATTCTAAATAAAATAGAAGAGTATAGACAAATTATCAAATGAAATGTGAAGCAACGACAATAAAAGTTTAAACATGAAGCCTTTTATCTCATTCATAGGCTTCCTTGTCAACAAATAACAATGTAAGCTTCCACACAACTAGTCAAAGTCATGCAAATTTCTTTTCAATAACATACAAATTCAACAATTTCATCGATGTGCATCTAGTAGTCACAGATTAAACGGTGAGAAAAAATATTGACACTAGTCGGAAGCTACTAAGAAATCCATCTCACAATGTTTAAGAAGACATTTAAAAGTTAAAATCCAATTCCTCATAGCCCAGTAGGTGAAAATCAAAACTAACAAGGAAATTGTTGCATCCACTGAACCGTTAATTATATAAGCATGTTTAAGAAGATATTCACCAGATCGAAATGAGAGGTGCAATAAGCATGTTATACTCATAAACTCACAAAGCATATAGATCTCCCAAATCTAGTGAATAAAACACTGCCCAGTAACAACAGAGAGAGATTATAAACAAAACAATAATGCTCAGAGCATAACAACTTAAAGAGAAAGCTTCATTTCATAACAACAGAGAATCTAGATCCCCATCCAGATCCCCCAAATCCACCGAGAAAGCAGTGCTCATTTCATTAGGTACCATAGTGAATCCCCAAATCCAGATCCCCATTCAGATCCCTCAAATCCATTGAGAAAACATCAACCCGATAACAACTTAAAGGAAAAACTTCATAACAACTAAAATAGAGGGAGAAGAAGAGAAGAAAGCTCAGGGCCATAACGAATGAGAACCACAAATGTAAGGCGAAACTAAGAAAACGACGTTGAAGAACACACCATAGAAGTGAAACCATGTAGAAAGAAGGAGGTCAACACATGTAAATCATGCATAAATAAGTGAAGACGATGGGTAAAACACACCTACGTAAGGGATGAAAGACAAAACAAGACAGAGAGGGCAGGCGAGAGTTCTCGGGGTCACGGGTCAAAGGTGAGGGCACACGAGAGAAATTTTCCTTATTTAAGAGCAAACGCGGTCCAGTATGGTTGGTTAGAAAATGAGGTTTTTGAACGTGACGCATAGCCGAAAGCGCCACTGTCGCAGCAAATAAATGCTATTGCGTCACGCCTCCACGACACGACCAACCCATGTCGCGGCCCCAAATAGGCCCTTAGATTCTACATTATTTATTTATTTATTTATTATTACTTAAATGGATTTATTGTTTGTTTATAATGATCGTAAAATTTTTATGCAAAGATGAATGTAACATTTTTAAAGAAATGATGAGAAAAATCTGCCACATCAATTTCTTTATGCTATCTATAAATAATTTCAAAAGATATTTTAAAGTTTTTTTGTAGATATTGTTATTATATGCAACTTGAAAGTAGGTTATACAAATCCCAAGTGATATGATTATTCCTACAAAACACCTTGTACATTGCATAATATTGTATCCCAAGTGCTATCTAACTATTAATCTAGGCATAAAATACAAATGAAAATTTTAATTATATTTCAAAAAATTTCATTATATTTTTCAAAAGTATTAAATAAATATAAAATCCCTTGTTGAATTTATTGTGGATAGCTATCCATGTAGTCTAATAATTTCTTCAAAGAAAAGTTTGTTCATGTAAGAGGCATAATTAGTTTTTGAATAAAGTAAGAAGTGGATTATTTAGGAGAACCTATTAATAATCATAAAATATTACTATGTCTATGGGGATTTATGGGTAGGCCCTAAAAAATTCCATGAAGAATAAAAATGGGCTATTTAGGATATAAGTTTTATTTAAGTGATCATGATAAATAAAATAAAAACTAGGATATGTATTGTGGTCAACTTTTAATAAAAAAGTTAAGAACTTATGATTTTAAAGAGAAGATGATTATGGGTGAGTTTGAGAAAGGTGCAATTGTCTGAAAAAGTAGTGGTTGAGCTGCTGTAGAAGAAGTTATTATCTTAAAAGCTATGAAGAGTATTATAATTTTTTTATTTAAAAAGTTATATCACAGTTTTCTGGCAACCATTGCAATCTTTCAAGTCGAGTTGAAAAACACAATTTTCCCATTGTTGAGTCTCAAAATGTGGTTAGAATGTAGTTTTAAAAATAAAGGCGGTGCATTTTCTCACTGCACCGGCACCGTTGCACCCTAAGGTGACTCCATATAGAGCATCGATAGCTTTGTTGTGAAATCTATGATTATATAGTTGCTTTGATATCAAATGATAGAAATAGAAGCGGGCTACATGTGATAAGTTGAAGACAATATGAATACAAAAGGTTATGGTATTATTCAAGAGCATAGTGTACGTTCAGTTACGTATTGCTAACTTGTTTTGATTATAAGAACCTTAACATGTTAAAGCCAACAAGCTTTACTTTCATTGCATACAAGTAACTCCTTCAAACCTAATATATAATGCAACTCTTTTCTTATAAGTTTAAAATACATATTGTTACATAATTTATGAAAAAGAAAAGATCCAAAATCTTCATCACTTGCTTAATTGGGTAGATCATTGATTATAAGGCATCTAAAACTTTCTACTTTATATTGGAGCTTTCATGAAAGGCAGAAAGATGGGGTAGAACATGTCACACTTTTTCCCTTGTTTAAATTTAGGTCATCCCTCATTGAAAACAAAGTAGATCTAGTTGAAAAATAAAGTAATCTATAATGCTTTAAAAGAAATAAAAAGATTTGTTGTGTTACTCTCAATTTTTAAGTTTAAGAGATGTTGTCAAAAGAAAAATATTTTGAACTAAGGGGATGCTTGATTGGTTGAATTTGAAATGCAGTATAAAAGAAATGAAGTATAAAATAAAAATAAGATATTTCAAATGCCTTTAAGTCGTTTGGATGTAAACTCTTCAAATGCATGAATTTACTTTTTTTGTTAGGTAAAACTAAAGTAATGTAAAGTATTTATCGACGGGTGGCAATGTGCGATGGCGATGGTGACGATGATAGATAGCGGTCGGTGATGACTTATATAGTGGTCTGTGGCGGTAAGAGGCGGTGACCTGACGGTGAAATTCATTGGCCAATAGTTATAGTGAGCGGCCTAAATTTACTCTTATTTGTGTATTTGAAATTCATCAAGATTGAGTGAATTTTAAATACATCAAAATTAAACTAGCAATTATATTTTAAATTTACTCTAAAAATATACTGTATTTTAAATGCAACCAACTAAGCAATATAATTTTTAAAATGCATGTATTTGATTTACAATGCACTATATTTACTTCCAATCAAATAACCCTTAAATTAAGAGTTGATTTTAAGCCTGTTTAAACTAAGTTTGAATTATAGCTCAAAGATTCACACTTTAGGGACTGTTTGATTGCAAATAAAGTGAGTATATTACATTCACTTTATATGTATTCTATTAATTTTTCTATTTGATTGTAAATAAATCAAATACATTATATTTATTGAGTCATTTAAAATACCTATAAAGAGGCTTTTCCCGTGACTTTCAATTCGCCGATTCGAAATTGGAATACTGAGACTTTGTCGTTGTCGAGGGATGAGATGGCGTCATTGCGGCAAAGATAGACTCCAGCGGAGAAAATATTACGTCCGAGTCCGTACGACACGCGGACTCCAATCATGGACATCTCCGGTATTTTTTTTCTGGGTCGCGGGCGGCGAGATCCGACGGCTTTCCTGGGCGACCCGCCCGTACGTCGATGCGCGACTGACGTAAATACATTTCTCCCGCGACCGCCGTTAACCGTTCAAAAGCGGGAGAAGAAGAGAAACATTACCGGCGTTCGACATTCCTCGTCGAAGGATTTTTTCTCGCAGCTCCGTTGTCGATCCACGTCGGACGTCCTTCAGTGGTATAACAAATCATAAATTGAGTCGTTGACTACATGAGGTATTTACATGCATTCCGAACTTGAATGAATTTAGGGTTTACTCGTTCTTCTCATACTGATGAAAGATTAGCTATTTTTATATGTTATTTTGTATCATATCGTACCTCTTTGGAGGTACTGGACCATTTTATCCTTTTTCCAGTTTTTTTTTTGCCACCTCCTTATGATTATGTTTAGAACATTGCAAAGGAAGCATTTGATGGCAGTTTGGGTGGTTTCTGGGTGGTTTAGTGCATCTGTACTCTGTGTACCTCTTTGGAGGGTACAGACCTCTTTTTACCTCTTTTTCCTATTTTTTTTAGCCAACTCCTTATGATTATGTTCAGAACATTGCAAAGGAAGCATTTGATGGCAGTTTGGGTGGTTTCTGGGTGGTTTAGTGCATCTGTACCCTCTGTACCTCTTCGGAGGTCGGACCTCTTTGATCTTTTTTACGATTTCCAACTCCTTATGATTATGTTTAGAAAATTGCAAAGGAAGCATTTGATGTGATTTGGGTGGTTTTAGTGGTTTAGTGCATGTACCACGTAATGCTACCTCTTTGGAGAACAAACCTCTTTTGATCTTTTTATTTTCCGCCAACTCCTTATGATTATGTTTAGAAAATTGCAAAGGAAGCATTTGATGATGGCGGTTTGGTTTGGGTGGTTTAGTGCATGCAGTACCCAGTGTACCTCTTTGGAGTGAGATCAATTTTGACCTTTTTACATTTTTTCGCTCCATGATTATGTATGGAGCATTATAATGGAAGCATTGATGGTAGTTTGGGTGGTTTTGGGTGGTTTAGTGCATCGTACCATGTACCTCTTTGGAGGGTACAGACCTCTTTTGACCTTTTTTACAGTTTTTTTTGCCAACTCCTTATGATTATGTTTAGAAAATTGCAAGGAAGCATTTGATGGCGGTTTGGTTTTTAGTGCATCGTACCTGTGTACCTCTTTGGAGCTGAGACCTCTTTTGATCTTTTCTGATTTTCCCAACTCCTTATGATTATGTATAGAGCATTATAATGGAAGCATTTGATGGCGGTTTGTGGTTTTTGGGTATTTTGCATCTGTACCCTGTGTACCTCTTTGGAGGGTACAGACATCTTTTTGACCCTTTTTTCCAATTTTTTGCCAACTCCTTATGATTATGTTTAGAATATTACAAAGGAAGCATTTTATGTCAGTTTGGGTGATTTGGGTGGTTTAGTGCATCGTACCACATACCTCTTTGGAGAATTCTGATCATTTTGACCTTTTTCTCATTTTTTTTGCCAACTCCTTATGATTATGTATAGAGCATTATAATGGAAGCATTTGATGGCGGTTTATGGTTTTGGGTGGGTATTTTGCATTTGTACCAGTGTACCTCTTTGGAGGTCTGAGACCATTTTGACCTTTTTACATTTTTTTGCCAACTCCTATGATTATGTATAGCATTATAATGGAAGCATTGATGGTAGTTTGGGTGGTTTCTGAGTGGTTTAGTGCATCTGTACCCTGTGTACCTCTTTGGAGGTCTGGACCTCTTTTGATCTTTTTTTTTACGTTTTCGCCAACTCCTTATGATTATGTATAGAGCATTATAATGGAAGCATTTGATGGCGGTTTGGGTGATTTTTGGGTGAGTATTTTGCATCGTACCCACTTCTTTGGAGAATGCAGACCTCTTTTGACCCTTTTTTACAATTTTTTTCCAACTCCTTATGATTATGTTTAAAATATTACAAAGCATTTTATGTCGGTTTGGGTGATTTGGGTGGTTTAGTGCATGTACCTGTACCTCTTTGGAGGTCTGAGACCATTTTGACCTTTTTCCCATTTTTTTTTTGCCAACTCCTTATGATTATGTATAGAGCATTATAATGGAAGCATTTGATGTCAGTTTGGGTGATTTCTGGATGGTTTAGTGCATTTGTACCCTGTGTACCTCTTTGGAGGGTACAGACCTCTTTTTGACCCTCTTTTACAATTTTTTTTGCCAACTCCTTATGATTATGTTTAGAATATTACAAAGGAAGCATTTTATGTCAATTTGGGTGATTTCTGGGTGGTTTAGTGCATCGTACCACTGTACCTCTTTGGAGGTCTGTGACCAACCTTTTTCCCATTTTTTTTTTGCCAACTCCTTATGATTATGTATAGAGCATTATAATGGAAGCATTTGATGGCAGTTTGGCTGGTTTTGGGTGGGTATTTTGCATTTGTACCCTGTGTACCTCTTTGGAGTCTGAGATCAATTTTGACCTTTTTTCGCTTTTTTAACTCCATGATTATGTATGGAGCATTATAATGGAAGCATTTGATGGTAGTTTGGGTGGTTTCGAGTGGTTTAGTGCATTCACCTCTCTTTGGAGAATGCACCTCTTTTGATCTTTTACAGTTTTTGCCAACTCCTTATGATTATGTATCGAGCATTATAATGGAAGTATTTGATGGCGGTTTGGGTGATTTTGGGTGGGATTTTGCATCACTCTAATCTTTGGAGGTCAGATCTCTTTTGACCTAATTACTTGTCTTTGTTAATCATGCGGAAAGGATAACTTTGAGGTGCGGGCCTACCTTGTGAGAAATGTGTTCGATAATATTACGATGCTTTCTTGATGAAACCATTTTAAAGCTTCATCTCCATCAATTCATTAGACTCCACGGCATCAAGCAAGACTTCGGTTGCCATTACATCGATCTGTCTTCTTTGGGACATAAAAAAAACAAGCTTTCCCGGGTGGCAGACATTCCTTTACCCCACGATGAAGTTGCATTGATGATAGGGATGCCAACAGAGGAGAAGGTTGTAATCCATTGTCATTGTTATCATTGATTGAGCCGACTTGAGAATTGAGATGGCTCGTTACTCGGTGTTTGTGCTTGTATATCGTTTTCTTCATCAAATCTATTTTTGTATATCACGGTGGCATCGAATTGATTGCTTACTAGGTGTCTGAGATAGATTCTTTGGTCTGCGAGATGCCATTTGGGACTTCTAGTCTCAATTTGATGTTATTGCATCAAAGATTGAACATAGCTACATGAGTGGATTTGTCACTCTTCTGATGGTATGTTTTATATCTCCATTAATGTGAAATATAATGTCTTGGAGTTTACTGTTTAATATATTCATTGTAGATATGGGCACAACATAACTGGATCTTTTAAGATGTCTTTTCCCTTATCTGTCGTGGTTAACTTCTTCTTCTGCTTGCTTTGTCGGTTGAGAATTCCCACTTATTATGAAAACATCATCATATAGTTTTCTAGGATCAAGCATGTAGTCCTCGACTCTTTATTGCCTTCGGCGCTTATTTGATATGCATATCGACTTATGTGGTTCCAAAAAATAATGCCGAAGCATATGCATCTCACATCTCTTAACAGTATGCACTATCATTGTAAATATCCCTCTTTTGCTAGTAGACCATCGCGTAAGATACTTATCCAATACAACATCTTCCTAGAACTCATACAATGGGCGCAAAGTAATCCCATCATCTCAAATTTTTTTTGCAACTACAAGTCACTTCTGGGTAGTCTATCGAAATACACCCATGTTGGATGCATTTTATTCTCTAAATTTCTTACCAAATACTCCATGGTCTTTGTCTCGACGTGATAGACCAACCCCATGCAAAATTCCTCTTCAAACATAGTGTAAACCTTTCTTGTATAAAATATAGCGGCTTGTTTTAGAATTGGGAGTGTAACAACAGAACAATCGATGGTACTACACTTGAAGTCTTGTCATGTTCATTCCGAGCCATGTCTCCATAACCTTTTCCAACCCCAAGAAACAGAGCAAACTTGTTGGTTTAGATATTCCATGGCATACATTGTTCGTGGACTCTACGGCGTTGACATGATGCCCATGCAGAATGAGTCCTTCTAAGAATCGTGGACCACTTGGATCTAATCTTATAAAGCTCGACAACCAAGCATGATCATGCAAATTGCCTTCTTCTAGCATGGCATACCAAGCCTCTTTAAACTCTTCCTCCGAGTCACCTCATGCATTTATAAAATAGGCCTTGTCTATCTTATTACTAGAAGCAATGAACCTTGGAAGGAGCTTTCTTTGAAATATTCCATTAACAACCTATGATGAGTATGCGACAATACAATTTCAATGGCTCGCCATAGCGATCTTGATCGGTGAATATTGTTATAGGATGTCTCATTCATCACCGAAGAAAAGTTTGGAATAGCCAAGAATGACTCAATTGTCTCTTCGATAAAAGGCTACTCAAATAATACAATTTGCCAATGATGATTCACTCCAACAAGAGGGCACAAGATTATATTTATTGAGTCGATAGCTTGTATCAAAATTATCACATCCCAAAACAATCATATTCTATTCGGACATGCCATTACAAAAAAAAAACTTACTAAGCAATCCGACTCATCAACTTGCACATGCAAACATCCCATCCGATCTCTCCTTCAACTATATTAATGCATTACCATCACCATTTGCAATCCTCGATCTTTTCTCTTCTCAATAAAATTGAAAGCATCTCTTTTGGTGAACCAGATATTCTCTACGCCAACTTCCTCGCCTTAGATAGAATGGATGGATTGCTTTCATCGCCTCGTCTTTCAACACGACGCCTTTTCGCTAATGCATCAGTGTGATCCGAGAAGATGTAGGTCGTGCTCAGAATGATTATGACTTTCGTATGTTTTTAATTGTCCAATTCCCCTCAATCAGCAGAGAATCTAATCATGGTGGACATCAGTTCTTGTATCAACGCGGAATTTTGTCAAGCTATTTAGGCGGCGGACTTCTTAGACCAGCTTTTGCACATAGAAAATCTTTTGATTTCAATTTCTTTGAGTTTATAGCTAGTATGGTCCTTCCACGAAGCCAATTTGATGTGCATAGTCACGATCTGATTCATATGCCTCCGTTTCATTACGAGTGGTGCGAGTTTCTCCAAATATGGGTCATTATTTTGTGAGCAGATACAAAAATATGTTAGAAAATATGGATGGAAAATACCCACCCGAAATCACCAAGCGACATCAAATGCTTCCTTTGCAATGTTCTAAACATAATCCCAGAGTTGGAAAAAAAAGCGCAAAAAAAGGTCAAAGGTCACGTACCCTCAAAGAAGGTACAGATGCACTAAACCACCAAAACCACCAAATTATCAAATGCTTCCTTTGCAATGCCTAAACATAATCATAAGGAGTTGGCAAAAAAAATGGTAAAGGGTCAAAATGGTCGTACCCTCAAAGAGGTACAGAGATGCACTAAACCACCCAATCACCCAAGCGACATCAAATGCTTCCTTTGCAATGTCTAAACATAATCTAAGGAGTTGGCAAAAAACTGTAAAAAAGGTCAAAAGTGTACCCTCAAGAGGTACAGTCTGAGATGCAAAATACCCACCCGTCACCCAAATTACCATCAAATGCTTTCATTATAATGCTCTGAACATAATCATAAGGAGTTGGCAAAAAGCGAAAAAAAATCAAAAGGTACCCTCAAAGAGGTACCAGAGGTCTGAATGCACTAAACCACTTAGAAACCACCCAAACTACCATCAAAATGCTTCCATTATAATGCTCCATACATAATCATAGGGAGTTGGCAAAAAAGCGTAAAGGTCAAAATTGATGTACCCTCAAAGAAAGAGTACAAATAATGCACCAAAATAAAGCGCCATCAAATGCTTCCATTATAATGCTCTATACATAATCATAAGGAGTTGGCAAAAAAAATGGGAAAAAGGTCAAAATGGTACCCTCCAAAGAGGTACCAGTCTGGATGCACTAAACCACCCAATCACCCAACCGACATAAAATGCTTCCTTTGCATTGTTAAACATAATCAAGGAGTTGGCAAAAAAATTGGAAAAAGGATCAAAAGAGGTATGTACCCTCAAAGAGGTACACAGTACAAATGCAAAATACCCACCCAAAATTACCCAAACTGCCATCAAATGCTTCCATTATAATGCTCTATACATAATCATAAGGAGTTGGCAAAAAAAAATGGGAAGAAAAGGTCAAAAATGGTCTGTACCCTCCAAAGAGGTACACAGGGTACAGATGCACTAAACCACCCAGAAATCACCCAAACTGACATAAAATGCTTCTTTTGCAATATTCTAAACATAATCATAAGGAGTTGGCAAAAAAAATGGGAAAAAAGGTCAAAATGGTGTACCCTCAAAGTACAAATGCACTAAACCATCCGAAATCACCCAAACCGACATCAAATGCTTCCATTATAATGCTATACATAATCATAAGGAGTTGGCAAAAAAATGGGAAAAAAAGGTCAAAAAATGGTGTGTACCCTCCAAAAGTACCACAGTGAATGCACTAAACTACCCAAATCACCCATAAAATGCTTCCTTTGTAATATTCTAAACATAATCATAAGGAGTTGGCAAAAAAATGTAAAAAGGGTCAAAAGAGGTCAGTACCCTCAAAGAGGTACACTGATGCAACCACCCAAAATCACCCAAGCCATCAAATGCTTCCATTATAATGCTCTATACATAATCAGAGTTGGCAGAAAAACGTAAAAAAAGATCAAAAGAGGTCTGCACCCTCCAAAGAGGTACACAGGGTACAGATGCACTAAACCACTCAGAAATCACCCAAACTGCCATCAAATGCTTCCATTATAATATACATAATCATAGGAGTTGGCAAAAAACTAAAAGGTCAAAATTGATTCACCTCCAAAGAGGTACAGATACAAATACAAATACACCCAAAACCAAATAGCCATCAAATGCTTCCATTATAATGCTCTATACATAATCATAAGGAGTTGGCAAAAAAATGGGAAAAAAAGGTCAAAATGGTCTCTCCAAAGAGGTACAATGCAGAACAAATGCACTAAACCATCCAGAAATCACCCAAACTGACATCAAATGCTTCCATTATAATGCTCTATACATAATCATAAGGAGTTGGCAAAAAAAAATGGGAAAAAAAGGTCAAAAATGGTCTGTACCCTCCAAAGAGGTACACAGGGTACAGATGCACTAAACCACCCAGAAATCACCCAAACTGACATCAAATGCTTCCTATGCAATGTTCTAAACATAATCATAAGGAGTTGGCAAAAAAAATTGGCAAAAGAGGTCAAAAGAGGTCTGTACCCTCCAAAGAGGTATGAAAATAATAACACTCAAAATTAAATATTCGACAAAAAAACATCCAAATTACTTTAATTGGAAGAAATGAACATATTATTTTCGATAGAACAAGAATATCACTAATAAACCGTAGAAAAAATGCAGAAGCATTACCGATGGATTTGTATTTAATACATCCTCGCCTAAAATGGTTGTTTTTTCAACGCTTCATCTTCATGGTTCTTTTGTAAAAGGAAATGAGATTTTCAGATCTCTTCTCATTTCGTTTAGCTTGGAAAAACTAACCCCAACCCTAAATCTATATATTTCTTTTAAATTCCTCCCGCTTTGAACGCGGTGGGTAGGCGAAATATTCTCGCCGTCCGTTAATACATCGACGGCGTTCTGGGCGCGCCAAGGAAAGCCGTCGTTATCTTGCTCGTTAATCGGTAAACGGGAAAAAACAGATGTGTCGTCCATGGATTGGTGTCCGACGTAAAGCTACGTGCGGACTCAATATTTCTCTCCCCAAGAGCCAGGCGAGGGAGGCTTCCATGGGAGCTCTCATCCATGTACTCGTCAAGCCACTTGTCACCGCCGGGAGGTGGAGCTTGGAGCGGGTAGCCATGGCTCACCGAGACCCATTGACATGAACGCCGAGAAGCAACGCCGAGGTCGTCGCCCGCGTGATGAGTGAACCCATCGAATGGACGGCTTCATAGAGGAGGATCCAATCAAAGAGAAATGAAGATTGTAGTGAGCATCGTGGTGGAATCAGAATTTAAGGAGAGGAAGGGAGGAGGTTGGGGAGCTCGCTCTAAGGCGAAGGGCCTTATGAGAAGGAAGGCAATGATGGGTGTTTCCTTTGGAAGGGAAATGATGATTGGGAATCATCATCGCCATTGTTTAGTAGCGGCGGGTATGTGCTTTCTTCTCTCACGCTGCCGCCGCCACACCCTCGCCACGCCGCCGCACCACCCGCAACCGATTAATCGCCAAACATCACTTTAATTTACATTATATTTTTGTCAACCAAACAAAAAAAAATGCAGTATTGTTCTCACCAAACAACTATAAAGTAATTTACATCTTAATTTTTTCTGTATTTTCTTTTACACTGCATTCAATACAGGTAACCAAATAACTTAGTTCAAATATAAACTAATTTTATTTGAATTGAACTTTAAATAAGAAATCTACAATTAAAAATAGAAGCATTTTAGTTTGATTTTTTTAGCATATCTAAAAAAATAAGAAAATAAATTATAATTATATTTGAATATTTAAAAATATTCAAATATCATAAATTTATATATCTATATATCTAATATTTAAACTTTATTTTTTTTCATATATAACATTTAAATCTTAAATTTTATATCAAAAATATCATCATCATTCAATTTTTTTTAAAACAAAATATTAGATAAGTAAATATTAAATGTATAAATATATAAATGTTTTCAAATTTCAGGTAAAGCATATATAATCACAAAATTTCATAATTTTTTTAAAAATATTTTCTCCGAAACATGCGCTTGAACGGAGCAGGTAGCGTTCCACAAATCCTACCACACGCGAGTTCCAAGTCCTCCTTCCTTCTTGTCTAGGCTTCGTTTTCACGATCAATCATCACGCGTGAAATAGCCATGATACGTTTCTCTGTATTCGAAAGATCCGGCGACCGTGGACACAATCCACTTCCGCCGGCACCCGCTTCGTCATCATCGACCCTTTCTCCTTTAGCTCCCCCTTTCACCGTTGATCGATGGGTTCCCGCCGTCTCAAACCCTGATTCTTTCCCTCCACCTCCACTCACTGGTGCCATGTCGCCCTACTTCGTTCCCACGGGAGATTCGGTTTGGTCCTCTTCTGCGGGAGCATCGAGATTGACGAATCTCAATTCTGGATTAGGCGCGGTGGAAGCAACTCCGTATTATCCTTATTATGCACCAGCATGTGATTCTGTGGATGGTACTTTGGAGAAGCTGTCGAATTACAAGGGCTATGTTGGAGGATGGAGCGGAACTTATGATTTAGAGGAAGGGAGGCCACCAAGAGGTTCAGCGGTCAATTCTTCTTGGATGGATTCCTTGGCAAGTTGTCAGATGTCGTTGGCACTAAACAAAAGTATGGGGTGTTTACTGGCTGAATAATTTTTATTATTAGGTTAAATTTTTTTAGTAATTCACGAAGTTTATCTTTTGTCAGTCTGGTTAAGAGAACTTTATGTTTCAATGTGCGCAGAAATGATTGGGATGAATATTATTCTAGCTTTAGTTTCATTGAAAGAGATGTTTGGTGCCAGGAAGAATGAGGTTTATTAAGAAGGTGATACCTTTCTATTTGCTGGAAACTGAATGTTTGATGAGAGATATCTCAATAATCTTTTATGTGGATTAACAACTGTGGAATGACAAAATATATCCAAAATGGGGTGTGAGGTGTGAACTTTAATATTTATACTCCCATTTTATGTTGGATTGAATTTTGGAACGGGCCTAAGTTTTAGAATAATTTTAGCCAAGCTTACTGATTCTTTTGGCTAGACCAGTTGGGAAATCAGGCTTTAGGTTTGCAGCTTCTATAATTGGAACCTTGCTATTGGTTATGCGATAGATGACAGGTTTTGTGGCTATCTTCTTAAAGTTTGCATGGATGCTCAACTCTGTCTAAGTAGTTAAGCTGATGCCTGTATGGGATTCCACAACAGTTTCGCTAACCTAGCCATGACTTAAGATTGCACAGTTAGTTTTGATGGACCTAAACTGTGAATAAAGTCACAAAGTTTAATGTGTTCCAAACCTTGGATCCTTTGCTCAACTTCAAACTTTCTTTTTAAATGGCATGCATGTCCTACTTTCTTCCTTATTGACCTAAAGAAAAAGTGTTGTAGAGATTTTTTTTCTTTTGACAATTTTGTTATTTTTATTTGCTTTGATAAATTAACTTTAATTTTCATCCAGGCTTGTTATCTCTAAAGCCATAGTCACAGTCATTGAAGCTGGTCTTGTTGAGTTTCTTATGACACGTCTACATGTAAAACATTCAGTCTGTGCCACATTTCAGTGATGACTTATAATTTTTTTGTTTGGTTCGTGATCCCATTCTTGTTTTTTTGCTTTCAGTTTGTCTAGCTATTTGGACTTGATCTTGAAAGCATTTTATTAAAGAACAATATCTTCATTTCTATCTTCTCTCTTTATTTAGACCTTTACTTCTTGTAGCCTAGGCTTGCCATATGTTTAACCTTGTTATTGGGAATAAACTCATTTTGATTTTAATCTTGCTTATTTTTCCTTTCCCTCTATGGTGCTACTTAGTGGACAACTCATCTACTTTTTGGTTTTTGTAATCAGTTCTCACACAATTTATTCATTGAGAACATGCTTTTTAGGTTCATCTTCTTTCATGAATAGTATCTATTTGGTCCTTGTAGAAAAATTCCTAGCCATGGGCCTGGTGGTGTGCCTCATCACACTATGTGTATGGTGCATACTACTATGCTCGGTTGACATTTTTGGTAGATCATATGATTTTTATAATTTTATGACCTTTGGAGTGGCCAATCAAATTGTATGGAGCTTTGAATGCAATTTGATGACATATTGCATGTTGAATGAAGGTGGAGCCAACTAAACCAATTTGGAAGGAGAATATGTTGGCAATCAAGCTATGGAGGTCCATCTATGATGATTAATCGTCTTTGATAATTATGAATGGTTTGATGATAATGATATATTACAATCTTGATGCAGTGTTCCAGTCTTATGATTTGACCATTTGTTGGTGCTGCATTGCTAAACCTCAGATTATTTCTCTATTGGGTTAAAGTCAACATGTTATCCATAAGTTTAGGTGAAATGTACTAGATGTTCCTCCTTGTTGGTTAGTTTGTAACTCCCAAGATTTTATCTTTTTTTTTAATATGGAAAAATATCATGTATAGTGAAGACATGACTAGAAAAGATATTAGGAGAGAAATCTAGAAAAATAGTGGTTATATTAATAGGTTCCTATGTTACTTGTTACATTTCATGGTAGCAAAACATTCATGACGAATGCAATTAAAAAGTAATATCTTTTAGCATATCCCCATGACGAATCTTTTTGAACAATAGCTTTGCAATACATACCAATATTTATTTCAACTAGTTGTAGCATATGTGAATGAAGACAATGAAAATCATAAAAATGCAATATCATCTATGAATGATGTGAATGATAGTAACTAAGCAAGAGGTCTTCAAATAAAGCCATCTAATTTTTTATTCAACTCAGGTGAATAGTGGGGTTTGTCAGATCTGGCAATGGGAACCTAGTGCGAGATTAATGTTATGCTTTGTATTACTTAGAGGTGTGGACGTGGTGTATTAGGTTTGGGTTAGGATGGAGGCATGTGGAGGCTTTCTGGTAGAGTTGAGATAGCTTAAGGTAATGTTTAAAATTGCGCATTTGGGTATTGATGTGTTTTTTGTTCATGAGGCGAGGTGTAAGCCTCAAGGCTCTTTGAGGTGTAAACCTCACATTCATACAATTGTGTAAAGTCAAAATTATGGTGTAACTTAATAAATTAACATCCTAATATGTAAATGAATAACTAAATATAAATTCCACATTGAACAAATAAAACATTGCATAGATTATAAATATTCATGTAAGAAATTGTGCATAGATATATGAAGGTAACATAAGACATTAGATAGTCATGTAGAAAGAAATTAGATAAACATTAAAAAATAGATCAAATATGTCCAAAAGGAAAATTTTCATAAATCCAATTCCCAAAAAAGATAGGAAAATACAATCAAAATCATCAAGATTGTCATCGCTCAATTGATCTTCCTTGGAGTCATCATCAGATTGTATAGCTTTCTCTCCTGCTTTATCTTCAGTAGACTCCAAGTTTTTCAATTATTTTTCTTCTTCAACCTCAAGCACTTTCTCTTCCCTAATCATTAATAAATTATAATTAATATGAATTTAATAGTAATAATTTAAATGTAATATAATTTGAATTAATTAAATTTTAATAAATACCTTTTCGCTTGTTGGTTGGGTGTTGTTGATGTGCTAGTGCTATTTTTGTTTCTTTTCCCATTGAAGAAATGTACCTCTAAAATTTTCTGTTGTAGATCAGCTTGTGTGAGCTCAATGTCATCATCTACAAGCCATTCATCGTCAGACTATCTGTCTTCACACAACGGGAGATCTTTGCCATCCTTCAAATCTTTTCTCCTCAAAAATTTTCTCTCATTTTATTGTTATATATGATGTACACCTAGGAATTTATTCTGATGGTCGTCAAATGATTCATCTTTTTTGTGTAAATTTGATTGTAAGTGTTTTAGTTGTGGTCACATTCGGATGATGAGCATGTAAGACTTAGTACTTTGACAGCAAAACGCTGCAACTCTGGGATTCCATCACTGAGCTGAATACACCACTAAACTGAAATTAAAATGAAAAAGAGAAATAATTAAAGCCATAAAGGCATAAGATGAAGATTTTGAAATAGTATACAATTAAATCTATTTGTAGTAAAACTTTTAAATTACCTGGAGAACGTCTACAAATAGTATCTTTCGCTTGTTGCAGTTTAAAAAAATCTTTCTTATCCTAAATGGAACAAGTTACATGTTCACAGTAGCCCTTTCTACAAGATCAACAATCAACATATTCATACAATGATATAACCCCAATTTAATCGCCAGATTGGTTGATTTATTTACAACATATTGGTACTAAGGGTTCAAGAAATATCTAGCTGTATATAAATAACAGTGGAGTTGAAGTTCCCATTTCCCATCAATAATATCCAATATTCTTTTTGTAGCTAGCCTCTTATCCTCCTAGGTTATGGGCAATCAACTCTCTTACCTCATCCATTGCATTATATATGAAGTCCCTAGCTGGCTTTTTCTTTGCATTCACTAATCTTAGAATTTGCACTAATGGTTGGTTGTTGTTATTGCATATGCTACACATGATCAAAATTTCATATTCAAAATAAATTTTCTTACCTTATTGCCCTCAACTTTCTTCGCCCATATAGAACCAAGCCATTGTGCGAGTGAATAATGCCTCCAATGACTGCTTAGCCTCGAACATGCTTTGCAAAGTAAGGCAACTTGTAGCAAACTGTGTAGCAGTTGGTCTCAACAATTCTTTCGTTGAAAACTTTTACATCAAAGCTAACACCATGAATGATTATAAATGAATTTATTAATTTTTTTGGCCTTTTGCAATGCATTCTTATATTAAAGCAGCTTAGCAAATTTCTCTAATATCAAGTCAATGCAATGCGGTGCACAAGGGGTCCAATATACATTTTTTCTCTTTTCCATCAACATATTCCCAACAGTTCTATAAGTATTTGTATTATCTGAAATAATTTGTACAACAATCTGTCCAATCTTCTCAACCACACCATCCAACAGTCCAAAAATAAGCATGTGGGTGATTTTTCAAACAACCACTGTTATTTACTTGCATGAACTAAAAAGAAAAATAAGAGTAGGAATATAGCCAAGCCCTAGTGAGCTAACTCCTCTCATTGCAACAAGATCCGTAATAGCACATGAGTCCCTCATAGTTGACAAGTTTGGATGTCCCTTCACGAAGACCCAGGAGTTTGGCATAAGGTGAGTTGACTCCTTTCTTGATGACAAGATCTATGAGTAGTGTAATCCCTCCTATTAACGAGTCTAGGTGAGTGCTCCTATGAAGGCTCAAGAGTCTAACATAAGATGAGGCTCACCTAAAACAACTACCCTATAACTCACAATCCTAACTCGTTGACCAAAGTGAGTGACCTTGCTAAGATCAAGATTCTAGCATATGGTGAGGTGCACTTGTCGACGATTAATAACATTTCCATGATAACAACATAGGTATCCTATAATTTATTTGCAAGTGCATTATTATCTTAGAGTGCCGATGATTATCTTAAATGAACTTTTTATTAGCAAAGTACATGACTAACACATGTTTATATACAAAAAAGAGAGAGAAATGGTGAGTTAAAAACAAAATTTGTTTCATTATTATATCATGTGAAGGCAACAAAAATTAATGCTCGTTACATAAAAAGTTATTAGCTCTACCTCTCATAGGAAAAAAGAGAGGGAAAAGCCGAGTTAGCTAATGGCACTCGGCCTATCGCTTTCATCGAAGTCCGATAATATGTATAAATTATACATATCTAAAAATCTACTATTCAGGTGACCATGGTGTATCAACTTTTCTATGCCAAATTAAATACCCCCCTCTAACTTGGCAGTAAGGAGGGCTCTATACTCTAGCGACTGTAAAAGGTTGACCCATCATAGTGCTTTATTCTCACAGAACTACACTTTTCATTGCCGATACTCCTCTTCACAATGAGTGAGCTCTATGGCGAGCTCACCTTTCTCCTTTTTATGACGAGCTTGCCCTTTGCTTTGTTGCTACTAATCTCCGCAAGGAGCTTACTCTTCTCCTCTTCGGCTTCATTTATCATCCTCCTACCTTCCTTGCGAAGAGTGAACTCCTCATGCAGTGATGGCTTGACACTCCTTGACCTCGCTTAGCTCTTTAGAGATCATTTGAAACTCTTAATAAAGGTTGAGGTCGTCTACCAATTCATTGAGTATTCATCGCTGCAAAGGGAAGCTTCAATAGGGGAACTTGACTCCTCATTAAAAGTGATAAATATATATAATCACCGATGTTGAAGGTGACACTAGTGATGTGAGGATTGTAGGAGCCTGTAATTTTAATAGGCAATCTTGCCCTCTTCTCCTCCCTCCCCCTTATTGGAGGATTCAACATTGGTGACCTTTGCGTTATTATATGATGTGAAGTGTACAAAAGTTAATGCTCATTACATAAAAAGTTATTAGCTCCCTCTCTCATAAGCACAAAAAAAAAAAGAAAAAAAAAGAAAGGAAAAGATGAATCTAGTGGCACTCGACCTATCGCTTTCTTTGGAGTCCAATAATGTGTGTACATTATACATATCTAAAAGTCTACTACTCAAGTCACCATAGTGTACCAACTTTTCTATGCCAACCTAATGCCCTCGAACTTGGCAGGGAGGAGGGTCCTATACTCTAGTGACTGTAGAAGGTTGACCCACAATGCTTCCTTATAGAACTACACTTCTCATTGCCAATACTTCTCTACACAATGAGTGAGCTCTGGAATGAGCTCTCCTTTCTTCTTTTTACGACAAGCTTGCCCTTCTCTTTGTTGTTACTAAGCTCCGCAAGGAGCTTTTCCTTCTCCTCTTTGGCTTCATTCATCATCCTCTTGCCTTGCGAAGACCTAAGTCCTCGGGCAATGATGACTGGTGGTGCAACGCTTCTTTTTGGCCTTGCTTAGCTCTTTGGAGATCGTTTGAAACTCCTAACAAAAGTCTAAGGTCGTTTACTAATTCACCGCTTGAGTATTCATCGCTGCAAAGGGAAGCTTCGATAGGGGAACTTGACTAAGTTGCTCGTGAAAAAGTGATAAATATATATAATCGCTGATGTTGAATGCGACAATAGTGATGTGCGGGTCATAAGAACCTGTCACTTAAACAAAAAATCTCGCTCTCTTCTCCCCCTCCCTTTTCTTGGAGGATTCATCATTGGTGACCTTTGCATTGCCCTTGTCTAGTAGCCTTTGTGCAGATTGCCCTAGAGCGATGGTAGCCATGGTATTCAGCTCCTCTTCTGGCTATGTTGTCATTACCATGTTGACTCCAAGCCTCACTCGCCTTCCTCGTAGTCTCTAGAGTTAGTGTGTATTTAGGTGACTTCGACATTTGCTAGATGGTGGAGGCTGGGATCGTGGGGACCTAAGCAGCAAGTTGCCTAAGAATGTGAGTAGCTATGGGTAGTGGGATATGTGGTCACAAAAAAATGCCACCTATATGATAACAAAGTGAGTACATCAATAAACAAGTCGATTAAAGTGAAATCGAAGCAATCACAAACAAGGAGACGTGCACTTATAATACAAGGATGATAAACATGGCCACCTTTCAATTAGAAGCCAATGTTGAGAGCTATGTCCTTCAGCTTTTCAAAGGACTCTATCTTTTCAAACTTTGTTCTTGTGGCACGACTTTCTCCTTTTCGAATGGCACTGATTTAGTTGGCTTTGGCCAACCAATCAAGCTTTTGAGAAAGAGGATTTGCCCTCTCTAGTTCCTCATTTTATTCACCAACCTAGAGATTCTTATTTGAATCACTGAGAATTGGACGGTTCTATCCTTGTGTTTCTTGGCGGTGAAGAGATGGTGGAATAATGCCAAACTTTATAGAATTCTCTTCTTTTGTAGATAAGAGACGTAAGTCATAATACTCACTGATGAGTTTGACTGCAACTTAGCTGCCCCAATCCATAAAATTTGAGGATGTATGCTTACTTAGGACATTGAAATCTCAAGTCAAGTTTGAAGTGGTTATACAAAATATACAACTCGTCATAGTAGAGTGTTGAATTGCTCATCTTTTTTGAGTTGCTCGCACCATATATTTTGCATTGCTATAATACCTTATGAACTCCACATTAGCCAACATACTATTCATGTTTTAGCATTCATTATATTCAGCGCCCAAGAAGTGTGAGCATTTCCTCATAGTTGCCATGAGTACACTTCATAGAAAGAACGAAGGGAAGTGAAGGAAACTCGCACTTGAAGTCCAAAAGCACCCTTACTGAAGAGAAATTATTGCAATGAATGACTCATCTACAAAGAGAGCCTATTTTTAGAGGGTGAAATTCTAGATTCCTGAAGAGACATCAAATTAAGCATTTAATGGAGAAATCTCTCGCCATCATTACAAAATTTTGCCAAATCCAATGTCAAAATCCTTGACAAGTCTTCATGGAATGAGTTTGTCATTAACTTGGCACAGGTATGAAAATGCAAATTAAATTTACTAGCCAACTCAACAAATGAAAAATTTTATGAATAACAAATCTTTATTATAGCACACTTGCCACTACACATTCTTGCAAAGATTAACCTAAAATTTTTTCCTAATTATAAGGTCGAACATTCTATTTGGGGAAATATACCCTCTCTTTATCAAATATTTCAAGCCAAACTCATGCTTGCAATGAATAGTGAGGACTTGGTCAACTTATTGCAGTGACAAGCAAACATCAACGCGTGTAGCTCCCTGAACTCATCCATTGACCACACTCTCACTTTGCTCCAAAGAGTCAACCCTACCACATAAAGCCACAAGCTCGGCCCACAAGCAGGCAACCTCAACCTTACACTATTGGCTGCCTTTGGTTACCTCATTGCCTACCAATGAGGGAGCCTAGGTTGGCTCTTATTTTTGCTCTTGTTCACTAGAGAGCAAGTTCACCACTTGAATGGGGGAGGGGGGACCATGCATCCCTTTTTCACTTGTGGCGGCTTATTTGCAAGTTGTGTCATGCAAAATTGGAAGATGAGAACTTGCCACTATCATGCTGCAATCGCCTCTGTAGAACACAAGAAAGTAATAAGGTTAACAATAATTTTATTCACAACATTGATCGGCACAATAACAGTACAAGTCACCAAGGGAATCATCTCAAACTCAGGGAGCCACTAGGAGATCATAAACAGTCCTGCTCACTTGGCACGTGTCCTAGTAACTCACAAGGCAAACTCAAGCCCATCAATTTGCTAAAAAAGAATTTGTTAATGACCGATTCACTTTCAATGAAACTTTGAAGGTAGGTACTCACTATTGGCGAATGTAAACTACATTGTAAGTAAGTTTTAAGCTTTTAACATTCCTTAATAACAATGTAAAAAATTCTAGAAAGATAGTTCCTTGGAGAGACAATTTTCCACCAGTTTGTGATGAGCTGGAGATAATTGTTCACAGATCATTGTTTGTTTCACTCATCGTCTCATAAGTGGGACCTATTTATTCACTTCTTGTTGGTGCACACTTAGCATAATAGTAATGACGGCCTCAATTGAGGCGTTTAAGTAAACACTTGCCTACCACAAGCGCCATCTTGATAGAAGCTACAACTACTGTCAAGGCAACTAGACTTTTGCCATCCAAATTCAATGGTGATTTTGTGCTTCTTTTTAGGAGCTCCTTCCATAGACTTTAGTTATCAATATTGCTCTCATGTTGCAAGAAGCCATCTTGTTAACATACTTGGCAAGAGTTGAGGATGAAAGATGAATGGCTCAAAGCTTCATCGGCTCTTAATTCATAAATACAAAATCTTTGAGTTGTCATATTAGGGGTCAAAACAAAGGTGATGTAATACATTTTTCAAAAGATTCTCGTGGAGCAGTAGATGCTTTAATAATGGAAAGTCCTTATAGTTGACATGATTTCATATATATTACTAATTCTCTCGTCCTTTTGTTGGTCACTAATAAGTGAGAGAATTAGAGAACTAATTGGTACCCTAAGTTTACCTTAGACCAAGTGGACTCATCCTAATGATCAACCAGTTGATGAACCAACCAAGTAGGGTTGGAATAGAGTTCTCCATAAATCCACTAGTCATTAACTTAGTCATTGAAGCATGCATCACAGGACAACTCCTAGCAAGGGACTTGTTGGCCATTCAACAACCTTACTTGACTTGCCCAGCATGCTTAACGAATGACTTTTATAGAATAGCTCACTATCTGGCACAACTCTTCTAAGACTTGCCTTACATTGGAGGCCTCACCCCTTGCTACACTAGATCATTTTATGTGTGTTTGTACTTGAGCATTCTTTAAAGTTTATATGTTTTTAAAGTGCAATGTGCGATGCAATGAACAAGTGCTTCTATTTGCTTCGAAGTGCAAAGTGCAGAGCGAAGTGATACTTTTGTTAATTAAAGCGCTCCGCTTTATAATATATTTGAAATCATGTATCACATTTAACTATAGTTGTTAGTAAATATATTGTGATATTAAATATCACCTATCAATTATGTTACATAACTGATTTAATAAAAATTTAAATCTTGATATAAAATAAAAAAAAGTGATATGCATACCTTGTGGAGACAAATCTTGAATCAAATCTATAAAATAAAAGTTTCAAAATGTTTGCATTAAAAAATAAGAATTTTAGAAGTTTAAAACTTAAAACAATTTCATAAAACATGTTTGATACAGAAAACTTCTATTTATTAATCCCATTACATAACATATAGAGTTTTAAAAAATAAATTGAAAGAAGCATTAGTCATCATCCTTTATTTTAGTCATACACTCTTGTTCTCCTTCAAGCAAAAGTTTTTCATCTTCAAAATCTTTTTCTTCTTCCTCTCCTTGTGAATCAATTTCATCTTCTCTTTCTTGAAAACTATCCTGATGACTCTTCAATTTGTCTCAAAATCAGATCATCATCAAAACATTCCTCCCTTTCATCCTCCATCTTTTGAGTTAATAACTCACAACTTTTATCAATATAACCTAAGGTAATTAGATCAATCTCATCTCGTAAATTTTTTTTTTTCAGTGTTTGCTTGCATTTGATGAAAATCAAATCATTTAATTATTTTTGAATTTCTCTTTTCATGTGGTTCTATATATCAATATAATGGGCCATGCAGGGTGTTCAATACACATGATTTTTTTTTTATTTATAACTTGACCTATCAAAATTTAAGCAATGTTAACAATTTAAAATATGATAAAAATTTGATGTATTTATAATTTGATACTAACTTGCAAGAATATAACTTGTATGATTGTTTGTAACAATTTGAAGCACTTATTTTCAATTTTTTTAATTCGTGCATCTAGGAGCTCAAAGAGCTTCTATGTAGTTTTTGAATATTTTAATGTATCCTTTGATTTAAAAAAAAATAATGCTTGTTCGAGAGTTGACAAAAAATTTAGTATTGACCCATTTCTATGATATGTCCATCCATCAACCATAAGAGTGCATCCTTTTCTTCTTAAATTTTTTTTAAGCTCTTCCACATCTTGCATGGTCAACTCTTTTCTTTTTCAATTAGAGGTACCCTCAATTCATGGCATGAAGGAGGTTTTAGACATTGTACATACTACGCAATAACCCCAATCATATGATTAAATCTTTCAAACTTCATTGCATTGAAAGGAATATTGACTTGATAGAATCATCTTACTATGTATTGTATGGTTCTCTCACATATTACCTTATCCAAACTCTCTTTTATTTCCGATTGCCTCATATTTTCCTTTTGCAATTTTTTTCTTGGGCTTTGAAAAAAATCATTGGTTTTTTCATTTTAGGTTGTTTTAATCGCTAGTTGATGCACTGAAACTTCCCATCCCTGGACCTGAGTTAGAAGATCTATTCTCACAATGCACAAATGTTTGGTTTTTAGATTCATCTATTATATCTATCATTTTCTCATTATTCTCCAAGTATGAATTTTGCTTCAAATTTTTTTGTTCCTTCTTAGCAAGCAATTAACTCTTCCCTTACTTCAGACAAAACTTTCTTGTACTTAATAATATTACTTCTCTTGGATGCTCCAAAGGGGCCAATAAGATGCTCTTTTGCTTAGAAATCTTCTCCATTTATCTTTTTGCCACAATAGATGCATACATGACGAAGAATATTTGACTCACATTTTAGTTTCGCATACTTCTAAGTGATATCTTTTCTTCTCATCCGTGAATCGTCCCTCCTAAAATTTAAAATGAATTACGCAAACACAATAGAGTTATGAAAAATTTGAATAAGAACTATTTTGTTCTTCAAAAAGTTGTTTTAATATTGGAATAAAATTGTTAAAATGTTATATATTTTATTAAAAATTATTTACTATATTTAATTGTATATAATTGTCTTTCTCTAACAGGATTTGTTTTAAATAATTTATTAAATTTAATATATGATTGATCATCAATAAGATATATATATTATATATATATATATATATATATATATATATATATGTATGATGTATGAATGTATATATATGTATGTGTGTGTATGTATGTATGTATATGTATGTGTGTATGTATGTATGCATTTGTATGTGTGTGTGTATGTATGTGTGTGTATGTATATGTGTGTGTGTATGTATGTGTATATGTATGTATATATATGTATGTGTGTGTGTGTGTGTGTGTGTGTGTGGAGGACCTCATTGAGGTGTCTGTCTTCACTTAATTTCATTATATATGCCTTTGACCCCTGTCAAACCGGCCTTCACTCGCTTCGACCAACCGCTTCTACTGTCGCAATGTGCTTTTCCTCCATGCGATGTTAGAGAAGGGGACAGTGCTTTGCTTGAGTGCTACAACGTGCTTTCATGTGCGTTTGATATTGCTCATATTCTCTCTACATGAATTGGCCACATCGGATCATTGTACCATAGTTTATCGTAGAAGTTTATTTTTGTAAATGAAGTACCTATAAATCTCTTTAAAATTTATTCATGCCATTAAGATAGCATGGTGTGGTTAAAAATTTGTTTTTGGATGTATTCCCAGCAGATCTGAAATTTTTGTTTTCTTCTTAAAACTGTTTCACATCATAGGTTGTATCATCACCTCTTCAGCCAGAGAAGTTATAAAAACTTTTTGATCTATAAGCCTAGAAATTTTATGGATGATTTGGTTGTCGGCATCATTGTTGAAGGATGTCAAAGGTAATGTTGTTTGATGGAAAGGCATTACTTTGCTTTATGATTCATGGGTGCCTTTGGACAAGTTATAGATAGGGGTGTGCATTATTTGGTTTTAACCAAAAAATCAAACCGAACCAAAGATTTTTTTGTAATTTGGTTCGGTTTTGAACTTAGTAATTTGGATTTTGGTTTTAATTAATGAAAATTTTAGTTTTTGATTTTTGGATCGGTTTGTTAAATAAAATTTTAGATGTAACCAAATAAATTGAATTTATTCATTACTTAGTAAAATTTTTTCAGCCATCATAAAAATTTAAATATTTTTAATGCATGAAAATAATTAATTGCTTTTCTAATTATATATATATATATATAGTTTTGCTTATTACTTGTTCATTATACAAAAAAATTACATAATGAATATAAATTTCACAAATAGTTTTTAAATATAGTAAACGTCGGTTTATCCAAAACCAAACAAAAATAATTGAACTAAATTGCTATTTGGTTTGTTTGGTTTTGTATTCTGTTTGGTCGGTTTGGTCCAATTTTTTTTGGGAATTTAAAATCAATTGGTTTTTAAAATTCATCATCCAAACCATCCAAACAAATCAAATGCACACCCCTAGTTATAGAGGTGATATCCGGACATTTTGGAAAAATATTTGCAATGTCATTCATGCAGAGTTCTTCCAATTCGTATAAATCAAAGTTTATAGCCTTTATGGAAGCAAATTAGTTGCATTGCATCTCAATTTTATATTTGAGTGGAATTGTAGGGATATTTTTCTAGTCATTTATTTTTGCAAAACTGAAGTTTTACCTGTTCGAGGTGTCCAGGCAATTTATCATATCTTTGTCTATCTCAACTGATGAATCATACAATTATTCTTAAAGAAAATGCAAATAGATTTTAAAATAATTTGTATTTTTATTATAATTTGTTTTATTTTTGCATTCGCAGCTCAAATCCCAAACCTTTGATACATCCTGCATTTTTTTTTCTTACGTTTCTGCCAAAGTTATTTGGCTTTAAGCGCAGTTGTACACACAACGATTTGATTACCTTCGGTGTGCTGTCTGCTGTTCTGATAGAGCAGCTTGAACATTGAATTTATCTTTCATTCAATAATCGTCTCCGGTATAATGTGAAAGTATCTCTTTTTGCTATCTTTGTAATCTTGCAGGAGGTACTGCTGATAGCTTCAGCGCCTATGAAGATTCTTTTGGTTCTTGGCATGGAGCTCATAATGAATCCTCATTAACTCTTGGTAATGTTGGATCAGAATGTTCAGAATGGCTTGATAACAGTCATCGTAGAATATACATGGATAAGAGTAGGACTCAGAATGATGGATCTTTTGCAGAGTTAGACTCCACTGTGTGGCCCAATGAAGGATTATCTTATTTCTACTCTCCAGAAACCACTTCTGTAGTAAAGGAATGTGATACATTCATTCCAAGCTCCTACGATAGATACATTTCACAACTTGCCTCCTGTTCAAGAGATACTGAAGTGCATTATCCAGCTCAAACATCTTCTTTGAGACAAGCATGTGTTCCATCAAATGAAAGGAATGAATCTGTGTTGAATTGTGTTTCAAAACATGGGAACTCTACACTAAAACATGCAAACCTGCGTGGAAAGAATGATGATTATGCAGATTATGTAATTGGTTTGCAGAATGAGGCTAGCATATATGAAAATGCTGAAGGCGGTGAGGTTCTTCAAATAATGGGCATTTCTGGTGATGCAATGCAGAGAAACAGAGGAAGTCCTGATTCTTCTTTACAAATGAAAAGTTTGCTATTAGGCAATAGCTCAGCTCTGGGGCAGTCCAGTGATTGTTTACAGGATGTAAAATTTGGGTTTAAGGTTGCTAACTTGAGCTGTTGCAATGCTTCTAACTCTGAAAGAGATGCTTTTATACCTGATGATTCTATGCAAACCTCTCAGGAAATACCTGATTATCTAAATGTTGCTGTGGATTCTCCATGCTGGAAAGGTGCTTCAGTGTCTCGTCGGTATTCTTTTAGTTCCAATGAAATTGTACAGCCTCTGGTCATTAATGTAAGCAATGGCAGTGATGATTTGGTTCAAGTTCAGAGGTCTGTTAAGATTCAGTCTGATATGGAACACGATGATCCTTTTGTTTGGAATGAGAAAGGGAAGGATATTGATTTGCCTCCAATTACTGATTTGTCAGGTTCCGATATAAAGTTTCAAGATCTTGCAGAAAAAGAATCAAATCCTGCCAAAGTAGAGAATGCAAAGGAAATTGAACAGCATGATATTCGTGGAGAACATATTAGTGTGTTAAATGAACAATCAAGCATTCCACAATGTATTGATGATCACGTGAGACAAATAAGTCGAGAAGAAAAAATTATTTGTAAAGCTGGCTCAAGCAGTAGCAAGACCAGACCCTCTACCCAAAACTCGGATTTTGTTTTTAATCATATATCTCCTTCTCCAAATCACTTCTCTAGCTCAAACAACGTGAATGCTAGTAATGGTGAATTGAATTTATCATCTCTTGATGCTATTTTTCCTGTTGAACTTAAAAAGCCAGTTTCCTCTGATCCTCCAAGCAAATGTTTATTCCAAGGGCAAGATGCCCGTGTTCTTCTTAAGGCAATGCTTAGTTTATCCGAAGTTCTTTTGTGCCAATCTTGCAATGATGACAAGGCCTTGAAGGAATGTGATCTTAAGCCTATGCAGCAAATCATTGACAACCTTGAAGCTGTTATTCTGCGAAACAGAAAGGTAAGCCTTGCCAACATATTCTCTGTGAAGATCATGAATTTTCTCTGGTTGATTTATTATAAGATACTGAGCCTCGTTAAATAATTAAATTAGGCTCTTCGTGTGCGGACTAATATTTGAAGACAAATGCATGCTTCTGTAACGTTGAGATATTCAGAGTCAGAATAGCAATAAAGAACTGTTAAATTTGAAAAATTTTGGTTTAAAATAATGTTTATGGAGCATTATGTCATGCCGGTTCATCATTTACATGCATTACTGAGTTTTGAGGTGTCATATCTTCTGTGATCCAAATCTAACATATAAGAGAAAAAGACATTTAAATTATTTATGACCAATCGATTCTTTTTAGTATCTTAACAGTTCTTACAATATTTATATTTATATATCAACGATAATTCTATTTTGGCTATTGGGTGCTTTGACGTTCTGACAACAAGTGTTCAGCACTGGTCTTTGATTAGCAATCAACTCTAAAACATCAGTCTTGATTTATTTTGCACACAGCTGCGCTCGATCTTAATCATTTACTTGAGCATTCATGGGAGCAAAATTTAATAGCCATCCGTTTTATTATGATGCATAAGTAGTTGAGAAGGATAACCAAATGTTGGTGTTCTTTTCATATTGTTTTTATGCTGAGCACTTTTCATGCCGGATCTGCATTCCCTAATGAAGATCAAGGCAACAGATTTGTTTTTTTTGCATTTTTTTGGTTGAAGTCAGCCAGGCAGGAATGATGGATTTGTTGTTGCATCTTAATAATTCCTTTTCTTGCTAGCAACAGTGAGATTTCTAGTTGCACAAGAAATACTACTAGTGTTTATCAGTTCATTAGTTTGTGGTTGTGCATGATTAGAGGATTTCACAAGCGTGGTTTATAATTATGAAGTGTTAGCTTTAGTATAGTGTTTGAACAATGAGGTAGTTTAGGCCATAGAGAAATTATTATACTTTGAGGTTTTGTTATTGTGATATGTGTTTACAAGGTGTATACAATACTTTGTGATGGAGGAGAATTGCAAATTAATATAGGACGGATGTAAATTACTGTAAGATTAATGCAAAACTTTAACGATTACATTGACAATTTTTTAATTTACTTATTAGCAAATGATGATAAATACACATTGTGGAGAACAAATATGATAATAAGAATATAATGGGTGTCAGTTGATTCAAATATTATGTTAATTATCTTAGATATTTAATTCAAGGAAGACAAAAAATTTATTAAAGCCACTGATGATGTAATCTTTGATGAATTTAAAATAATTGGCAGAGTGGGCATTAGTTGAACTCTACCTCCACTAATAGTTTGTTGTTGCATGGATCTCTTTCCTTTGAAATTCTTCTGTAGGGGATGTGTATGGAGTTAAGGCCCATCAAGAGAGGTGGGGGTAAATTGGGTGTGCTACTACTTTTGGCTCTTAGAATTTACTTATACTTCTAATAATTCAAATTCCTCACAATTAAATGTTCTAATGGAATGAAACTAAAGATGTAACGTGTAATATTTAAAAGCTAAATAGTAAATTAAGTAATCTAAAATAAATGCTACCATCTGACTAGGATGATTAGGTGGGGGTAAATTGGGTGTGCTACTACTTTTGGCTCTTAGAATTTACTTATACTTCTAATAATTCAAATTCCTCACAATTGAAATGTTCTAATGGAAAGAAACTAAAGATGTAACGTGTAGTATTTAAAAGCTAAATAGTAAATTAAGTAATCTAAAATAAATGCTACCATGTGACTAGGATGATTTTTGGTGAATCTTTTATGATAAATCCTACTGTGTGAGCATACAATTTGCATGCACAATATCTAATGAAATACTATCACACAAGTTGTTACTACGTTTAATGAACATCAATCTTACTAATGAATGCTATTACAAATATATATGGTGATCTAGAAATGAGTTATTGCTGACATATGACTATTTGGTATTTAGGTATAAAAAGAATAATTTACTTAACAATCTATAGCATGGAACTATTTAACTTGAATCGCCACAATAATTTTGTGTCCAAGCAATTATAAGTAAATAAATATGTAAAGTGAAAGAAATGCGATCTAAGCTATATAGAATTTGAGACACCAAAATATTTGTATGGTTTAGCCAGATTTGACATACATCCATACCTGGAAGTCAACTCATCCAAGACTCTTACTACCATAAAGTTACTACCGCAACCCAACCTCTTTCATGGAGCAGAGTTGATATGTTAATGTTTCTCTCAAGCTTGGGGAAAGTTTGGTCAATCCTTGAAATTACTCAGAAGTTTTTTGCTGTGAAGAGCTTAGAGAGGAGGGATTTTGATTTTTTTAAAAAATTATCATTTGTCTCTTATGATTGAAGTTTTGGAGGAATTTATAGACCCAAATTAATGCTATTTTTAGTGCATAAAATATTTTTAAACTTCATCCTAAAACTGGATTTCTAAAGTGGTTACAAATATTGTCATTTGGCTTTAGAGAATATTCATTACTAACCATTGGCACAACTTCTCAAGCAGCTTTATTTGTACGATGAATTAAAGCAATAAAATGCAAATTTGTAGTTGATGTAATATTTACAAACTTCAAAGTGATGATTTTTTTAAAAAAAATCTAAAATTTGTAGTGTATGACTAGCTAGTGGAAGGGAGTTGTAATAGAAAATGTTAAATTAATGAGGCTTATGCCCCACATCTTGATAGGTAAAATTTCTCACCTTACGCCCTCACCGTTTAAAATATTTAAGAAGATGCAATTTAGAATAAAAAAGCACTTTATCTCATTCATCCAATCACTAACTATTAAATAAAAAATCACTAAATATTAAGTAATCATCATTCAAGATAGATATTCACTGTCAAAATAATATACATTTAGTAAGAAATGTAATGATGCTTGAGACATCAAAATCTAAGATACTATACAAAGTTAAATTGTGTCAATGCTATCGTTCATAGATAAAGCCTCATAATATTCATTAGCCTTATTATTAAGTGCTTTACTATTTGAGGTAGAATTATAAATTCTCATTTGTTATTTGTTTTTATTGAGTGCTTTAAATCTATTCTTAGTAAATTATTATGAACAACTTTTAATTATGCTATTTGGGTCTATTTTTTTTCCTAATTCTCCTATATTATTTTTCTATGACTAATAGTTACAGTTTCTACCTTTTCTTATACATACCCAATCTATTTGAGTCTATTTTCAACTATTTTATTTTCAATAGATGTTATTCCAATAATTCTATTAATATTATCATTATTTAATTTATACTTCTTAATTTTTTTCATTTATTCATCTTAACATGTTCATTAATGCTACACTCAACTCAAATATTAGCAGATCTAGCAGTTTAAATCATGGAAAGATAACATACCTTCAACAAAATAATTCCTACCTCATAATTTATAGTACTTAATCGAATTTAGATCATTTCATGCTTTTTAGTCTTATCTAGGAGTGTAAATGAGTTGAGTCGGACCAAACTCGAGCTCAACTTGACTCCTAAGTCTTTGGCTCGAGCTTGAGCTTTTAGCTCGTTGAGGAAATAGTAAGCTCAAGCTTGGCTCGTTACATTTGTGGAGGAGAGTCAGGGTTGGAGGCTGGTTGCAGCTTATTACCTCACAAGGGAGGAAACAGTAAACTTACTTGCCTGAGTTGAGTACGGGAGGGGAAGGCATTGAGCAGAAGACGACAAGAGGGGAGGATAACGAGCAATGAGCAGAGGACGGGAGAGGAAGGCCACACACTCGTGAATCACAATTTAGCACAAAATATACGAGAATCAGGAATGAAATGCTAGTGAACTGGGCAATATTTCGAGCTTGTCGATGAGTTTTGAGTTGAGTCCAACTAATCTCGAGCTCGATTGTTTAACAAGTCACAAATTGAGCTCAAGCTTGTGGCTCGACAAGGCGAGCTCGTGAGCTTATTATAAACAAGTCAAGCTCAAGCCGGCTCGGCTTACACCCCTAGTCTTATCAATCTTTCTCCCTTTAGGCCCCATCACCATAGCTTAGAATTAGAGTGTTTCTATGACTAGGTTTTTTATAGATTGGATGCTAACAAATTAGTTAATTTAATTTTACCGAAGTCTGTAAAAATAAACAAACTAATTCTAAAATCAAGATGTCACATGGTATACTGTGATAATTCTAAAAAGATACACAAACCTTAACACCAAATTAAATCCAAACTCTTTAACTTAAATCAGTTAATTTAGGGCTTACATTGGATCAATTTTGTTTTGTAATGTTGTTTTTAAAAGCATGTTTGTTTGATGTATTTTTTATGCATTTTTATTTTTATTTTAAAAAATAAATTACATTATTTTTAGAAAAAACTCAAAACAATTTTTGGTTGTTTTGAGTATTTAAAAAATAATTATCACCGTAAACATATTTCATTTCAAATCAAAACACAAATAAAATAAAATAAAATAAAAACCAAAGAAAAAAAAAGAGTGATTCGAAACGGCACCTTTATTTTTTTGTGTATTTTTATGCATATTTTAATGTCATTTTTCTTTTCTCAAGGAGCCTATGCATGATTTTGAGTGCTCTGGCATGGAACATTTTTCATTGCATTTCCAGTATTTTCTGTTGTTTAACCATTTCAGCTAGACCTGTTATTAGTAATTCTCATAGACATTCTAATCAATTTGGTGCCTATAGCATTATTTCATGTTTTCTTTGTATGTCTTTATGAGTTTATCCTCTTAAAGACGGGCTGTCCTTTTTCTTGGAGACTACGAGCAATCTTGAGATTCTTATATTTTCTCTTTATTTTCTTTTATGCTTAATATCAGAAGGGCTTGTTGAATCAAGTTGTTATCCGTGCTTTTGATTTTTGTCTTCTTCTCCAGGGTATCACCGGGAGCTCCTCTCGTGTTTCTGGAGTAGAGGAGACTCAGTCTGAGGTTAAAGACTTGACTGCTGGAATGAGTAGCGCTGAAGTCTTGATGGATGCTAAGGAAAACAAGAAAGCTACGAGTTCAGGATTAAACTATGACAAACATGACGACATCGTGAAATCTTTCAGTGCTACTTTTAAAGTATCTGATGGAGTAGCCCAGGTAAGGCTTAGGACCTGTTTGAAATCAATTTTTTTTTATTTTCATATTAGTTTTAAAAAATATGCTTGTTTAGTGTGTTTTTTTAAATATTTTCATTTTTTTTTGTTTTTAAAAACACCTATCACCATCAAACATGATTTATTTTGAATCAAAACATAAAAATATAACAAAAAAATAAAAGTGATCTAAGTTTGTTAACAGTATCATGAAAGCACCTTTCATACCTTCTATTTCTTTGTCGTTAACATTTCCTTCCATTGGCCTTTTCAAAGGGTTCTGAAAAGAGGTTTTCATCCTGCAGGAAGAAGATCCTAAAATTCTTCTATATAAAAATCTGTGGGTTCAGACCGAGGCTACACTGTGTTCATTGAAGCATGATGTTGCTCTCATGAAGCTCGAGTTGGGGAGCCTCAAGCATCTTTTCAAAGGTTAAAGTTTTCAGAATTATACTTTCCATCCTCCTTTCTATAGAACTAAAACATTGTTTCATGTGCAGCCAAATCTCAAGTCTCAGCAGATGGATTGGCAGCAGAGCCTGTCATGGATCATGATGCTGGCTTAAACTGTGCTTCTTCCATATCTGCGGAGAATCCAAGTAGTAGCAACGCAGAAATCGAACAAAATCATAAGCAAAATATATCTAAAAATGATGATAGTGATACTACAGTTCTTGCGAGATACAGAATTCTAAAAGGCCGTGATGGAGTTGTCATGCCTGGTCCTGATGAACCACGAAGACATAATGCCATAAACTCTTACGACGACAGGGAGAAAGTTGGGGAGACGAAAGAATTGTCACCAAAGCTGGTTGATGTGAATACCGTTGAGAAGGGAGTCCTGCAATCTCATAATGCGAGTTCAAAAAACATCTCATGCGAGAAGCTTCCTGCTTTAGATCATAGGATCTCCCTGAATAATACAGAGTCCGCAGGAGGAGCTCAAGAATCACATCTTCTGGCTTCTGATGGCTCTGTGATCCAATCTTATAACCCTAAAAGCCATGGGAAATGGTTGCTTTCGAGTGGCAGCGGCAGCCCTTCTTCTGATGAATGGGATCATGTGCTGAAGGATGAATTCATATGGTAGAATTTATCTTTAGCAATGAACTTGACAGAATTGGTTTTAGCCTTCATCTTCTATTATGAACTTGGAATTTTTCACTTTGTAAATATTTAAACTGAATGGTTTATTGTTTATATATATATATTTTTGCTGAAACTAAAAAATTGAATGTTACAATCAGTTTCTGTGGAGCTGTTGTTGGGAATTATATGGTTAGCTCATTTGTTCAAACCTTTTTTTTTACTGATTTGGAAATTTTATGACCTTAAAATCCACGATCAAGAAAATGCTCACAGTTCATTTTGGAAATATGTTTGTGAAAACGCCTCCATGACTGAAATATATTATTTTTATTCTTGTATCTATTCAGTGGTAGCTTGATTTTTTCCCCCTTTTTCGTGAGCTTGAAGATTGATTTGAATCCCTAGAACATCTTGCATGAGAAAGTAAAATTGCTTACAATAACCGTTTTGTAGGTGTTAAAATGGTGGGACAAATTTTAAAAAGAATCAATTTTTTCTAGCCTTAATGTGTTACTAGCTGATTAAAACTTGCTCTATTATATATTCACAAAAGTGTATATTATCCATAAATTAAGTTTATAAGTTTGTGCACCCTTTTATACTCCCTAAATGATTAACGAACTTGCATTAAAACTCATGAATATATGTATTTTTAACTCAAAATTGAGTTTATAAGCAAGAACATGCAAATGTAAAGAATGAAGCAACTTTTACTAAGCAGTTATGCATAGGTATACACAACTCATTATTTTTTTTTTGAGTTGTAATAATCTCATCCATTACGTATTTATTTTAAATGGCTGTAACTTATTATGTATGCTTTAGTATTTAATTGAAAAGGATAATCGAACGCAGATATAATTAATTCACCAACCCGAGCCCTGGTGGGTAACTACATAAACAACACATATTTGAAAAACCACCAATTTGATTTATTTTTTAAGTAAATAAGTTAATTTTAAACAGTTCTTTTGAGTTTTTTTAGATGAGTTGAATATAAATAAAGTCATATTTGATAGTATTCTGCTTGTTATTGGCTTGAAATATATATATACTTAAATTATATAATATTACCTTTCCATTGCCTGACTGCTGAAAATTGCTGCTTGCAAACTCTAAATAAGACGTTGTACGAAGTTTCTTCCTCTCATTCAACACTCTATCCTAATTTCCTTAGCCAAGAGCTGCTCCGTCTCCCACTGCCTCAGCTCCATTTCTTTTGCCCATTATAGCAAAATTTTGGGCAATTTCCTCATGACTTTTGAGGCACATCTTCTTCTGCTCCTTCATATAGTTATCTTTAAATTTTATCGTGCCTTAGCTTCTTGATTGCTGCTCGTCGCTGTCATATTTTTCTCCATTTTGGTTCAAATAATCTTTTATTTCTTCATAGAATTTGAGGTGCTTCTTATTCCCTTCCTTTTATTTACTTTATTTTAACTTGTTATCACAAATTATCTTGTGTTATCACTGGCGTAGGCGCGAAATAACTTATCAAATTAGGTTAATTGTTAGTTATTGATTAAATTATTAATTTAAATGACTTTATTTATTATAAAATTGAGAAAAAAATGTGAAATTAGGGGTATAAGTGAGTCAAGCATAGTCATGAGCAAGTTTGAGCTTGACTCGATGAGTTAATAAGCCAAGCTTAAGCTAACCCATACTTGACTTTTTAGCTCGTGAGTCAGCTCGTTTAATAAATATAAATTATACTTAAAAATATAATAAGTTTATTAGTTTAAATGTAAATTTATTATAAAAATTTAAAACATTACATCTCAAAATTATTTTATCTTTTTAATATTGAATAAGCTTTCTCTTGAGTTGACTTAAAACTTTTATAATAAAGATCGAGTTTAAGCTTATTAATTAATTTAGCTCAAGCTTAAGCCAGTAGTGGGTCTAGCTTAATTCGACTCATTTACAACCTTAAGTGGAAAGTTTTTAATGAGAATGGTTAAATTGTATATAGGAATTCACCTATGAAAACCAAACAATAAAAATGATAATATTTTAAATCTTATTTCTCCTCCATTTTGCTTATTTTTTAAATTTCAGATTACTTGACTATTGTGTATGTAATGATAATCCTATATTGATTGATGTGTATGTAATTGACACATGCACATCAATATGCATGCATGCATTTATGCTTAAGTTCTTAAATTTCATAACATCCTCTACATACCAATGACCATGAATTCTTAAATATGTCATATACAATAAATGCATATCAAAGCCAAAAGTCATGGATGTATAAATACTTCTTCCTAGATGAAAGGAATTAATTAAAGAATTTACTTAGGAGTTGAATATTTCATCTTTGTTGCTTGTCAACAACCCTCATTTATGGATGATGGGAAGTTTTTAAAAAGTCAATTTATTATCTTTAAACTCTCTCTAACTTTAATTTTGCTAATATGATGATAAAAATGAAATATCTATTTTTGTTTATAGTTCTAAGTTGCTGAAAAGTCAATCATATTTCACATATCCTCTTCAAAAATATTTGATCTTTATCTTTAAAATATCTCATCTATCTTTAGCTAATTTATACATCCCATCTTCAAGAAAATATTGCATTCTTTGTATCACATATTCTTACAATCCCTATAGGCTACTTTCTATTGTTCCCAATTCTCCAAGTTTTAATATTTAAATCAATTTTTATAATATAATTTCTTATTTTTTATCTTTTCTTGTATATTCTGACTCCACAATTAAATATAAATATTTTTTATTAAAAGAAACTTTTTCTTGTAATTCTCCAAGCACATTTTTGGGAACTTAGTCTCACTAGCTACTTTTTTCAATATAATATTAGCTTCTTCATAAACATTTCAATTTTTAAAATCTTGTAGCTTACTCTTAAAAATATTTTTATTAGTAATCTTTAAGTACCCTCATTTAATCCTAAAATAATATTTTAATATATATTTAATCTTCTAATCATTCATCTTAAATCTAAAATCAATAGTTGATGTTGGTATTTAAACTTTCACCTTGAATATCCTTACAATATTTATAATTTAAATGATATATTTTCTTGATTAGAAAATAATTAATCTGTATTTTACTAGATACATTCTAATAAGTGATAATAACTCATCTCTTTTCTTAAATAAAGTAATATTAACTTGAAAATCATAAGCTTAAGCAAATTTTAATATGGTCATACCTTTTTTATTAGTCACTCCAAACTTATAGCCATCATAAATACTTTTAAAATCTTCTCATACTCTACCAATATGTTCATTTAAATCTCCTCCAATAAATACTCTTTATTCAAGAGGTATCATTTGTATTAATTCTTCTAGCTCATTCTAATAATTTTCTTTTGATAATACATCAAATTCTATTTGAAGGACATAAACACTTGTAATATTAATAATAATCTTTAAAACTATAATCCTATCTCTTATCCTATTAATTTTTAAAATATTTTTTTCAAGCACTTATTTATAATCACACCTACATTATTTCAATTAAAACTCCTACCTAAATACCAAAGTTTACAACATAAACTATCATTCTCCTTGGTCTTCTCCCCAACCCATTTAGTTTTTTTTGAATACATAAGATATTTATCTTTTAATGAACTATAGTATATATTAATTTTATTAATTTATCTATAAGAGTACTTACATTCTAACTTTTTATTCTAATTTTAGTTTCATGGACTAACTTCTTTTACTCGTATCCGTTCATAATGTGGGAACCCTTGCTTATTTAACAAGGCATCTAGGTGCCAATGCAGTGTCCTTTGCACACTTTTTAGTATATTCAGGCCATATAATGCATTGCTTCCAAGGAACACCATAGTATTGACACAATGTATTAAAAGATTCATGTCATAATTTTTCAACAACTTTCACGTTGGTTGTTGACTACCTAACACAACCTTCCACATTTCTTATCTAGGGCTTGAGTCCCAACAATAGTAGTGTTAAAGCATGTTAATGCACCAAATAATGAAATTATTATATCACTCAATAACTTTGAATATTGTAAGAAATGATTAACTCTAACATTCAATATCACTTTACAAATGAACATGTAGTTATGCCATCTAGGCTAGCTTTAAAAATTTTGAGCTCTATTTTTGTAATTTTCTTTTTTTACTTTGCATGCGAATAAGAAAAATTAAGTGTGGTAATTTAATATAATTATTTCTCATTTTACATCATTAACTTTCACATTTATTTTTTCTCAAGCTTAGAAAATCTATTGCACTAATATAAACATTTTGATTTATGCAAGTGATGCAGGACATTATCGTCACTGTTGTTGACGTCATCATCATAAAATATAAATTTATGTATTAGATCTTTATATTATAACGTAGGTTTTATGTTATTAGGCTTCTATATTTTGTATCCTATTTTGGGCTTATATGTATTGGGATATTCTTATGTCAAAGACTACATAGTAATTTCATGGTGGTAGGTATGATATTTGAGGTTGGTAAGCTAAGGGTGATAAGTTTGATAACGAAAATAGGTTTGGTGGTATGTATGATGGCGGTGGTAGGTTTGGTAGTCTGCATGATGGTGGTGGTAGGTGTAATTATGATGGTGGTAGGTTTGAGTGTTTTGAACACTCCCTTTCAATCTTATAAATAGGGAGGGCCTTATAATGCTTTGTACTTAGCTTTGGAAAAAAAATTTATCTTTTTAAGTTTCTTTTATTCTCTCTTTGTGTGATTTCTTCTTGAATGATAGACTACTTGAGTGTAGTGAGCTCATAATCTTTAATGAAGGACTTATAAGAAAGGAATGGGATCTCCACAACAATAAACTATTTGTAACGGTCAACTTCAACTTATCTCCACTTTGCTATTTGTTATTTTAAATCTATCACAGGTTAGATTGTTTATAGCTTTTCAACTATTTCTTTGCACATAAAAGAATAAGATCTCTAGTGTGGTTAATATGACAATAGTCAAAATCTTTTCAACTTTATTAATTTCATAATATTATGAATGATCTCAATATAGTGTGTATTTATCATTACTCTTTTGTGATGATTTATAAATTATGTAATTAACTTCATATAATAAAAGTCACTCTCATCCTACATCAGCAAGATAGCTTGATTCGTGATAGGTTTCATATGTATGACATATAAAAAGAGTTATTAGAGTCATTCAGGAAAACATGGTATAACTAATGTAATTTAATGCCTCAAGTGCTAAAGCATTTAATATAGGATTTAGGTCAGCACCCAAGTGCCCATGCAAACATCCAAACACTCAAGCCAAAATTTTTAAGCAAGAAAATAAAGAGCTTGATGCGTAGGTGCCCAACCTTGGTGCTTAGATGCTAGTTTCAATTTTTTAAGCATAGATTAAGCATAGGTGAAATATTCAAATGGATCACATGGTAGAGATATCTATGTTGAACATATATAATCAGTTAGATCACTTCTACTAAACTAACCAAATAAATTTGTATTGAATCTTTCTCAAGATATAGGCAAGTTGTGTGAGAAAAATTAGTGATCCTAAATATTTGAGAGAATTAGTAGTATCCCCCATAGATCTAATTATAGTGAATCAGTTTATATTAATTAATTATGTTTACAACCAAACTAATAACATGTCCTAGTGAAATCTAATCTTTAGATCATTAAAGCTTGGCTTATAACTTAGAGAGATTTTTATTTTTCTTCTTTTAGCATTTAACACTTGACTTCTTTTTTCATGATTAACACTTTTTGAATTTTGTTTTAATAAAGTCAAAATTATCCCAAAGTACTTGGCACTTATAATCCTTATGAATTAATACTCTTCACTCTTCATTTTATTACATAAATGATCAAGTGCTCTTACATATATGTAGATTCACATAAATGAACAGCCTCCCACTTTTTTTTAATGAGTTAGAACTTTCTTATTTGCTTAGGTAAAGTCAAAATTAATCAAATTCTAGTGTAGGTACTCACAATTCCTATGGAACAATACTTTTCAATCTTCATTGTATTAAAATATGATAATGGGATCTTGCATATATGTAAATTCACATCAATATATATGTGAATAGCTTCCCAACTTTGAAAGTTCTATATACTCAAATCACATTTATAAGTTAAAAAAGTCCTTATATGGTTTAAAGCAAACACTTAGAGTGCATGCTATGATAGACTTAGTACATTTAAAATGAAATATTAGATTCACTTAAAGAATCATAGATATAATACAACAACAACAACAAGAAGCCTTTATCCCACTAACTGGGGTCAGCTACATGAATCATTTGTATCCATTGTGTCCTATTATGTGTCAAATTCTCATTTAATTCAAGTATACTAAGGTCATTATTTATACATCTTAACCAAGTCTTTTAGGTTTACCTCTATGTTTTTTAACATAAGGAAAATCTAATGCATCTACTCTCCTAACCGGGTCATCGGACGACGCTTTATGTGGCTAAACCATCTAAGGCGACTCTCTCTAACCTTATCTATCACTGGAGCTACTCCAACTTTTTCCCGAACATACTCATTTTGCATTTTATCTCTAAGAGTAAAGCCACATCCACCTTAGCATCCTCATCTTTGTAACACTTAACTTAGTTTTATGCTTATCTTTTATTGGCTAACATTCTACACCATAAGTCATTGCAGGTCTTACCACCATCTTATAAAATTTTCTCTTAAGTTTAAGCAGAACTTTTCTATCACACAACTGGCCAGATGCATTCCTCCACTTCAACCACCCAACTTGAATTCTACTAGTAACATCTCCATCTATTTCACCATCATTTTGAACAATAGAGCCTAAATATTTGAATCACTCACCCTTTTTAATGACTTGTTCACCTAATGTTACAACACTACCACTAGAACTTCTATAACTAAAATTACACTCCATATATTTAGTTTTAGATCTACTTAAACAAAAACCTTTAGACTCTAAGGTTGACCTCCATAATTCAAGTTTACCTTGGACTCCCTCTCTAGTCTTATCAACAAGAAGAATGTCATCAACAAAAAGCATACACCAAGGTACATCTTCCTATATAGTAAGAACATCCATAACTAAAGCAAAAAAAGTTAAGGGCTTAAAGCTGATCCATGATTTAATCCAACTGAAATAGGAAAATATTTTATTAATCCTCCTAGTGTTTGAACATAAGTAACAGCTATAGTATACATATCCTTAATGACTTGAATATAACCAATATTAACTCCTTTATTTTCTAGAACTCGCCAAAGAACATCTCTTGAATCTTTATCATAATCTTTCTTTAAATCAATAAATATCATATGTAGATTCTCCTTACTTTCTCTATACTTCTCCATCAAACCTCTTAACAAATATATATCATCCACAGTAGATCTACCTGGCATGAAACCAAACTAATTGTGAGAAACTTTTGTATCACATCATAGTCTATGCTAAATTACTCTCTCCCATAATTTTAATGTATGCCACATTAACTTAATTCCTCTATAATTTTCACACACTTGTGCATCACCTTTATTCTTAAATATAGGAACCAACAAACTCTTTCTCCACTAATCTGACATCTTTTTAGTCTTTAAAATAATATTTAAAAGATTTGTAAGCCAAAAAATTCCTTGATTTTCTAAACATTTCCACACTTCTAGTGGAATATCATTAGGTCCTATTATTTTTCCATATTTCATTTTCTTTAAAGCTTATCTAATTTCAAATTTACTAATATGATGATAAAAATAAAATTCTCTATTTTGTTTAGGGTATTAAGGTTACTAAAATCAATCATACTTTCAGATCCTTCATTGAAAAGTTTATCAAAATACCTCATCCACCTATGATGTAGAACATCACGAGGATCCAAAAATTAGAGCTCAAGGTCCATTTACAAGATCTCAAGCTAAAGCCCAAGAAAATTCAAGAAAGAAGAAGGCTTAGCCCATTAGTCCGCTAAGGCCCATTTTATGATTTCATCTTTTTTATTTATGTAACTTTTAATGTTCTTCTAGAAACTCTATGTTTGAAATTTTGCATTTAAAAATTCAAAGCATGACGTGTGAGGTGGTTGAATCTACATAAAATAATAGCATATGAAATGGGTGGATGACATAAAATAATGAGACAATTTAATGCTTTACATTAATGTGGCCACCCACCTTTCCCTCCATATTTTGAATTCTTTTCTTTTGAAAGATGCTTGTAATGATTATAAATAGCTCCTCTTACTAGAATGAAAGGGATCTTTTGGCAATTATAAATTATTGAGTTATTCTTGTGGTTTGAGAGCTTGGTGGCCAAACCTTGGCAATCTTTGGTGGGAGAGCTAGTTATCCAACATATCTTCTTCCCTCACCTCAAATACCCATGTTCTCTCAATATCATCAAAAGAAAGAATGCCCACCTCCATCAAATTTGGTATCAGAGCGAAGCCTGGAAGGACCAAATTTGGTTAAAAGTTTACTTCAACAAAGGGAGCATCTCAAGTGATGGACTTGTCTTCAAACTTGTGAGTTTTTCTTAGACTTGTGAGGTTAATTAATTTTCTTTATATGATAGTTTAAATACATATTAGTAGCTTGGAAAGATATACATTGCTTGCAAGTTTATGGTGATAATATAAAATTTTAATTAGTAAGCTCCATTATATATTTTAGCCAATTTACAATTGTGTGAACTTGTGCACCTCCAAAAAAAAAAAAAAAAAAAAAGAAAAAAATATTAAAGTACCTTAGTAAGGTAGTTCTTCACCTAGAACAACCTAGCCATTAGTGCAAATCAAAATCTAATTTCTTACTTTATTATCTTTGTTATTGTTTATGATTAATTTTAGAAGTTTCTTTGATTAACTTATGATAACTTATTTTCTTAAGAAAAAAAAAAGAGGCTTGATAAATTTGAGCATTTTTTTTCATTGCACTAAAAAAAATAAAAAATATGTATGCATAATAATATAAGTGTGTTAAACTTGGTGATTTTGAAAGCTAAATAGGACTTTATCAAAAAGACCTAAACTATCTAAAGAGAGCTTGGGATTTAAGTGGTATTGTACCCCCCTCCTCACCTGAAAGTTCTCTTAGCCTAAAATTTTACTTTGATTGCACAATTATATTATACTTGTTTATTTTTTTATCTTCATTTTTTTTCATTGGTCCCTTTTCATATATCTTTTTTTTCCTTTAAAAAAAAATCTCATGGCACCAAAATCTATCTCTCAAGATCAAGTTAAAAATTTGACTAGATTAGTTGATGCCTTAGATCTTAGGATCCAAGACAAAAAAAACTCAATAGATATTAGAAGAAAGTAAGAATCAAAATGCAAGAACTTAAACAACAAATGCAAACTCTTATAGCATCTACAAAATAATATAAGATCAACCTCCTCCACCAATACCGCTAGATCAGGCCAATAGGATGGAAGAAGATTCATATCCAAACCATAAAGAAAATCAACCACTTAGAATACCATCAATTGCTAGAAATGGTGGAAAAGGAGAAAATCATTTCAAAAATACTAAAGACTCTAATGACCCATCTCAAGAGTTAAAGTAAGCCAACTTATGATTATGTATACATGACCCAAATAAATTTCTCGATTGGTTAGTTCAAATGGATGACTTCTTTGATTGATATAAAATGGATGATTACCAAATGGTTACTTTGCTAAAATGAAATTGATAGGCATGCTAAAATTTATTGGACAAATACTTTAGCTAAAGAACAAAGATTAGAAGGAAAAACCTCACTTGGATATAAAATGAAAGAAATGTTAAGAGCAAAGTACTATCCTAGCATCATGATAAGAAGCTACATAGTCAATTATTAACTTTGAGACAAGGTAATTATCTTGTAATAATACTTGAATACTTTTGAAGATCTAGTTTCTAGAACCGACAGTCGATAATGATTGGCAATTAGCCAATAAATTTGTTACTTAGGGACATATTAGAAATGAAGTCGAATTATTTGACCCACAATCTTTAGAGGAAGCATTTCATTATACATTATTGGTTGAACAATAAAAGAAATCAGTCCCCATCTCTAAAACTAAAAGTCAAGTACCTTCCATTTCATCCCATAGATCTATATAGACCACCATCCAAAATGGCCCATCCCCTTTACCTAAAACTTCAATTGAAGGGAGCTCTAAGAACATTAGGGATGTAATATATTTTAAATGTCATAAAAAGAGTAATAGGCAAAATCAATGCAAAGCTCAAATCTTATTTTTAGAAGAAGTTGAAAATCCAATAGATGATAATCTAGAAGAAGTTTATGATGACAATTATCTCGATGAAGAATAATTAATCATGACCATGTTAATGTGATGAGATATCTTCTGTATTAAAAAAAATGAGAAGATTGGAGAGAAAGAACATTTTTAGCATGTATATTTTGTGTAATGAAAAAGAGATGTTAGTTAGATGGATGGGAGTGCTATGAATGTCATTTCAACTCACACCTTAACTCGAGCCAACCTAAAATATGAACCTCACCCTGAACCATTTCATGTTAGTTGGGTAAATCATACATCTCTTGCCATCACCAATTGGTGTTTAGTTCTTATTAAAATAGGAATCTATGAGGATCAAATTTGGTGTAATTTTCTCTCTATGGACATTGCTTATATTCTCTTAAGACGATCTTGGCTATATGATATGAATGTTATTCACTATGGGAGAGAAAATACTTATATTTTTAAACATAATAATAAGATTATTAAACTCCTGCCAATAAAGCCGGTAGAAAAAACACCCTCCATAACACCACACAAAATAACTTCTGACTTGCAACCTAAGCCTCTATTGAAGAAAAATGTCAAACTTTAATTAATTATCATAGAAAATCCTACTATTAGGCCTAATACTATCATTTCTGATTCTTACTTTAAAATACCTACTCTTCCTCCTTTGACCCCAAAGATAGAAATAATTGGTTTTGGAGCTTTACTAAAAAGAATTTTCGATCCATTTTTCTTCACATATTACATGTAAAGAAGTCATGTCAGATTCTAATGAGACTCACATACCTGGTCTCTTCTCTTCTTTATGATTTTAACGATATTGCACCCGATGAGCTTCCTGATGAGCTACCTCCTCTAAGAGACATTCAACATGCTATTGAGTTCTTACCCGGTTCTCAACTTTCTAATTTTCCACATTATAGGATGGACCCTACCGAGCATGTTGAGATTAAAAGACAAATTGAGGAATTATTAAGAAAGGGTTTTATTCAAGAGAGACTTAGCCCTTATGCAGTCCCAACATTATTAACTCCAAAGAAAGAAACATGGACGAATGTGTATGATAGTCAAGTAATAAATAAAATTACTATCAAATATAGGTTTCTATTCTCCATTGGGATGATTTAATAGCAAATCATCATCAAATTAAGAGATGAGTGGAATTTTGGACTTTATGAATGGCTTGTCATGCCCTTTGACTTTAAATTCTTAGCACATTTATGAGATTAATGAATACTTTCTTAAACCATATAAATTTTTTGGTGTATATTTTGATGATATTCTGATTTTAGTCCAAGTGAAAATGAACATCTAACACCTACAAAAAAAGTCTTTGAACTATTTAGACAAGAGAAATTATACAATAATTTAAAAAAGTGTTTCTTTTTGCAAGATGAGGTAGTTTTTTAGGCTTTATTATATCCACTACTGGACTTAAACCTGATCTTTTCAAAGTGAAAACAATCTTAGATTGAACATCACCTAAAAGTTTTACTGAAGTTAGAAGCTTCCATAGTTTAGCCACTTTTTATCGGAGATTTATTAAGAATTTTAGTACCATTGTTGTTCGATAAGATATACTAAAATTAGATAAATTTTTGGACTGATGCACAAAAGGTCTTAGAGCAAATTAAAGTTCTTATCACATCCGCACCAATCCTTAGTTTCCGATTTTTCCAAAGCCTTTGAAGTGACATGTGATGCTTCGTGGATAGGTGGAATTTTAAGTCAAGAGAATCATCCTATAACATTCTTTAGTGAAAAGTTAAATGAAGCTAAACAACGATATTTCACTTATGATAGAGAGTTTTATGTTATAATTCAATCCATAAGGCATTGGCGACACTATCACTTACATAGAGAATTTAATGCTTAACGAAAATTAAGTCATTGGCATGCAAAATGATTTGAATTTTTACAAGACTACTCTTTTGTTCTAAAGCATAAGCCTGTAATTGAGAATAAGCTTGCTGATGCTTTATCCAAGATAAACTTAATGATTTTCTCTTTAGAATTGAGAATCCCGGGATTTGATAGAATTAAAGATGATTATATTGTGTGCCCTGACTTTCATCTAATTTATCTTGAACACCTAGATAAACCAATAACTTTACAAGGGACATTCTTGATAACAAATGGATATTTATATAAAGAAAATAATTATGCATTTCCTCGATCTTCTCTAGAGAATTCCTTACTTGAGTTACATCTGGGGTGTAGGTCATTTTGAAAAGGATAAGACCATATGTTTATTAGAAAATAGATTTTATTGACCTTTATTAAAATGAGATGTTCAAAAATTAGTAGCTCAATGTTTAATTTCTAAATAGGCTAAAACTATCAAACAAAGGTCTGGACAATATACTACCTTACCTGTTTCTTGTTGGCCTTGGAAAGACCTATCAATGGATTTTATTCTAGGATCACCTAGGACAACTCGAGGACATGATAATATTTTTGTTGTAGTGGATAGGTTCTCAAAAATGGCTCATTTCTTACCTTGTTCAAAAACAAATGATGCTTCTTATATAGCCAAATTATTTTTTTAGGAAATAACGACTCATGGTCTCCCTTTAATCATTATTTCTGACAGAGATGTTAAGTTTGTCTCATATTTTTGAAAAATATTATGGAAGTTATTAGGTGCCAAATTAAAATTTTCTTCTACCTTTCACTCACAAACTGATGGATAAACTGAAGTAGTTAATCGTACCTTAAGAAATTTGTTTAGATATTTGGTAAATAAAAGTTTAAGAAATTAATTTTCATTTACCAACCTCATAAAATTTGCCTATAATAGTACTATATCTAGAACTAAAAAAAATTACTATTTGAGATAGTCATGGTCAAAACCCATAATGACCAATGCAAAAAACCTACCATCTCATGTATTTTTTGATGTAACATTCTCATTTGCTAAAGATTTTCAAAGCCTCCATGAAGATACAAGAAAGCAACTTACTATAAGTAATGATAACTATGCTTCTAAGGCAAATCATAATCATTCAATGAAAGAGTATAAAGAAAGTGATTATGTATTGATTCACATTCGGCCTAAGCATTATCAAACTACTAGATATAAGAAATTACATGCACGAGCTTGTGGGCCATTTAAAATTCTCAAGAAAATTGGAACTAATGCTTATCACCTTGATTTGCCTGCTGATATGCTCATTCATCCATTTATTAATATTGAAGATATTCTATCATATGAAGGAATTAGAAAACCTACACTTATTCACTCTAACTCTTTAGATATATCACCGTACTTGCAGAAGCTTTCTTCCTTTGAAGTTAACTATATTATCTCTGAGGAAGCACTCATTAATCTAGCTTCTAAACATCATTTTCTAGTTCGTTGGAAGAATAAGCCACTAGCTAAAGACACATGGTTGACCCATACTGATTTGGAGACTTTAGCCCCACAATTAGTAGAAGACTTCTTAGATTTCAACTCTACGGAGCAGAGTTCAATTGAGCCTGGAGTATCATGAACATCAGGATCCAAAAAATTAGAGCTCAAGGTCCATTTACAAGATCTCAAGCTAAAGCCCAAGAAAATTCAAGAAAGAAGAAGCTTATTAGCTGCTAAGACCCATTTTATGATTTCATCTTTTTTATTTATGTAATTTTTAATGTTCTTCTAGAAACTCCAAGTTTAAAATTTTATATTTAAAAATTCAAAGCAAGACATGTGAGGTGGTTGAATCCACATAAAATAATAACATATAAAATGGGTGGACAACATAAAATAATGAAGCAATTTAATGCTTCACATTAAGTGGCCACCCACCTTTCCCTCCATGTTTTGAATTCTTTTCTCTTGAAAGATGCTTGTAATGGCTATAAATAGCCCCTCTTACTAGAATGAAAGGGATCTTTTGGCAATTACAAATTATTGAGTTATTCTTATGGTTTGAGAGCTTGGTGGCCAAACCTTGGTAATCTTTGGTGGGAGAGCTAGTCATCCAACATATCTTCTTCTCTCACCTTCAATACCCATGTTCTCTCAATCTCATCAAAAGAAAGAATGCCCGCCTTCATCAACTTATTTTCAATATCCTTTTCTAAGAAAAATACATTATTATTTTCATCCTTAATACACCTCACTTGAACTAGATCTTTACTTCTCCTATCTCTTTGGTTGGCTAACTTATACATACATCTTTTACCTTTTTTCGTATATAATCTATTATATTAATCAGAAAAAATTAAATTTTTTTGTATCATATATTACTTTCTTAGAATCTTTACAGCCACTTTATATCTTTTCAAATTCTCTGAGTTTTTACATTTAAACCAAGTTTTATAATGATGCTTCTTATTTCTTATATTTTCTTTACCGACTCTACCATCAACTATTTTATTAAAGAAGCTTTTGATTCTCCAAGCACATTTTAGTAATGCTTAATTTCACACTTTTTTCATATAACATTAGCTTTCTTAACATCATCCTGATTCTAAGTTTCGCTTGCTCTTAAAAATATTTTTGTGTGCGTTCTTTAAGTGCTCCCATCTAATCCTAAGACAATAATTTGATTTATGTTTCTTCTTATAATCCTTCATCCTAAAATCTAAAACTAACAAATAATGTTGGGTACTTAAACTTTCACTTGGACTAACCTTACAATCTTTACAGTCTAAACAAGATATAATATTATTCTTAAAAAAAATCTTGATTTGAGATGACATTGTTTGAGGCATATATGATTTTATATGCAAATAATTCTCATAAAAGACAAGTTGTAAGTTTGAGATGAGTGTGATAAGAGAGTATATATATATATATATATATATATATATATATATATATATATAACAAGGTGTATAAAAAACTTATTGAAATTTTTGATATGAAAGTTTATAAAATCATGAATACTCTCATAAACTGGAACACAAAACTTTATAAAGATCGTGAAGTCTAAATATTCTAAATATTATCAAAGCATAATTAAATCATTAGTACATCTTATACAATTTCAATCGAACATCATATTCAACGTCTTTTATGTGTATAATTTCAGTTGATCCAAAAGAGTCGCATTTAATAATTGTCAATTGAATATTTTGATATCTATAAGTACACCTATGCTATGCAATTATATCTTAAGAATTGTAATTATTTTTAATCTAATAAGATATTCAGACATATTAAATAGCATGTATTGGAGATAAAAAGAATATACCATATATATGCTAATTCATATATCATTGTATCGTATGATAATTATTGGCAAAAATTAGCCATATTTGGATACTTTGCGATGATCAAGGATATTGGGAGAATCACATAAATGCTTTAATCATGCTATATGATCGATATCATGTTATAAAATCTCTCAAAACTATGGTTGCTTATAAATAGAACTTTGTATTTTTTTTTCTCTTCATTCTTGTTTACGCCATTAATTCCATTGTGTGTGTGTGTGTGTGTGTGTGTGCAGAGAGAGAGAGAGAGAGAGAGAGAGAGAGAGAGAGAGAGAGAGAGAGAGAGAGAGAGGGGGGTTGGGTTGGGGTTGGAGTATGGTGAGAGACTAAGAGGTATAAAAGCATTATCGTCTAGTTAATGGAGAGGTCCTCAATTTTGGATGAATGAGGATGCACAACATACAAGCAATTTCACACATCCTCCATCACAAACTCTAGAGTGGTATTTCAAAAACATCTTTCCAACCCCATTTAAGATATCTTTGTAAGGACTACTCTCTAATTTATCATTTCACTTTTCAAGTCATAAAATTTTGAGCTCTTATTTAAATTTTTTAGGAACTTAATCATAAATGGTGAGTGTACCATTACCAGATCTATGGTGTACGTGTACAGATAAATCGAGACCACCAATCAAGAATTGCATGAGCATATACATATTTCTAATATTAATGTAAACCCTCACACTATTTCTATTTCTATTAATCATCGTTGGTCTATTATAAATCAACTTATTTGTAATTATTTTTATCTCATCATCAGTTACTAATTGATGACATTCTACAAAGCACCATATTATTTAACGTGCTTTGGTATAATATCAACATTTAAGTTTTTGATGACCATATAAATATAACCCCTCTCTTGTTTATGTCCACATATCATTGCATAACACACACCCCTTTTAATGTTGCAAATATGATATTCCAATATATCAAACATTTTTCTTTCATTTACACTTCTAAAGTGAGGGACCATCGAAACCTAGCCCTTAGCCATTTAATTTCATATTTCTTGATGTGAAATATAATATCACCTATCTATCATCACACAATCACATCCTAGCTCTATCCACTAAACACCCATTTCATGTCTTCTTTACCACTCAAAAATGAGCTACGTAGGCTAATGATAATGAAGAAGAAGAAGAAGAAAAGTTGCTCCATATACTCCACCACCATCATACTCTACAAGAATGCTTACACTGCTACAACCATCAAGATGTTCAGATTAGGCATTTTCTCACTTAGATCTCAAGGTGGATGAACAAATAGTGTAGGAGAATGCATGATGATAGATCAACCATCAACAACACAACAAGGACAAAGCTTAGTTTTATATTTAAGTAATTTAGATGCATAATTACTTATATTGCTCCCCAAATCCCATTCAAGATTCCATAAATGATTGAATGCTTGTGTTGTTTATTGTTTTTCTTGTGCATATATGTTTCTTCTTTTTTATGTGCCAAAATGTGCAATGTGGTTGTATGACTTTACTTTAAATTATTGTGTTATTGATCTCATTTTTGAATGAGGTTAACATTATTTGTAAAGTTAATAATTAGGACACCTAATACTAGATTAGGAATCTCCTAATTAGACACTTAGGACACTTCACTTAGTAGTGACCTAGTGTACCTTTCTAAGGTCAAACCAAACTCAATAGAATTGGATAGACCTAGACTAAATTCAAATCTAAATCCAAAATAAGTGAAAAATAAATCTAAGTAAACTAAAATAAAGGTGATTAGGATAATTAACTTAATTATTCTATTTATCCCAAAAGTCATTTAAACTTTTAAAAAAACTCAAGCTAAAATAAAACAAACCTAAATCAAAATAAATCCAAAACATGAAATCATAAAATGAAAAGCATAAATTCAAATCCAATTCAAGGTCAAATATGGTCAACCCTTTTTGACATAGGTTTGACTTATGAGAGCCCCACCTAGTTAAAAGTCAACCCACCAAAATTTGATCGAATAAAATCATTTCAAATAGTCCAGATGGTAAAATATTTATATTTAAACATGAATTTAAGGAAATATAAACCCATTAAAGATTTAAATAGGCTAATTAGATCATTTGATCTAAATGGGAGAGCCTTTTTGAATTCAAATCCAAATCAAATTGAAATCAACCCAAATTAATTATTCAAAATCATTTGGAAATGATTATGAAACATAATCCAATCAATCAATAAGATTAATTTGATCAATTTGATCATTAGGATTAATTGAAATCAACACCATTTAAGCCTAAATGGGTCAAGTTGAGATGAAATGAAAAATAAACTTGAAAACAAAATACCTAAAGAGAGAGAGAGAGAGAGAGAGAGATCAATTAAACATAATTGAACCTAAATATAAAATCAATTAATCATTTGATTTGATTTAAACCTAAATGAATGAAAGGTGAGAATGTGACCTTAAATCTTCCACTAACTGTTTCCTAATCATTTAAACCGATTCTAAAATGAGTTTAGGATAAGTGGCAACCAAAATTAAGTGGATTAGGAACATCTAAATGCATCCAAAAGAGGTAAACATCACATGGAAAAATGAAGTCGAATATCCAAACAAGCTTCTCCTAATCCAAGATACCCCTATGATTCCTCTTCCCCCACTTCATCCTCATTGCCTAAGTACCCATCTCAATCAATTGACCACCCTGCCTCCAATGATTTGGTGACCAAGGCAAGCCTCCTTACATGAAGCTCTGTTTTGGCAAGTGAGAGAGAGAGAGAGAGAGAGAGAGAGAGAGAGAGAGAGAGAGTTTCAAGTCCAATTGAGCATCCCCTCACCATCCATGAGTCAAACAAAGTTGAGCGCAACCTTTCCCCAAACCCCATGCCCTCGACAAGCCAGAAAATGACTAAACCCACCAGAAACCTTCATCTCCACTTGATCCATTGGGAGGCAATCCAATTCCTCCTTACCAGAGGCTCGTCACACCTCCATGAAGCTAATCGAGTCATCCCCACATCCAGATTCACCTATACGGAAACCCACCTCTTTACTTTTGATTTTGGGTGTGAAAGAAACTTAATCTCAAGTGAGTTTGAGCCACATAGATGTGATCTATATGAGTCTTTAATGGATTTGGAATTGAAATCGGGCGATTTGAATGGGTTGGATCGCTGAATATCATCCAGAATTGACGGATGACTTACGACTTCTGTAACAAGAAGCAATCTCCGTCATCCATTCTTTCTATTTGGAATGAATGATCGAGATTTAGTCAAACCATTCGACTAAACACCTACAAATATTTTATCCAATTATATTAGATCAAAATATATATATTTTAATGATGGATCCATGTAGATACATTAATTATGTGTCATTTAAAGTAATATTACACATTTAAGTAAGAAATTTGAGTTTTTAGAATTTAAAAATTACAAAAAAATTAACAAAAATTTCAATATATATATATATATATGCAATTAAGGACTTCATGGATTCCTCTAAATGAGAGGAATCCATTATATCCAAAATTCTCAATTTTCATTTGGTGGTAATTTTGGATTAATTTGAGATTGAATAAAATCATCAAACTCAAATTAACCCCTAACCACTCTTCTAATTAAGTTGAAACTTTGCTGAAATGAAATTAGGGTTAATATACACTTTAGAAAAAAATTTCATGATTTATTTCAAAGTAAATCAAAAGATGTTGAATTTCAAACCTTAAACCATAATTTTAATGAAATAAATTAATATAAAATAAAGAAAATCATAGAAAATTATAAGATTACCTTAAATTATCATAATAAAATGTAATGAATCTAAATAACCCATTGAAACCCTTTGAAATCCAATAAATCATAAAATGGCCTAATTTGATAATTAATTAAATTAATTAAATTAATTAATCCAACTAATTAACTTGAACATAGAAAAATAATAATAAATCAACTAGAAATGAAAAAAATTTAAATGAACCCTCTATGGATGCACTCTTCTTGAGAGGAATCTAAGAAAAATAAAACCTCAAGTAATTTTACTTAAATTAGGCTTGATTTATGTTTTAGTGAAATAATTAAAATTATAATTAGTCTTAAAATACACACCTGATTAAAGTGAAACTTTAGAAAAATCAAATTGGCAGAAACTCCTCTTGCCATAAAAGTTTCAAGGCAAATTGATATTTTGATTGGAAGTTATTGAATTTCTAATTATGTAGGTCAATTTACATAAAATATTAAATAAAAAATTATAAAAATTATAAAAAATTCATGAAATCAGCTTGAAATATTTCAATTAATATCATAACATTTAAAGAAAATTTTCTAACCCTATAAAGTTAGGAAATTCAATTAATTATGCAATAGAACTTAATCAAACAATCATGAGCATGAAATTTGATCAAAACCTAAATAATCAATTTAGGAAATCCAAAACAAATTAATTAATCAATTAAAATCAGATCTAATTAACCTCTAAAATTCATATTTAAATGTGAAACTCATTGATATGAAAATTCTATAAATTTTTTTAATTGAACAAGTCATGTAATTTTAAAGCATAAATAAATTTAATCACACTTAAGTAACTTAAACATTTGAAATGACTTAGGTTTAAATGGGTACAATCTCATTTTAAGGAATTAAATTTTAACATGAAATAACTAACCAAAACCAAGAATAGAATGAGATTTGAATTCAAGTAAATTAGTATATGTTCATTAACATGATCCTAATAACATTCATGAAATGTGAATATAATTAAAATCAGGTGAATTTAACTTATAAATTAATTAATACATTATGAAATTGAAATATAATAAGTTAGTGAAATCAAACTAAAATTTGAATTAAGATATTGATCTAATACACAAGAGAAAACTTCTTAAGCCTATTTATGTTAATAAATAATATAATTCTAAATGCAAATAAAAGTGATTAACCAAATCAATTAAACTTAAAAGAATTTAGGAACTTGAAATGGCCTAAGTTAAGATTGGTGCCCAAAATAGCCTAAGTCCTTTAGGTTATAATAAACAAAATTTAATCCAACTAATCTTAACACATGGTGAAACCAAAACCTAAGCTAAATCAAGAATGAATCACAATACCAATTTAAATGAATTATGATAAATTCAAATAAATTAATTGAATATAAACATTAATAAACATAAAATTTAAAGAACTAAATTAAATTAATAAAACCTAATCACTTGAATCAAATCATTTGAAGAAAATAATGAATGAAATTAATTTAATTAAAATTAAATAAATAAAATAAAATAAACACAATCAAATGAATAATGAATTAAAAGATTGAACATAAAAATTAAATGAACATAAATATTAACAAAACATTAATGAATGAATGAATGAAATCAATTTAAATCAAGTAAATTAAATAATAAAAACATATGAAAATAAATAAGCATTTAATTAAAACAAAATGAAAATTAAAATAATGAATAAATTAAATAATTTAAATATTAATCAACATTAAGAATAATGAATCTTAATTCAAATCCAAATTAAAAGTAAAATTTTAACCAAGCTAAATCCAACTTAATAGAACTTAAGAAGAAGTTAATCAAGATATTTAGGACCTTAGTTTGACCCTTAAAATGAATCTTTACTGTAAAGGTTTCATTTTACTAAGAATTAGGATGTTTAATAGAATAGGTTCCACCCAAAGTGAAACTTATTATATTTTTCATTTTTGATAACTTAAATTTCATCTTAACATAAAATGAATCTAAAAATAAAATAAAAACTTGTAAATTATTAAATCACTTAAATTGAAACCACCCTTGATAAATTAGATAAATTTTAAGACTAAAAGAAGTCAAAAGAATAAAAATAAAATTTTCATAATTAGCAACATATGGTACATAGTTTGGACACCCCAAGTCGTAGAGCTACTGGTCCAAAGAAGGTCTTGATACCTCGAATCTCTGGTATAACAATGACATGTACTTATGAAATTATAAAAATTAAAAGTCTTAAAATTAAATTAAGCTTAAATATTGGAAACTTAAATTGAAACTTGAACTTAAAGAAAATCTAGTACAATCTTACCACACGCTCATTTTCTTCACACACTAAAATATTAGGCCACCATAAATTTAGGTTAGGCCAATCTGTGAAATTCTATGATGTTTTATTATTTTGTGGTAAAATATTTTAGACTGAATGGCTAGGATTATTTTCCATTAAATTGAATGGTAGGATGTTCTATATAGAATTAATATTGTCTTCTACAGATGGATATGCTAAAAAAGGGACCAGAGTAATTAATTATATATAAATACTATTTTCTTTCATATAGCCTAAGCATAGTCCAATAGGACTTGTGGGCTTGACAAATAATTAATGTTAAGCTCATATGTTTGCAAATATAACTGCTAGTGTACTGTTTACATTTTCTAACATTTTCTTTGTAGGGTTTAGGAATTTCTTTTCGAATTTTAAATGTAATTCAGCCTAAAATTATGTTAGAATCTATGGGGGTCTAGGAATAGCAGGAGTTGACCCTACTAGCTGGTGGTCCCCTGTGAAGCCCAAAGGAGGTCCCTAAATAAGAGATTATCCTAGAGGAAGACCCATAAATCTAGTTTTATATTTCTATATATAAGGGCAGCTCTACGCCCATTTTTCTTTCTTTCTTTGTGTACAATAGTACCTCGATACCTATATTATTTAATTTAAATTTGGCTTGATTTATTTTGTGTGCACAATAGAATCAACCTACTTTTCTAGGTTTCTTTCTGTACTTTTTTGTGATGACTACTTGGATGTCAGGCTCTTAAGAAAATTAAATTTCTACCCAACCTAAATCTAAACTACTTAAATAAAAATAAAGAAAATCAAAACTTCACATAAATTAAAGCCCTAGGAATAACTTAAAATCAACTAGAAATAACTAGCTTTTTTGAATCATGCTATCATATTATTCTAAATTCTTGAATTGGGTGCTTCACCCATTATACATAAGAGGCATATGACCTTTGAAAATGACCACATTCTTGAGAAAGTCTGCCTTCTCTTCTTGATTTGGCCCATGACCACTTCAAATGACATCTTATTATAAGCATAGATTGCATACTAGAAGCCTTAAATGAATTATGAGTCAAGTTATAAAAGCTAAAATTTGTTGCATTAATTAGGTACATATCATACCCAACATAATCTTAGGGATTAGGAAGTGAGTCTAGGTTCTTAGATTTCTTTCTAAAAATATAATAACCTAGCCATCTTTCATTCATAAGACTTAGCATCATGGATTTAAAATTCTTAAGTGATGTTAGCTAGCAGGCCTTCCATGCGGGTTATAAGTCCAAAAGAGTAAGGGACATGTTTCCTTTCTCAAGTGAGAGAAAGAATAATAATTCCAAAAAGTGAAACTAGTTTGAGCCTCTAATTGTGTCAGAAATAATTATAGACTTAGGATCTGAAGCATCCTACTGGAGTAAGTCTTCAACCTTAAGCATTTCTACAATCTTGTGCTGTTAAATATAAGTCATAGATTTCTAATAAAATGTTAACTCAAAATTTAATTTAAACATAAAAATTTAAAACCCAATAATAGGATAGTTGAAATGTCCCCTGGGTATCGCCTTATCTACGGGCATTTCCTACTCTATCCCTTTTGGCTTCTAAAAGAACTCCTTCAACTTTGCAATGTTCCATTTTGAAATTCTAAATTATGATTTTCCTTTGAAAACGACTTAGAAATCTATAGAAATAAATATTATTTATTCAATCGAGGGTATTCTTAAGAAGAGATCTTTATTTTTAAGATATAATTAACTATAGCTTGCCCTCATAGTAAACCATGATCCCAGTATAAAATTAATCTTGTTCTTATCTTTCATGTGGTTCAAGGAAATAATCTCTAGAATAATAATAAGACCCATTAGCCTTATGAGTCCTTATTTAAGTGATTAAATTATTATAAGATAACATGTTTATATTTTGAGACAATATGTTTATTTCTTGATGACAAATTTGATTACCTAAATAAGAAATTCCTAAATTTTATGTGGTGTCACAAATTTTCCTCAAATGTCATTTTTGTTTATATTTTGGTATTTTATCATTTTTTTTACATGTATCATCATTTAAATTTTGGTTTTCTTTGCAACTATATACTTATAGTTCAATATTATAAAATAATAAATATAAAATTTGTAGTTCCTCTTTCCTCCATGATTATCTTAACTTTTAATTTGCTAGTTAGTTTTAAATATTTTAAACAAGACATAAGTTTAAGAAGGGTAGGTGATGATGAACCTCAAGAGTTTTATACATAACCAAAGTATATTTATAATCATTAAAATAAGAGATACAATCAATCTTATCAATTACATTCCTTTGAAGATTTCAAAATACAATTTGGTTGACTTGTTTATTACTAATGTATCCTTAAGTAGTAGGTGTCGAGTATTAACATTGTAAGTGCATATTGGGAAAAGAATTCAAAATGTTAGGTATATCTCAAGAAAGACATATAAGACACATTATTTGCATAAAACTTTAGTTAGTGAAGCATGCTAGTTAACAAAGCATGTTAGTCAACGCTTTCTACTTATTGTGTGATCTGATCCACACTAGTAGTGGAGTTTGAAAAACTACATTCTAGCTATTTTCTTAAGAATATATGGTAGGAAAGTTGTACTTTCCAACATGACCTAGTAGAGTATGTTGGCTGCTAGAAAGTTGATAGTCTAATTTTTTATATATAAAAAATTATAATACTCACCATAGCTTTTTAGACAATAGTTTATTCTACAGTTGCTCCACCACAATATTTTTATACTACTGTAGCTACACCAAATAGACCCAAATTCAAGAAAGTTTAACTAGCTAAAAAATTAAGTGTGGAGTTATAGGAGCCAAAAGTTATATTTGTTTACTCTTTTTATCATTTATTGAATCAATATTATATGTGTTTTAGTTAAACATAAGTTGTTTAAATTATTATTAAATTTATATTTTGATTAGAAATTTAATATAAAATTGATCATTGATAATTGTATTATTAAATATAAATGATACCATATGACATGCCTAAATTTAAAAAAAAAGATTAATATCACATTATATTTTTTAAACAATTATATTGAACCAATTATAATATATGATGATGATGTATTATACGATCAATATTGTTTTAAATAATTTATCTATCTTATTATATTTTAATTAGATTATTTGAAAATGTAAACTAATTATACTATATGATGTACATTATATTATATTATATGTTTTTTAATTTAATTAAGCAAACTAAAATTAAAAGCTAAGAAGCTATAATTTAGGTTTAACTAATAGTATTGTATAATCATCTAAGCAATTATGATTTTTGAATCATTACATGTAATATAAATGTTTTTAATTATTAACATGTGTGACATAAAGGAAACCTAGAAATAATATTAGAAAAATTAGAGAGATATTTTTCTTAAGAGAGATTTTGTATTCTTTGATTTATAGAACTTAAGCAAGATTTTAATGAGAGAGTACATTGGGTATTAATTTTCTCTTCTCTATTGGCTTGGATACTCCAGATTTAAAATTTATGGCTACAAAGAGAGTATTTGTAATGATTATGATCATATTAAAGAGTTCATATTAGTTTCCTACTAAGTGAGCTAAAATAGTGGCCTTAGAGAAATAGAGGTGTTAGGCTTCTCTAATATCTATTAATGTGAGGGGTCTTTCTGCACCATAGTAGCTAAAATAGATGACTGTAAAAATATCAAGTGGAGAAGTTTAGGCATGAATGTAGGCATTAACATCAAACCATAATAAAATTTATTTGCATTTCTCTTCATTTTTTTACTTTACCACATCACTATTTTATTTGTGAAAATATAAAGTGGAGAAGTTCGGGCATGAATGTAAGCATTAATGTCAAACCATAATGAAGTTTATTTGCATTTCTCTTCATTTTCTTACTTTACCACATCACTATTTTATTTCTACATGCTCTTATCTTTATGTGATTAATAAAAATTTGTATAATGCTCAGTCTCTTGTGTGATTAAAATACTTAGAATAATATACTTACTTTGCTTTGAATTTTATAAGATGTTGTGGTGATACATAGTGCATAAAATCTATTAGATTTGGTTATTGATTGCACCATAATGTTAGAATTGTGTTATCTTTTTAAAGGTTTTATTATTATTACTATTTTAATTAATTTAAAATAAAAAGAGTTGCATAATTCAGCATCACACACGAATTAACCCCCCTCCCCACCATAATGCACTTCAAAGACTAAATATATGGTTGTTATGTTATATGCTTCGCTAAAAAAATCTCAACATGAAGTGTGAACCAAAACTATAAAAGCAGCATACTATAAAATCTTACTAAGAAATATTCATGGTCTAATCATCCTCACTCCATAGGATTTCATTATCAAGATCTTTGAAAGCTTGATAGTAAAGTAAGCCCATAGTTAGAGGTAGTTCATGAGCCTTTTTAAAAGTTTATAGCAATAATGAAAAAACTAAAGTAGAAAATAGTCAAGAAGAAATAAAATAGTGTGTCAGCTTTATCTTTAAACAAGGAAAAGCAAATTACATTCACATTAAATATAGCCTAGGAAGAAATGGAAAAGCCACTAAAGAAATTGGATCCTAAAGCATTATTAGAGAATATTGACTAGTAGTATTCCCTCATGATAAATGCAATCAAAAAAATCTTTGACTTATTGATACAAAATAAAGAAAACCCAAGCTTAAAATAGACTTGCAATGATTGATAGGAGTGATGACCCAAATTATTGGCTTTTATTATAAGAGTTAGGACATGTTTTGGAAGATTGTTATGTTTTTATGTATTGGGTTGAAATTGTGTTTCACACTTTAATATTTGGAAAAACTAGGATAGGAGATGACTAACATTTTTGATGTAGAAGTTCATTATTGGTTGTGTCATAGTTTAATACATATGCTATTTCATAACAATTATTATTCAAAGTTTTATTGTATTATCTATATTAGTGAATCATGGTACTTAAAAGTCACATTAGTCGTAAGATGAAAATTTAAATTCAACAAGAATGGGAGAGTTCAACTAATCATTTTCATTTGCATTATAATGAAAGGAAGTCACATGCTGACTTATTTAACCACCTTCAAAGTCAAGGGGGAGTTGATGGGAGCATACTTTATGTCCCAAGGGCCATGTTATTCCACTTTCTTTCAATAGTGGGGATGGATAAACTAACCTCATGTAACCATCAACCACCTTCTACCTTGAACAAATTGCACCATCATTCATGAGAATTTAAAAAATTTCATGATATAAACCGTAGGTTAAGTTAATTAATGTACTTTTGGATGTAATAAATAGAAGGTTATTATTATTCTAATGAAAAGTTAGAAGGGATTTCATACAATTCTACCCTCTTTAGCCTAGTGATGGATTACTTAGTTGATGAGGAACACTTTGATACCAAAATTGGTTAAGCACAATCACAGAACAAAGGATGTGGCAGCAGATGTGGACAAATAGATGCTCCAATGATCTTCCACTCACCAAAGTGGAAGTAGTCTGAAGTTCTATTCACCCAAGTAGAATGGTAGAGAAAGATCATCATGTCTCCTAGATGGTCACCATCAAGCTCTAACCAAAGAATTTTCACTCCAAATTTCATATGCAAAGCCAAAAGTTCTTTCCTTAGGGAGAATAGTTTGCTTAAAAAGTACAATACTCCAAGGGATGCATCCGTTGGACAGAAAATTGCCAAAAAATTGAAAAAAAGGTCAGAACAGTAAATTCACAGTGTCATGATGCCACAAACTAGCATTTTAGTGCCATAGTGCAGCATTGAGGTGTCATATCCCAGTGCCAAGGTGCCAGCTTCTTGGTTCCCAAATGCTAAAACCTACAGAGTGCAATGTCGAGGTGCTAAACCCACACATATGAAATTGAACAAATGGACTCACATATTTTCAACCATTACTCTAATATAATACTTACACATGATTAAATACACCCATTACTATATAATACAACACATGAAACATAAATTTATAATACATAAAATCAACTAAAAGTCCTTCTTAGTTCAAACTTTGGTTTGGGATCATATGACAGGTCTTTTCTTCTTTTGATGTGATACATCAACTCTCTTTAGCTTTAAAGAACTCTTCTACGAAGAGCTAAAATTCTAAAGGTCTTGAAGAAGCTCAGGGGTGGGGGAGGAAGTGAAACTTTGTAGTTCTTTTAAAATCATCCATGTATCCTCACGTAGTGACTTGTCTTTCCACTATACGAAGAATCTCTGACTGGTACTATCATCTGTGGGCTATCTTAACTATGATGATGTTCTCCACCTCAAAAATGTTGGTTAGATAGGTACTTATAAATAATTTCTATCTCCTCCTATAAAAGTACCTTCATATAAATTTGGATGTTGGGTAACTCCTTTAAAGGATATTAGATCTTTCAAATTAAAAATATAGCTAATAAACATGTGAGAAAATAATTAAACAATATAAGTATTAGTATCAAGGTTCTTAATAAATTTGAATAGCCCATATGATCTCACTTATAACTTTTTATATTTGATGAAAGAAAATCTCTCAAGATGGATATGATCCAATATATAATCACCTACCTCATATTCCTTAAAATTTTTATTTTTATTCTTTTGTTCAACATACTTAACAATTTGTATTTTAATTATTTTTTATGTCTTCATGAAGGCTATGAAAATCACATGGAAATGTATATGCTAAATCAAAAAATGTATGAGTAGGTGTATTAGCTAGGCCAATAGACATTTTAGGATTATATCCATAAACTATCTTGAAAGGTGATTTATGAGTTATTCTAGAAATGAAACTATTATATGCAAATTCAGATGTAGGTAATGTTAAATCTTGGTTTCCTAAATTTTTTTAATTAAATACTCTATTTGTGGATGAAATACAAAGAAGAATTTTAGTTGTATATCTAATAGTTTTCATAAGATTTTTCAAAAATGAGATATAAATTTGATGTCTCTATCAAAAAATTATAGTTGATCGGATTCCATGCAACTTTATAATATCTCTTAAACACAATTTTGCTATGTGAGAAGCATCGTTTGATTTCAAACAAGGTATGAAATGTGCCATCTTAGAAAATCAATATACTATGACATATACTATTATGCTTACGAGTTGTTCTAGGTAAACCTACTATGAAATCTATGGATAGGTCTTCCCATTGTCTAGAAGGAATATGTAATGATGCGTAAACAATCTGCCATTTGTTTGACAGTTTTAGCTTGATGAAAATTGTAACATTAAGTTACCATTTGTTCAACATCCTTTCGTTGGGATGGCCAATAGAACTTTTGTTTAACTAGTATTTAGGTCTTTAATTTGCCAAAATATCCTTATATACCTCATGAATGTAATCATAGATGAGGAATTCCCTTAAGGATATTTTAGGAATACATAATTACTTGTCATTATAAAGATATACATCTAAAATGATAAAGGAATTATCAAAAATCAAGAGCTTAGATTCTAGTTCTAAGTATATCATATGAAAATTAGGACAAAATTTACAATCTTTTTTCAAAGTTGTAAATCTAAGAATTTGAAATTCGAAGGATGAAGTCATTAAAGATACTGTAGATAAAGCATCTGCTAGTTTATTTTCTATCCCAGGTTTCTGTTTAAGCACAAAGAAAAAGTCTTGAAGATATTGGATCCACTTGGTGTGCCTATGATTTGTATATTACTTAATGGTGTTAGCTCATTAGGTAAGTCATCAAGAATTAAGTTATTAAATTCAGATAATAGATCTTAGATTATAGTAGGTATGTTGTAATCCTTAGTATCAACGGAGATTTCTCGAAGAAGTAAGGTCATTGAACTCTTTAACCAAGCCGTCTAAACCCTAATGTTGTAATTTGAATTCTAAGAGATTTACATGTATTAAGATGTATATCAAAAGTATCTTTCCTATTGTTGGATGGCTATATCACTATGAACTAGAGTTTCACATTCCTCACTTAATTGGGTTTGGATTGTAGTTTAGAACTGGGTTTGTGAGGAGGTGCATGAAGAATCCTATGAGGGGGTGTAATTGATCTTTTTTTTAGTAGGCTTTATAAAAATAACTTGATTGTTATCTCATTATATTTGAGTACATTAGTGTTTTCATACTTATAATAGATTACATTCTAGTCTTAAAGCCAAAATTTTCCTAATAAGATATGTGCTATTTTCATTAGAAGAACATTACACTAAATTTTATCATTATAGCTATTGGTACAAGACATTTGTTGGTGATAGATAGGGAAGTATGACTTACCCAAAGGACTTGGAATGGTTCTAGGCGAGGATCAATTGTAAGATTGACTCTAGTGATAACATGAGTTGATGTACTATTCGTAACACTACATCCATCTATTACTATCTTACACCTTTTTTCTTTGTATAAGATATACATAGAAAAAATATTCTTCCTTCTCCAGTCTTCTTCTTCCCTAAAAGCAGTTGTACACCTCATAATTGATATTGGATTATGTATATTTGGATATACTTTTTTATCGAAAGGAGTGTATTATCATGTATCTCTTCAATATCCTTTTCTTATTTAAATCTTTCAATTTATTAGGGGTGTGCAATCGGTTAGTTTGGACGGATCTATTTTAAAATTTGTTAAACCATTCGATTTTAAATCCAAAATTTGAAAAAACCGATCCATTTAATCAATAACATAAATTGAACCGATCCAAATCAAAGGTTTTTCAAATTTTCAGTTTAGTTTAGAAAAAACTAAAATTTTAAAATATAAATTGCTATAATAATTATTTATCAAAGAATTACATTACTTTATTAAATCATTTTATATAAAATCAAGTAACTCTTTAACAAATGAAATCAATAATATATAAATTTATTATTAAAATTGCTTTATTGTGAGGAATTTTCTAAAAAAGGAAAAAAAATCAAAATTTTAGCTATTTTCAGTTTAATCGAATTAAAATGATATAAAATCGAACTAAAACCAAAAGCTAATATTACCAAATCTAAAACCGAAATCCAAATTTTTTTTTATAAAGCCAATCTGAATTTAAAACTTCGGTTCAGATTTTCGATTTTAACCAAAAAATGCACACCCCTACAATTCATCGAGGAATATAATTTTTTGCTATATATTGATTTTACATATGACCCTTCTTATGACATTGAAGGTAAACTATGTCTTTTGTAATTTTAGTAGTAGTTTTCATTGGGCTTTATCTTAGAAATGTTACTCGGTGCCAAAAAGATTAGGTTTAATAATAGACTTTTAAGATTGAGATGTAGGTGAAATTTAGAACTTACTTGAGCTTTCATTTTGAATGTGGATGAAGTTTTCTTATACTTCTTTAGGAGTAAAGCATAACGAAAGACATCCTCTAAGGTCTAGGGATCATGAAGCTCTACTTCATTCCTAATATCTCATATTAAACTAATGATAAATTTATTAATCATTTACCACTCTTGACCAGTTTATTAAGTTCTAGCAATTAAGTATTCAAATGTGTTCATATATTTCACAACTAACATAATCCATTGCTTGAGGTAGTCAATTATTCATGGAGCTTTTTATCATAATTTTTAGGATAGTATTTTACCCTTAAATTTTCTTTTATTTCTACCGTATCTCTCTTCTTTAGCTAGAATATTATTTCAATAGATTTTTTTATTTTCCCATTAGTTTCATTTTAGCAAATATTATTTGTTGATAGTCATCAATATGATTCCAAACAAAGAAGTCGTCTCTTTAGGTTACCCAATCTAAAAAATTTATTGAAGTCATGAATATCGTCATATGTTGGGCCTTCTATTTTAACTTATTTTGTAGATTTTTGGGGTGTTTCATGGATCCTAAAATGGTCTTCACTAAGGATGTTCCTTTGGTTTGACCCTCTCATAGGATAGTCATCTCTAGGAAGTACAATATTTCTCCTCCTTTGGGTTTTAAGTCATTTAGGCGTGGTATAATTAATAGGGTATAAAGCCTAGCACTTAAGGTTTGAATTTGTGCAGTTAAGTTCATGAAGAGATCTTCTATCATAGTGAATTTTATTTCGCTTCTCATAGAGATTTCATCTACTCTTATAGTTAAGTCCTCTAGTTGGTCCAAACTAATAGATTTAGGTGGCATGATGTTTAACAAAATACAAGTATGGCACTCCAAATAAAGTTTTAAATATGCAATAAGTGAACTAAACTTAACACAAATGAGATGCACCAATTTTGAAAATAGCTATCCTTCAATAAACACAAAGTAGTTGTGGATATTACAAAATATTAAGCAAACTTAAACCAAAAAATTAAACATAAGTCTTTTAAGGATATGATTTTTTATTTTTTTATGCAAGGTTTGTATCTAGGTTAGGCTATTTAGTGAACTATTTCTTACTCAAGTTATCACTCAAGTATGATGGCTTGGGATGAGATTAAGTAGAGAAAGGCTAGGCTTTATAAGCAGAGACAACTAGTTGGTAGTAATACAAATATTCATATAATTGCCTACCACATATATTTAGCATGTATTTTCAAGTGAAATCACTAATTTTGTAAAACAAAATTACACAAAATCTAAAATACAGAACTAACTTGGCTTGAATTTGATATGTATTATTTGCAAACACTTTCTCCATGCCTCCAAACATTGAGCTCTTATACCAAAAAATGATGAGGAACACACTCATACAAAAATTGGTGAAGTTAGATCACAGAGAGAAGGATGTCACAATAGATGTAGAGAAAGAGATGCTCCAAGAATCTTCCACTCACCAAAGTGAAAGAGAGATAAAGATCTTCCACTCAATAAAGTGGAAGATTAGAAGTTCTACTCACTCAAGTAGAACAATAGTGAGAGATCATCAAATTTTTTGGATGGCCGACCACCAAGGTCCAGCCAAAAAGTTTTTACTCCTAATTTCACACACAAAGCAAAAGTTCTTTTCTTTGGAAAAATAGTTCATTGAAATAACACAATACTCTAAGGGATGTGTCCCTAGGGAGAAAATTATCAAAAAATTTGAACAAGGTTAGAACAGTCATTTCACAACATTGTGACACCACAAACCAGCTTCTTTGTGCCACAGTCCAATGTCAAAGTGCCATATCTTAGTGCTAAATGGCTAGCTTCTTGATTCCCAAATGTTAAAACCTATAGAGTGTAGCGTTAAGGCACTAGAAAAATAGTGACAAGGCACTAGACTCATGCCTATGAAATTGAACACATTGACTCACATATTTTCAACCACAACTATTATACAACACTTATACATGATTAAATACACTAATGACTATATAATACAACACATGAAATATAAATTTACAATACATAAAATCTACTAAGAGTCATTTTGAGTTCAAACTTTAGTTTGGGACCTTGTGATAGGTTATTTCCTTCTTTGATGTGCTACATCAATAGTCCTTAGTGAGATTAGATTAAATTTTATTATTATTATTATTATTATTATTATTATTATTATTATTATTATTGTTATTATCAATATACTCTAAAACCTCATCATCTTCAACCCCTCTACAACCATTCTACCTTTTGTATCCCTATGTAAGGGGAAACTTAAGGTCTACTAAGTAACCTCCTTAAGCTTTACACCCTAGTTTTACTCCATCAATTTTCTAAACCTCCACACATTTCAACTAAATATCCCAAGATCTAAAACAATTCTAAGCCATTCCACCTAGTTGTAAACTTTATCAAGTAGTCATTAGTCTTTCGTGTAACTATCCATAAAAACTCCATAAATAAGGTGCATTTTATATATCATGAATTTCAAGCCTTAATACCTCATTATAAATATCCCCGCAACATTTATCTAAATCATAAATATACTCTTCCCTTACCACCATCATTAGTCTCTTCATCTATAATTTTTTAACTTTTAAATGCCCTTAAACTCCTCCACTAATTATGTCATCAAAGCAAACCCTAGAAGAGAGTTGGCTTCATAAGCTTCTTCTCTTTCTTTTTAAGTGTCCCTCCTTTCCATTATCATTCTACTTTTATGATGCTATACTTTTTATGAAAATTATAGAATTGTGTTCAAAATTTTTAATCCCATCAAAATATTATGTAAGGTTCATTTAGTTTCCTCTACATATAGCTAAGTTAATTGTCATAGATCCACATTTTATGTGAGTTGTAAGTTCTAAAAATCATATAAAAAAACCTTCTCATTAAATATTTATCAATCACATTAATGGATATGCCATTAAAAGTTTTAAAAGATTTTTGGCGTGGTGGTAGAAGGGTTCGTGTTGGTGGAATGCTAAAGAAAATGTTGACTAATTTTTAGGTTTCTAGACAAATTTTTTGGATAAATTTTTCTTGCATTGTTTTGTTAGAATTTCCTTGAAGAAAAATGATGAATATCTCTATATTGGAGGTTCAAAATGTTAGCAAACTAATGGAGGTGAATTTGATGGAACTATGTGTATTCTTATGAAGTTATAAAATTTCTTACATATATTGGTTACCATTAGGCGGGCAACCAAAATTAAGATGTTAATAAAAGGGTATGTCTCAATTTTAATAAGGTTTAAAATAAATTTGGAATTTAGAAAGGTGGTGGGGATGGAGCAAAAAAATAAATAAAAGAGAAAAAAAGATATATTAATATTTACATGCCTTAACTATAATTAATTCATAAATTAATCTAAAAATACCATTATCAATTGTTTATATATATATATATATATATATATATATAAGAGATTAAACTAACTTTTCATCAAATTAGTGGGGTTACAAATAGGATATAAAATTCTATAAAAATTTAAAAATCGATAATTCAATACATCAAAATCTCTACTTTGGCAGCCCACCCTCAAGATCTCTATATTTAAAAATAAATAATAACACTTTAATTTAACAAAATTAATAAAATATTTTTGTGCTTCTTCAAAATACTTAATTTAAAATTATTAATATAATTCTAAAAATATTTTTATAGTCTAAATATTCCCTCTAAATAATATATGGCACCATATAATTTTTTAAAGAAAATAAAATAACAAAAAAGGAAGATACAACTAATTGTCATGATTGATCAAGTAAGAAGACTCCTTGTTTTTCCTACATTAACTTTCTTTTACTTGATGAAACCTATTTTGCATAAGCAAACAAATTATGATGAAGTAGGAATAGAAATATTGATGTGCTTGTATAGGTGGAGTATATATACTTTTAGGTGCATTTAGTATATAGTATAATATATATGACTATTGAGTTAGATAATTTAATAATTTTAAAAGAGATGCTATATCTCTAGCAATTGTGTTATTTTGCAAAGTTTAGTGGTCAGTAAATGCTTTATATTGGATTATATCATATGTAATAAAAATAAGAGTAGAAATATATTAATAGGCAAAAATAATAAAAATAGGAAGTAAGTCTAAGAGTCTTACTTAGTATATAGTTTTGATGGATTCATAAGTAGAGAATTTACTATAAGTTATATTATTATTATTATTATTATATTTGTTAAATAATAATAGCCTCTCAAAATTTATTTATTAAGTAGGACAATAAGCAATTAATTAAAAATTTTAGACTAGTTATCAATAACTATGGTAATTATGTGTATTTAAGGTGTAATAATAAGATCAATAGTGAACTCACTATGAAATGGTAGAGGTTAAGAAAAGCTTCTTAACATATAGATTGATGTCAAATGATAATTCAAGGTTATTAGAGTATGTATTTATAGTGGATGGGTTTGTAGTCAAGCCATGGAAATTTAATAAGAGACTTAATTTATCTATATATTTGGTGGGAAGTTCTAGGTTATTATTAAAAAAAGTATTTCATTAATTTCTAAAGATGAATGAATATTTCTCTATATGGTTGAACATATTAATAATCTTATAAGATATATCATTCAAGCTAAGAATAAACTCTTTTTGCCTTCTTCCATCAAAAATAGAAGAATATTTCCTAATTTGTGAGGTGACTACCTTATTGTAGGGGTGTAAATGAGTCAATCACATGAATAATTCGAGCTAAACTTTGGAATACAGCTGTCGGTCAAGCTCATAAACAAGAAAATTTTCAAGCTCTAGTTCGAGCATGGTTTAATATTTATCGACTCTACTTATTAACAAATTAATTATTAATCATATTATCGAATAATTTATCGTTTTAAACGATATATAATATATATGACTTTCTTTAAATCGAGAGCTTGAGCATTATAATTGTCGAGTCGATGATCAATAGGGTTTAAAAAAACTTAGCTCGATTAAGTCAAAACTCGTCTCGACTCAACTCGTTTACAACACTACCTTATTGTAATGTGCATGAGGCCATCTTACAAAGTTATTTAAATATCAAATTTTTTTTCTTTTCTACTCATATTATAATTTTTCTTCTTTAAATTTTTTTTCTCTTTTGAAAAAGAAATTTTCTTGTATTTGACATTTTTTTACCTATTTTACATTTAAAATTTAGTTCATTTATAATCATTCATGTTTTTAAATAAAAAAATATTTTAATTATTTGCCTAGATAAAAAGAATTATTAATATTGTGCACACTATCAAATGAGGAAGTTTCAAATTTTAGTTGGGTGTGGGGGATATATTGTGATGGAACATGATGCATGATTAGAGACACATTAAAAGGAGAATTTCTTTCAAGACATAATAATATTAATATGGAAAGATTGAAAAAAAAAAAGGATGATTTGAATTATACTTAACTAAAAAAAACTTCCAAGTTATGTGGTGGTCATAATTAATAACTTAAGTCATAAGTTCTTGGCTAATGGACTATTATGTAATTTTTTATTTGTTTAGACATCTATTCTATAAAATTTATTATTATTTTATAATATCAAATTTTTTAAATCACATCAAAATATTCTTAATATTAAAATTTTAAAATAAATTAAATCTTATTATCTATTAATTTTAATTTAATTACAAATAAAATATTATAATATATATATATATATATATATATATATATATATATATATATATATATATATATATATATATATATATATATATATATATATATACACACTATATGTTTTTAAATTAAAATTTGATTCATCTGGACGGGCCCTACCCTAACACCCGAACCCTTTGCCTTTGGCGACGTGAAGTCGCGACGGAGGGCGCTGGGGGAAGGAGTTATCAACAGGTTCGGCGGCGTGTTTATTAGAAGAGGTGTTCGTGACGGGTGCTCAGTGTGGGCAGGCATCGACGGGACCGGCGGGTTGTGAAGGAGATGAGGAGTTCGTGACGGGAGCTCGTTGGAGGCAGGCACCGACGGGACGGGCGGCGCGTCAAGGAGAAGAGGAGTTCGTGAAGATAGCTTGGTGAAGGAAGAGGCATTGAAGATTCAAGTTAGATCTTTTCAATACCCGGATTAGTAATTCCGGAAGTTAAGGTAAAACTGGGGAAAAACGGCAATTTGAATTTTGTAGGATTTAAGCTTGTGATTTTTGCCGTTTGGCAGTATTTAAGTTAAATCTTACTAACAAACAGTGTATGCTATATGAGACGAATAAAAGTGCTGAAAGTTATAGTACTGTATTATCCTTCTCTTCCATCATTGTTGAAAAGGGAAAAGTAAATTTTATGGCAACCTCAACTCATGAAACAAAATATTCGATTGATCTTTTTGTGACATATAGCTTTACTTGATTTTTTTTTTAATATGAGCACTGACAAGAATTAGGGAATTTGGGATCATTAGATTATATATAACATTGGTTCCACAATAATGAATCATTTTTTGATTTATAAATAGCAACGGTAGCTGTATGTTTCAAACAATAGCTTTCGTAGGCATAACAACTTTGAAAAAATTTTTTAACAAACCCATTTTTGAGGTTGCATAAAAATGTGCCAATGGGGTGATTTTAGGTGTGCTGGAATCTGAAGATAATACAGACAATGATAGAATAGGAAGCACATATATTTTCAATAACATTGATCCAAGTACTTAGTATTTAACAAATAATACTTATATCTAAATAATACTGAATCAAACAGCCCTTGCCCTTAATAGGAAAAGAGGAGCCTTGTTACCTTCAGTGTTTAAAAGTGTAGTCCAGGGAAAAACGCAGTTTCAAGATGCAGCACGACGATGTGATATGGGATGTTATCAGACACCACCACTGCAGCTTTATGGCCAAGTACTAATCATCCTTTTTGCACTTGATGATTATAGCTTAACCCTACATTTCTGAAATATGATGTATGTCACACTAATGTTTGTTTTTTGGTGCAGGATAACTACTGGAATTTTCTGTAGGAATCCATATAATGTTACTGGAATTTGCAATCGGAGCTCATGCCCTCTTGCAAATAGTCGTTATGCTACAATTCGTGATCATGATGGTATTTATCATCTTAACTTCATTGTTTATAGTCATATTCTACATTTTTTTTCATGCATATCTCTGGAACTTTATTTACTAGTTTTCATGCTAGCAATTGTATATTTTTTGTTTTTACAAGAAATGAGTATCTATTTATATTTACTGTGGATTATTAGAAATCTTAACTTTTGTAGTTTTTAGCTTTGAGTATTGCTCTTCATTAGTTAACCCATGGGCTATGGTCAATGCGTTTGCATTAAGCATTATTGAAGCTATTAATCATTATTATACAATGACTTCTATGGGCTTACAGCTGAGTGTGTATGAATATCTTGAGTATGTGCTGTTTTATTCGCAAGTTAGAGTTGGAGTTTTTGAATTTTTTAAAGTATTAATGTATTAATGATGTTTTCTTAAGAATAAACACAATAGAGTATGGTTTTGTTTTTTTCCCATTCTTTTAGAAACATGGCACTTTATGAGTGTTGGATTATCAATGCAGTACTTTGAGATATGAGATATGATGAATGAATGGTCTATGGATGTTAGTACATTATTTGATCTTAAAAATGCGAATAATGAGGGCATTCAAATTGACATTGTATTGATTTTGTATATTAAATTCATTTTTTGGTTCATCTTACATCTTGTATGAACCTCAGCCATTTAGGAGAGTAGATGCATTATATTTGACATATGTCAAGAAAGATAGAGGTAGACCTAAAAAGACTTGGTTAAGTAGTATAAAAATGATCTTATTTTATTAGCATTAAATGAGAATTTGACACTTAATAGGACACAATGGAGAAGAAGGATTCATGTAGCTGACCCCACTTAGTGGGATAAAGGCTTGTTGTTGTTGTACCAATATGTCTCTATTGTTAACTAATATTAGATCCAAAGAATACAAATAATAATAACTTCTCCTTTTCTAGTTATTGAATATTTTAAAGAAATAAGAAATTAAATTTAGTAGTTGGTTTCACCTCTAACCATGTCTTAGGTTTCCTATCTAGCATTTTTGACCAAGGATGGCAACATTGAGTTCTACACGGAATGCCATGCATGTTGTCTTGCAATATTGCATTTTCTTTTATATATATATAATTTTTTTCAATGCATTTGTGCCTACTAGTTTGTTGCCATGATGACTAATACATTGAAAGATCTTGATTCACTGGTGATAAGCTGAGTGTGATACAACTTTGCAATTCTCTTCAAGCACCTTTATCAGATTTCTTAAAAATTAGTCCAACTCATTTAAAATTGAGCTGGGATACATTTTTCACTTGATCTTGGAATTTTGCATTGGCTGGTATAAGAAATATTGGGAAACTAAGGTTGTGTTTGGCTTAGCTCTTTGTTTGAAGTTGCACAGTAGGAGATGCGTCTCAGATCCTTCAAGGATTTTTTCGCTATGGGACTTATGCTTGAGGGCCATTTTCTAAAGCATGACGTCTCACTGTTTGTGAGGTCCTCCTTTAAAATGATGAGGCATGCACCTTATATTTAGGGTTTACATTACTTTAAAAAATAATTGATATAAATAATATATATTAATTAAAATTTCATTTATTGTTATTATTATTTATTTTGCTTATTTCTCTCCCACAATCCATTTTCATCTATTCAATCTCACACAATGATACACGTGGCTCAATAGTCACTTCTATTTGTAGCACCATTGCCGCCATCATCTCCTTCCTATCATGCCACATCACAGTTGGCTCTTTGCTAAGTCTTCTTCTTCACAAGGGCCCCCCAATATCTTCTCTTCCTTCACTACATTTCCACAACAATTATATTTTTTTCTTTGATATATTATCTTATCTTGATATTTATATGACACTTCTTCATGATTTAATGTTAATATGTTAATGCCACTTCTTTATATTTTGATGTTAGTATTATATTTTTACTTCATGTAATTTATTGATTTTGAGGCTTATGTTTTAAAATGCCTTGAGACTTATGCCTCACACTATATAAAAAAATGCTTTAGTGCCCAATTATATAATTTTAAAGACTTTTATCTTGCATAAGTTGTAGCAAAATAGGTGATGCTACTTGGGTGTAAAAAGCTAGAAATTTTTTCCATAATTTGTCCTAAAAGTTTTTTTATGAAAACAGGATAAAGTTATTGCCATATAGCAACTTTGATATGGTTTTGACTGAAAAAGTAGAGAAGCAAAAGCCCAATAAAAGTAAAGGTAACTATTTTCATCTTAAGATTGATTCTTATGAGGCGTGTAGGATGGAGTAACAAGTAAAATTAATAGGTATAGCTAAGTTTTGATGCATTGACAGAGGAAAAATGGTTTCAGAGTTCAAGGAGCATTGTGAAAGGGATAAATCGAATCCCCACTTTGGTGGCGACCAACAGTACATAAGAGTGTATTGCATCAACCAAACAATCTCATGCGAAAGAGTTGATTGCATTTTTTTTCAAATTGCATTCTTTCACAAAATACAGGCGTTGCATCAACATGCAAGTGCAACCTAACTCATATCTTAGTGACTCAGCAAACTTCTTGATGGTGATTTTTATTTTCAAAATAGATGATCTGACTTTCATTTTAGTTTTTTTCCTTTTTGTTCTATATAAGTGTGGATCAATGCATACCTTCTTCCCTCATCAAACACTCAAAGGCTGGAAATATTTCACCGTAAGCTGCCCATGCACTAGATTTTTGATCGCAAATCACCTTATGCCTTCTGTCCTAATAAAACACTTTCAACTTTGGAAGTATCTTCCTTAAATTACTTTCATTAATTATCTCATGTACTTGATGTGCGAGCATGATCACTTCCTGAATTTGGTTAATTTGGTCATAACTGGTACAGAGCATCCTTCACATCTGCAAAGGGATAAAAGAGATGCCTGCCTGGAAAATATGCAAATGGATGAAGATGTGTGAACGTAATATCAGGTTGGATTTACGGTCTCAGTTTTCACTTGAAGCTACTCTTCAGTTAAAGAGATGCATTTCTGCTAAATGTGCAAATGGATAAAGCACGATGTTGGAAGGTCTACTTATTTTTCTCTATCTGCACATTAGATAAGGAGCTTGTATCATGTAAACATCGATCATTCCTCCCCAAACTCAAGTTACCAAAAAACTGAAGCAGCTACTGACTTGATCGTTCTCTATCCCATTTACTGAATTTAAGAATTTTATCCTGCTAGATTGATGTCGCTGCAGAAAATATAGTTTTGTTTTGGGTTTTCCTACAAACAACACAAGCACAAGATGGGAGAAAATGAACCTGGTAAAGTTTCATATTGGCTGGAAAACTAGTGTGCATGATTTTCTTAATTAGGGCTCCCATTTTTGGACCAGTCTCAGTCTTCGTATTCAACTATGATTCTTCCTACGTTGAATGAAGAGCTATTATCAGCAAATGAGAAATGTGCTCTTTATGTTTTCTCTCATAGGAGAATTTTTTATTGGCCTTTGTCAGCAAATGCAAGTGTCATGAGTATAGAGAAGTTATGGTTGAACTTTCTCATGTTCTAAATGCTCATGAAGTTTTGCACATCGACAATGTTTATGTCTGAGGATAATCTTTAATGGTTTAAATCTTTTTGAGACTATCTTAATTTCATTGCCGCCAACTTCAAACCCCAAATAGACTAGGGCCTTCTTCCCAAAATCATACTAATTAGGAAGATTTGGTTCATCAGAAGGTTGAACACTTTCCATATCTATTTGACTTGTTCCTCTCATGTTCATCTATAGATGAGATTGTCATCTAGTTGGATGGTCGCAAAGTCCTTCATTAATAGAATATGAATGAAAATCATTTCAGGATGAATCAAGCAATCAAATTCAATACACTAAAGATGCAAAACTCATAGAATCAAGTAGCACAAACTATTATAAAGCATAATAAGAAAATGACAACTTGATAAGATGATAATAAATAAATAACTCAAGCAATAACATCATCAATGAGACATGTAAATGTTGTTAATGCATTGTAGAGATTGAATGACATAATCATCCATTCAAACATCCTTGTTTAGCCTTGAAGTGGGTTTTCTACATGTGTTCAAACTTGATTGTAGCTCGATTTTCGATCCAATTTAGCATTGTAGTATGCTTTATTTGCTCCAACAAATCATTCGCTTTAAGAGTTGGATGTATTTTCTTCATCATGATTTTATTTAATGTTTGGTAGTCTACACATATTCGCCAATCCTTGTCTTTAATCAACATCGTCATGACTGGTGATTCACATAGTGAGGTGGTTAACTTAATGACTCTTCGTTTATTAACTTAGTGACTTATTTCTTTATCTCTTCATTGTCTACCATTGAGTTATACATTCTAATATTTAGTATAACTCTTGAAAAAGTACTTGATAGTCTTTAACCAACTATAATAGTCTCGTATGTTCTCTGAGAATCAAGGACAATTTTTTTTTTCCACTTTCGATCTATCTTATTGGATTCTTCTAGGGAAAGCACTTGTGTATTTCTATTAGGCTTCTCATGTTGGATAATGAGAAAAAGGTAATGTTGACATGTGTTTATGATTCTCTTCATTTGTCACACTTTCTTCCATATGATGATAACTCTTGCTTTTATTGTTCATTTCATCTTTCAAGAGGTGTTATTGTTGTGCCTTTTGGTAGAGAAGATGGTGTCTTGGTCTCACGAATAAGGATTTTTGAAGATGATTTGTTAGATGTCAAGAGGGACCATTTCACATATCACCTCATTAATGTATTTTGGCGTGATGGTGAATTGAACCTTACACTATTGATCAATCTATATCTTTGAGTTCTCTTGAATCCATTTGAGTGCTTAACAAAGTGGTTGATGAGTTATATTTAGACCCAAACTTCTAATTAGATTTGTTGAGACTAACTTCTTTTTACTTCCTAAGTCAAAGTTGGCATGGACTACTTTGTTTCATTTGGATCTCCAAGGTGCAGCTCCTCATGCTCATTAAGGTCGCCTATTGGACTCGACTTTTCCCCTTCGACATTACCATTAAGGAAAGGCTCGATTCTAGTTGATTTACTCTATTTGATATTTGATCCTTATCTACCATGATGACCACCTTCTTCCTTCTACACCCTTGAACTTTTTTCAGAGAGTAGCTTTGAAAGAAGTTTTCAACACTTCTCTTGGTCATGTTCAAAATATGGTAATGATCATGATAAAAATTAGTTTTATAAGATGGTTTGTCATGAAATAATTTTATTTGAATCCTTTCATTTCACTTCTGGACAACCTTCGATTCTCCATATTGTCATCAGAGTTTGATGCCTTTTTGTTTATTTTTTCCATCAATCATGTTTGTTTGAGATCTTTGATGAGAAAGAACAATAGCACATTGGAGATGTTATTATAGATTTAAACATATATTTTGCCAACACAGAGACGTGCTCTAGTGACTCACCAATCATCAAGACTTGTCTTGTTAACTTTATTGTGTATTTTTTTCACTATTTATTCTTGTCGTTGTCGTAACTCGTGCCACTCCATCTTCTCCATATCTCACTGGTAGATTCATGTCAGAGTAACTTCTTGAATTAACTCCCAAGTTATGTTCTAATGTGTATGTTTGATAAAAGCATTATACCTATGCTTGGTGTTTTAGTCTGACATACAAAACCTTTTCTTGAGAAAATGCCCATAAAGGTTTTTTTTTTTTTTTCAAGTTGATATACCCAAACATAGAGCCTTTCAGTATCAATGTAATCATCTAAGATGGAAATTGGTTTCATGTTGATTTTTGCTTCAATCTTGAAAGCTTGGTATTGTCCTATGGATGAAAACACAATCTTTTCTTCTTCTTTTGAGTCATCTTTTTTACTTTTAGAACATTCATTGGCTTCTTGTAGTCGTGATGTTGAGATCTTCCTATGGGATCGATCCTTCTTGTAGAATATTTTTTGATTTATCCATGGAATTTAATTGCTCAACAGATCCACAGCAATCTACTGTGAAGGAATGCAACTTGGTTAGCCAGTCACTGGAATTTCATCCTTGCAATGCGGACATCATAATTTTCTCTTTACTTTATGCAACATTTGGAGCAAAGAATGATTCTCTAATCTTTTTGTTGTTGTTTTTGGTAATACCATGCACCACAGTTATTTTGAATCTATCACTTTAAGCTTGCAAGAGATCCGGATAACACATCTATTATGCAGGATGGGTGTGTGGTTTTTTTGGATATTATTTTTGGAGCAAGAAACTAATGTTTTATTAATAGAAGAATTTCCAAATACAAAGGAAGAAGATGATATTTTCTTGAATTCTCTCTTTTGCACTTGAACTCCTTAGAATCTCTCTCTTCAACATATTTTTCTTTTCTGTTGACTTGAACTCTTGATCTCTAATGATTCCTTTCTATGATATTCCTATATAATAGGGAGTTCTAGTTACAAGAAAGAGCAAGAAAGTTTGTTATAGGCAATTATGAATACGCTTACTTAAGTTACATGGAGGCGGTGTTGATTTTGTAGACCACTGCAGTGAACTGCCATTATAGTTGCTCAACAACAATCTTCTCAGTCATATAGTTAGCTCTTGAGCTAGCATCTTCTTGATACATTTCTGTTCTCCTCTCAACCTTCCCAATTTTTTTGATTTTGGCAATTCTCTTTCCGCAGCCTATTGGTCCTCCTGGCTTGTCCTCTCGGTTGATTTCTTGATCACACTCTAGGGTATATCTGAATGTCTTCAAGGATCTGGTTACGAACATAGAACTGTTCTTGGATGTGGAGGGTGGTTGATGCAGACATGGCCAGCATGGATCAGTAGTAGTGCTAGGCTACCATGGTCTCATGTAACCTACATGCTTGTCCATACTGGCCTGTTTGAGCCAATATATGCATGTTCTTTAATTGAACTGCAGGGATCTTAGATACTGGGCTAGAGTTTGATGGGAGAATGCGAGTGACAGGGGCATAAAGATGGCCTTGGACATTATTGAATCCATGACAGTTAGATTTTAGTTGTAGGCTTGGGGTGATCTACATTTGTCATCACAAGCTGTTGGATTTCGTAAGATGCACCTAAAAGCATTGCTAGCCAGCTTTTGGAACCTATGTGAAGTCACATGGATGTGGGATCTCGTTGAAATTCACGACAAAGTTCAAAGGCTTTGATGCCATCTGTTCTCTCTGTCAGGATTCAGTCTGTTGATTCCATACCATCAAGCGCGTTGCACAGTTCAAGAAATGAAATGTTCATGACAAACATTTATTATACTGTTTTATGTGCTAAATTTATTATTTACATTCTTTTGGGGGGTTCTGACCTCTGTTAAATATTTGATGCTCTTATTTGACCCTATTCGGAAATTCGGTTGTTCTTTCTTTTCTCTCAACTACTATATAACTTCTACGAGCCATTAGTTACTTTGGATATATATGTTCTCCAGACATTCTATTGCAAGTGTTGATTGGATGACAACCGTTTCCTTCTAGTAATTTCCTGTCATCTTCAGTTATATTTTTCTCACGGAATTATCAATGGAGTTTTATATATAGGTAGATTCCTTAAGCATTCATTTTGTTATAATGCGACAGAGCCGGTAAGCAGTAATCTCTAACATCATAATCTTGGAATATGACGCTTAAATAAATGCAGCATTGAGAAGTGTTTGTTTGCTTTGCGGAAATTAGAAATGGCAATAGTTAAAAAAAGTAGAATGTTTGCCATAAGTTTGCAGGAAAACTATTGGATGGAGAATTTATGCAGTTGGCATAGCTTTTCCGAATATTTTGATTCTCAAAGGACATGTTAAGGAGCAGCTGTGGTAAATGAAATATAGCAGGAAGGAGGATTTGTATGTGTGACTGATGTGGGGCTTGGGTACAGGGGAGACATTAAGAAAATGTTTTCTGTGTTGATATTGGCTTTGTGCTCAATGTCAATTTCTTTCAATAATGTTTTGATTCTGATAGTTCATTTCTAATATTTCTGCAGGGGTGTTTTACTTGTACATGAAAACTATTGAAAGGGCTCATATGCCAAACAAATTATGGGAAAGAGTTAAGCTACACAGAAATTATGAGAAGGCTTTGGAGACTATTGATAAACATTTGGTAGGTCACTACAAATCTATTCAATATAAACATGCTTGGTTTGCTCCTAGTTCTTGACATATATATTCCGTTTTTTTGGTCTTGATAGCAATATTGGCCTAAATTACTCATGCACAAAATAAAGCAACGTCTCACCAAAATGACACAATATCGGATACGCATGAGAAAGCTTCAGTTGAAAGTGAGGTATACCACTGAATCCGTTATGTTATCTAGTTATTAATGTTTAATATTGGCACACAAAGTCGTCCATTTAAATTAGCATGGATTTGAATTTCATTGGAAACTTCAGCTCAGTTTGTTTCCATATTGGATTTGATTGTCGTGCTAGAGGTCCAATAGCGCTGCAGGTGTTCTTCCAAGGGACTACTAGGAGTAGGGGGTCGAGGAGCAATTTTTTTATATTTTTATTTTTTTGGATCTTACCTAACGTTTGGAAAGCTAATGTCTGGTGGATTTGGTGTAAATTTCATGCAACCATGGGCGTTAAATGTGCTGTACAAGCCTGATAATGCCCATCTGTTGAGGCTCTCCAAGCCCATCATGGATGGGCCAGCCAAATTTATGATGGGCTCTGTTGGTGATGGAGAATGCCAAATTTATATTGTTCGGAAACATCAAGAATTAAATGATTAGATCATGTACAATTGCTTTTTAATGTTATGATGCAAGTCCACAATAAAATATTAGATCCGATTTAAAAATAATTTAAGGAATTTTTTTTGGTTATCAATGAAGGCACCTCAAGTGTTGTTTCACGTTGGTTAATTTAAACTCCATTCATTTGCAAATTGGCTCCAATGAATTAATCAATCATGGAAGATTAAATAGATTAATCAATCTATGATTAAGGGATTAAATAAATGGCATGCTTTTAGTTGTGATAATGATGATTACTTTATACAAGACATTATTAATTAGACTAATTGTGAGACCTTTTGCAATTAGTCCATCAATACATGATTAAAATTCATAACAAGGTCATTATTCAGTTAATCATCAGCTTTGATGTTTAAGTGTTGATTTGGATTTTATGATCAATTGATTTTTTGTTAATATTATAGGAACTTATATATATATATATATATATTGATGACCCACCCTTCTATTAACATGATAGTCCTGTTTTGCAGGGAGAAAATTATTACAGTACCTAGGAAAGAGAAAAAGAGAGAAGCTAGAAGGGAAGAAAAGGCTGAAAGAGCTGCTTTGCTCGACAAGGTTAACTTTATTCTTATGAGCTTCTGTTCATTCATATGCAGTGGTGTTGACTATCCACTCTTTTTTCAACTGCTGATATGGTAAGCTTATTGCAGAGTATTGAGAAAGAGTTACTGGAACGCTTAAAGAAAGGCGTCTATGGTGATATATATAATTACCCTGTTGAGGCCTACAATAACGTCCTTGAAATGGAAGGGCTTCAGCCTGCTGGGGAAGAAGAAGATGAAGAAGTATGCTTGCAAGCTTATTCTTATCTTAATTAGCAAATTTTCGTTTTAGACTTTCTATGAATTTTTGAAAAAACTTCCAATTTCTCATCTTTACAGAATCATCATAAACAGAATCCCCAATTTCTTAACTGAGCTTGAATTAACAAATCCGTTCATGCAGGAGCCTGAAATAGAATATGTCGAAGGTTATGAAGACCTTGAGGAGGAAGAAGATATGGAAGATTTTGGTGGTTTTGAAGAGGAAGATAACCCTGCGGATGATGAACATGGTAAAACGATATCTACTTTTACGAACAAATTTGAATTGTTCTCAAACTCCGACTACTAATGTATTTCGAGAAGACCTTGATGCAATTTTTTGTTTGTTGGGTTGACATTCCAGTCATGTTTAGCTATCAATAATCTGTTCATTTTACTTATTGATTATATTTTGTTACCGGAAAGATGATGCGCATGAAGCTACTGAAGAGAGGGATGCTGATCGACCAAAGAAAAAGCAAAGAGGATTCATTTCTGATTCTGCAAAGGTCAACAAAACTGATAGTAATTCAAAATCTAAAAGAAAAGGAAGAGTACTCATTGAGGTTAGTACTTCGGTTTATCTGACTGATCCAACAGCTCTTCATAGTTTAAATTCTCTTGCAGTCTTACTCCTTTATCTTAGTTTCACTTGTAATGCCTAGAACTACTATGAAGGTTGTACATTTGTTGGTGTTGATGAGATTATGATTAATTGAAACCTTGGCAGGTTGAGGATGATGACGGGATTGCAGATAGGCGGACACTGCAATTTTGAGCTCAGCCAGGATCAACCTATTCTGTTCAATGTAGTAAGTTTTAAAAATTAGCAAAAATACGTTTTTTTAATACTAATTTTGCATTAGGCACCTGAATATTTTCGGCAAGATACTTGTGCTTTTCTGTCAACCAAAGTGGGGTTGGCTAGATTTGTCAAAATATAATGCTCATAAGAACCCATTCTCCAATAATAATTATGCAATCGCTTTTACAAATAACAGCTACAATTAGGGGTGTAATCGAGCCGAGCTTGAGCGAACAGAACTCTTGTTCGTATTCGTTTGAAATTGTTTTGTTAGGTGTCATTTCGTTTATATATCAAGCTTGAAATGTCTCGTTATGTTCGTTTAACTAAACGAGCTAACGAAATAACAGACTGCTCACAACAAGCCTTTTGAGAGGAGGATTCAACCTGACCAATCTTTTGTATAACAAATATTTTAACCGCTACGCCAGATTACAGTGATATGTTTGTATGTATATATAATAATAATAATAATAATAATAATAATAATAATAATAATATATATATAATATATAATTTTTTATTTCGAGCTAAATTGAGCCCAACGCGATCGAACAAATAAATGTTCATGTTCGGCTCGTTTATATATCGAGCTTGAAATGTCTGTTCGTGTTCGGTTCGTTTAGTTAACGAACGAGTCGAACACGAGCTATTCACGAATAACGAACTTTTTTGATAGCCCTAGCTACAATCACCCCCAAACGAAATTTAAGAAACTTGATTAGTGTCATTTTTTGCTAAAGTAGAATGGAATGATAATAGTACAAGTCAGTCACATGCATGTAACTGACTGACTTGTACTGAATCCTCTTTGTAATTTCAATGAATTAAGTAAACCATTAAAGCACGTAAACATAAAATCTCTTCGGAGTCACCTTCCCCTATCCACAAGTAGTTTCCTGGCCCCGTTTTAGATGTGCAAGGCATCTTCTTTCTTTCACAGCCTGATCTGCTTAAGAATATTCCATTATGAAGTTGAACAATTATCCTCATGGCCGCCATGGTTGCCGGCAAGATACGCATTATAATAATGAGGCCTGAGGATTTGATAATAATCATCAAGGAATTATAAAATTATTATGGGCCATATATATTTTTTTTCTTCAAAAGTCAATCGTAGCTTTCTAACTGTCATCGTAAGGATTCAGATCAAGTTGAAAAATATAATTTTCTCACTGCTAAATTTTCACAATATAGGTACAATTGCCCCAACGTTATGGTGCGGTGCGACATCGACCGATCGCCATTATCATAAACGCACTGCCTTCAATTAAGAGGTCTTGAGTCAAATATACTGCGATTGATGGATAGCAAAAATATGCAAAATAATTTAGTTATGTAAATCATTTTGACTCAAATGCATTTTAAAAAAAAACATTTCATCTTATTTTGTTGACATCTTGATGTGAAAATATTGGGATCACAAAGTTCATATATTGTCAAGCATAATAACTCTCAATGTACAAAAAATGATCATTATCCAAATGCAAGTGCAAGATAGGAAAACACAACTAAGAAATACATGTCAAAAAACTTGTCTACTCAAATTGGCTAAGATATCATATCATTATGTGATAAACGAAGTTGATGATTTGGACAACACAAATAAAAATAGTTGATTAACATTTTACTTGTCTTTGTTTAAGTCAAAGTACAAATCTAAATAATTAAGGTATTTTTAGAAATTATTAATATTTTTTATAATTATCATGCAAGGGATGAAATTTAAAAATATCAAATAAATTAAAATTTTTTAAAAAATGTAAATATTTGAAAATATATTTTATTTTGGTAAGCTCAAATTAATCCTTTATTATTTACATTAATTGAAATTTATATTTTCATTCTCAATAAGAGGACTTTTAATAATGAAAAATACATATACATCCAATGCACATGAACTTTAAAACACACCATGCTCATGCAATGAACGTTTTTAAATAATTTTAAGCTTTTAATATTATTTGATATTTTCCAAAATTATTTCCAATATTATAACAACAACAAATTTAAATCGATTTTTAAAATCTAAATAATTGAAGACAAAATCCAAAATCATTAAAATTATGTTTAAAAAAAAATAATGCGAAAACACTCAATGACTAGAAAAAAGTAACAATATTAATATAAATTAAAAATATGAATACTCACCTATAATTTTAAAAGATTTGATCAAAATTTATTAGTTAATTTTTAACTATGCTTTCTTCAATTTTGATACTCACAACAACATTAAACTCAAATTAATAAAAAATATTTATTGCAAATAACTTATATAAAAATTTAATTTCAAATTTCATATTTTTATATATTATAATTTATAATCTTCTCTCCTAAACTTATATTATTTTATGCAACGAGCCTAAATTATCATTTAATTATGTATTAAAGTTGAATTACTCATATTTTAAACAAACATTTACAAATTCATATTTTAGTCATATATCATAACTATTATAAATTTTTTTATATAAACTACTTATTCAACTATATAATAGTTATTCTCAATATACAAATTGAATTTCCTTCTCTTTAAATGTATAAATTATAAATTTTAGAAATGTTTAATTTATAATTATAATCTAACAAAATCTCAATATCTTGATTTTAAAATTATTTATAATATTATACCTAGAAATTTAAATTATTATCTCTTTAATAACAAAAAAAAAAATCTTAATTTATTTTATAATATAATGATATAAATTTTAAAATAATATTTATCATAATATATTGCCATTTCTTTTCTTATTCATAAAATTTATTCTTTACGGGAATAATTTAAGATGAGATATGAGTAATATTTATATTTTGTGTTAAATATGTAATATATAAAATTTTGAGTGATACATATATAAAAATCTCTAAATATTATTAATTAACTTCTACATTATAATATAAATTTATTTCATGTAAATTTATTTATTTTTAAATCAAATACAATATTTAAATGACATGTATCTAAAGGGTAAAATTTAGGGATTTACATACATATCATGCTTATGCATTTATATATTTCACATCTAAATTTTAATTTTTACTTAAATAATACTTAAATCTTTATTATTATATCAAAAATATTATCTTGATTATTTTTTTTAAGTGAAATATATTTTTTTGCATAAAAAAATGCTAATTTTATAAATATTTAAATTTGAGTTTGAAATATCTAAATAATTTTGATGTATAAAACCTCATAAAAACCTAACCTTCTTCCTCTCTTTCTGTTCGGCCCGACCCGGTGCTTGCCTCTCACGCACGATCGAGCGTGATAGGTAAGGCGTCGACCGCCTTGCTCGACGCCGGCTATTCTCTCGCTCAACACCCGACCTCACCGTCCTCGAGCTTGTCGACCTCGACCTCGTTCCCTCTCTCTCATTCTTGGCTCGCAACTGGTCGGTCCATCACCTCTTTCTCTTGCTCACAATTTCTCTGTGTTCGGCATGAAGATGTACGTCTCCATCCTCGTCCACTTATAACATTAGCGTGAGTTCCATTGAGCCGATGCTAGTCGGTTCCAATGCCCTTCTCTCTCTCCCTCTCTTTTCTTTTAGCGAGGCGTGACATTAATTTCAAGGAAATTAGAGTACGCTCCAAAAACCCTAAATGCCTTTTGAATGCATATTTTCCCAAATGTATATTTTCACTTGGAAAATATAAAGTCCATGGGAATAATGAAATGAAAATTCTGCATAATTAAGAAACATTGAACTTACTGTAATTGTCAACCACAAATTTTATCATATTTAATTATAGTTATTTATTTTATTTTCAGATTTTTAATATATTGCAACCTTATAAAACATTGAAATTATTTTTGTGGTGTATAAACACATTCCAAATGTTCAACAATTTTTTTATCTTTTTAAAAATTACATAAATTATAGGAAATTTTAACAAGCAAAAGAATTCATAAATTAAAACCCAATAACCATCAAGTCTTAAGAAGAATTTTGGAGGCTTAATTTAATGTATATAAATTACAATTGAACTTAAGATCTTTAGAATATCATTTAATATTTTAAAAAAAATGATTAAGCTGCATATTTTATTCTTTATGCTTTGATCTATCTTAGTTTAGAATTTCAATTAATTTGTCCAATTGGATTAACAAAGCAAAAATCCAAAATAATTCTTAGGATTCTCAAATGACTAATTTTAATCAATAGATTTTTTTTTTAAAATAATCAAATAGTAGTGGTGTTAGCACTTTCCTCGTGTAAGTCCGATCAAACTTTCGCCAATTTCTTTAATTTATATTAAAATTAATATAAAAGATTAACTATTGCCACGTGTCTCATTTTTATTGGACTCCTCATGTAATATTTTCTCGTTGGCCAGGGCTGATCTAGCCTAAGACTTAACTAAAATAAAATTTCTTTCTAGGAAGCAAGATGGCATATAAGGCTGACCAAAGATGGTTTGGTTAATCTTTTCATGACTTGGGTTCATCCACACCTCAAGGCACTTAATGATTAATGACTCTTTAGCATGACAAAATTGAACCCTCACCTTGTAGAAGGTGAGGCAAGTAACACACTATCTAAGAATCCTTTGAAGTGGTCTAGATTGTTTAAAAGACCAAAGTGTGAGCTTGATTTGAGCTCCAATGATTGATGGAGTTTACTAAATGCCATGGTTGGTGGAAAGAAGCACTAGAAATTTGTTTCAACTTAGATAAGGTTATGTGGAATTGTTCCTTGTAGTTAATTTGCTTAATTAGTTTAAATAAAGCTTAAATCTCGTTTAAATTGTAAGAATTATATAATTAATTTTGAAGTGTGGCCCACATTAATTATTATTCAGCTAATTGTTTAATAATTAATTATGTACTTAAATCTTATTGATCTAGAGAGAGTTTGATTAATGGTTTATGATCGTTTGATCAAATAAAGTGTCTCTTTATAGGAAAATTGATTCATCTTCTTAATGTGTAATGCTCCATTAAGATGATTACATGAAGAAAATTTGTGTGAAGGAAGAGAAACCCTAGTTTCATAAATTAAAAGAACTCGTGACAAATCAAGTATGTGATTTATTTATTAATTTAAGTTTTCTGAAAATCACTTTGTTCAGGATCTTAGGTTTACGAGTTCATACAATTATATTGTTTGTATGATTAAGAAAGAAATTTTTAACGAATACAATCAAATTTCTTACAAGTGATATCAGAGCCAGGTTTGTGAACTTATGATTTTCCGTTTAAGATAAAAAATCTGAGATGATTTTTAATTTCGCATGCATGACACTTTGTTATATCATTATCAAATGTATGTTTTTCACTGCATTAACTTCGTCTTTCCAATTAATGAATTAAGTTTCACTTGATTTATTTAAAGCTTTTGCTATGAAATCTGGAAAGTGTAAAGCCATTAAAGCTTTTGTTATTAATTCTGATTTAAGGTGTTATGTATGCAAATTAACATTCAGAATAAAAATAATAACTTATTTAAATCTGTATTGTGATAATACAATAATTGATTGCTGTTATATAATTGATGTTAATTATAGATTCAATTGACTGAATAGTTATTTAGATTTTACATCTATTAAATAACAGCAAGTTAAGCATTTTGTATTTATAGATGTCTATATATTTTATGGGAATATTATTGAATTTGGATATACTCATGTGAAGTTATATGTATGTATAAATATATATAATAGAAAAGGATAAATTAAATTTAAACTAATTATTACACATTTTTTTATTTCATTCAATTGAAAAAATTATTGTTATAATTATTTAATTTGATATTTACATCAAACATAATTTGTTAATCACCAAAGTGATCAAATTAGAAAGTTTTTGTAATTATCAAATTAAATTTATTTAATTATTCATGAGTATGTGATGCTAATAATGAAATGACTTAATAAACTTTATAAATTTATTATGAGTAATTAAAGTTTAATTATTACAAATTATTTAAGTATCGCTCAAAGGTTGATTAATCGATTTGTAATTTTGAACATAATTGTGGTTAATTTATATACTTGACTAGATATGTTTAGCATATCCAAAGATAACAAACATATTTAATTAAAGTATATATAATTGTCAATTATGTGAAATTGATATTGAGCATCAATTATGTTTATTATTATGTATTGTAGTATCACCCAAAGGAGAATTTCAATATGCATTTTTGTGAGTATATGAATGTTATCTGAATCTATTTTTTTATGTGTTTGTGTTTATAACTCAAATATTAATATGTGAGTATTTAATATTTTCAAGCATCTACTTTTGTTACTTTCATTCGCAAGCTTCGTCTATTATAAAGTTCAATGGGCTTAATTTTAATGAATGGAGTGAACAAATTTAGTTTCATTTAGGTGTTTTAGATCTTGATTTAGCACTCCTTAATGATAAGCCCACTGCTATTATTGCTACTAGCAACAATGAACAAAAATCTTTTTATGATACTTGGGAAAGATCAAATAAACTTAGCTTAATATTTATGCAAATGATTATAGCAGAAATCATTAAGCCAACAATTCTCAAAACTATTAATGCAAAGGAATTTATGAAGTATTTGACAGATTTATCTCAGTCTGAGTCTGCTGATAAGTCACGTGCTGGGATATTAATGAGTATGTTGACCACCATGAAGTTTGACGATTCACGTGTCATGCATGAGCACATCATTGAAATGACAAATATTGTATCAAGATTAAACACCACGTGAATGGATGTGAGTTTTCTTGTACAATTTATTGTTAATTACGCCTCTTGAATATAGTTCATTCCAAATAAACTATAATACTATTAAAGATAAATGGAATGTGGGTGAATTATAAAGTATGCTTATTCAAGAGGAAACAAGGCTTAAGAAATAAAGAATTCACTCAATTAATCTCATGGGATAGCAGAAATTAAAAGAAAATTAATTAAGAGGATTGCTAAGGGCAATAAAAGACACTTGAAGGCTAATGTGTTATCTGTTCAAATCCAAAAGAAGGTACATAAGTATGATAGATATCATTTTAACAAGCATGGACATTATCAGAAAGATTGCCAGAAACATAAAGCTTGGTTTGAAAAGAAAGATAAGACAAGTGCTTTTGTATGTTTCAAATCAAAATTGATAGAAGTTTCTTAACTACTTGGTGTATTGATTCTGGTAGTACCACATATATTTCAAATGTGGGATTCCTTATGATCTAAACCATAAAGTCAAATGAAAAGTTTGTCTTCATGGGTCATCGAGTCAAAGCTCCAGTTGAAGCCATTGTAACGTATCACTTAATTTTAGATACTGGACATCATTTAGATCTTTTTCAAACTCTTTATGTTCCATCTATTTTTAAAAACTTAGTTTCATTGTCTAAACTTGATACAACTGGATATTATTTTTAGTTTAGAATGGATGTTTTAGTTTATTTAAGCATAATCATTTTATTGGCTCTCGTGTTATTTGTGATGGTTTATATAAATTAAATCTTGATAATTTATTTGTTGAAACTTTATTGACCTTGCATCATAATATTGAAATGAAATGTGATTTGGTTGATGAAAGATAGTTTATTTGTGTTATAAACATTTGGGTCATATATCTAAAGAAAGAATATAAAGATTAGTAAAGAATGAAATTCTTCCTGATTTAGATTTTACTGATCTTGGTATATGTGTGGATTGTATTAAAGGTAAATCTACAAAACACATAATTAAGAAAGCGACCATAAAAAGTATACAATTTTTAGAGATTATACACATTGATGTTTGTGGACCTTTTGATGTTCCAACTTTTGATAGAGAAAAGTATTTTATCACCTTTATTGATGATTTTTCACGTTATGACTATATCTATTTGTTGCATGAAAAATCTCAGTCAATAAATGCCTTGGAGATATTTATTAATGGCGTTGAGAGACAATTAGATAGGAAAGTGAAAATTATAAGATCTGATAGAGGTGGTGAATATTATGGAAGGCATGATGATTCTAGATAATGCCTCGGTCCATTTGCTATTTTTAAAAAATTATGACATTTGTGTTCAATACATAATGCCAGAAACACCACAACAAAATGGTGTTGCATAAAGGTGTAATCATACTTTAACGGATATGGTTATGAGTATGTTAAGTTATTCTACTTTACTCTTATCATTGTGGATGTATACTTTAAAAACTATTATATATTTATTAAACAGGATTCCTAGTAAGCAGTTTCAAAAACTCCTTTTAAACTATGGACAGGAAGGAAACCTAGTTTAAAACACCTCCATATTTGGGATTGTCCAGCATAATTAAGAATTTATAATACACATGAAAAGAAATTGGATTCAAGGACAATCAGTGGACATTTCATTGGTTATCCAGAAAAGTCTAAATGGTATAGATTTTACTGTCCTAATCATAGTATAAAAATTATTGAAACTATAAATGCTAAGTTCATTGAAAATGGTGATATTAATGAGAGTATAGAACTACGAAATATGAAAATTAAAGAAGTTAAAGTAAAAATTCAGAACAATAATAAACTAAATAATATATGTTATGAAAGAACGATAATAAACTCCTTTCATAGCATCTAACCAGATTCATTTATATAGACCATTGAAAGTATTAATTCTGAAAAGTGGTTAGATGCTATAAAAGAAGAGTTAAAATCAATGAATCAAAATAATGCCTGGGATCTTGTTGAATTGCCTGAAGGTTCTAAAAGAGTTGAATGTAAATGGCTCTTTAAGACCAAACGTGACTCTAATAGCAATATAAAACGATATAAAGATAAACTTGTTGCTAAAGGTTTTACTCAGAAAGATGGTATTGACTATAAATAGACTTTTTCTGCTATTTCTAAAGGAGTCATTAAAATTATTATGACATTAGTGGCTCATTATGATTTGAAGCTACATCACATGGATATGAAAATTGTCTTTCTAAATGAAAATTTAGTGGAAGAAGTTTATATGAATCAACCTGAAGGTTTTTAAATTAAAGGAAAAGAACATATGGTGTGTAAACTCAAGAAATTAATATATGGACTTAAACAAGCTTCTCGACAATGGTATCTTAAGTTCAATGATACTATTATTATCTTTGGATTTAAAGAAAATATTGTGGATCGATGTATATATCTAAAGGTCAGTGGGAGTAAGTTTATATGTTTGAATTTATATGTTGATGATATCTTGCTTGCAACTAATGATCTTGGATTATTGTATGAGACCAAGAAATTTCTCTCAAAAACTTTGAAATGAAAGATATGGGTGAGGCATCATATGTGATAGAAATTAGAATATTCCGTGATAGATCACAAGGATTGTTAGAATTATCTCAGAAAGCATATATCAATAAAGTTTTAGAGATTTAAAATGAAAAAAGTGTTTACGTAAGTATTGTTCCAATTCGAGAAAGGAAAAATTCAGTTTATGCAATGCTTAAAGAATGAATTTAGAGCGTAAACAAATGGATCAAATTCATGATTGTTAGAAGTCGATGTATGCTCGGACTTATGCGAGACGAGATCGGTTTTCTATGAGAATGTTGGGTAGATATCAAAGTAATCCAGGAATTAATCATTGGAAGGCTGCAAAGAAAGTTTTATGATATTTACAAGGAACGAAAGAACGTATGCTCACTTATAGAAGATCCGATCATCTTGAGATGATTGGATATTCAAATTCAGATTTTGCTAGATGTGTGGATACTAGAAAATCCATATTTGGCTATTTGTTTCTACTAGTTGGAAGAGCTATCTCATGGAAGAATGGGAAGCAGCCCATCATTGCTGCATCTACTATGGAAGCTGAGTTTGCGGCATATTTTGAAGCCAAAATTCATGGGTTATAGTTGCGGAATTTTATTTCGGACTTGTTGTCTGTATTGTGTTGAAAATTTATTGTGATAATGCTGCAGCAGTCTTCTTTTCTAAGAATGATAAGTATTCAAATGATGTTAAACATATAGAATTAAAATACTTTGTCGTTAAAGAAGAAGTTCAAAAATAAAGAGTGTCATTTGAGCATATTAGCACTAATCTTATGATTGTTGATCCTTTAACTAAAGGATTGCATCCTAAACTATTTAATGAACATGTTGAAAAGATGGACATTATTGAATTTATTATGTTCTTTATGTATTTAACTCTCTGAGCTCTTTATTGAACTATTTTTGACATATTATCGCATCTTGTTTTATTATGTTTGAATGTATATACATGAAAGAATTATGTAAATGTTAATAAGATTTGTCTTTTATAAAGACATTAATGTTGGATCATTATGATTATCTCTCATTATATATCATATTAAGTGTAAAATTAATATTGTGATATATGGAAGGAAATATGTCTTACTAATAATGTAAAACTGCCATGATCCCTATTAATTTTTACTTAGTAATGAATTATGATTTGACCAAATTAAGAAAAATATTTGACATGTAATGCACATTATGTTTATATATATAATTATTAAATCTTTAAATTGAATAATATTATATGGGCAAAATGGGAGAATGTAATAATTATGTAATTAATTCCGAAGTGTAGCCCACATTAATTATTATTCAATTTATTATTTAATAATTAATTATGTATTTAAATCTCATTGGTCAAGAGAGAGTTTGATCAAATGTTTGTGGACCGTTTGATTATATAAAATGTCTCTTCATAGAAAAACTATCGATCCTCTTTCTACCCTTTAATGTGTAAGTGTCTCTCAATTAAGATGACTACATGAAAATTTGGGTGAATGAAGAGAAATCCTAGTTTCACAAATTAAAAGAACTCATGATAAATCAAGGTATGTGATTTATTTATTAATTGAAGTTTTATGAAAATCACTTTGTTCAAGATCTTGAGTTTATGAGTTCATACAATTATATTATTTGTATGGTTAAGAAAGAAATTTTTAACGAATACAATCAAATTTCTTATATAAATGGCCTAAACAAACTTCCATCTGCTTGATTATGCAGTGGTAGATGACCTACTTATTTAAAAGACAAAGTGAACTACTATGGTCATTACTTAACCTAGAATTTAATTAATCCTTTTAGAATTTATGAAATCATTAATTGAACTTAAGTAAACCATAATTAATCATAACTAGTGCCTCAAATAATAAATTGGGCCACTATTTATGATATCTTAGCATATTAGGAAACCCATGGATCCAATTTGGTGGGTTGATTGGGCCATGGAGTTTAGGCTCTATGGGGCTTAAAGTGGTATTATTAGGTCAAGTTGAACCATATGACCAAACTTGGTCAAATCTTAAGGTCAATTGGGTTGGTACAAGTTGGTTTAAATTAAGAACATCTTGGACTAGTTCAATGTCCAATTAATTAGACCAATTAGAAAACAATGGTCAATTTGGTTTAAATGAACTTATTTAGATTCAATTGGATTTCAATTGAGACTAATTGGTTAAATTAAGGGTTCAATTAGATTATTAAGAGAGTGTACTATTTGATAGCTTATAGGAGTTTCAAGGTGTGTAGTTAGCCAATTTGAAGGTTAAATGCTTTGATTTAATTGAATCAATATGGCTTCAATTGAGTCAATTTGGGTTTAAAGTGTATAATTGATCAACCCATAAATTTATCGAGATATAAAGGCTATGGATCACCTTTAGATATTCAATGGAAGCCATAGGATTTATTGGTTAGTTTCAATTAAAATTCTAAGCCTAAAGGGGCAAAGAATTTCCAAATGTTTAAAGTGTATGGACTCACCTTGGGCGGCCTAATCAAATTATCAACTTGATCAAATTAGGCCAATTGTTCTCAATTGATTTATAATGAACTTTTCCAAAGTGATTGATTAAATTAATTTGATCATTAAAGAACAATGTGGACAAAATGACTAAGTGAACCTTATAGTGTCAAGTGGGCTAAATTAGGTCAATTAACTTAACTAAGATGCGATTGACTCAATCATATATGGTGAGTTCACTGAAGTCAATTAGAATGGTAGATTTGAAGCTATTTGCTCAAAATAGTTAGTTTAGTTTGATAGATTCATTTGAGTAAAGTTAGCCAAATTAGACTTGGTTAAAGGTTAGATAAACCCAATTTAATTAGGGTTAATCAATAAAAAAGGTTTCTAATGCATGTCTTGACTTAGTTTAATTAAATTAGTTAAATTGGCTTATATTGTTTAACAAGTCAAATAGGTCAATTTGAGTTAAGTAAACTAATTAGAATATTGCCGGGCTAATTGAGATTAAGTCATTTATTTTATTGTTAAATAATAAAATCTTTTTAAAGGCTTTTAATTTGGTCAATTTAAAGTATTTGGTCCTACTCAAATGAGCTTATTTAGGCTTGATTTGGGTTTAATGATGAAATCAAGCTCCACTTAATATTTATTTAGCTCTATTAGGTTATTTCTAATATATTATGACTAATTACATGGGTAACACAAGAAATTTGTCTAATATTAATTTTGTTGATTTAATTGACCTAATTGGATCATATTAGATCAAGCTAGGGTTCAAGAGGGTCTAGTCTTGTTTAATGCTCAACTTCCCTTATTTACTAAATAATATGGAATAAGTTTGGCTAGGTGGCTAGATTTTTTGGTTTAAAATCACCAAATGAGTCAAGGATTGAGGAGATATTATAGTTGGTTTGATTATATATGTATGATTAAACCTAAGCCTATAGGTCAAGTTTAAAGATCTCATGATCAATTACAATGCATCAAGATATATACCACCAATTTGATCTATTAGAATTAATTAAGGTTAAGCTTAGATGAGATCAACATTAGGCTAACTAAGGTCAAACTTATAGATAGAGATTTAATAAAATTTGGAATTAAATGATTAAATGAACTCAACATATGAATTCTACTAAGCCCAAAATGGTCTTATAATCATCCTATGATTAAGTCTTATTAACTTAAGCTAATGAGAGAATTTTTTAACAAGGTTAAGCCAATGAAGAACCTATGGTTGATCTAAGAAATGAAATTTGGATTGAGATTGATAAGGAGAAATGATTGAAGCATCTAATAAAAACTAGAAGATGAAGCAAAAAACTTCAACCTAATTAAGTTTAAATGATATATATTAATATTAGCCAACTCAATCTCAGCTTGAAGAACAATTTGAACTAGTCAATCACAATCGTCAAGTAATGATGCCATTTTTTGGTGCCAACATATAACTTTACCTAAATATAATAAATTTTAATGTGGTGATAGATTGATATATAAATTAATTTTCTTTCCTTGTGTTATATACTATTATAGATTTTATATAGCCTACTTAATTATTGATACTAACTCTTACTTTATCTACATGTGTTAATTTTAGAAATTAAATGGTAATGATTAGGTTGACTAGAGATTTTAAGTTATTAATTATAGGTATGTGTCTTTGTTAGCCTGTAGTTTTATTTAATCATGAGCGATATTGTATTTTGATAGATAAAGAGATGTGTACCTTAATTATTCATATAAACTGTTAGTTGTATGGTTTTAAAATATAAATTAAAATAGTATTGATGATTTCTAATTGATTATTTTTTGTTGATGTATTAATGGCTATGTGTTATTATCAATAATGAATGAAAATAATTTTCTTTCAAATAAATTTTGGTCAATTATTTCTACCATTCTACATGATATGACTCACTTTGATGAGTTATGCTGATTTAAATCATGATAAAATGTGTATTACATATTCTCACTCTTTAATGAACTTTAAGTTAAATTTCAAAAATAGTAAGGGAAGTATACTATTTGACCATGAAGCAAGGATTTTGTAGGTGTGGCATTACTGCAGACTCTCTTTTGCTTAACAATTGATGAAACTAGCGACTTTTGGTATTAGCCACATTTTTTTTTCTTTAGATTACTTGCACCAGAACATCAGATGATTTGTAGATGTTTGTCATGTAGATGATGGTGTTAACTTAAATAATATTTTGTTATGACAATAATCACAATATTCAAGTCACCAGAAACATCAATGCTAGTGGTGAGTTAGCCATATTAGTAAAGAAAATTAAGAGTTATCAATAACATTAGAACTTTAAAAAAAACTTTTGAAGTAGTCTTTGAATGCTTATCAATAAACAAAGAAATTTTTTCAAGAGTTTGCAAAGAAGGGTAGTGTTGACTTAAAGAGCTACTAGATGAAAAATGAAGAATAGACAATGACTTAAAAAATTCCTTAAAAAAATTAGAATGGTGATTAAGAAAGTCAAAACAATAGCATACAATCTTCTTTAGCAGAGATAGCTTTCTAAGATTGAACTCGTCTACTCTCTGTTATCTCTTTGATCCAAGAATGTCAAGATGAAAATGTATTTAAAGAAGTTAAAAGAAGATAACACTAAGTAGACTTGACAAACTTTAAAATTTGTCAATATTAATGAGTTCATTAATTTTAAAAAAAAAGACACATGAATGAGATAAAGAATAAGTTCCAAGCGAGAATCATCTTTAGCTTAGAAGGAATTAAGATGCAATAGACCAACATTGAGCTAATTTGACCTTTCGACCCAACCTAGCCCAATTTGACTTAATGGGTCAAATGGAACCAAACTCCAATCCAATCTAAATTAAATCAAATCATTGCTTACAATAATCACTAAGTCGACAATCAAACATGACCTAATCTTTAATTGCACCACCCAAATTGGTCAACTTAACTTATTCGACCTATATGAACCCATATGAGCTAAATTGAAATCTTAAAATTAGATCAAACCAATTGCACTAACATGTTTCAAATCATCATTTGAACATGAACCAATCCTCCCTTACACTAATTTGGCCAATTGGTCAACCTAGCCCAATTTGCCCCAGAGTGATCCATATGATCCATTCTTGGCTAAAATCAAAATAACCAAAATCAAATGCAATCAATAACTCCCAATCACTTCAATCAACTTATTAAACATTAACAAAATTGAATCTAAATCTAATTTGATCAAACCAACCCATTGGACCCTACTTCACCTATTTTAAGCAAAATTAGGTTAAAATAGATTTGAGCCAACCCTACCAAACTTAAATCCCCTCAAACCCAACACAAACTCTATCACATGAAGGATAATAACTCAACCTATGTGAAGTGAAGCTCAAAGTCAACAATGAAGGCATGGAGGAAAGAGAAAATTAATAGCAAAATTCCAAATCTAAGATCCACTCATGCACAACCCATCACCCCACTTGGCTCATCCTTAGCATGCTCCATAGTAACTAAACAACCATTTGTTGACCTCTGCTAAGCCTCTCTCCCATCTAGCTAGCCACCCATGCCTCCATTAATGGAGGTAAGGATGGCCAAAATGCCAAGAGATAAAACCAAGCCCCCTCAACACCAATTGACATTAGCTCACCTTCCCCAAGCCCAAGCTTCCAAAATAAAAGAAGCCCCTCCTCCCTTGGCCTTAAAACCATCGAAACACCAAAGTCTAGCAAACCTACAGTGGAGCTTGGTCTCTAGGGCAATCCATGAGGAAGCCAAATTTATCCCACAGCTTTGCCAACCTCCTAGGAATGTCATTGGATCACCACGACCACTTGACATTAGCTCTAATGAGGTAACCACCATAAATCATAGAAAAATCCTTAGGTTTTGGTCCTTCTTGAAGTGAAATCACGATTTGTTAAGATCCAACCATGTAAATCCCTTGCATTTTTATTCTTGATCATTTTTCCAATGATAAATCGTGGATTGCTAGATTGCCTTAGATGAAACATGGATAATCCATGCATTCTGCTAGAAGATCTGATTTAATCCTTTAAGAAACTATGGATCAATCCATGATTTCATCCTTGCCTCTTTTTCAAAGCTAGATCCACATGGATCTAGTTGGCCCGATTGCACGCTGACACGTAATAAATCATGTCCAGTCAACACCACGTGGAAGCTAACTAGTTTAAACAAGAAATTCGGGTTTTCTAAATTAAAAAATGTTAAAAATGTCAAAAATTTCAAAAATTTATAAAGTATAAAATATATAACAAAAAATGCAAATAAGGGCTCTATAGATTCATCTCAATGAGAACAATCCATTAAATGAAAATACCCTCATTTTATTGGGTAATTTTAGTTTAATTGAAAAACATCAAACCATAATTAAATCTAAAATATTAATCCAATTAAATTAAAATTTTCACAAAATAAAATTAAAGTCAAAATACACATAGCATAAAAATTTCAATGGTTAATACTAAGTGGATTAAAAGATATAAAATTTCTAACTTAAAACCCTTAATTTAATGAAAATAGTTATCTAAAATTGGAAAAAATTAAAAATTTATGGAAATATCTTAAAACATCATAAAAAATATTCATGATTTTAGAGAAAATGTTTAAACCTCTAAAACTCATTAAACCTTAAAATCACTTAATTTAGAATTAAGTAAATTAATTAATTCATTTATTTAGGCTAAAATTTAAAATTTTGTAGTAAATCAACCAATAATCAAAAAATAATAAATAACCCCTTTATGGATTCATATTTTAGAGAGAAAGCCAATAAAAATAAAATCCCAATTTTCATTAAGAAATTTTAGATTAATTTAGGCTTATATGAAAATAATCAATTCTTAATTACTCCTTAAATAATGATCCAATTCACTTTGAATTATGGTAAGTAAAGTATGTGTTAGGCCCTACGTAACATAAAAACATTAAGAATTATTAATGCATAAATTAGAAATTATAAATTTTAAGGTCTAAAGCCTAATTTAATAAAATTAATTAATATTAATGGAAGAAAAATAAGTAAAATTATGAAAATATCTTTAAAATATCATAAATAACACCAATGAATTCATAAAAAATGTTTAAACCCTCTAGAACTTAATAACCCTCAAAATCACCTAATTAATGGATTAAATGAATTAATTAATACACTTAATTAGGTTGAACTTAAAAATCCTAATAAATCAAAAAAATCCAAAATAAAATCTAAATAAATTCTCTCTAGATTCTTCTTTCAAAGATAAATTTTAGAAATTTAAAAGCCTTAATTAATTTCCAATATCTTAGGATTAATTTGAGTTTAGTCAAAAAAAATATAAAACCTTAATTAAACCAACATACATCTCTAACTAAAATAAAACTTTAGAAAAAAAAATGAAATTATGATGTAATCCCACATACCATAAAAATTCCAAGTCAAAATAACTTATAGATTAAAGATTATGAATTTATGAAATTCTAAGGTAATTTAAAGAAAATATAAACAAAAAATCACATAAATTATAAAAATTCACAAACCCCATTAAAACACTTTCAATGATATTAGGGAATCAAAGAAAAATTCTTATGCCCTCTAAAGTTAAAGAATCTTAAAATTCACACATTTATGAAATAATAAATGATTAAATAAATTAAGTTAATTAAACTACTAGGGCTTAAATAAGAAAGTTTATAATAATGAGCTACAAAATGTAAATAATCACTCTGAATTCAACATTCAAATGTAGATTTATTAAAATTAGAGTCATTAATTTCACTTAAAATTTTAATGATAAATGAATTTTGACTAAAAATGGATAATTAACCAAATTATCTTTAACATACATATTTAAATTGACTTTGGAATTAAATGTTATGCTTGAAACCTCAAACATCCCATCTCTATAAGGCTTTCAAGTTAAGTGGATCATTAAAACAAAATAAATGAACTTTAGAGCTTATGGGGATGTTGAAATTGAGGGAGAAGGTCATTCTCTTTCTCTCCTCTCACTTGGTCGAGAGCTTTCTCTTTGCCTCTGGTTGTGGCCAATCTTCGGCTTACTGGTGGCAGTGCACAGGGGTAAGCGGTAGGTTAAGTGCCTCTTCACTTCAGGAATGTGCTTGAGAGCTTGAAATCCCTTCCTCCACGTTCTTCTTTTTTCTCTTGGTCAAGAGCTTGGAGGAGAGTCAACAATTGTTGGCGATCCATGGAGATTTAGGAGGTTGCCCTCTTGCTCCCAAAGTCTATATTCTTAGGTGTGAATTTAGTCTCGATCATTGGAGGAGTGGTGAGGAGATTTAGGATTTTTTTTTCCATTTTTGTTTTCTCATTGTCCTTGCTTTGGCTTCTCTTCTCATTAGTTAAGGCTAAAATATTCATCCATTAATGTAGGAAATTTCTTGGAATTTAGTGTCCCAAAGTCTGCATTTTATTTAACATAAGGAGGTCTGAGTTTGGGTTGGTTTAAATTGGTTAAATTTTTGGATTGGATCAAATGACTCTTTAGACCTTTTTTGATCAAGATTATATTCAAATTATGTTTATTTATTTATTAAGATTATTTAGGATTATTTAATTTAGATAAGCTTTATGTTTGACTTTAGTTTAGAATAGTTTGACCCATTTGACCTAAGTGGCTCAAATTGAGTCCCTTAGCCTCTTTAGTTATTTTAAGATTTATATTTGGGTTCAATTATGTTTAATTGACCATTTGTAATGGTTGATTCAATCAATTTTATTTGATTTAAGTTATATTTGAATCCAAATGGGTTAAGTTGATATTAATTAGGTTAAATGGTCAATTTGGCTCAATTAAGGCGTGTTTGGGTTCCACTCATGTTCATGTAACTGATTTAAGATGATTTGTAGTAATTGATTTTATTTAATTTGATGTTAATTTTGATTTTGACTTATTTTGACCCAAATTGGGATTAATATGTCAAATTAGGTTCACTTGGATCAAATGTTCGAATTGGTCAAATTAAACCCAATGATGGGTTGAATTATGTTTATTTATAATTTTTAAATGATTTTGGATGTTTGAATTGGATTAATTTCAATTTTATTTGAATTTAGATTTAATAGGGCCTATTTGGGTTAAGAGGCCAAATCAACCCACTTGAATCCTCATTAAATTTAGATTTATTTAATAATAAACATGTTCATTTGATAATTTTGAGCCTTTGGAGTGACTTACATTGGCCATATTTTTGTTAGTTGACTTTTGATAGGTGGGGCGCACATGGGTTAACTCTAGGTCAATTAACATAGTTGACTATTTTGAACCTCACTTGAATTTATTTTTGGGCTCATTTATGTTTATACATTAATTCTATGCTTTTAATTTGATTTAATTAATTTATTTTATTTTATTTTATTTTATTTAAATTTTGTTGAGGTTTGGCTTAAATGGGTTAATTAACCCAATAATTTCAATTTGGATTTTAATTAAATGTGTCCAATTTTATTGAATTTCATTATAATTAGGTTATCTTTCAATTCACTTAATCTAATTAAGTTAGATCAAGTACTAGAAGGATTCACTAGAATGAACTAGGCTTTCACTTTAAAGTGTTAAGCTTGATTTTAATTTCAAATTTAGTTTTGGTTTTAAATTTAGTATTTGATTTGATTTGTTATTTAATCTCAGTTTATTCACCTAGTCATTAAGTGTAGTGTCCTAGGTGCATAATTAGGAAACTTTTAATCTAAGCTTAAGGATCCTAATTATTAAGATTATGGATGATATTAATCTCACCCAAAAATGAAGTCAACAAATAGACCCCCAATATTTGTGGTGATCTAGTTCTAATTAATAGAGTCTATAAAGACTACAAACAATAATACTTATAAATGTTTGAACTTTAGTTTGAATTTAGATATTGGATTTAGCTTCAATTTTCTTTTAAAATTTATTTTGAATTTGATTATAAAAGATAGGCATGAACTGCCTTAGGTTATTTTAATTTAGAAAGGTTAATTCTCAGAAAAATCTAGATTCGATAGTCTCTAATAAGAATAAAGATGTCATTAGGAAAAGACTCAATAAGGAATGTAATCCTAACATTGTTATGATAGCAAAAAAAGATGCCTCCAAGGGACTTATTCTTATTTTGACTGCAACAAAGTTTGGTTTCCATCAATTTTCAATGGCTAAGATAGAAAGAAAGCAGAGGGACTCACATCTTCCTAGGTGGAATTAGCCAATGGAATAGCCCTAATGACTAATCAACATAACCGAATGATCTATGGATGTCTATATCGAGATAGACTAGATCATATGTTTTTGTTTTGTTTTTCATTAGTTTTTTAATGGCTAACCTAAGAAGAAAGCACGAGAACTCACATCTTCCAAGGTGGAACTAGACAATGGGGTAGCTCTAATGACTAACCAACTTAAGAGGTTCCCTTCAGTTTCAATGACTCGCATCTTCTTAGGTCAAGGGAATATGTCTAATGACTAACCATCCTAAGGGGAGATCTATAGATTCCTACACTAGATTGACTAGATCATACATTTTTTCTTGTCCATTGATTTTCAATTGCTAATCTAGAAAGAAAGCATGAGGACTCACATCATCCTAGGTGAAACTAGCCAAGGGAAAGCCAATGACTAACCAGCATAAGGGAAGGATCTATAGATGCCTACATTGAGATAGACTAGATTCTATGTTTTATTTTCTTTCCTGTCAATTTTCATTGGCTAACCTAGAGAAAAAAACATGGGAACTCACATATTCCTAGGTAGAACTAGCTAAAGGGATATCCCTAATGCCACACCAACCTAAGGGGTTCCCATCAATTTTTAATGACTAAACCAGGAAGAAGGACGATGACTCACAACTTCCTAGGTGAAATTAGCCAAGGGGATAGCTTTAATGACTAACCAACCTAAAGGGAGGATATGTATATGCCTACACTTGGATAGATTAAATCTTATATTTTTTTTCCCGTCAATTTTCAATAGCTAACAGGCGACTCACATCTTCTCAAGTAGAACTAGTTAAGGGGATAACCCTAATGACTGACCAACCAAAGGGTCAATTTTCAATGACTAACCTAGGAAAAAAGCAGAACTCACAACTTTATAGGTGAAACTACTCAAGGGGATAGATTTAATGACTAACCAATCTAAAGAGAGGATCTATAGATGTCTACACTAGGATATACTAGCTTTTTTATTTTGTTTCTTTTCCATCGATTTTTAATGGCTAACCTAAGAAGAAAGCAGACTCACATATTTCTAGGTGAAACTAGCAAAGGGGATAACCCTAATGACTGACCAACCTAAGGGGTCCCCATCAGTTTTCAATAATTAACTTAGGAAGAAAGCACAATAACCCACATCTTCTTAAGTGAAACTAGTCAAGGGGAAAACCATAATGACTAACCAACCTAAGGGGATGATCAATGGATGCCTATACTAAGATAGACTAGATCCCAAGGTTTTCTTATCTAAAAAGGATGACACTATAGATACTTACTCCTGTATATAGGTAGTAATTGTAGAGGATGCCATAGATACTTACTCCAAACCAAACTACACTGATTTCAACTAGAGAATGATGCCTCTTGAGATACTTACACTTAGGGGTTATTTGGTTGCCTGCATTTGGAATGCTTGCATTCCAAATGCGCTTTCGCGTTTGGTTGCAGAAAAGTAAATCTGATTATATTTCAAATACAGAAAGTGGTTGTGTGTATTTAGAATTCGCCGGTTGGTATTAAATACAATGGTAATAATATGTGGCGGCCTCCTTGCCGCCATACTTAGCATCAACCGCCGATGGCCGAACGCCAATGGCCGCCGACCGCCTTGCTGCCGGCAGCCAGCCACCACCTCCATAAGCCGTGTCGATTTAGCGCCATGCGATGTCAAAATCTTTATTTCATTATATTTTGTCAACCAAAAAAAAAAGAAATGAATTTGTAAAGTTCTCAAAACAACTATAAAGTAATCCTTTTCAATTCCTTTTACATTTCTTTTATTGCATTCCAAATCTGAGCAACCACAACCCCTTAATCTAGTTGTACTAGAGATATATGATGCCACTTGTGGATATTTACTCCTAACCTCATTGTACTGAAGAATTGTCTTTTTGATTCCTAGAAAGGATGCCATTATGGATACTTACTTATGTTTAGAGGTGGTAGTTAAAGATGATGCCATTGTGGATACTTACTCTAAACCAAACTACATGGATTTTAACTATAAAAGGATTCCTCTTGGGATACTTACACCTAATTTAGTCGTAATAGAGATAGGATGCCACTATGGATACTTACTCCTAACCTTTAATGTGGATATTTACTCCTAACCTCATTATACTGAAGAATTTTCTTTTTGATTCCTAGAAAGGATGTCATTATGGATACTTATGTTTAGAGGTGGTAGTCAGAGATGATGCCATTGTGGATACTTACTCCAAACCAAACTACATGGTTTTAACTATAAAAGGATGCCTCTTGGGATACTTACACCTAATTTAGTCGTAATAGAGATAGGATGCCACTGTGGATACTTACTCCTAACCTTATAGTATTGAAGGATTTTCTTTTTGATTCTTAGAGAGATGCTACTATGGATACTTACTCTTATCTAGAGGCGATAGTTAGAGAGGATGCCACTATGCATACTCACTCCTCACCAAACGCATTGATTACAACCAGAGAATGATGCCTCTTGGGATACTCACACCTAATCTAGCCATACTAGAGAGATACGATGCCATTATGGATACTTACTCCTAATCTCATAGTAATGAAGGTCTTTCTTTTTGATTTCTAGAAAGGATACCATTATGGATACTTAGTCCTATTTAGGATGGTAGTTGGAGAGGACACCACTATGGATACTTACTCCTCACCAAACTAATTACTTGGCATTCTCTTGGTTTTCTTCATTGACTTGAGCCAATGAAACATCAAGACATTTTTGTAAACTACAACTGATATATATATATATTCCATATTTTATTGATATAAATCTACAGCTTATAGGGCATTTTCTTTATTATCTTCATTTTCTTTATTGATCTAGATTCAATAAAGATCAATAGATTCCTTTAAAGATACAATGTACAAGTTTTGTAATTTTTCATGTAAGTAGAAAAGATAAGTAGACTTTTAGATTTTCCCAAAAGTACCTTGATATTTCTCATCCCTAATAAAAATTTGAATTTTTCCATTTAAGATAAAATAGTTGACGTTCTCTTGATAATTTTGAAATAAGTCTTGCTAAGATAAAATAGCTCCCCTGAAAGACTTCATTTTAATGAAATTCTCATCAATTGATATTTCAAAGATAGCTTTAATTAATTTTAATCCCTTTAGATTCCACAATGAGTTTTAGGAAGTCCCTTAAAACCCTTTAAAAGGTGCATCTAGGAAATTCCTTTTAAATAATAGTATTGTAATAATTTTCAAGTTATAAAGATAATTCTTCTTCTTCTTCTTTTTCTAATAAGACCAACGATATCACTAGATTATGAATGAAATTATCAAAAATCTTGATCATGACCCTTTGATAAATTATCTTGACATTCTTGAGACCAAACAACTTAATGTGTATCTGAAAATCCTTAAGAGAATTCTAAACGCTAAATATTTTTATCCTTAAGGATCATCTTGATTTGATTTGATTCGAACAAGTCATCCCTAAATAAAAATATTATTTTATATGTGTAATAGCTTTATCCATTTTTGAGTTCAAGTATGGGTAACAAGAATCCCATCTTTAAGACAAAGCATTGTTCAGGTCTCTAGAATTGACATATATGCTGATTTGATCATTTATTTACGAAGACAATGTTTGCCAATGAAGAAGAATATTTTCTTCTCATGAAAAAATATCATTGACCAACTTTTTAACTTTCGCAATAGCTTGCCATTTGAAGTCTGATCGCATGCATCATGGGATTTATTTTATTAGAACAACATCAAGCCCAAACTCGAGCTTATAGACCATTACACTTGAAAATAAAATAGGCCTTTCACCCTAACTCCATGTGAAGTAGTCTTAAACTCTAGAAATAGTTTGATTAAGCTATCAATATTCATTTCACTAAAGAGTGATCTTATGAATACATTTTTTATCCCTAAATTTATCTTCCCTCTAACTCGTCAATTATGGATTTAACTTTTTCTTCAAATTCTGGGGGCGCATCCGAAACTTGAGGACTATTTGAATTTTTAAACTTCTATTAAACAATACTTTTTCAAAGAACTATATTATCTTGTAAAGTGAAGGCAAAAATTTAAATTATTATCTTATGATAGATAATCTTAAAATTTTCACCTTGTGGATTTTATACTTTCTTCATAAAATTTGATTTTTTTTTTCAACTTCTTTAGTTAGGGGCTATTTTGACTTCCAACTCTATCATCTAGTTTTCATGTAGTGGAGCTAGAGTTAAAGTGCCCACATATTGATATTTTCACACAAAGAGAGGTCAGACTCATCTTTTTAGCTCTTGGACCTGGTCCTCTCTTTTTTTAGACTCTAATGAGACATCAAACTTTAGTAAGGCCTTAAATGTATTTGACTCTTCATCTGAACTAGACTCTAAGTCAATATAAATCATAGAAGATTTGTTTTCTCTTTTTTTATTCTTTTTATCTTATTTTATTCTATTTTTATTTTGTTATTTTTTTATTTGGCCTTACTAACATTTGAATGATAATTAAAATTCATAATGTTAATTGATGCACCTGAGTCAAAGAGTATTATGAAGATTTTAGAGTTATCCACATTGACTGTTAAAGTTAATCTTTATTTAGCAGTTTTCAATAGTGGATCCTCATTAGAGACACTAACCATAGAGACTTCCTTATAGTGGAATGCCTCATTACTGAAATTTTCTAGTAGCTTAGCAAGACAACTGCGAGCCAAGTAATGTCTTAATTAATGATCATTTTTTTTTTTAAAATAACGAAGGCATCACAACCGCTTAATTTTGTGAGCAATTTCTTAAGATGGGCTAAACCACTATTAGCAATTCTTAAAGGAACAAATTTTTTATGTTAAGAGAAAGACTCTCTTATAAAAGCTCAATAGTCTAATTATTACTGATGACTTGTCATTTTTTCATTATTATTTGAGGTGGTAAGACTACCATTTCAAAGTTTAATTTCGGCAATCCCTTCTAAATCAAAGGAAGCACTGGTAGGGTTAGCTCTATCCTTAATGGCGTCCTTGTGTTCTCCTATTGAACCATTAGAGTTTGAAGACTTTAACTTAAAGTTCAAAGTTTCCCTCTGAGAGTTAGATAATAAAAGCATCACTATTAGGACCTTGTTCATATAGTACCTTAAGGTCATGAGAATTTAAGAATTATTCAGTGGGATCAAATTATTTTTATCATATCCTTAGAAATTCTTATTATCATTTTTATTATCAGGAGAAGTAAACAAAATCTTCTTTTTATTGTCTCTATTTTTTTTTCTTTTTATTATTTAGGGACAAAAATGAAGGAAACATGAAGTATAGTTCTACCATCCTTGTCAACATATATGTTTTCCCCCCTATTCTCGACTCTCTCCTAAACTCTTAATGACTTAGGATTTCTAGACGATCAAAGAGGGAGTCATTTCTGAGTCTCTCCTTGAGACTAGCTAATAAGTCAAAGCAACTAACTTGTGAGTTTCCTAGTGGATGTATAGAGATGGTTTGAAAATTTGAGATTAAAGTTAAATTAAATTCATCAACACACAGAACACCCTCAATTTGGAATAAAAGGCTCACCTTTTGGTTTCCATGACTAACCCCAACCTAAAGTCAATAAGGCATCATTTTCGGATCATAATTATTCCTTTCTTGAACTTTATCTTATTAATATTTGAATATAAAATAATCTTTAACCATGTGTTAGATCATTCATTGTTAGGGGTAATAGCTTGGGTTATGCCCACTTCCATTAATTTTAATGTTTTTTTTTTGAAATTTGAAGATAATTTTATTTAAAATAGAATTCCCTTATTTCAACATACATTATCAAATGCTTACTGTCTTGGAATGTATTAGAACAAAGGAATATCAGTTTGAGGACTCCATCCTAACTCTCTTTAGCTTTTGTCTAAAGCCATGATAAAATTGAGGACAATGACAAAATTCATAATTTGCTTTTCAAAATTCAAAATTTCTCTCAAAGATGATTTTAAAAATTTTCAAAGATGCTTTTTGTCAATTTTCATTTTAGAATGATGTTAAATCCATTTTGACTAAGGCTTGGTCTAAAAAAATAATTTTTCTTTAAATTATTTGAATTTTATTAAAAATGTTAAGGGGGGGATTCTAGGACCCACTCATTTGACAGTGATAAATGATGAGTTCTAGAACCTAAGTTAAGGATGTTGGGAAGGCTCTACCAAGGATGAAATGGAGAGGCACTCATTGGAAAGAAAGATAGTCCTGAACTGTGAGTGGCACAAATATACTACCGATATATAGAGATAAAAATCAATTTCTAAACATGGAGAGAGGAACTACTCCCTAGCAGAGTCGTTAGAAAAATCTATGAGAATTTATTTAGAATACCACACAGATCTTAGGGGTTCTTATTTAGATAATCAAATACGTCATTAAGAGATAAATATCTTATATCAAAAGATAAACATATTATCTTAATAATAGATTTGATTACTTAATAAAGACTCCTAGGGCTGATAGGTCTTCAATGTACAAAAGATTTTTTTCTTGAAGTACAAGAAGAAGTAGAACATTATTTATTTTATTCCAAGGTTCATAATTCTCTATAAGAGCAAGCTTTTATAGTTAATTATATTTTAGAAGAAAAGCAATTCCTCCTAAGAATACTCCTGATTAAAAAAAGTAATATTCATCTATATGGATTTCAAAGCTTGTCTTAAAAGGATTATTCATTTGAAAATTTAAAAGCAAACACTTCAAAAAGAAGCATTCTTTTCAGAAGCTAATTGGGAATAAGTAGTAAATGCTTCTAGATAATGAGAAGCCCAGTAAACATTTCAACTATTCTACTGTTGGGCTTTCCATTTTTGAAATTCAAGTAATTGAGATTTTAAGTTGGCATTTCATTTGAAATCTAGAACTTAGATTTTGACAATATAAGATTGTAGAAAAGCCTGGAAGTTGAAGATTTATTTTAATAGGATGCTTTAGAACCTAAGTATAAAAGCATTTCTGACATAGTCAGATGTTTGATATAGTCTAATTTTATTGATTTGGGAATTATTGATTCTTCTTTTCACTTGAGAAAATAAATCTATCCCTGACTCTTTTGGGCTTATTTTTTGCGTGGAAGGGGTTGCCAACTAACACTAGCTAAGCTGTTTTAAAACCATGATTTCATTCTTATGAATGCAAGATGATTAGGTTATTATATTTAAGAAAAGAAACTAAAAGCCCAGACTCACTCCATAATCCTAAGATCATGACTAGTATATTGTACACATAACTAATGCAATAATTTTTATTTATTTATGTATTTTAGACTCATAATTTTTTTTAAGGCTATAGGTAAAAAAATTCATGCCTAAAATAAGATGCAGTTAGAAATGAGTCATGAGCCAAATCAATAAAAGAATGCACACTTCCCCAAGAAGGGTAGTCATCAACATAGGTTAGAAGCCCCCTTATGTGCAATGGGTGAAGCGTCCAATTCAAGAAGTATGAGCAATATGTTTTTATGATTCTCTAATTATTTTTAGTTACTTCTAGTTGTTTATGCCTAGGGCTTTAATTGAGTAACATTATGAGTTTTCATTATATGTTAAAGTTGAATTAATTTAATGGGGTAGAAAATTTAGTTTTCCTAAGAGCCTAATGCATCCAGGCTTCATCACAAAACACATCAATCACAAAAAGAAACTTATAAAAAATATATAGTTATATTGCACACCCCAAAGTAAATCAATTTAAATTTAAATAAATAAAATAGGCAGATGTGGCTAGATACCGCTATACACCTCAAAAAAGGAATAATAGATAGCCAAGCTTTGCCCTTATACAGCTTGACCAAGAACTAAAAGTTTGATCTATGTGGTCTTTATTAACTTTAGGATCATCGCCTTCTTCAGGGACCTCCTTAGGCTCTACCAGGGACCATCAAATAAGTATAGTCAGCTATTGTTAATCCTGAACCCCATAGATACTAACTTAATTCTAGGCTCAAATTATTTTTTAAAATTCTAAAATAAATTCTAAACCCTATAAAATAGACATAAGAAAAAATATACATCACACCAGCAGTTTATATTTCAAACATATGGGCTAAGTATCAATGATTGCCAATCCCACCTGCCATATTTGGCTATGCTTAGAGACTTAAGCAGTACCTACAAGTAAACAATATTTATTATTTTATGATAGCAGTGTCTTTAAGCACAGCCCCTATAGAAAATAATATTAGTCTAAAAAGAATGCCCAAACATCCAAGCTAGAGAGCAAAAATCCTAGCCATCCAGTTTAAAATAGTACACTACAAAATAAGAAAAAGTATCACATCATATCAAATAACCACAAATCATCAACCTAACTTAAGTCTAGGGTCAGTGACCTAATAATCTAGTGTGTGAAAGAGAGAGGTTTGCATGGTATGACTGCACTAGGCCTTTTTTATGTTCAAGTTCAAAGTTGGTTCAATTTGCTATTAGGTGATTCAATTTAAGTAATTTAATTGATTTTAGATTTCATTTTAATTTAAGGTTTATTTTTGTGTTAGAGTTGTACTTAAATTTTAAAGAATGAAGAATAAAATAAGCCTGCTTTGGACATAACACATTCAATTCACCATCCTGATCCAAGTAGAATGAAATTTTCATCATAAGATGAAAATCCACTCTTATGAGTCAAATCGATAGTTTATGCATTTTGACATTTTCATTTGAATGACTTAATTTGCTTAGGTTTAGTCTCATCAAAGTTCATTTCATTTACTTAAAGTTCAAGTGAAATTTGTTATAATTAATTAGAATGGATTTTGATTATTGAAGGTTTAAGTTAAGTTAATAATTATGTTTTGATTGTTGATATTAATTTTAGTTTTACTAGATTTTAGTTTGATTTAACTCAAATTTAAAAATTCAATTAGTGTTTAATTCTTTCTTTGAATTAATATTGAATTCATTTCTTAAGTTTCATTTTTAAAGATTTTATTGAATTTTATGTGATTTATATTAGTCAAATAATTATAAATGTTCTTTGAATTCAATAATTATATATTTTCATTTAAGTTTAATTAAATTTGAATTGGTTAATGTTTCTTAATTTAATCAACTTGTAATTTTAGTACCATTTTAAATGATCTTTTATTTAAATTTTAATTAAAAATTTAATCATTTAGTTTATTTAATTTAATTATTTGATTTGCATGTTGATTTTAATTTGATGATTGTTTGGTTTAATTTGACATTCTAATTTAATTTAATTAATTTAGTTTGTTTAAATTTTTTTTTGATTGATTTATTTTAAAGTTGTTTGAAATAGATAGTAATTAAATATGAGTTCATAATTTGGAGTTTATATTTAAACTTATATTACTTGATTTGATTAAGGTTTATTTATTTATTGGTTTGGTCAGATTAAGTAGACTAAACCTTTGTTTTGATTTCAATTAAATTTGATTAATTGTAATTAGAGTTTAATTTAATTTAATTCATTTGTTAAGTTAATTAGCATTTGGTTAATATCCTTAATTAGCAATTTATGTTTAACTTGATTACTAAACTTATTCATTTAATGGTTAATTAATTCATCTTATCCCAGTAGATTGAATTAGGTCTAATTTGGTTATATATTGAATTAATTAAAGTTTAACTTATTTTTATTTGATTTGATTTAATTATTGCCCAATTATAATTCAAGATGAGTTTGATTAATGATTCTTTTAATTTAAGGCTTAGTGATTAAGAAAAGTTCAATTTTGTTGCATATTGAATTCACGTGATTCATGTAGTTGAAATTCAATGCTTAATTAGGTTGATTGTACTCTTTTATAAAGTTAACTAAAGTTTGATTTGATTTAGGTTAAATAGTTGTTGAAGCTTTTAGTTTGGTTTTATGTGTTCTTATTGATGATGTAATTACTAATTTGATGATTTAGGTTCATTTATTTAAGTCTAGTTTGAAATTTAATTAATCTTTTATTGGGTTTCATATAATTAATTTAATTGAGTTTAAATTTATGTTTTATAAGGTTTAGATTTAATTTGGTTTAACTTGAAGACTACATGAAATTTGCTTGATTTAATTTAGGATTTGATTAATAAGGGTCTAATAATATTTTATTTCTAATTTTAGCTTAATATTAAATTTATTAAAATTTAACTTTAAAAAAAATTCAATTATTGAGTTTAGTGACTTATTAAATTCTAATTAGGTGATTTTTAGATATATGTCATTTTAAAAGCATGAAAATATTTTATTACAGCTATCTGATGTCAATGGAAATATTTTGGGTTGATTTCATTAATTTTTATAGTTTCGGTAATTTCTTAATTTATTATTTGATTTAAGGTGATCTAGAATTTAAAATTTTGATAGCTTTTGATCTAAAAGTCATTTTATTTCGAAATGTTTATGAAAGTTGAGGTTCTTAGCCAATTTCACTTTCCTAAAGTTTCATCTTAATTATAATTTATTTTAAGACTAGTTAGAATTTTAGTTTTTTTTAATAAAATTTAAATTAGGCATAAATTATTAGGGATTAATTAAGGCTTTTAATTTTTTTTTGATTCCCCTCTAAATGATGAATCCAAAGAGAGTTTATTTGGAATTTTTGGATCTTTGTTTGATTTATCATGAATTTTCAAAGTCTAGGTAAATTAATTGATTTATTTAATTCAATTAATCCACCAATTTGGTCATTTTGAAGATTAATGAGTTTCGACGATCTTTAATATTTTTTCCTAGATTCATTGATGTTAATTATGATGTTTTAAGTTAATTCCATAATTTTATCTATTTATCTTGAATTATTATTAATTTATTTTTTAATTAAGATTTAGACATTAAAAATTTTATATCTTTTAATTTAGAAATAAATCCCTAATTGTTTATTAGAGTTGTGCTTTAACCTTAATGTCAATCCCCTAAAGTCTCATATTAATTAGATAAATATTTTTGGTTTAATTAGGTGATTGCTAAAAAAACACCTTTGAAGATGCACTCCGCCATCTTTGGATGAGATAGGTAGGAGTATATTTTTTCATGAGGAAAATTGACATATATTCATCCATATTTTCCCTAACATTATGTTAGGGTATATTTAGATCTTGGTTCTACTTCTTATGGATGCAAGCCTCCATAGTTAATTACCCCTCTTACCAAAGTCAAAGAGTACTCTTAATTAAGATTGGAAACAAACAAATCTATTTGATATGCATTTGGTGTCTTAGAGGTATAACATTGTTCAGATGATTGTTTAAAAGACAATATGAGTGTAATCCCGATCAAGATCTCATGGTTTCATCATCCCAGAATTACGTTATTCCAGCCTACCAACATCAGAGGAACATAACCATAATGTCCAAGGAATTTGATTAACAGCCATGGGTTGCCTCATTTCAGGTAACATGAGTAGACTTAAAATTTTAGTGTAAGTGGTGTAAAAGTGTTCACGATGTGAACAAATTATGAGGTATTCACATGCGAATGGGCACATGTTCACATGGTGAACGAATATAAAGCTGGACTTACATCTTTTTGGAATGCTAAAATTAAGTTTGTCTACATGGTGGAGGAATAAAAATTTGTTCAAGTAGCGAATGAATTATAAGGAGTTCACATACCGAATAGATAGATGTTCACATGGTGAACAAATAGGAGGTTGAGCTTACATTCCCTTTTGAAATGCCAAAATTATGGTTATCCACATGGTAGACGAATATGAATTTGTTCACGTGGTGAATGAATTATAGGGAGTTCGCATGCGAATAGATAGAAGTTCACATGGTGAACGAATAAGAGGTTTGGCTTACATTCTTTTTTAAAATGCCAAAATTAGGGTTGTCCCCCTTTTTTATTTTATTTTATTTAAGGGGCAGCGCCTTAGCGCTAGGATACGGGGCCTATGCACTACTACTTAGGTGGAGTCCAAGGTGTATATGTGAGCTGTGAAGTCTAGCCTCTTGACGCTGCATGGCTAGTGTCACAGTGTTGGAATTATTAGTCTATTTGTCTATTTAAACAGCATTGCAGCGTGGCCTTATAGCACCACAGTGCTTGTCAAGATTCTATGACTATTGTTTAGTGATTAAAGAAGAAATGGCAACCTTATTTTAATGGGTGTCACGGCGTTAGGTCAGAGCATCATGGCATTGCAAAATTTTTGTATGTGTTAGTTAAGAAATTTCTTATAATTAAATTTATCTTTTTGATTGCACAATAACAGATGGGATAGGTGGATTAGCGCCTTGACACTACATGTGGGCACCACAGTGCTGGGACCTGTTCGGCAACCCAAGAAGCTAGTGCCTTGGTGCCACTGTGCTGGGCTTGATTTATAAATAAGACCCAAGGCTATTAAGGATTTTCATTTAATGGTTTCTCCCCTTACATATTTTCTTTCTATCTCTATTAGTTCTATTCTTCCCTCTAGTTAACATATTGATCATGTTTCTCAGAAGAGTACTGAGTAGGAAGAGGGCATCCAGTGATATTGGCAAATTCATTAGTGCGTCTTTGAGGAGCGATTCAAACACTTGATCCTGAGAGGAGCTTAGATCGATCCGATGTCAAAGGGGTGATCATGAAATGAGGCTGGGCCAAACTGACCTATGACAATAGCTCGTGTGTTGTCTCGGTGGTGTGCAAAGTCTTCGTGAATGAACGTGTAAGCCAGGACAACAAAACATATGTACAGGAGAAATTGGTAAGTTTTGACAGTAGTGCTATTAACACTGTGGTGTATTATTTAGAGTCATAGAGACACCGTGTAGATCTTAGATGATGCTTATTGAAATGATTGCGTATGACATTTAAGGAATGGTGTACTATCTTGAAAGATAGAAATATCACCCTACAATGGACTTAATCACCTAATAAGGACTAAGGCAGATAGGTCTACACATATACCAGAGATCTTTTCCCAATTTATATGGATAAGTAAAGAAGAGTTTATTTTATGTCAAATTCTTTAGGTTCATATGGAAGCAAGCTTCCATATTTAATTACATCCTAGAAAATGAGAAATTCTTAAGAACACTCTCGATTAAAGTAGTCAATTAATGTCTCTAAAGATTTCGAAGGTAGATAATCAAAGAATTGGTAATTTTAGAAATCAATGGTGAAGAGCTCAAATAGGCAGAGTTCTTAGCAAATTCTAAGGGAAGAATAAGTATGAAGCACGCATGATACTAGGAAGCCTAGTGAGTACTCAATCTACCATATAGTGAGACTTTACATTTTTGAGAGAGAAAAAATAATTTATTTGAGTTGAAATTTTATTAGAATATTAGGGCTTAGGTTCTAGCACAAGATTGTAAAAATATCTAAGAGGTGAGGACTTATACTCATAGCCCAAAGGAAACAAGTAGACTCCGAACCAATATCTAAGGAGCTCTAGCGCAAGTTAAATGCTCAACCTAATTCTGCTCAGGGAAGTGAGATGTATTGGTTCATCTCCACTAAGGAGAGTGAACCCATCCCGACTCTTTTAGACTTACAACTACCTAGAGTAGCTACCAGCTAACACCTCCTATAATTTCAAAACCATGTGGGCTAGTCATATGTTAATGCAAGATAGTTAGGCTATTATTAATTAGAAAGAAATCTAAAATTCTAAACTCACTCCCTAAAAGACTGTAACATGTTTGCCATGAAGACATGGCTTAAGTTAATGAAATAAAATTTACATATTTTATTTCATTTTGACTCACTATTTTGGACTAAAGCTTGAGATAATTTATGCCTAAATAAATGATGAAAGTATGTTATGGACTAAATCAGAGAGAAGGGGTGTTCTCCATTATAAGGGACTGCCCTCATAGGTCAAGCATGTCTCGTATCATGCAAGAATGGAGATCCCCTACTTTAAAGAGTGAAATAATATGATATGCATGATTTGATAATACACAACATTCAGCTAAGGACTTGCTAAATCTTTTACTTATTTTGATTACAAACCTAAGCTTTGAAGTGAGGTTATTGTGGTATTTTAATTTAGAGTCGTAGGGACACCACTCAGATCTTAGGGGGTACTTATTGAAGTGATAGATTGTAACATTATGGTATGACGTACTACCTCGAGAGATAGAAATATCACCATATAATGGACTCAATCACCTAATAAAGACTCCTAAGATAGATGAGTTTTCATGTATACCATAGATCTTTCTCCTACTTTACATGGATAAGTAAAGTATGATTTATTTTATGTCGAGTTCTTTAGATTCCAAAGGTCAATGAGAATTTATTAAGAATACTCTCGATTAAAGTAGTCAATGAGTATCTCCAAAAATTTCAAGGCTAGACTATCAAAGAATTGGGTGTTATTAGAAATCAAATGGGATTGTTCAAATATGAAGATTCTTCATAGATTCCAAAGGTGAATAAGTATGAAGAACCCATGATACTAAGAAGCCTAGTGAGTACTTCAATTTATCCTATAGTGAGGCTTTACATTTTTGAAAGAGAAAAAATTATTTATTTGAATTGAAATTTCATTGGAATGCCATGACTTAGATTCCAACAACACAAGATTATAAAAATGCCCAAGAGGTGAGAACTTATATTTGTAAAAAAGAGAAATGAGCCACCTTAGAACCTAAATCTAAAGTGCTCTAGCACAAACCAAGAGCTTGACCTAACTCTACTCAGAGAAAATGAGATATAAGGGCCCACCTCCATAACAGAGAGTGAACACATCCTGACTATTCTGGACTTATAATCGCCTGGAATGGTTGCCAGCTAACACCTCCTATGCTTTAAAACATGTAGGCTGGTCTTATTTAATTATGAAGGAAGCTATAATCCTAAACTTACTCCTTAAGAGACTAGTTAATGTTTGGTATGCAAGCATGACTTAGGCTAATGTTAAAAATTTATAAGTTTTTGGATCATTTTGACACATTTATTTTGGACCAAGGGTTAGAACAGTTATGCCCATGTGCATGATGAATTAATTCATGGGCTAAATCAATTAGAAGAGGTCTCCACTACAAGGGATCGCTCTCAAAGGTCAAACATATCCCCTACCGTGCAAGAGTGGAGATCCTCTCTATTTAAGAGTGAGATAATATGATATGCATGTTATTGTAACATACAATCATTTAGCTAAGTGGTTGGTAAATCTTTCATTATCTTGATTAAGAGATTAGGCTTTAAAATGAGATTATGAGTTGCATTAAAATTTAGCTATGAGTTATTTAGTGAGGATAGAAAATTTAGTTTTATTCAAAAGAACCTACGACAATCAGGCCACATATCAAATCTTCAAACTTTAAGAAACTTAAGAAAGGCATGTCATTTCTATTGCACAATTTAAACATAACAATCAAACATTTGAATCATAAAAGAATAAGAGGTTGATGCATCCGAGTACCATCGTACACCCCGAAAAAGAGAAAAAGTTGGGTAACCGAGCTCTACCCTCATACAACCCAAATTATAATTAAATTTTACAAATAAAATGAGTGTTATCGGGGTCTTCAATTCTTATTCATCTTTCCTTCTTTGGAACTATTTGCTCCATGCTTCATAGGGGCTCCTAGGTCTTTGCCTTCTAGCCACCGCTCATCCTAATCCCCATAACACTAATCCTAATCCTATTATAAAAATTATCTTTTTATGAAAAATAAAATTTAACTACACTTGAAAAATTGATGTTAGCTAAACAAACATACAAATCAGGCAATTATATTTCATATATTTGGGCTTAACACCCTATACTTGGGTAACCAATCCCACTTGTCATAATTGGATTATGTTTATGGGCATAGGCGACATCTATAAGAACATTTATGTTTATTTAATATTACAGTGGTCCTTTAGCAGAATCCCCTGCATAAAATATCATTAGGCTACTAACGACCTAACATCCAATCTACGTACAAACAATCCTAACATCCAATCTAAAATATTACATCATAAAAAAATATATCACCATAATATACATTGGCCTAACTTAATACTAGGATCAGTGAATTAGCATTTTAATGTGTGCTAAGGCTTTAGTGTGGTATGTCTTGGTTAAGCTTTGGAAGTATGATTGTCTAAAGTTTTGGAATTGTTTAAATTAATCATTAAGGATGGTTTCACCTCAATCTTTCAGTAGATTGATTGATTTTAGTTTACATATTCACATTTTGTTTAATACTTACTTAACATTTAACTATTATAAAGAGAAGAAAAAGGTTTGGCCTCTTCATCCCTATCTCAAGTTATTTTCTAAAGGATAAATTATCATAGCTTTGGTTCTTTTAGTGAAACACTTATAAATTTTTTTTAGTGGGCCTAAGTTTGGGTTAGTTTTAAGGAATCATATTCAAACATGAGAGGCATCTTAAGATTAACAAAATTAAGTCACCATCACATGAGTAATATCCACTACTTCCATTCATTACCAATAACATTTAAATTATTTCATCTTTAGTCTTCTTAATATTTAATTTAACATATATACATGCAATATACCCATTTTTTTGCACACTTAACGAATGTTAATGCATGAATTTGATAGAAAAGAAATATTCCATCTCATAGCTAAGAATATGTAAACATGTATTAGAAATTTAAGGAAGTACGTGTCATTATTAAACTAGAGAAGTGAGATTAACTAAGACCTCCTTGGGGCTACTTAAAGCCTCGCATTTCTAGGGTGTATAGACTATATTCTTGCTAATTTAAATATATATAAATACATACATAAGCATAGAAACAAAATCATGCAAATGTTATATAAAATCTTTTATTCATGTAAAGCTCAATAACATGAAAAGAAAAGTTTTATCTTATATTCTAGGACATCTATATATATAAATAAAATTAAGCAAGTACATGCATTGTTAAACCAGTGAGATTATCTAAGACTTTCTTGGAGCTACTTAAAGCATCATATTCCCGAGATGACCAGACAATAATTCAAATATGTAAACATACACATAAAAATGAAGATAAAACAATCCCTCGATATCTTTAAGTTATAACTAAGTGGAGGTTTCACTGAATGCTTACAAAAAACATTAATTTAAGCTTCACACTATTTGACTCATTATTAACTTATAATTTCAAAAATAATTTGAGATTTATTAGTGATAATAGCCACACTATATAATAACATTTATCCAACACATGCAACTTAAATGCAATCATATTCTTTTAATTTGTTTCTTTTTAAAACATGAACATATGAAACAAATGACATGCACATTTATGGTAATTGAAAGGAAGTAATTAAATACTAGCACATAACATACTCAATTTCATTGAATCTAAGGACAACCAGGTTAAATAAACATTCTTTAACACTAACCAAATCTTTTATAAGATTTAATTTTTATGTTTAAGTTGTTAAAATCTAAAGAGAAGAAATGATACTTATGATTCACTCCATCCCATGTTGGTTATTTGTCATGTTTAAAGAAATAAGTTAATAAGGTTTTATGAATTGATTAGGTTCAAGCCATTAATGATATTAACTTAATTACCCTTCCCCAAGCTTCTTTAATTTAATCAACTACTTGATCATGTGTCTTCAATGATATGCTTTGGTAAAATAAAATCAACAATCCACCTAAAGGAATATGATGCAATTAGACTCATGTTTACGAGTTAATTAAATTAAAGGAGAAAAAATAATCTAAGTTAAATACTCTTATGATTTCCCACACCAATGTGAAAATCATAATTTCTTTAATAACTTTATGCTATTAAACACATAAAAATAATAATGACTTATATTTGAGTTATTTAAATCAATCTTAATTTTAATTTTAATTTTATCATTGAATTTTCTTAATTATAAAACATATTCATTAACCCTCTTAATGAAGTATACTTGGAAAAATAATTAGGAGAGGGCCTAATTATTTCTCTCATCATACCAATTATTTATATTAATTAATTAACACTAATTATTTAATTTATACTATTCACCAATTTTAATAATCATTTAATTAATTAAAAAGGGTGATTAGGATTAAAATTCTAAAATCTTTAAACCACATGGAAAATAATTCTAAAAAAATTATGGGAGGTATAAGACATCTCATAGAATCATCTCACCAAATTTGAAATTAATTAGCAAGTAATTTGGCCTTAATTAAAGTAATTAGTGAACTCCAAACCTTAATTAAGTACTATTCATTTGGTGTTAATTAGAAATTTTATTTTTATTAAAACTTCCTCTCTCTAAGCTTTTTGAAATGGGTTTATTTGTAATTTTTAGATTTTTCTATAATTAGTTATGATTTTTTGAAGTTATGGCCATTTAATGACATTTTTAAGCCTTAATTAATCCTTTAAACCGTTGGCTCATGCGGATACTGATGCGGCAATGCTTTCCACATGGCATCATGGTGTTGGCTACTTAAATTGTCCAACGTGGCAGCTAACTTAGTTGCGGTGGAAGTGGTTTCATCTCGGTAGTCTGATCTCAGATTGGATGGTCAACATTAATCCCATGATTTCAAAGGGATTAAATCAAAATTTCTAATGAGATTAATCAAAGTTAGCCATTCTAATCATATAGAATGGATGACCAGTGATCCGTCATCCTGTGAGCAGATGATGAATAATGTCTAACTTGCACTACTCGATCCCAGCTTGCTAGAGCTTATTCGATGATGAAATTGACTCCAAAATGATGAGGGAATAAATCTAGGGAGATCCTACATGAGAAATCACACAAAAATACGGTTCACTTCAAAAAAGATCAACACATAGAGGCCAAGACTATGATGCTAGATTTTTACCTCATCAGAGTTATAGATCGGCGGCCCGCCAATAGAGATTGCTTTATCTTGAAGAGACGAAGCCTTGTTGAGAAGATCTCGAGCTGCCTCCCCGCCAATCGATCTGTGGACCAAACATCACCGTAAAGCTCATGAAGTTAGTCTAAGGATTTTTCGTGGTCAAATCGCTTGGGAAAAGATTCATTTTGGCTCGTCAGAGTGAGGTGAAGGTGTGGGAAGAGTTAATTTAAGTTTGGTGTAGGCTTGAGAAGTTTGGACATATGAAGCTTTAGGTCTGATTGGGAGCAGTCTTGCCACTAGTGGTGTGCACAAGAAGCTTGGGAGAGGGTATGGGACTGTGCAGATGCTCTAGGGAAGCTCTATGTTGAGTTTGAATTGATGGGGAGGTATACTCTTCTCCCCAACTGAACCAAGGGCTAGGATTGGCTCAGCTTTTGGCAACTGTCCAACCAAGGTAGCTCACCGAAGATAGCAGGGGATTGCTGAGGTGCATGAGTATGAGAGGTTGAGAGAGTTTAGTGGGCCGCCATGAATTGTACACTCCTCTTAGGTAGACCAATGGTTTCCCATGAGTGAGCTCACCCTCTTGGCTAATGGCTAAACCTAACAGGTTTGGGTTAGGTTGATTTAGTGGTCCTTTGTCCAAGAAAGGCCAAAGGTGGCTGCTAAGAAGTGGGGAGTTTGGGAACCCTTCCAAATAGGGATTTATCCCATTTGGAGGGCTTGGTTCAATGGGTTTGACCCAAAGTGGGTTCATCATGGGTTGGGTCCACTTGGGCATACTCATGGTGACCAAGGATGAGTCATGCCAAGTTTGGTTGGGTTTGGCTCAATTTGAACCATTTAGATCAAATGGGTCATGTTGGGCTAAGTTGACCATTTTGACCAAATTGGGTCAAAGTGATGGTCAGGGTAAGTTTAATTGATCATTTGATGAGTGAGTGCAATTGGTTTGATTTAATTTGGGCTAGATTTGGATTTGATTCATATGGTTCAATTTATGTCAAATGGTAATGTGGACCAATTTGACAAAATTTGCCAAATTGGCTTGAACATGTGTCAAGTCTATGTTCAATTGGTCATTTGTAATTGATTGGAAGAGTTGATTTGAATTGATTTGAATTATAGAGTGATTTAGTTTGATTTGACCCTTTAGGTCAAATTGGGTTAAGTAGGCCAATTGAGTTGGGTTGACCAAATTAGGTCCAATTGAAGGTTCGATCATGTTTAATATTGAATTGGTGATTGGTTAGAGGTATTGGTTTCAACTAATTTGTTCCAAGATTTGAATTGGTTCAAATTGGCCCTTTAGGTCAAATTAGGTCAACTTGGATCAAAGGGTCAAATTGGCTTGATTATGTTCAATTTATTATAGTGGAGTGTTCAATAATGACCTACAATCATCAATGAAGGGATTAGATGGCTTGGTTTGATCCAATGAGAGTTTGATTAGAGTTTGGCTTAATTACCCCTTTTAGGTCACTTTGGGTAAATGGCTTAGTCAAGTCAACTTGGACCAATTGGAGTTATGGATGGTTGGGATATGTACAATGATGAATTTGAGGTTAATTGGTGGCTTACTATTGATTTGGGCTTGATTAGGTTTTGGCTTATTTGAACCTTTTAGGTCAAATATGCTAACTTGGCATGATCAAATTCACTTGGTCCAATGAGCTTGATTGCAAATGTTGGAGTAGTTTGAAATAATCTATTAAATGATTAGAGCGATTGAGAAAAATCAAATTGAGTTTAGTTTGGTTGAGTAGGTTTGAATGGAGTTATAAGATTGTGGTGGTTAACTAAAGTTAAGGTCCAAGTTGATTTGGCTTAGAGTTTGGATTTGAGAACCAAATTTAATTAAGATTAATTGAATAAGTTTGAGTTGTTTTAGATCCAACCACATGAGCTTAAGCTTGGATCATGGATGGGCATGGGTCTTGGTTTAGGCCTTTGGGTAGGTGAAACCAACTTTTCCTAAGGTAAACTCTAGGCTTTGGGTTATGGCTATAAGTTTCTAGGTCTAGGCTTATTGTTCTTTTAATCACGAGAAGTGTCCTAACTCTAAGGAAGTCTATGTCTAGAAGGCTCCTAGATCTAAGATGGGAGGGATCAATCCTCACTCTAAAAGTGAGGTCAACAGTTATGAGTTGATTAAAATTTTAATTATGGGTTATTAATAAGGGTAGAAAAATTAATTTTATCTTAAAGAGCCTACTAGACTACACATCAAATCATCACACTTTAAAAAATCTATAGCAATCATGCTATTTCTATTGCACAATCTAAACATAACAATCAAATATTTAAATTTCATAAAATAATAAAAGGCCAGTAGTGTCGGGTACCGTCGTACACCCCGAAAAGAAAAGAATGGTAGATGAGCTCTAACCTTATACAACTCGGATCATAATTAAATTTTACAAATGAAATAAATAATATGGGGGTAATCAGTTCTTATTCTTCTTTTCTTCTTTGGAATAGCTTGCTCTAGGCTTCATAAGGCCTCCTCGGTCATTTCCTTCTAGCCACCGCTCATCCTAAACTACATAGCACTAATCTTAATCCTATTACAAAATTATTTTTTAAAAGAGAAAATAACTCTAACTGCACCAAAAAATAGATGTTAGCTAAACAAACATATAAGCCAATCAATTATATTTCATATATTTGGATTTAGCAACCTGCACTTAAGTAAACAAGTCCACCTGTTCTAATTGGATTATGCTTAGGGACATAAGCAGCACCCGCAAGCAAAAGTATTTTATATTTTGTTATCACAACGGTCCCTTAAGCATAATCCTCTGTAGAAAATATCATTAGTCTAATAACGACCTAACATCTAATCTACGTACAAGTAATCATAATATCCAGTCAATGAATATTACATCATAAAATAAACATATCACCACAATAAATAATGGCTTAACCCAATACTAAGATCGGTGACTTAGTATTCTAAAGTGTGTGCTGATGCTAGAGTGTGACATGCCCTAATTGGGTTTTAGAGTTAAAATTTTTTTAATGAGTGAGCATTCTAGTTATTCATTAGGGGTAATTACATTTAAATTCATTTACCATCCTTGATTGGATTTTAAAGTATGCATGCTTTGTTCATTTTTTTATTTAGGATTCAATATTATAAAGAGAAGAAAGGGAGTCAACTCTTTTTAATCTAACCTAGTTTAATTTCTTAAGAATAGATTTTTGTGATTTTTGAACCCTCATAATGGAACATTCACAAATTTTAATTATTCTTATATTTAGATTTAGTTTAATACATTTTATTTAGATATAGAAGCACCTTAAGGTTAAATGAAGCTAAATCACCATCAAATGCATAAAGTTTTATCACTTCAATTTTATTATCAAAAATATTTTCATTTTATTTTTTATTTTAATTTAATATGTATACATGCATCACTTATATGTATTTTATTTTATATGCTTGATATATGAGCATGCATGAATTTGATAGCAAAAAGATTTCACTTTGTATTCGAACACACACACACACACTTATATATATATATATATATATATATATATATATATATATATATATATATATATATATATATATATATATATATATATATGTATATATATATGTATGTATGTATGTATGTATAAGAAATTATGCAAGTTCGTTCCATTGTTAAACTAGAAAAGTGAGATTATCTAAGACTTTTTTGGCTCTACTTAAAGCCTTGTATTCCTGAGATGTCCGGAGTATATACTTGCTAATTCAAATACATATACACACATGTACAAATGTAAACATGAAACCATGAAAAGTAGAAAATTATTATCTTTTAATTATACGTTCCAAACTAGGATTCAGATCACTTAATTAATAATTAGCACATAATTTTAAAATAATTTAGGATTTATTAGTGATAATAGCCACATCATATATTTATATTTATCCAACTCATGCAATTAAGTGCAACATATCCTTTTGAACTAAAATATGTATATATGATACATGTGGCATGCATATTTATGGTAATTGAAATAAAGTGATTAAATATTATCAAATGGCATACTTAGCTTCATTAAGATCTAAGGGGGAATCATACTAAATAAATGTTCCTTAAACTTAATCAAAGCTTCTTAAGAATTTGATTTTTGTGTTTTAGATTATTTAATCATAAAGTGGAGAAACAAGAATTAAGTTATAACCCATTCCCATGTTAGTTAATTAATGAGTTCAAATAGAAATTAAGTGAGTTTTAGTGTTTGATTAAATTTGGTTTATTAATAAATCACTTAATTACCCTCCCAAAAAGTCCCTTAATTTAATTAACTATTAAGCAAAGGCATATGAAACATGATGATGCAATTCAAAATAAAATTAGCAATGTCCTAAAGATTCTAATGCAATTAAGAGCCCATGCTTAAATAATTAATTGAATTAAGAGGATTGAGCTAATTACTTTCATGATTTTCCAAACCTATTGAAAATCATACTTTCATTAAAACTAAGCACATAAGGATGATTAATTAAATCAATCTTGGTGGTTGTATTAATACGAAGATGATGTAATAATTTTTAATTATTTAATTTTAAAATTTTTTAATTCTATTTGACTATTTAATCATTTAGTTGTTTAATTAAAGGGGTTTAGGAATGAACTTGAGAAATAAATTAGGAGGGGAAGTCTAATTATTTTCTTGATCATCCTCATTGTTATGATGATTAATTAACCTTCCCTAATTAATTTCAATATTTTTTTAATTTTAATAATTATTAACTCACTTAAAATAGGTAATTAGAGTTTGAAATTATGAAATTCCTAATACACTTGGAAAATAAATCTAAGAAAAATATGGGAGCCAAGGGACATCCGACATAATTGGCATACCAAACCTTAGATTAATTTATCAAGTAATTAGGACTTAATTAAGATAATTAGTGAAAATTTTAAACCCTACTTAGCCACTGTTCTCTAGATAAAATCTAAATATTATATTTATCTTAAATTTTCCTCTATTTAACCTTTACAAAATGGGTTTTATTATATTTTTAATTTTTATACAATTAGTTATATTTTTTTAAAGTTCTGGCTAATCAATTATATTTTAAAGCCTTATTTAATCCATTTACATCAACCATGTGGGCTAATGTGGCGATCCGCATTGGCCGTGGATTGGTTATTTAAATCGTCTAACGTGGTAGCTAACTCAGCGGTAGCAAATGTAGTTTCATCTCGCCATTCGATCTCAAATCCAATAATCAAGATTAATCCGTGATTCTAAAGGGATTAAATCATGGTCATTTGTTCTAATGACATGGAAAGGATGATCGATGATCCGTTGTTCCACGAGCATCGAAAGACGGAGACCGTCCACCTTCTACTGCTCGATTCGAGCTCACTGGAGCTCGTTCGATGGTGAATTTGATTCCAAATTGATCAAGCGGATCATATGGTGAAATTCATACGAAATGAGATTTCTTTCAAAAAAGACCAATAATCCTATGGTTTGCTAGATTTTACCTCGCTGGGGCTCAAGACCGGTGGTCCAATGACTAAGGTGAAGCATCTTGAAGAGATGAATCTACTGAGAAGATTATGAGCTGCTGCCCCCATCGACCGCTCTGTGGACCAAACGTCACCGTGAAGTTGTTTGAGTTGGTCTTGAAGTGGCTTCTGATGCTTGAAGGGATTGGATGAACGAAGCTCTTGGGTGTGGGCGGAGCTTGGTCTCACTAGTGGTTGGGTGCACGGGGAGCTTAGGAGAAGGCTTGGGATTGTGCAAAATCTCTTATAAAGGTATCTATGAAGTTTGAATTGATGGGGAAGAGTATACTCTCCTCTCCAACTAAACCAAGACCCAGGATTGGCTCAGCCTTTGCCAGACGTTCGGCCAGAGGTGGCAGTGGACTGATGAGGTGGAGGTGCTTGAGTGGCCAAGTGAGTTTAATGGGCTACCTTGGAGTGTACACTCGTCCTTAGGTTGTCCAATATCCGGCCAAGGGTAAGGCTACCCTCTCTTGGCCATGCATTGAACCCAATAGCTTTAAGTTATATTAGGTTAGTGGTCATATGTCCAAAGAAGGCCAGAGATAACTGTCAAGGGTAAGAGGAGTGAAAAGCCCTTCCAAATGGGGATTTTATCCTATTTGGAGGGCTTGGTTCAATTACTGACCCAACTCGAGTTCATCATAAGTTAGGTTTACTTGTGTAGGTTAATGAGGATATAAGCGTGAGTCATGCCAAGTTTGGCTCGGTTTGGACTTGATTTAGTTGGCTTTAACTCAATTTGATCCATGTAGGTCAAAATGAGTTTATTTTGGCTAAGTTGACCATTTGACCAAATTGGGTCAAAAGGGGACTTGGGTTATGTTCTATTAGTCATTTTTGAATTGGTGCAATTGGTTTGGTCCAATTTGAATTGAATTTGGATTTAGTTCATGTGAGTCACTTAGGTCAAATGAGCTAAGTTGATCAATTTGGTCAAATTAGTCAAATTGGTTTGGTTGAGGGGTTGGTTCATGTTCAATTGGATATTTGAGATTGGTTGGAGGTGTTGGTTTAAAGTGATTTAGAAGACTAGGATGTGATTTGGCTCAATTTAATCCTTTAAGTCAAATAGGGTCAAATGGGTCATTGATTTTATTTGACCAAATTGGCTTTAATTGGTGATTGGATCATGTTTAATACTCAATTAGAGATGGATGAAAATCATTGGTTGTAATCAAATTGGGTTAGGATATTATTTGGCCCAATTTGACTCTTTAGGTCAAATTGGGCTAACTTGGGTTAAGAGGCCAAATTAGCTTGGCTTAGTCCCATGAATTGCAATTTGAGTGATCAATGATGATCTACAATCATTAAGGAATGTATTAAACAACTTGATTTGGTCCAATTGAAGTTTGATCCAATTGAGTTATTTAGGTCAACTTGGGTCAAGTGGTTTAGTTGAATAGATTTTGTTCAATTAAAGTTATATAAAGATGAGAATGTATCCAATGATGAATTTAAAGTTGATTGATGGCTTTGATTACAATTAATTTGGGTTAGATTGAGTTTTGACTTATTTAATCAAATGAGTTGATTTGGGTCAACTTGATTCAATTGGGTTAATTGATTTGATTGAATTGATTGGGATAAGTTTTGATATTCAATTGAGTGTTTGGGATGATTAAGAGGTTTAGGTTAAGTTTTATTGGCTTGAATCAAGTTGAATAGGATTTTGGTATTATGAAGTTCAAATAAGTTAACATGAGTTAAAACTTAAGTTGGTTTGGCTTGGAGGTTAGATAAGATTCAATCAAGTTTAATTGGATTCAAATGAGTTTGGGTATATTAAGTTTTATGTATGGTAGTTTGGTATTGGGTTTGGTCTTCTTAAGCCTAAAGAGGTTAGGTTGAATCACTTTACCCTCTTTAGCCAAGTTGAACCAATATGGATCAAATTGAGCCTAGATTGAATTGGTATTTTAGCTTGGAGCTTGGGTTGTAATCATTTGGTTTGTATTAGGTTAATTAGTTGACCATGAACTTTGGTTGAGTCTTAGGGTAGGTGAGGCTTCACTCCTCTTAAAGTAAGTTTACTCTTAAGGTTGTATTCTATGTGTCTCCAAGCTCGGGTTTGGTGTTCCTTTAATCACTAGAAGTGTCCTAGTACTAGGAAGTCTAGGATGAGGGTAGTCAACCTCACTCCAAAGTGAGGTCAACAAATGCATATTACAATCTTCAAGATATTGATTACGATCAATATCTAGTAAAAATACAAATGTGCATTGGAAATGAAGAGAGGATAGAATTATTATTTTTCCTACCATCGGTCTCATAGTTGAATCTAAAGCTTCTCATTATTTCATTTCTACCACTAGTCTCACTGGTAACATTAGTGAGGTTACCAAAGATAAGGTTCTTTAAAATTTTTTATATTCAAAGAGGATTTATGATGATATCAAAAAAAGTTATTTATAATTTTATTTGTAATAAGTTGAAGGGGAGTACTACTATTAGGTACAATCTCCGTTCTTTTATTTATGATTTATGTATGGTGGGAGCGGTAGGGGGGGGGGGGCCTGATGAAGAAATACTCATTTAGAAGTATTCTCTAATGAAGAGGGTAATTGGAGGATTTGGGAGGTTTGAAGTTGGGGAAGGCTCACTGCCCCTACGACCTCAACCCTAATCTTCCAAGTCCCCGGTTGAGCAAGTCCAAGAAATTGGGTTGTTGACCTCACTTTTAGAGTGAGTCTTCAACCTCCTCAGCATAGATCTAGGACTCTTATAGATACTAAAAGTTCCTTAATCTCAAGACACTTCTAGTGATTAGGTGAACACTTAACCTAAACCTAGAGACTTTGAAGGGTTAATCATAAGATTAGGCCATGTCTTAAGACTTAAGGAATCATCCACCCTATGGCCTAAACCTAATCCATATGCCTTCTCAAATCCAATCCAAATTCAAATCTCAAACCAAACCTCAAATCCAATTCAAATTCCAAACCCTTCTAAGCCCTTTGATTTCATCTTATGGACTTAGCCTTAGCCAAATTCAAATCAATCCTAGTTCATTTGATTTTATCAAATATCAATTCAATCCTTCAATCAATTTATCAAATTCCAATTCAATTCCACCAAAATTCTTCATAAACCTATGATTGAATTCCATAGACTTAGCCAAATCTCCACCCAATTCAACCCAAATTTGATTGATCCTTCATGAATCATTTATATCTTCATTTATATTCACAAATATAAATGAAATATAAACCCAAATGACCGAAACTAAACCAAACTAAATCCAAATCCAACCAAGACCCTTCCTAAGCCATATGGACCTACCTCCTTAAGCTTGGCCAAATCCCATTCAAATCAATCCAAAATCAAGTTTTTCTTTATAAATTAATATTCATTTATATTCACAAATATAAATGAAACCCACATTCTAATGATCAAATCAAACTAAATCTTTCTTACTTAAGCCCTTTTGACCTACCTCCATGAGCTTAGTCAAATTTGCTTTCAAATCACTCCAAACTCAAGTGATTTTCTCATGAATCATTTATATCTTCATTTATATTTCTAAATATAAATGAAATATAAATTCAAATAGCCAAAATCAAATCCAAAATCAAATCAAAACCCAATTCAAGCATTTTAAATCATTTCAATGTACTTAACCAAATCCCACCTAAATCAAGCCAAAACTAATGAATTTTCTCTTGAATCAATCATTCCTTCAATCATTTATCCAAATATAAATGAAACTTACAATCATCAAACCAAACGCAAGTCAACCCAAGTCAAGCCCAAGTTAGCCTTTTTTAACTTGAAAATTCCAAATGAGCCAAAGTCCATTGGACTCCAAATTGATTGCAGTTGAATTTATATTTCAATTATAGACTCATATGTAAGTTCAACTAAACCTTAATCAAACCAAAACCAAGCCAACTAACCCATTTAGGTCCACTTGATCCAAAGTAGCCTAAAGGACCTTTTTGAGCCAAGTTCTAATCCAACCCAAATTAGATTGAACCAAGCCCATCCAAGCCTCATATCATGAACAACAATCACTCTAGGATGATCAATCACCTTGAATTTGGGTCAAACCAAGTCAACACTTAGCCCATATAAAACCCAAACTAGCCAAAACTCATCCTACACCAAATTGATTGAAACCACTAATTCACATCAACCCATAATCAATTTTTGAACATGACTTGACCATCAATTGAGCCAAAACAAACCCAGTTGGCCATTTGACCCAAATTGACCTAAAGACCAAAATAGGTCAAATCATGATCTAACCCAAATTAATTATAACCAATGACATAAGTTCATTCCAAATTCATTATTGAACTTGACCAAAGCTCTAATTTGGTCAATTGAACCCAACTTAGCCCAAATTAAACTAAAAGGTCAAATTGGCAAAAATCTAAATTAAATCCAAATTGATTCAAACCAATGCCTACAATCATTTTTAATTAACCAATTGAACTTGAACCAACAATCCACTCAAGCTAATTTGGCTAATTTGGTCAAATTGGTCAACTTAGCCCATTTGACCTATATGAATCCAAATGAGCCAAAATCAAACCAAGGTCAAATTGATTGAAATCACTTGAACTAAAATACTTCAAATGATCATTTGAACCTAACCCAAGTTTTGGTTTGACCCAATTTGACCAATTGGTCAACCTAACCCAACATAACTCAAATTGAATTCATATGACCAAATTGAGCCAAAACCCATGAAACCAACCCATGACCCATTGGAGGTTGATCAAACCACCCAAACCCATCTTGGGTCTAAAGTCTCAAAGCCAATTCAACCCAAGCCATGTTCATTGGTCAATCCTTCTTACATATTCCACCCATAAATGGTAAAGTCACTCTCCCATCACTTGGCACCTCACTCACCCCATTTGGGGTTTGACCTAACCTCCCAGCCCACCTAGATGGGGACTTACCATGGACCAAAAGGAGGTGAGTTAACTCACCTCCCTTACAAATCGAGCACCACTGGATCCAAGTAAGGAGATAAACCCATATCAAACACTAAGCCACCTCCCAAGCACTCCTCCAACCAAACCGAGCCACATGGAAATGATGGACCACCCACTCAGGCGGTGCCGCCAAAAAAATGGAGATAATCTCATCCACCTCGAAATTGAGGGATACCCCTCAATTCAAATTGGATATTACATTCATTTGATTCGTCTAAGCTCCCAAGAGTGAAACGTAACACCTTAGCACTCCTCAGAGCTTCCCCAAAGCCTCCCCACTTTATAGTTTCTCTTCTCGTGTGTACCTGAAGTAGGAAAGCTCAATCCCAATCCAAACTTCTTCCTCCCTCAACTAAACTTCAATTCCTCTTACACACATATTCCACATACCTCCTCGAAGCTACCCAAGCCATTTCCCAAGCTTCAAATCAACCGAAGCTAGGACTTTGATCACCATCGAGCTTCAAATTGACAGAAGTTGGTACATCAAGCGAACAAGAAGAAATTGGCTTACATGTTTCAACAGGCCTCTGCCTCTACACAAAGTTACATTCTGATCCACTCGATCTTGAGCTCTATGAGGTAATTTCTCAAAACCTTAGAAATAGAAAATTTTTTGTGGAGATTTTGAAGAAAATGCGCATGTGAGCCCATCATAATTGTTGGATCTTCACGAATCCTTTGTGCAAAGGTGTGGGTTGATTTTGGAGTGAATCCGAGCTCGTGTGAGCTCGGATCGAGCGATCCATGGTGGATAGGCTCCATCATTTATCATTCGTAGGAAGAGAGATCATGGGCCATCCATTTCATGTGATTGGAATGAATAGCTATGATCAAATCACTCTAGATCCATCATTTGATCCCTCCTTAATTGCGGGTTTAATCGTGGCTGTCCGATCTTAGATTGGACGACCCACGGTAAAGCCCATCCCGCCGCCATCCGAGTCAGTCGTAGATGTGATAACTTAAATAGCCAATCCTATGCCATGTGAAAGCGCCAGTCCCACGCGGAATGGGATTTAGGCTTAATTAGGTTATTTAATTAATTTTTAAGGCTGAAACTTCTCTAATTCATAACTAATTATATAGAACTCCAAAAAATATAAATGAGGCTCATTTTAAAGGTATTTCAAAGGTGAATCCATTAAAATTATCTTTAATTAATTTTGAGCAGTAATTTTAGCTTAATCAAAGTTTAATTAAAAATTTAATTAACCTAATTACTTCATAATTAATTATCCAATTGGTTTCAAACTTTCTGAGGTTACTTAGGGGGATGATCTCTGCCACCCCATTTCTCTTGAAATTTTTTGGATGCTTAATTAGAGAAATTGATTGATTAAGCCCTAATTTTCTTCTTAACTTAATTAAGGATTAATTAAGCATGGGAACAGTAAATTAACTAATTAATTGGACTCATTTGGCATTGATTAACTGTAGGGAGGTTTAGAGAATGTGATTGGGGAATCTTTCATAATCTTTTTCCTAAATTTTCTTTACTTTTTCATGAGAGATTAATTAGGATTTAATTAACTAATCAATTACTTAATCATCTTAAGTAATGCTTAAAATGGACCTGATTTTTCTTAATTAATTCAGGGTAAGCCTTTAGGTGTTCAATAGCCTAAAGAGGTTTAATAAAATTATGGTTAGCTCACATGTATGAGAAAACTATAAAAGTAATTAAGTAAGTTCCTTAAGCTTAATTAATCAATGATTGTGAGCTAATTGCATTAGGCCTCTTTCATTTCATAGGATCATTGATATTTGCTTTTTAATTCATTTACATATTACATTGGTTCATAATCATTTGATTAATTATCTTAAGGTAACATAGGTAAGGGTTTAATTAATTAATTTAATTCATGCTTTAACTTAATTAATTTATAAAATCAATCTAATTACTTATCATTAAATTTAATTAACTCACACATGTAGAATGAGATTAGGATTATCAAACCTCTTCTCATATTTCTTAAATCAAATCAAACATGAAATTAAAAAATGACATTAAGAAGCTTTAGTTTATTTTAAATGAGTTTATTTAGTATGATTGTCCTTGGGAATTGATTGGATTGAATGGAATCATATGCTTATGTCTATTTATTTCTTTCCAATCATATTAAATGTTGTATGTCACTTGTAGTCATGCATACATCTTTTTCAAAAATCAATTAAATGAAATGATTTTCTTTATGTCAAATTTGCATGATTTAAATTAAAAATATGTGTGGTTATTATCACTATTAAATTAAAATTATTTTCAAAAGTATACAAATCAATTATAATATATGAAGTGATGATAATTATAAATATTCATAAGTTTGCATGTGCCTATAGCTTAGAATATGTGATATGGAGTTCTCTTTCTTTAATCTTCATGGATTTACATAAAGTTTGAATATTAATAAGTGTAGTTCATTTTAAAAGGACACAACATTTATTTGGATTCATTCCTATGTACCTCTATGTTAGAACTTAGATAAAACTTTAGCTCACATGTATAAATCATTCAATTAAATCAAATACAACTTTTGCATGATTTTTCTATTCTTGTAAGTTATTTATACATTTATGTGTATTTAAGAGTAGTGGATATATCTATGACATTTGGGATGCAAAGCTTTAAGTAGCCAAGAGGTCTTTATCCCCGGTTTAATAATGGTGAAGTATCTTAAAACTTTTATATACTTGTATGTGCATTTAGCTAATGAATGAAAATCTTCATTCAATTAAATCAAATACAACTTTTGCATAATTTTTTTTCATTCTTGTAGTTATTTGTACATTCATGTGTATTTAAGAGTAGTGGGTATATCTAGTTTGGATATTCCATGGATGCAATGCTTTAAGTTGCCCCAAGGAGGTCTTTACCTCACTCCCCTGGTTTAACAATGTCGAAGTATCCGCTTAAAATTTGTATATACTTATATGTGCATTTAGCTAATGAATGAAAATCCATTTTTTATTAAGAAAGACATGCATTCATATTTGTTCAAGTGATTGAATTGATTGATCATATGGTTTAAAGTCTTCTTTCTTATGTTCATGTGTATAAACTTACATATGTTTGAATGTAATGGGTATATAGTTTGGACATCATGAGAATACAAGGCTTTAGCTAGCCCTAAGAAGGTCATTTGATTACCTCACTTCCCTGGTTAACAATGACATGTTCCTATTTAATTTCATTCCTATGTATTTTTATATAAGAATTTAGATAGAGCAGTAAATTAAATTGAAAAAATAATTCAATCAAATGAAACATCTAAATTTCAAATGTATATGCTTACATCCATCATTTAAGTGTGCTAAAACATATTATTTGTGTAGGTATACTTAGGATTTAATCACATGCATGTTACATATGATGGAAGGAAATGAATGCACATGTGTCATGTAATAGTAATTCATTCCAATCAATCTTAAGATGTCTCTCTTATTAGATGAGGTCACTTAAGGTGAACCTAAACTTAGGATTAATTTGAAATGTATAATAAGCCATTTACTAAAGAGAACTTATTAATAAACATGCTTTAGAAAGTGGCTTAGGGTAGGGATGAAAGAGAGCAATTTCTTTTCTCTCTTTATAACACTTAGTTACTAAGAGTAGGTCACATGAAATCAATTAAAACACAAATTAAAATATGCAAATCAATTAAAGCACTTGAAGAGAAACCACTCTTTAAATTGAATTCCTTTCACATTTAAAAACATAACCTTAATTCTTAGTTAGGATATATCACATAAGCCTCAATGCACACACTTTAGATTAAGTCACCACTTCTAGCTTTATGTTAGGGTGATGCATGGAGTGATGTAGGTTTGGTTTTATGATGTATTATTTTAGATTAGATGTTAGAGTGTATGTTTCATAGATTAGATGGTAGGCTGTGATTAGCCTAATCATATTTTTTTGTAGAGGATTATGCTTAAGCGGTGCTTAAAATAAATATAAATACTCTCTTTGCAGGTTGCTTAAACCCCTAAGTATAATCCAAGTTAGGACAGGGTGCTAAGTCCAAATTATACATATAACTACTTGGGTTATATGGTGTGTTTAACAAACACTTATTTTGTATGTGTAGTTGGATTTACTCTTCTTATTTTTAATATAATTTGCATTAGAAATTAGGATTAGTGTTATAATAGATGGGATAGTTGTCTAGTCCTGGAGGCCCTGGATGCCTTTGAAGTAAAGCACATCCAAATGAAGAAATGAAGGAGATATGAAGAATGAAAATAAGAAGACCAATAGCATTTATTCATTTATAAATTGTAATTATTCTTTCATATTATAAGGGTAGAGCTTCGGCTACCCATTTCTTCTTTTTAGACAATACGATCAATTTTTTATTCTTTTACGTTAGATTTATAAAATGCTTGGTATTATGTTTGAATTGTGTAATAGAAACAATATGCCTTTTTTTGATTTCTTTATGAATGATTATTTAATGTGTGGTCTGGATCTAATTAGGCTCTTAGAAGAAAAATTAATTTTTCTATCCCAACTACAACTCATAACTAAAGTTTTAAATAATTTATAACCTCACATAAAGCTTAAGCATTAAATCAAGATAATTAAAAGATTTACCAACTCCTTAGTTGATATTGTATGTTTAATATCATGCATTCATATTACTTCACGCTTGCTAAGAGAGGGTTTCCATCCTTGCACGATAGGGAAAGACTTGACCTTGGAGGGTCTCATCTGTGGTGAAAAACACCTCTTTCTCTTTGATTTAGCTCATAATCTCATCTCATCATGCATTTAGACATATAAAAATACTATGATATTTATCAAAATGAAGTGTCAAAATTAAATAAAAATTAAAAATATTTGTATTAGACTAAGTTATTACTCATACCACTCATGTTCTAGTCTCTTAAAGAGTGGGTTTAAGGACTTTAGTTTCTTTCTAAATAAATAACAACCTAACTATCTTGTAAAATCATATGACTTGCCTATATGGTTTTAAAGCGTAGGAGGAGTTAGCTGGCTGCCACTCCAAGCGGTTATAAGTCCAGCAGTTGGGTGATTTACTCTCTCTTGTGGAGGTAAACCATATACCCATCTTCACTTAGATTTAGGTCATGTTTTAGCTCTTACTAAAGCTCCTTAGATTTAGGATTCGAGGTGGTTTTTTTCTTTCGGGCTACAAGCTTAAATCCTCACCTCTTTGGCATTTCCCTAACCTTATGTTGGTAGACCATAAGCCCAAGTAATCTAATGAAATTTCAACTCGAATAAATAATTCTTCTTAATTTAAAATAAATAAACCCCAATTATAGGATATGTTGGAATGCTCAATAGCTTTCTTGTATCATGAGCATTCCCTACTCATTTTCTTTGGTCTCGATAATAAGTCTCTCCTTTCGATCTTTCCCAATTGACTTTCCAAACATAGCCAATTTATTAATAGTCTTATTCTTGAAATCTTTGGAAACAATAATTGCCTATTTTAATTGAGAGTATTCCTAAGGAATTCACTTTCCTTAGGATGTAATTAACTATGGGGGCTTGACCCCATAAGAAACTTTGGAATCCAGTTTAATATAAACTCTGCTTTATTCATCCATATAAAGTAGAAAAATCTGTATATTCAGAAGACCCATCATGCCTTAGAGTCTTTATTAGGACAGGTCCATTGATGTAACTTTCGAGATAGTGCATCATTCCTTAATACCACACCCGATCACTTCAATAAGCATACCTTCAGATTGGTATCCCACCATATACACATATTCAAAAATAAACACCACAAAAGTCATGTCACAAAGTAGTCATAAGCAGGAGATTCTAGAGCGCAAGTTTGACTTTCATATAGGTCAACATTATATGCAATTCTTCTACATGACCTATTTCAACACTACACTGGTCAACATGCTCCAAAATTGCAATCTTGTAGATCTGAAGTCTCCTTTCCTACTCCTCAAGAAGTGCAGATCGCATGAGGAGGAAGAAAAGGAGGAAAAGGAGGGTTATGAGTACGATTATTAGTTTCTCTCTTTTTATTGTGATTTATAATTTATAATTTTCTTTGAATTTAGGAATAATATTCTCATTTTTATTAATTTTTGTGTTATATGCTTGTATGTGATTAACATTGTTGGTTTATCACTCTAGGATTTAATAAAAAAATCAAACATATTCATAAAAAAAATAAAATATGAGTGAGAGCGCCTCAACACTGTAAACTAGTGCCTCAACTGTGAGAAGAATGAAAAACCCAACAACTTAGCTTTGCATGGCTAACCCTGTGGGGCCGCTGTGCTAAGGTGATAGTTTTGTTGCTTAGTAGAAAAATTATTTATGTCCTTACTTGTGCTGGAGAAAGTGTGTCGGTCCTTTAGCAAGATTTTATTAAAATATTCTAAGTAATATTTCCAAGCCAAGTGAGCATGGTGCCATGACAAAATAATGACCAAATACCATGATAAATGAGGGTTATTTCTATTCATAACAGGTGCTAAATTTTATAATAAGCATACTGAGGCATAATGTTAATGCAATTAATAAATTAGAAATTGAGTTTCTTGTGAGATTTTAAGAAAATTTTTTGAAATTTCAGAAGCATTTCACCTTAGCAATGCTATATTTCAAAAATCATAGTGTGAAGCACTCTTCTCACTTGTTCCGGATCTAAGATCGATGGAGGGAAGGGATTTTCATCTCACATTGAACAAAGTTCAACGATGGAGGACTTCTTTTCCTCATTAGATCCAATATCAACAGTGGGATTATGATTTAACATGCTTTAAATGTAAAATGACATAAATATTTTACCTAAAGTGTTTAGAGTATCTCATAACAAGAAAAGATCACCAGGAGCATGTCAGAGTGCAGTGAGAGCAAGAATGTTCAGAGAGAGAAAAGTGAAGAGAGAATAGTGGACTGAACACTACTATTTATAATAGTGTTCATAGTAGTGTTCACAATAACTATTTCCTCTCAATAGCCAGTGTAACGCTTCGGCACCAAGATCACAATGTTGTACCATAATTTTGGTAGATAGCTCTAAGTAGTTATCCTTCTAGAAGGCTAAGGTAGTTCTGTGCCGCCCTTGAACACAGCGCTACGATGTTGTGGATAGAAAAACAAAAAATATTATATATATTTTTATATTTTTAAGTAAACATTAAGGTTTGATTATTTTAATTAAACTCAAATTAACCCAAAATACCCAATACAAATTGGGGATTTTGAGTTTAATAGATTAATCTCACTGAGATGAATTCATAAATCCCTTATTTGCATTTGTGGTTGAGTTTTTTTTTAATAAAATTTTGAATTTTTGAAGAATTTTCAACATTTTAAGTTCAAAATTTCTGAATTTCTTACTTAACCTAGTTAGCACTAACTAGGCAGCCCTTTCTGTGTTTTGAACATGAATTGGTCCACGTGGATCCCACGTCAAGTCGCAGTGTGGATGCAGCTTCGGACAGGATGGTCCAAATTTAATCCACAGTTCCTATTGATTCAAATGAAATCATCCCTCTAGATCGCAACTGTCTGTTCTAAATAAAAAGAATGAACGATGGTAATTTCTTCTCTAAGATCCTGTAGGGCAATCAAGAACCATACATATTTGGGGCTTGATTGCCGACGATATAGATGAAAAAAATGGGAAATTTTTATTGCAAATCAATTTATGGTTTGATCTCACTTGAGATCAAATTCATTTACAAAGGGCCAAACCAAGAAGAGAGATGGCAACATTGAGTCCATACCTCGTTGAAGCCAATGTCTGCATTTGATTTCACATAAAGAGGTTTGAGTTTAGGTTGGTTTAAGTTGGTTCAACTTTTGGATTGGATTAAATGACTCTTTTAGACCTTTTTTGATTGAGATTATATTTAAATTATGTTTATTTATTTATTAAGATTATTTAGGATTTTTTAATTTAGGTGAGCTTTAGGTTTGATTTTGGTTTAGGCTAGTTTGACCCCTTTGACCTAATTGATTCAAATTGAGTCCCTTAGCCTCTTTGTCTATTTTAAGATTTATATTTTAATTCAATTGTGTTTAATTGACAATTTGTAATGGGTTTGATCAATCAATTTTATTTAATTTAAGTTAGATTTTGATTTTAACCTAAATCAACCCATTTTAACCTAAATGGGTTAAGTTAGGTTTAATTGAGTCAAATGATCAATTTGGTTGAACCATGGTGTGTTTGGGTTTCAATCATGTTTTATTAAGTGTTTAAGATAATTTGGAGTAATTTATTTTATTTAATTTGATGTTAATTTTGATTTTGACTCATTTTGATCCAAATTGGCCTCACTTGGGTCCAATGATTGAATTGGTCAAATTAAACCTAATGATGGGTTGAATTATGTTCATTTATGATTTTCTAATGATTTTGGATGTTTGATTTGAATTAATTTGAATTTAGATTTAATTGGGTACATTTGGGTCTATTTAAATTTAATGACCAAATCAACCCACTTGAATACACATTAAATTCAGTTTGTTTAGTTTAAGCCTTTGGAGTGATTTAATTTGGCCAAATTTTGGTCACTTGACTTTTGATTAGGTGGAGCCCACATGGGCTAACTCTAGGTCAAATGACCTATTTGACCACTTTGAACCTCACCTAAATTTATTTTTGAGGTCATTTATGTTTATGCATTGATTCTGTGATTTTGATTGATTTAATTTGATTTTATTTAGATTTAGGTGAGGTTGGGCTTAAATGGGTTAATTAAACCAATTACTTCAATTTAGGTTGAATTGAATTTAGATTTTAATTCAAATGTGTCTGATTTTATTAAATTTTATTAGATTTAGGTTTGTTTTTGATTCACTTAATCTAATTAGGTTAGATCAAGTTCAAGAAGGATTCACTATAATGACTTAGGCTTTCACTTTAGACTGCTAAGCTTGATTTTAATTTCAAATTTAGTTTTGGTTTTAAATTTAGTTTTTGATTTGATTTGTTATTTAATTTTGGTTTGTTCACCTAGTTATTAAGTGCAGTGTCATAGGTGCCTAATTAGGAAGCTCATAATTTAAGATTAAGAATCATAATTACTAAGATTAGGGATTATATCAATCTCATCATAAGATTAATAATCATAATTTAGTGGATATTATATTTCTTTTTTTAACTTCATGAATCTTAGATTAATTCACATCATGTTCCAACTTTATCCTTATGACATTTGTAGTTTTTTGAGAACACAATACAAAAAAAATATGAGCACACAATACAAATCCTAAATCTAGGGAGAACTACCTCTACATTAATCTACTATATTCTAATTCTTAATAGTTAATGTATCTTATTCAATGGTGTAATATTCTATCAACCCTTATTATCTAGCTTTTGTTGGCTAATATATCTATTTCGTATTTGAAGATTAAGTTTTTTATATTCGAGGGGCATTGAAGAAATAAAACAAAATTGATTATTAACTTGCTTTGGTTATCTTTAATAGACTCAATAGGAGGATCCCCTCACTAAAGCAACACATAAATAATTGTTCTTTTTATTATGACTTTCATAGAAGTTGTGGCCATTCTAGTGAATAAAATTCATATTTAAGGAAATGAAATGATAAACTTTATTCTATTAGAATTTTAAAAGTCATTTATAATGTTTATTTCTCTGAAAGGTAATAAAGAAACTAGCTTTCCTAAGTAAATTTTGTATATTATCATTTATAAAACTCCTAAGTATTTTTTTTCTTATATTTTATGTTCACATTAAATATTAATATAGTTTATTATTATAATATATATATATATATATATATATATATATATATAATCATTTTATCTAAAATGTATAGGACATAAACTTCAAAAGATATCTAATATTAAATCTGTTCTTAATTAGAAAAACTTTATGATGGAAAATAATAGATAGAGTCTCCACTCTAAACATTTAAAGGCAAACCATGAATGTATAATACCTCTACACGAGAAGTGGTAAATATAGTCTACAGTTATTCAAAAAATAATAAGTCATATGCTTTAGAAGGTATATGATTTTAACTCATCCAAAAAATCTCAAAAGACATGAGCTCCAAAACATATAAGATTTCAACACATCCAAAATTCTCATAAGGTATGGGCCTTCAAATATAATTCCATGAGCTTTTGGATATGGCCTTTGTTCAAACAATAACAATATGCTAAAATTTTATTAACATATTATACAATCTTGTCTAAATGAACAATTTTTTTTTTCTTTTAAGCCTTTGCACCCATTAAGAATGCAACTCTAGCCATAGCTTTCAACTTCTAATGGTAAAATTAGCCTCTTGACATTAAGAGATGTTGCAATATTGTTCACTTAATTTAAAAACATCACTTCTCTAGTACCAATATTCAATCTTTACTCATACTCAAATCTCACAAATTTTGTGCTATATTTAGCTAAAAATTAAGCTCTATCTTTAACTATACATAAAATATGACACATACTCAGATTAAACTATAGTAATGTTAAAGAAAAATGATAGAAATATATGCTAAGTACATTAACAATTATAAAAATAAAGATTAGCGAATTTTATTTTCAATGATATCAAAATAGTTAGAAACTTAACTTGTTTAAACCCTTAATAAATTTTTCTATGACAATGATGCAATCTAAGAATTTTTTACCAATAACCACAAAAATATTTAAAAATTGCTTAATAAATAATTCTAATTTTTTTGATGAAAAATCTAAACAATAAGAACAAATCTACAAATATCTAGTTTTGACAAATTTATAAATTATAAAAAACTTTTACAAAGTATAAAATCAATAGCAATGAAGAATCAATAATGTTACTATTTTTGAATTTTACAACCTACTCAATAATAGTATTTGACATAAAAATATTTAGAAGATCTCTTGAGATTTTATCCATATTTATACAAAAATTTAAAACAAATTTGATTATAGAAATTCATTAAAGTTAGAAATATCATAATTTCATTATTAGAATGTTCAAAAACATAAATTCTTCCAAAAAAATTAAAATGATGCAATTTCATAATAACAAAAACAAACACATATAAAAAATTATTTAGAAAAAAAAAATCAAGGTGTTACATAGCTTCATTGGAGGAACCATCTTTGTTATCATTAATATATAGTTATGTAACAAACTCATGGTTGGCACTAAATTTTTGAGATAATTGATTTATTTGAAGGAGAAAATCAGAACCATAAAATGTAATAAACAAACCTCTTTGTCTCAAACCTAATCCATCCAAATATGGACAATCAACTTTATTTTTAAGGAAAACTAGAGCTTTATCATAGAAATTGCAATATTACCTTCCACTCATAATTATACCCAGTTGTAGAATTATATTAGGTCTATTTAGAGGGCAACCAAAGCTTCTTTAAGGACAACTATACATTTTTTTTTTTACTCATTGGGGGATATTTATAATTGTGAAGTGTAAGAGGTGCCATATTATTTCTAATTTTTAAAATTTTTTTGTGATGGTTACAAAATTTTAAAATATTTTAATATTTAAAATCTTTTTTTTTTGTATTCTAGATTAAATTTTAACACTTTTAATACCCAATAGAGTGTGTGCAATCAAATTTGAGCACTTTGAAAGCATTTAGAGCTAAAATTATGACTCAATATTGCAAATTTTCAAGAACCAATTTATTTTAGTATGACCCAAAATAATTGACTTTTAAAAATAAGAGAGAAATGGATAAACTATATCACTAGAAAATCCATCCAATCAAGCATAAATCATAATGTAAGTACATGCATAAAAAAAATTTAAGATCACCATTGGGACTATATGAATTCTAATCTAAGTAGAATTATTATTATAATCAAACAAACTTTTTATCGAGAAAAATTTTACAACTCCAAAAGTACCATAATTCAAATCCATGTGATCCTAAATTAGGTACTTCAAAAATATTATTAGAAACTTTATAATACTATTTGAGGGAGTAAAATAATCTCTAAATTTTGATTGGTTATAATCAAAATAAATGTCTTGATAAAAATAATTCAACATACTTAAGATCTCTCAATTTTGATATAATTAAAATAATTAAATGCCTAATAGAGTATTTGAAAATTTTTAACAAAAATAATTAAAATATCAATTTATAAAATTATAAATAACTCTCATTCTTCACAAGAAAGATGCTGAATAATTGAGAGAGCTAACAATCTAAATGTCTTAGAACTTTGCCAACCAATGTTAGTGATCCTCGCTATATAACAATCATCCTAATCCTATCATAATCACCCAACTGTGATAGACTTATAGCATGATGTTATTTTTTCACTGTCATTACTTGATTGTTATCATCTAATTGTCGTTATCATATGACTATCTATCACTAACATCTGCTACTGTCCGCTTATTATTATTTCTCAATAACCTTCTTTGTATAATCAACTTACGCCCCTTGCTTCTCTAATTATTATCACTATACTTGCATGAGGCTTTGCTAATAATCACTATTTTGTAACTCTATTTTCTCTTGTTAGGTGGAACAATGACTTTATATATTTGTACCTATATCGTGGATTATTTTTTTCCTGAAATTTTCAAGTACAAACTCATGTTTCTTGTGAATTTATTTTATATGCGGTGACAAAATTTTCATTTTATTAGCACAAATTTTCGAACACATAATATTTTTTATTTTTAAATTATTTATAATAAAAATGAATATTATTTATTCCTCAAATACCTTAGTTGCTTGCCAAAACTTATAAGCAGAATAAAACTTTCTTAAACGTTGAAATCCAAAGACGCAGATAGTTGAAAAGATAACAAAAGACTCCAAAATTTTTACGAGAAAGAATCCCAAAAAGAGGGGAAAAAAGTCAAGGGGTTTAGCCCAGTAAAAATACTTCACTATATATCTGCTTTGGAGTACAAAGTTTGAATCTTCCCGATAATAGATTACAAAGTTGTATGTGAAATCACTAATGATCGAATCAATTACAAATCACGATGGTAGTTGAATGGTTGTTGGTGGCGGTTGACAATGATAATTCTCGACAATGACTGTCGATGAAACTTCAAAGCTCTCTCTCTCGCTTTCTCCCAAGTTAAACTTCGCATTATTGAACTCATCTCACTGAGTCGTTTAATTTGATTGTATACATACTTTAATTTAATATTTGTGCTTCATTTATAAATTTTAGAGGGATATCATTTACCCCCCTATTTTTAGATGATAAAACTTATTTCATCAAAAAATAAAATCATTTTAACTAAAAATTATTAGGCTTAGTTATTAATATTATATATATATATATATATATATATATATATATATATATATATATATATATATATATATATATATATATATATATATATATATATATATATATATATATATATATATATAAAGTGATAAATTATTTAATTATCAATGAGATTATATACCCAAAATTTTAAAATAAATAACTTCATTTGTATGATAAGATAATTATGATTTTAAATTTGATTAAATTCAATTGTCTTAGAATGAAATACATTGGCCAATGATTGATGATATGTGATTTGTTTTAGAAAAAATTAGAGAGAGATTAAAAGAGGGGAGGCACTCGGCCTCATATTTTATTATTTATTTTTTGTTCTCATTTTATTGTGTGAGAGTGGGAGAGAGAGAGAGAGATGAAAAGACCTCCTTTTTAATGAAGAATATAAATAATGTTTTTTTTAATGAGGAATGTGTAGAATTTTTTTTTTTAGGAATATAAATATTTTTTTGTTAAAAATGATGAATATGAACAGTCTACTTTATTTAAGAAGATAAATAGTTTTTTAGTTTTAAATGAGAAATATGAAGAATTTTTTATTATATAAATATGAATAATTTTCTCTTAAGAAGATGAAAAGTTTTTTTAATGAGGTATATGAAGAGATTTTTAAAATGAGAAATATGAAGAGTTTTATTCATTTTTTATTTTATTATTTTTTATTTTTTTTAAGAATTTGAAGAGTCATTTTTTCTAGTATAAATACCCAAAAGGGTAAGAGAAAACTCGCACCTTTCTTTCTTTTCTTTGGTAGCCTCTCTTACTCGTATAATAGTGTGACCCTCTGAGCTCAGGTTCTCCCGATCTGAGTTTCCAACTAACTGGTTAGGCGGTGCATCCCAGTGACTCAGGTGTTTACTTTCTTCTCTTTAGTAGCCTCCACTAACCTGTATAACGGTGTCGACCCCCTCTCAGCTCTAGTTCTCCCGATCTGGGGTTTCCAACTAACCTGGTTAGGCGTCGCATTGGACTTAGGTGCTTTTGCTTTCTCTTTGATAGCCTCTATATAATGGTGCCGACCCTCTTGCGCTCTAGTTCTCCCGATCTCGGGTTTTCAAGCGATTTGGTTAGATGCATCCAAATTGTGCTTAGAGTTTCTTTTCAAGTCTTGGTTTCTCCCACTATTCCTTATAATGGTGCAAACCTCTCTCGCTCTTGATTCTCCAGATCTGATTTCAACGACTGGCCCATCCAATTCGGTTCGGTGTGATTCCAAACTTGAAAAATAGAATGTATCGTCATAGGTGAGCATCCTTCAACAGATACCCCAATGTCTAAAGATTCTTGAGTAAATCTTGCACAAGATGATGTGCTGCATAAGCATCAAGATGACGAGATCCGATGATGTAACGCCAACTATCAACAGTGATACTTTGATAATATTCTGGAAGAAGTTTCATTTTCCAAATGATTTGGTGGCTATTCCTCATAAAAGATCGCAATGAGCTTATTCTCCTCTATTATGGCACTTATATCTTCTGAAGCTTTTGCCCTCTGAGATTTTTGATGTACGTGTAACTTCTGAGGCTTTTACCTTTTGAGATTTTTGATATACCTGTACCTTATGAGGCTTTCGCACTGAAATTTTTGATGTACTTATACCTTTTGAGGCTTTTGCCTTCTGAGATTTTTAATGTACTTATACCTTCTGAGGCTTTCTTCTTCTGAGATTTTTAATATATCTTCTGAGGCTTTTGCTTTCTAAGGTTTTTGATGTACCTATACCTTCTAAGACTTTTGTTTTATGAAATTTTGATGTACTGCGTTCTTCAAGCTTTTATGACCGAGATTTTGATGTACTGTCTCTCTGAGGCTTTCGCCTTCTGAGATTTTGATGTATCTGTACCTTCTGAGGCTTTCACCCTCTTGAAATTTTGTTGTACTTATACCTTCTAAGACTTTTGCCTACTAACATTTTTGATGTACCTGTACCTTCTGAGGCTTTTGCCTTCTAAGAATTTTAATGAGTGGAGACCCTATCAACCACTTGCTTTTTGGAGTCTTTCTAGTGAGGATTTTGTCCACTACTAGCTTCCCATCGAGGTTTCCTCAGGGGCATGCCTTCCAGGAGAGAAATCCATAAGGAATTTTGATCTATCCGAGGTTATTTATCAGAGTGTTACTCAGTGACATTTAACTTGTGTGGAAGAAGTCGATAGTTTTAACTCTCATCCGAGGTTATTTTGTCAAAGTATGATGTTAACTTGTGTGGAGGAGGTTAAACATTTTGATTCTTTCGAGATTATTTATTAAAGTATTACTCAATGACGTTAACCTGTGTGGAGCAGGTACAAATTTATAACCTATCCGAGATTGTTTCTCGAGTGTTGCTCAGTGACATTTAACCTTGTGGAATAAGTCAATAGTTTTAACTCTCATCTGAGGTTATTTTGTCAAAGTATGACGTTAACCTATGTGGAAAATGTTAAACATTTTGATTCTTTTGAGATTATTTATCAGAGTATTACTCGATTACGTTAACCTATGGTGGAAGAGGTCAAATCAAAATATCTGTTTGAGGCTGTAACCAAAGTTGCTCCTTGATCTTTATCTTATTTTCCATGGGTATGATTAGAGAATCATAATTTGCAAAGCTATCTCTCTAGTTTTTTTTTTTTGTTGAAATTGCTCAACATCATTAACTTGCTTCTATAACTAATAATCAATTAGATAAACAGAATATTGATTTGGGCAATCTTTTGATATTAAGAGTTGCCCCCAGTTTCCAACAAAAGTTGAAAGATCGGAGTTCAATTAATATTCATTCTTCTTATGTGTTCCTCCAGGGTAAGATTTCCTCCACCATATAGATGGTGTTGCTCTGAACATAAAGTCAGATTGTCAACCATTGTGAAAATGTAAATATAATATTTTATATAGACGGGTCAAACTGTTGCGTGCTAGAAAATTTATAGTAGTAGAATAAAACTTCATGTTTTAGCTTCGTTAAAAAATCAAGCATACACACAGATAGTTGAAAAGATAATAAGAGACTCCATAATTTATACGTGAAAAAACCCCAAAAAGAGGAGAAAAAAAAACTACGGGACTTAGCCGAGTAAAAATGCTCCACTATATATCTACTTTGAAGTATAAAGGTTGAATCTTATCGTTAACAGGATTACAATGTTGTATGTGAGAAATCCTAACAATGAGAATTTCAGAATAAGTGACATTTAACCTGTGTGGAATAAGACAATAGTTTTAACTATCATCTGAGGTTATTTTGTCAAAGTATGACGTTAACTTGTGTAGAAAATGTTAAACATTTTGATTCTTTTGAGATTATTTATCAGAGTATTACTCGATTACGTTAACCTATGTGGAAGAGGTCAAATCAAAATATCTGTTTGAGGCTGTAACCAAAGTTGCTCCTTGATCTTTATTTTATTTTCCATGGGTATGATTAGAGAATCATAATTTGCAAAGCTATCTCTCTATTTTCTTTTTGTTGAAATTGCTCAACATCATTAACTTGCTTTTATAACTAATAATCAATTAGATATACAGGATATTGATTTGGGTGATCTTTTGATATTAAGAGTTGCCCACAGTTTCTAACAAAAGTTGAAAGATCGGAGTTCAATTAATATTCATTCTTCTTATGTGTTCCTCCAGGATAAGATTTCCTCCACCATATGGGATTGCTCAACATAAAGTCAGATTGTCAACCATTGTGAAAATGTAAATATAATATTTTCTATAGACGACGTCAAACTGTTGCGTGCTAGAAAACTTATAGTAGTAGAATAAAACTTCATGTTTTAGCTTCGTTGAAAAATCTAGCACGCACACAGATAGTTAAAAAGATAATAAGAGACTCCATAATTTATACGTGAAAAAACCCCAAAAAGAGGAGAAAAAAAAACTATGGGGCTTAGCCGAGTAAAAATGCTCCACTATATATCTACTTTGAAGTATAAAGGTTGAATCTTACCGTTAACGGATTACGTCAGATGTGAGAAATCCTAACAAAGTAATTATAACAACTACGCAATGCAGAATTATGAATGGTTCTCGGCGGCAAATAATGATAATCGACTACGATCAACGATAATGAAAGAGCGAACTTGAACTTCAAAGCTTCTCTCGCTTTCTCCCAAGTTCGCTTATAACATTATTGAACTCATATCACTGAATCGTTTAATTTGATTGTATACATACTTTAATTTAATATTTATGCTTCATTTATAAATTTTAGAGGGATATATCTATCTTTATATCTATAAATATTCTAGACAATTTACAATTTATTTTATAATTTGAATTTAATTATATTGTAACGTGATATATAACTAATAATAACTTTATAAGCATTTACATCTACTTATATCATCTTTATTTAATTCTAAAAGTATTTAAATGCATATAATAATTTTTGAATACTTAAAATTACAATTTAAATTATATTTAAAGTTTGCTAAATAAATCAATTTTTAAATAAATATCAATAATTTTATTCTTTTTTATATTCATATTAGTTTTTCTTCAAATGTACTTTTAATTAATTCATTTATAATTTTATTATTTTTAAGTGATAGGATAATATAATGATATTAATGGATGCCTACTAATTTATTTGATAAAATTTTGAAATTTTTTTAATTTTGATAGTCCAACTTTTTTTTTTTTTTGTACTCACATTTTTAAAATAAAAAAACAAAATAACGTTTAAATTAATTTAAAATTTAACATTTTAAATAAAATATAGTTGAACTTCCGGTACATTTTTACAGCTTTGTCTAAAAATTATCATTTTTATGATTTTATCGACGAAGTAACGTACATCGCCGCCATTTGCGAAGAAATGCTCACGCTTACGAGTTGCGGCTGCTCGTCTGCTTCATTACTTTCCTTATCTACCTTAAATCGAAAGCGTATACCCTCTCATCTTTATGCCCTTCGTCCACCACCTCCTTTCTCAATTCAAAAGTTTGCTTTTTACGCTGTTCACCGTTCCCAATACTTTCTCCACATCGACGGCGATGGATGCGGAGGCGGCGAATGTAAATGTAGAGCAAACGTTAGCCGTGGGAATGTTCCGGTGGAATTGAGCTCTGGAGGAAGAGGGGAAGATGAGGAGGAGAATGATTCGGCAAAGGCGAAAACTTCAGGTACGAGCGCGAGGGGAAGGAGGTTGCTGAGGGTTCGGGAGGAGAAGCGGAAGAGAGAGTACGATCGCATACATAATTATCCAACCTGGGCTAAGTTCGTATCACTCTCATCTCCTCTCTAACCGTACTGTTTCGCGTTATTTGCTGTCTTCGTAAGAAAATAAACATCGAATTTCTTTTTGGTGATGGTTAAGCGTGATGTTGATGGATGCTAACGTTCTTCAGCTGAAGTTGCGGGGTGGGGATTTGATTATAATTATTTTATGTTTTGGTAAGGTGAGTGGAATGGGTGTTAACTTTATAATTTAAAAAAGGAAAAAAAAACGTGAAAGTTGCCTATTAGTTGTTCGATCTAATGCTTCAAAGAAGTTCAATGATCGTAGTGAACCGACTATTGTGTGTTTCTCCATTCCTCATTCTCCTTAAATCCTATGGCTCTTCTTTCTTCACCATTGGTTTCTAGTCGTTGAGCAGTAAGTATATTATCTGCCTAACGTTCTACCTTTCAAACCAGGCCTCAAGATGAAGCTAGGCATATGTTGTCTCATACAGAGGACATACATTTATCAACCAAAGCATTGCTTCTATATAGATTCGGCTTCTTTTTGTTGCCAAAATGGTGTGCGCTTATGGGAACTGGAAAGTGTGTAGTTGATAAATAGCAGAGTCTTAAAAAAAAAATTTCTTCTCTTTGAGTTTAATATAGATGTTTTTATCAGGAGTTTTCCGGTAAAATAGATCATTATTATTTCTTTTTTCCAGACTTTAGATTTTAGGATTCTTTTGAATGCTCTCTTTGCTTCGTATACTGCTTGTAATACATTGATTCAGAGAAGTTGTTTAGATGTGAAATTTGACTGGCTGAAAGTATTTTGACCTCTATCCCCTTCTAAAAGGCAATCTTACTTTTGCTTGGAGAAAATTTTGCATGTTAATTGTGGCGGCTTGTTTTTTTGTCAAGGGACTTATGAATATGAAATCTACATTTAAAGAAATGTATTTTGGTGAAGACTTGAATCAAAGAATTATAGAATGTACTTGGTGGAAATAATTGTGATACATAGCAAACTTATATTTGAGAAATTTGTGTGGGTCTATAAAAAACTTTTATTTATGGGATTATGTTCTTATGCTTTCTAAAGAATTATTTGTGAGCTAATTATACTATTTTGATTATTTGTATTACAAACACAATTTATTTGACTGCTTGAGTTTGCTATTGTGATTTCTTTATTCTATATTCTTTCAGTTAAGAACTGCATACGTGGTGTTGTTGAGATGCATTTCATGGTTTTAGAATATTTGGCAAATGAGTGGTATTCCAATTGAGATAATACATCATGCATAATCAATATGAATGAAGGAAGGACTTCTAATGCTGACACTGAATAGTTGAAAATTGGCTAAAAATAGTGATTGTAATGATTAATAATCTAACAACAACAGTCAACTTGTTAGCTAACAACTGCAATCTAGCAATTAGCATTGACTAATATGAAATATAGTTTTTGAGAGATCAAAGGGTTTCTAATTATAGTGGGTTTAAATCAATTATCAACATTAAGTCATATTTTTATATATTGGTTATAAAGATGCTGTCAAAGGATATTCAAAATATAATGCTTGGGTGTATGTTTTTATAGATGATATAGTTCTAATTAGTGAGATATTTATTAAAATAAATAAAAATTTAGAACAATTGAGAAGACATTTTGAAGATAAAAAAAATTTAAAAGTATTAAAACAAAGATTGCAGATATGGATGTAATTTTAGTCATGATGTTAGCAATTATCACTTATTATTACTACTAGATAAAGTGCTGCATATATGTGATATGTTGAAGTATTTTGAATCTATTTTATTGAGGAGTGAGGCTATAGATGAAGATTTAACTTTTAAAGCTAAAGCTAACCAGTTAAAATGACAAAAAATGTCTTATGAATATTATACTACAAGAGAATATCATGGATGTTTCAAGGTAAATTTAATAAAACTTCTATTAGGTTAGGTATATTGTATGGATCTGAGTGTTGGACAATTAAAAAATTATTAATTGTCAAGTTGAACGTGACAAAAATTGAGAATGTTAAAATGTTTGATTGACAAAATTAAAAAAAAGATAGTTAAAAGTGATTATAATTGACGGATAGTAGGACAACTTCTATTTAAAATAACATAGTAGAGAATAAATTTTGGTTGTTTGGATATGGCACATCATATTTAGAGTTATGATTGACTTCTTGACGTTCTCCTTTTGCAAGAATGTGGCAATGAGGTTGGAGCAAGTTTATGGGGGGTAAAATCCTCTATCCTTGCTGTCCCAAAGCCAATCATACACATAAACTTTCTAATTATTTTTAATGATAAGTTATTTGAAAGAAAGTATTATATATCTATCCGTGTTTCTTTACATTAGAATGAACCTAGCTATTACAATGTCCTATTTACTGCTCCTGATTGCAGAATTTATTGTGGTATTGTTATTATTGCATACTTATCTCATAGTTAAATAATCTTGCAAAGAAAAAAAATATATCATATCATTGATGGTCTTTATTTTTGGCACAAGGATATTGGAAAATGCATGCAAAGATGATGAAGAACTCCGTACAGTTCTTGGGGATAGTGTGGGGAACCCAGAGCTCATGAGGAAAAGGGTGTAATAAAATATATGCTATAAAACTTCTTTGAGATTTATAGTATTTGCTCCTTCTTTCTATAATGGCCTGTATGTTTATTAGATAGAAGAGAGGGTTCGTAAGAAAGGCAGAGACTTTCGCAAGTCAAAAACAGGATCGGTTCTTGCCTTCAAAGTTAGCTTCAGAGAGTGAGATATGATGACTCTGATCTTGGTTATTTATTTTTTTGAATTCAACTGGATTGAATAATTCAGAAGGTGAATGGAATGTGAAATCATGGTTCTTTAGTTCTTTTGTGTGATGCAATGCCAGAGGAGAAAAGCTAATTTTCTTTAGATATACTCAACAAAAAATAATTTCTCAAGAAAAATGATTGTTTAGATGAATGTAGATTACACTATTTTGATTAGGACTATAGGTTCATCTTTTTTTGACTTTGCTAGGCATTATCATCAATCTTTCTTAAACTTTGATATGGATGATTTTGTTTAGTTAATTTTTTGATCTTGTGATGTAAAGGTTTAAAAATGTATTAATATTAATGCATTCACAATGCAATGATATTATATTCTACATATGAAATAATCATATGCCAATTTACTCTCGTTATCATTTTATCTTATTTATTTACTTTTTTCACTTTTTAGACTGTACCATGTTATATGGACTTATTAATGAGGAGTGAGGAGACAACAAAGCTAAAGCACCAACTTTTAAATGATTTGTATGGTAGGTAATGTACTAAGGAACATGATGTAACTAGTTAAGGCTTAAGATACTAGAGACTTTGATCTAGATGTACTAAGGATAGAGATAGTATGATCTTAGTGGATGTAGAAATATTATTTTGTTAAGGAAGATTATTTTTTTATAAGAGTGCAGTGATTACAATCATGATCGTTGTAGAACACTCAAGGTTGATAAAAAAACTTAAATTGATCTTGTTGCTTTGAAGAAGATTTGTAAAAGTAATACCTTTTACTTCAAGTGAGATAACTGACAAAATTTGAAGAGTTGTAGGTAATTTATAATAGGTTGATTAATATATCTTTATTAAAAAATCTTTTAAGACTAAGTGAATCTCAAATGATTGAAAATAATTTCTTGTACCAATCTTAATGTTCAAGTTTGGGATAATTATAGATCTAATGAGTAGTACAACAAGGCTATGAAAAGTGCTTATGAACAACCTAAAGATTACTTTATTGTTGCGAGTCAATTTTATATTTTGCCATGAAACTGTCATAAAGGTGATTTATTGTTGACCTCCATATATATCCCATAACTTGAATCAAGGACATATGGTAAAATTGACGGACTATGGACACGACATTGCATGGGTAGAAGTCAAAGCACTTCGATTGTTATCAAAATCGATTGAGATGTCCTCTAATCACAAAACAGACTGTGTCTATGTATTCGGAATACTAAATTGATTAAGGGATGTCCCTCACATCATTGATGGTCGCTCAATGAAAACGATGGGTACGGTTTAACACATATCGAATTCGGAGGGCCTCGATGACATTCAAATATTTTTCTTTTGTGAAATTGACTTCATCACTGTTGCCAAAACATTAAAATTTATCAAATGAGATCATCTGCAATTAATTCGATCTAGTCTGTGTGAAGGTCGAGCAAATGACTGGGAACACCACGCGATTGGGCTGAAATCGCCTTGATTGGTGTTGAAATCATCCAAACAATCTCCAATTCTGAAATTGACTACACTGTTGTGTTCGGAATATTAAAATTACTTAAAATAAATACCCATGCTACCTAAGCCGCGACACAATTATGAAAGCCAAAATTGGCACTCATTTCGAAGTGACATTGCATAAATTAAGAAAGCAACAATTATTTTTTAGCCTCTCAAAACCCACTTCCATTCAGCAACCCACACCAAATCCTGCCTTGTCAAGGCTCCCATACTTGATACAACGTCCACATCTCCTCTCTATCAAAGTCATGGGTGGCCTGCTTGTCAAACACAGATGAAGAGCTCTCCTACTTCTCTTCTTCGTCATGACCCAGAAAGTTGAAACCACGCCTCCTATCATTTTACTCTCCCACATGAACCTCGTTAGCCAATAGCCTGTAGAGGATCCCTAGCTGAACTCCCCACGCACTCTAGTTCTCTCACCTTTGTCTCCCAGGCCGCATTTTTTATTGTCTCAACCATCAATCCTCAGCACTTCAATTGCATGAGCCAAGTACCCAGATCCATCCCCACCTCTCCTCACTTCCTTTCTCTCTGTCTTTGAGTAGCATGTCAAGTTCAACCCTCATCTTTCCTTGTCTCGTCCAGCCACGAGAAGCAGCCCAAATCGAACTCCCCAACACCTGCACTTCCCTACCTCCAAATTGACCTCCAATCCATGTCCTCACCAACTGCCATGCAAAACCACACCACTGGCCAACCCAGCCAACTCCACATCTCTTCACTTTTTCTCTCTCTTTCTCTCTCTAAATAGAGAGAGATCCATTGATCTCTCTATATCTCTCTAACACTCTAGCTTTCTCTCTAAAAAGACAAAATTAAAGAAAGAGGAAAAGCTCCTCCCCTCTTTGCCTTGTATTTCCTCGAATTCCGCATCATTTGTTGCCTCATTTTGTGTGTCAAAGGTATAAATATAAAATGTCAAAAAGTTTTAAGTGCTCGCACATGTTGTTTCAATATGATAGAGAAACTTGTAAACTAAATACTCCCATTGTTTTAATCTAAAAATCTCTACACACACAAATACACACACACACACACTTATCTCTATATATATATATATATATATATATATATATATATATATATATATATATATATATATATATGAAATTACAAAGAAATGATAGTGTTATCAAAGATCATCACAAATATTGTGCCTACTTAGTCAAAATGAATTGAAAATGAATCAAAATTGAATAAAAGGTTGAATATAGAAGTAAATACCAAGAGGGCTTAACAAGTCATCTATGAATAAGAATAAAACCCTTAATGAGTAAATGAGCTGTGTTAGAATATGAATCAAACCTTTCAGTGAACTCAAGTAATCTCCACCTATAAATAAGCACAAATGCAATTTTTTAAAGAATGCTTGGATTGTGCATGCAAAAGTAGAACTAAACCACACAGGATTGGACAAATTATTTGCAAACATAGATGTGATTTAACAACTCATCATCAAGCATAAACAAAACTTTTCAATGATCAATCAAATCACATTATATGCATCATTGGATGAATTGAAAGATTTCGAAAGGAATGTGAATAAAACCTAAAATGAATCATTTCATATATTTTGAAGCAACCATCCCTTCAACTCAAATGTTTTGAAATACATGCAAACACTTAATGAAATGAATTCATTGCACGCATTCTGAAATGATTTGATATCAAATTCAAGTACTTCGAAACCTATGCGAGCAACAACAACAACAACGAGCCTTTATCCCACTAAGTGGGGTCAGCTATATGAATCCTTCGTCTCCATTGTGTCATATTATGTGTCAAATTCTCATTTAATTCAAGTGTACTAAGGTTATTTTTTATATATCTTAACCAAGTCTTTTTAGGTCTATCTCTACCTTTCTTAACATAAGACAAATCTAATGTATCTACTCTCCCAACTGATCTCGACGGTGACGCTTGGCCAAACCATCTAAGCGTCTTCTAATCTTATCTCCACCGGAGCTATTCCAACTTTTTCCTAACATACTCATTTTGCATTTTATCTTTAAGAGTAAAGCCACTCATCCACATGAGCATCTTCATCTTTGCAACACTTAACTTATTCTTATGTTTCTCTTTTATTGGCCAACATTCTACACCATAAATCATTGCAGGTCTTACCACCATCTTATAAAATTTTCCCTTAAGTTTAAATGGTACTTTTCTATCACACAGCAGGCCAGATGCATTCCTCCACTTCAACCATCCAACTTGAGTTCTATTAATAACATCTCCATCTATTTCACCATCATTTTGAACAATAGAGCCTAAATATCTCAATCACTCTTTTAATGATTTGTTCACGATGTCACAACTAACTTCTATAATTAAAATTACACTCCATATATTCGCTTTAGATTTACTTAAACAAAACCTTTAGACTCTAAGGTTGACCTCCATAATTCAAGTTTGGACTCCTCTAGTCTTATCAACAAAAATGTCATCAACAAAAACCATACACCAAGGTACATCTTCCTATAAATGCCTAGTAAGAGCATCCATATCTAAAGCAAAAAGATAAGGGCTTAAAATTGATCCTTGATGTAATCCAATTGAAATAGGAAAATATTTTATCAATCCTCTTTGTGTTTGGACACAAGTAATAACTCTAGTATACATATCCTTAATGACTTGAATATAACAAATATTAACTCTTTCTTTTCTAGAACTCTCCAAAAAATATCTCTTGAAACTTTATTATAAGCTTTCTCTAAATCAATGAATATCATATGTAGATCCTCCTTACTTTCTCTATACTTCTCCATCAAACCTCTTAACAAATGTATAACATCCATAGTAGATCTACCTGGCATGAAATCAAACTGATTGTGAGAAACTTTTGTATCACATCATAACCAATGCTCAATTATTCTCTCCCATAATTATAATATATGACACATTAACTTAATTCCTCTATAATTTGCACACTCTTCTGCATCATCTTTATTCTTAAATATAGGAACCAACAAATTCTTTGTCCACTCATCTGACATCTTTTGTCTTTAAAATAATATTAAAAAGATTTGTAAGCCAAGAAATTCCTTGATCTCCTAAATATTTTCACACTTCTATTGGAATATCATCAGGTCTTAATGTTTTTTCACATTTCATTTTCTTTAAAGCTTCAGTAACTTCAGATTTATTAATATGACGATAAAAATAAAATTCTCTATTTTTATTTAGGGTATTAAGGTTGCTAAAATCAATTGTAATTTTAGATCCTTTATTGAAAAGTTTATCATAATACCTCATCCAATTATTTTTAATATTCTTTTTTAAGAAAAGCACTTTATGATTTTCATCCTTAATACACCTCACTTGAACTAGATCTTTATTTCTCCTATCTCTTTGGTTGACTAATTTATACATACATCTTTCACCTTCTGTCCCATCTATTGTATCATTAAAGTTAAATTTTTTCATCGTATATTCTTTCTTGAATCTACTGGATCACTTTATATCTTTCCATTCTCCAAATTTTTATCTAAATCATGCTTTATAACAATCTTCCTTTTTTATTTTTTTTCTTTGCACGTTCATCAACTATTTTTATTAAAAGAGGTTTTTTCTTTTGTTTCTTCAAGCACATGTTTTGTAACTTTTTTAATTTTATTTGTTACTTTTTTTCACATAACATCAACTTTCTTATGAACATCCCAAATTCTAAGTTTTTGTAGCTTGTTCTTAAAAATATTTTTATTAGTGTTCTTTAAGTGTCCCTATCTTCTTAGACAATAATTTAATTTATTTTAAATTCTTTCAATCTTTTCATCTTAAAATCTAAAAACAATCGATGTTGGATCTTAAACTTTTACTTTCGAATGGCCTTACAATCTTTATAATCTAAACAATCTATTTTTCTTCCGGAAAATAATCAATCTCATCTCTTAAATCCATTTTATAAGTAATAATATCATCTCTTTTTTAAATAAATTATTAACAACAAATTTAATTTTAATATAGTCTTATCTTTAATTAGTCACCAAATCATCGTTGTGAATCTTTAAAATCTTCTACTTCTTTAAATCTCATCAATTTTTCTTGAGAGGTATTTTTTGTATTAATCCCTCTAATTCATCCCCAAAATTTTTTTTTTTGGCCTACATCACTGAGGAGCATAAACACTTATAACATTGATAATCTTTAGTATCACGATAATCTTTAAAACTATAATTCTATCTCTAAAATTATTATATTTATAACATTATCATTCAAACTTTATCATAATCCTTTTCTGTTATTTAATTCGACTACTTGAATCCAAAGTTTAAAACTTAAACTATCAATCTCTTTTCTCCCCCATTTAGTTTTTGAATATATAAAATATTTATCTTCCTATAATATTTATTAATTCCATTAATTTACTATAATATATTCCAAGTTCCTAACATAATTCTAGTTTAATGAACTAACTTCTTTGCTCACATTCATATAATGTGAGAATCTTTGCTATTTAACTTTAACCGATTCGATCGTGCCTTTCAACCATCTGTCGAGAGATGCCTTACATAATATTTTAAAGGATTCATGTCATGATTATTTCAACAAGTTTTACGTTGGTTGTCAACTGCTTATCACAACCCTCTACTTTTCACATTCGGACTTGGGACCGACAAAGGTAGTGTTAAAATAAATAAGATGCTTGCATGTACTTCAAGATAACTCTATGTTTAAACTCAAATATATCATATTGAAATATATGCAAGAAAATAAAAACTGGCATATATATCAAGGTAACTCTATGTTGAGACATATTACATTGATGTGCATGCAGATAATTTGAAAAGATTGAGGTACGCTTGCATCTCAAGATAAACTTGCACTCAAAATCATCACATCGATATGTGTACCAATAATATAAGAAGGTAGATTTTCTACATCACAAGATATATTTGCATTTGAAATTTTTATGTTAAAATGCATGCAAATGATCCAAAATTTCAAACAAAATGAATTTTGCATACACATTATGAGGCAACCATCAATTTACAATTGATGTCTTAGATTTCATGCAAATAATGAGATAAATTGTCTACATGTATTATGAAATAAAATTAACTCAAGTTTAATACCTTAAGAAGCACGGAAGCACTCTTGAATGACTTATATGCTTTACGAGAAATTTTATAAGTCTAGCCTCAACTGCCTTGAAAATTATGCAAATCCCCTAAATTGCTTGAAAATCAGGGAAATGAAAAAATACATGCTAAATGTTTAGTTCTTGTGTCTGAGGTGTTATACGGGTTAACTTAAAATTAATTTAGATTATCTGCATGGATCCCAACACATATGTTAAATGCTTAATTCTTGTGTCTGAAGATGCTTTGTGGGTTAATTGGGCTAATTTAAAATGAATTTAGATTGTTTGCATGTGCTCCAACAATATAAGGAATGCTCAATTATATGGTCCAAGAATGCTATGCATGCTAAAATTAAAGTTAATCTAAGCCAACTCTTATCTTGGGGATTTAGTACATATAACAAATGATCAATAAATACCTTCATAAAAATATGCTTTCAAAACCAAACTTAAATCTATTAATTATGTATATTTTTGTGTAGATCACTTCACCCATACTATGAAAGTCATAAGTCTTAATTGATTAGTCTGATCTTCCTCTTCTTGAGGACCGAAGTTGACAGGACTAACCACAAAACTAAATAGTCTCTCTTAAAGTGAAAATTCTATTTTATATTTGCATACGTTCATCAATGATATTAATAAAAAAATTTCATATCTAACATGCAAGTCTTCGATTGTAATAGTGAAATATATAATCACATGTGTTAATCATAAGCTCAATCCTCTATGTTTGAGAGTTGACAAGATCTGCAATATGATCAATCTCCTAAAGAATTGAAACTACACATAAGTCATAGTCCTAATCTTTAGTAAGTAAATAAGTAGAATTGACAAGGTCTATCTCGATGATGATCATGTTGATCGTGAATATCAATTGGAGGGATTTTTTTACTATAAAAAATTTTCAAACTTTAATATCAAGCTATCTCAAAATCAAACTCCAATCAATCATAAAATGTTAAAGAAAATTTTAAAGCTAAGAGAAAATTCACTTAAATGAAATTTATTATTTAACAATTTGAAGCAAACTCATTCACCCATTCACATTTATTTATTAGGAGTGATAATTTAAAAAAACTCTTGCTCACAAAAGAGTCAATATTAAATCAAATATATACATGTTTCTGAAACAATCTCTCTAGTAAAGATCGATGCCATAAAGGTAGTGATTACAACTGAATCTTTTGATTGGGTGGTTTGGCCCCTCAATGACCCCACTATTACGATTACGACTGTATCATGTATGTTCACCAATAGCTTTGTCTCTTGAGTTATTAACTATACAGTGCACCTGATATGTCAAGAATCCCCCTGTTGCTAAGGTCAACTTATACCGTTCCCTTTGACAAATATCAACTTAGGTCTACAAGGATTCTTTGGAAGAAGCAATCCATGACTTCTGACAAGGATTTTTCGGTAAGATTGGATCGACTACCTTCGTTGAATAAATAGATTAAGGATAATGACTGCCCGGGATGACGGAATCATGAGATCTTGATCGGGCTCATCATCATTTCTCCCAACATACATTTTAAGTTAAATGATGAATTTTATTAATTTTAAAACTCCATTCGCTGCTATTATACGTTAAGCATTTAGTGACTTAACGGCTAGCCTTAATCAAAAGCCCTCTCTCACCAATGGGAGAGATAATTAATTAATAGGTGCTTGCACCTATAGGAAACCTAGAATTAGATCTAAAGGCATCACAAAATGAGAGTGAAATCTATGAGTAGTATCTTATTCAACAGTTTAATCTGCCTTTTGAAAGTTTGATTGGCACAAATTTATACTCACCGAGAGGTCGGGTGCGAATGTTCAGATACCTCATTTAATTCTTAGGAAATCAATGATTAAGTATATAGAACTATATTAGGAACTTCATATGATTTTTATTTATTTTAAAATGGCAAGATAGAGGATCATTAAAATCAATTTTTGAGGAATTAAGGAAAATGTGTGTCCAATATATGTTGAAGTTATCAAAGATAAGTATGTTATGTAATTTTGATTAATGTTATGAATTGTAAGTCAATCTTGTTGAAAGGTCAAATGATGACCAAGCTTTACAAGTTTACATATTTATGTCTTGTATATAAAAGATGAGAATATAAATGACTATAACTTCTAAAGTTAAAGATAAATTGTTAAAATGGACAAGTGCATCTAGTACACAACCTTTTAAGAGAATATCATGGAGACAAAGTTAAATTTAAAAAAATTACTAGTAGCTTGAGTAAACAATAGTGATTTAGATGCTATTAATAACCAAGTTGAGCGCAAAAAAAAATGAGAATATTAAAATTTTGTAATTGGGATAATTTTTAGAAGAAAAGTGTCTTATACTTAGATTTTCATTATAAAATTAAGTAGGCCATATGAATTTTCAGTATATTTGAAAGTGCATATCATCTTTATGCATTGCTGGCAAACCAACTGTAACTAAACTATAAGTTGTGCAAAAGGTATGGAAAATGAATTTAACTTTATATAATGCACTCAAGACTGATGTATGGGAGCCAGTCTTAAAATAATTGATATAAGACTAATGATGATGAAGAGTGATGTGTGATCCTAGTCAAAATATCTGCTATGCATTCATTAGTGATGTGCATCCATTTTCCATTTTCGTGAGTGCAGCTTTTTCTTTTCATCCTTTCACATCTTTTATACATTTGGCATTACCTATTTCACTTGTCGCTATTGCTATGGATTATATATTCTCATAGTTGTTTGATTTGAATCTAACATGCTTGTTGAACAGAGAAAAAGTTATCTAGCTTTTGATTTTATTTCCATCTTCAGCTTCAATCCCACAGATTCATTTGTATGGTTTGAACTTTATTCTGCTCCATCAGATCGTGATTTAGATCTCCTTGGTAGTGTAAGTAGATAGATTTTTACTGCTTTTTTCTGTGTCCACCATTCCACCTGTTCCGAGTTTCATAGATGCGACTCATGCTTGATGCTTCTGCAGGCAATCCAATCATGGTATGTCATGGGGCGTTTGGGAGCTTTCAACTCTTTAAACTTGCAGGTTACAATATCATTCATCCTTATTCCTTAGTATTGTGTTGGAAACGAGGTTAGCGAAGTTAATCTTGCATTTACTCCTACCATAGCTTTTGTTGACACAACATGTAGGAAAGGTTTATTTAAACATCCATATGTGATGCCTTGATACATATATCTGAGGAATATTTTACAACATCTATAAATGGTGGAAAGAGTTAAGATGGTATCTTAAAATGTCAGAAGTTGTTTGATTATTAGCGGTTTTCAGAAGCAGCAATGAGAAACTAAAATGTTGTACCAAACTTATTTTGTGACAAGTGACTAGTTGTTCTAGGGCGATCGTTTTTTAGGTTTATAGAATTTAAAAATAGGTTGTATGTAACTAAGGATAGTTGGTAATCAAATGAGCAATTAATTTATAAAAAAATACTTGCTTTTAAGTAATGTAAAAATAAATAATTTCTATTGGGACATAAATATTTATTAGAGAGCTTAAAGAAATTTACAAAGTGGGCACTAAGTAGGAACACCCATAATTTTGATGATTTAGATATTATAATAAGCATCAAGGAAGGTGAATAAAATAACTAAGACTAGAGAATGAGATTTTCATGCTTCATTTAAGACCTTAGTTAAGATCTTATCTATAATGGATTTAAAAATATCATCTTGCAAAATTAATAATTAAGAGTTTTGAGGAAGAAATTTTTTTTTTTTTTATGAAATATAGTATTTGAATTAGCTTTGAAGTGTGGGCTCCGAAAAGTCGCCACCCTCTCGTAATGAAGAGAGTGGGTAAAATATCGGTCAAATTTTCTGAAGGTAGATGGAATAGTAGATAAGATACTACTCAAAGGTTTCGTCCTCATTTTGCGAGGACTTTAGATCTGGTTCTAGGTTTCTTATAGGTGCACATAGTTAATTACCCTCCTATCTTGAGAGAAACTTTGATTAAGGATGATATTAAATAGTAGCGTATAATAGCAATGAGTGAAGTTTGAAAATTATGAAATTTATTATTTTAATTTAAAGCTTATGTTTGGGAACGATGGCGCCAATCGATTCCATGGTTCTCATCCATTGTGGTCGTAATTAGTTAAAATGTCGAAGGATCCTTTAATAATATATCATAGTTATCGCGTGGGTATCCTTTAGACTTTCGATTTTTCATAATTTAAATTCTTAAATTTTTGATAATCATTCTATAATTTGAAAACAAAGAAAACAATTTGTCAATGCGTATTTATTTTTATGCCATTTTGGAAAATATGGATAGAGGACAATCATCTTGGTTTAAGATTATTTGAGTATGAAAATAGCCATGTATTTGATCTGACATTAGCTCTTTGTGAGAAAAAATTTTCTTAATTTGTCACACTCGACAAACAGTTGCAGATGGGTGGTTGAATTTTATTTTAAATTTAAATAATTAATTTCATTTAATTTATATATATTTTATTTGAACATATGATTATCTTGTAATTGATTTAGATTTGAATATATAATCATTAATCATTTAAACCTTAATAATGATAGCCTTTTGATCATATATATGTTGTAAAATTTATTCTTTGTCTTTGCTTCCTGCAGAGGATGGTCAATTTCTTGCGTTTATAGTCCTCTAAACCTTATCAACTCTAGTTTGAGTATAGATGATCGGGTTTGAGACTTTACTCTTGGGAGTTTAAACTTGAAAATGTCAATGGATTTATCTTTTGTAATTGACAAAATTAACTTCTCAAATTTTATTAAGTAGAAATTCTTATAATATTATTATTGAATTTTTATGTTTTGTTAACCCGACCCCGGTCCTAAACCCAACCGAGGTCTGTAGGTATCTGTTCGTTCAATTTTGCATATGATTTACATATTTCTTTAAATATTTGATCTAGTGAATACTTTAATACTAACATACATAAATTTAAGGTTTATTTATGCGGCATTAAAATGTCAAAGTTGAAGTAGTTATATTTGGTATGATAAATGTGTCAAATTGCAAACATATGTTTTGATATAAATCATAAATCAAGTGTAACTCGTCTTGTAAAATATGAGAATTTCAACTCATTCAAACATTGTTATAAATCAAGTGAAGTTCTGTTCTATATAAAAAAGTGAGTTTAATTTTCTCAAATATTTGTTGCAAATCAAGTGAGTATCTGATCTTAATGATATAAGTTTGGTTTTTCAAACACTTATCCTAGATCATTTATGTATCTGCACTAGATGATACAAAATATTTATTTACAAATCAAGTTTAGATCAATTTTGAAGGATGTAAGTTTAACCCTTTCTAAGCTTGTCATAAGTCAAGTGTATTTTGGAAGACATACATTCAATTCTTTCAAATACTTGCTAAATATCAAGTGTAGTATTTATCTTATTAGAATTTCAATAAAAAATTTAGAGGCATGTCATTAATCAAGTATGGATTTACATGATAGGATACTATGTAATAAGACATATGCAAGCTTACTTTATTCAAATATTCACATATGCTAGCAAGTATATAATTTTCCATAGCACATGTATACATTCCCAATATTTAACTTGAGAATTACATAAACTCCAAGCTAACAAGAGTAGCATTTCACTTTTGGAAAGCACATAATAACATTCTTCTTTTTAAATGCATGGGCATACATTACGTATCGAAATCAAGAGAGAAAGAGAACATTATTATATGTACATGGGAGCTAGCACATTTAAAATCTTTCATACATATTTTAAACATGAGAATTTTAGCTCTTTCAAAATTGAATATTATGGGCTTAAGCATCTTAAGGGGGAGAAAGGAGAATTTGAAAGTATGCATATGAAGATTAGCCCAATTCCAGCCTTTTGTAAACCTACATATGGGCTTGGGCCCAGCTTTAAATTTAAAAGAGAATTATGAGCTTTAAAGATTTAATGAGATGAAACTCTCTTTCTCTTTTTATAAGCCCATTTATAGGCTTGGGCCTAATGAGCCTCATGAAATAAAGATAATGTGAGTTTAATAATTTCAAGTGGGCAAAACTATTTTTAATAAATTGACTTAAGGAATTCAAGATGGGCTAAGCATGAAACAAAGAGATCATGATATTATTATCCCTCTCTTTCTTCCTTTTTATCATGACACCTCCCTTTTTTATATAATAATTTTCCTTTCTTTTCCTTTTTTTCTTATTTTACATGCATTTCTCCTCTTTTTTTTGTTGTCATGACAGAACCCATGAAGAGGGAGAAAAACTTCTCCTCTTCTCCTCCTCTTTTAATTTTATTGCTCATTTATGGGTAAGTTATGAAAAAAAGGGGAGAAAGATCTAAGACTTAATGAATTTTCCTTCTTATTCCCCATTTTCCTCTCTTTTCTTCTCCTTTTCTTCTTTCATTCATTATTCTCTTTTCTTCTTTTTTTCTTTTCCTTTTTTTTTGTTTGTGTCATGACATAATATGGTTAGGAGAAGGGGAAACTTCTCTTTCTTCTCTTCTTTCTCTCTCTTTTTTTATTTTTTTTTTATTTTTATTTTTAACTTTTTTATTTTTTTCTTGAAATCATACCCATTTCATGAGTAATTTAAGAAAGAAATGACAAAAAAAATTTAAAGGGAATGATGAATTTTTTCTCCCTCTCTTTATCATGCATTTATACATATGTATGTATTTATTTATTTATTTTTAATTTTTGCATGGCATGATGCCGTGAAGAGAAAGGAGAGGAGGAGAAATTCTCCTCTTTAATATCATGCAAAAACCCATAGGAATTAATGGGATGATACAAATCTCATTTATTCATTTTTTGGCATCCATGTCTTAAAATATTTTTGGCTCAATGCAATGAACTTGAATGATATTTTGCTTAGAAAGAAAGCTTAAAATTAAGTTGGATTTTTTTTATAAGTAGGAGAGCACCTCATTTTCATGAGGATTTGCTCCCATTCTCTTCTCAGCTTCTCTCACATTCTCTTTTTAATCAAAAGGTGTTGTGGGCTTAGAAGCATCAATGAGTCCTTACATAACTTGGAATTAAATTCCACCTTCATCTTTATCATCTTGTGAGTTATGATTGACTTAATATTTCCTTTTTTTTGTTAACATTGCCTCATTTGAAATCTTCTGCTTTGTAGAGATACTTTTAGATCCCTCCCTCTTATTTACTTAATGAATTATGCATGATATTTTGAATATTCATATGAGAAGAAAGGAGGAAGGGGGAAAATCCATTATATTTATCATTCAACTCAAACTAAATTACCACTACAAGCAATTACTAAATATTTCAAAATCATGTTGTTTGGAATTCAAATACTTAGCCCAAATCATGTTGATTTTAAAATGTTTTCTTTTCTTTTCTATTTTTTACATGATTTCTATTTTATTAAAAAAATTTGGCGTCATCCTCATAGAGCTACTTTGAGATGGGCCTTCCCAACGCCGAAAGGCGTGCATGGTAGGTGTGTGAGACACCGTGGAAATATTTACCCACCGTCGGAAGGGCATGGGTTTGGATAATATATCATTTCTTCAATTGGAACAATCGCTTAATTTAAAGCGTATTTCTTTGTTGGAACAACGAGCAAATACTTATATCACAAGTTTTTTCGTGCGTTGGAATAATGTGATATACTTAATTTAAATGCATTTGCTGCGTTGAAATAGCGTGAATCTTATATCACAAGTTTTCTCGCCGCATTAGAAATATGAACGGGTACTTATTAGAAAGCATATTTGCTTGCCACGTTGGAAGAATGTGAGTAAGTGCTTATATCACAAATTTTCCCGCCGCATTGGAACAATGTAAACCAATATTTATTACAAAGCATATTTCTTTGCTTCATTGGAACAATATGAACAAGTATTTATATCATAAATTTTCTTGCCGCATTAGAACAATGTGAACGGGTACTTATTACAAAGATTTTTACAAACTTGTATTTGCATGTGCATGTACATATGATTTTCTCATTTACAAGTAGGGTTTGCTTGGCATAATGTGAAATCATCAACTTCATCTATTTCATGTCACACATTAACATAAGATTGGATAGCCTCATGCATAAACATTTACTATATTTTCATTCTTCTCCAAATCAAAAGGAAAGAAAAGGCATCACATATTAGTGACTAAGGTTGAATTGATTTTCATAATGTCATAATGGAATTCTAGAAATTACAAAGTGTCTTGAAATCCATTCCCCTATTTCACATTAGTTTTATAATGAAGTGGTAGGTTAACAATCTTGCTATAACATATGAGGATAACATACTTAAATGAATCACAACATAAGATAAGAGAACCCTAAAATATAAAGAGGATTTTATATTGATGCTAAGCTCATATACGTTTCTCCTTATATTAGTTTTGTATGAACAATAAGAAATTTCAGCAAACTTATGCAAATGATTTAACTTGTAATCAATCAAAGTGTATGTCATACTATTCATCTTAATCAATCAAAAAAAAGATATTTTGGATTGCATGTCAATAAGGTTTTGTTTTCCCTTTCATTTTAAAAGCCTATTGATTTGATAACAAGCATAGTAAGACAAGATAAAAGCAAAGTCTAAGACTCTTCTTATTTCTTATCTTTTCTCTTTTTATAACTTACTTACATGTAACATATGATCACCTTAGGCTCAACAAGGTAGAGAGTAGAAATTTCATATTTAATTAAAAGAGACTTGCATAGTCAATGAGATTCAGATAAAAATCAAATTTGATATGATCAAATGATGCAAAACAATTATTTCAAATCAAATTTTGGTAGGACATAAATCTGAAATCTCATATTTGGCTAAACATATGCTTATATGATAATAAAATTCAAGTAGAACTCAAGCCAAACACTTGCCAAAGAATAGAGATATTCAAAAGGATTTCATTTCATTCTTCTTTCTCTTTTTTTTATTTTACTCACATGAATCACATAATCATGTCAAATCTAATAGAATAGGCATTCGAAATTCAGATTTGACTAAGGAAACACTTCCATGCCAATGAAATCAAATGAAAGCAAAACCATTCATTAACAACTAGTGGCAAGAGACAAACACCATGCATGGGTTTAAAATTTCAGATTTAGCTAAGAAAGATGCTTGCATGGTAATAAAACCAATTAAGAGCAAAGCCTACTATTAGCAAGTAGTGACAAGGAAGTAAACACATATACTAAGCTTATATGCATAGACTTGAAACTTCAGATTTGCTAAGAATGCTTGTTTGTAAAGCATATAGGCTAGTTTTAATACACATAAAACAAACAATCATATTGGATTGTAATAAATGTAAAAATCTGAAATTCCACTTAAACTAAACAATCGTTTGCATAATAGCAAATGATGTAATGATGGAGAGAAGTGAGAACAAGGCAAGACACCTCCATATTAAGCTCAACATCACAAATATTTTAATGAAATAAGGTAGAAGTAAAACTCATTATTAACAATAAGTGTAAGAGAGTCAATGCCATACTAAACTCATATGCATGGGCCTACAACTTCATATTTAGCTAAATAGAAGCTTGCAGGCCAATAAAACAAGTTAAAAGCTAAGTCCTTCATTAGCAAATAATACAAAAGAGCTAATATCATGCTGAGCTCATAACATGGACTTATGATTTCATATTTAACCAAGAGGAATGCTTGCATGTCAATAAAACCCATTAGGGACAAAGCCCCATAGGATAATCAAACACATCAGATTTTGTCAAAAGGGGACAAGAATCTGAAATTTTTCATTAGTTAAACATTCATTTATACGATGATAAGCAATTAAGCAATGAAGGAGGCAAGAATAAAACAAAGTGAACTATCATGCCAACTCAACATCACAAGAATCTAAAATTTTCAGCTAACCTAAAACAATTATTTGCATGATGACAAGTAGCCAAATCTAGGAAGAAATCAAAGCAAGGCTAGACAACCCTACATGAATGATAGTTCTTATACATTCCTCTCTTTATTTTTGTTTGATAAACCAAGGAAACAACATACATTAATTTGAGATTTCAGATTTGATTAAGAGAGCATTTTCATGTTAATGAAATAAGATAAAAGTAAAATTCATCATTAATCAACAAGTGAGAGAGAGTCAATGCTATACTAAACTCCCACACATAGACTTAAAATCTCAAATTTAGCTAAGAGGGACACTTGCATGTTAATAAAACCCATTAAGAATAAAACCCCTCATTAATAAGTAGTGGTAAAGAAGCAAGCTAAACAATCATACTAAGCTAACATGCATAAACCCGCCCTCCTTTTTTTTTGATCTAATAGGAGAATCAATAGCATGATGTCTTTATAGCAAACTGAAAAAAAAAAACTATTTCAGCATATTTCTTTTTGACCAAAAGAGGAATACTAGGTTTTGTCGACATTGGAGATAGGATTCCGATTTTTTTATCTCATGCTACACATTCAAATCAAAATATTATGAAAACCAGATTGCATGAGAAATGAAAGCCAACAGCTCATTTTCCTCATTTCTCAAAATTCAATATTTGGAACAACAAAACATAAGCAAGTATTAAATTTCTACAGCAAAGAATGACTTCTTAACCATCTTAAACGATAGGCCAATCCTTCAAACTCGTTGTTTCCCATGTATTTTGCAACTAACGTAAAGAAAAGAAAATAGTGAAGAGGGAATCATCAAATCATGCCATTCAAGAGAGATCCAAAGCATGAAAATATACAAATGCTTGGATGCAATGTGAAGCTTGGGCCATACCCCAAGCCTCAATTCAAATCACTTCTTAAACATATAAAAGAGACATTCATAAGATCATGCCATCCTAAAGAAGCCAAAAGTCATAAAAATACACAAGTAATCACAAGCAATACGAAGCATTAGGCCATACATCATCCCAAGCTTTAGATCCAAATCTCATCATCACTTTAAGCATGTGGAAGAAGAATCTAACAAGCCATATCATCCAAAGGAAGCCCAAAATGCATGAAAATATGCTTAAGGTTGGATAGAGACACTCTGGATCCTTTCAATGCAAGAGAGGAGGGAGGAAGAGAGGGACGGATGACAAAGGCTTGGTTAGCTGGAGCTCGGGAGGTTCGGTCGGTTGGAGTGGATAGGTGGAACGAGCGAGAAGTCTTGTTTGAGCTCGAGAGGGACGAACGGCAAGAGACCTTCTACGTCACTTGGGACGGACCGGAGTCACACGAGAGAGAGAGAGAGAGAGAGAGAGAGAGAGAGCTTCTTGAGTCAGGAGGATCAAAGCAAACGGAGCTTCGGAGAAAGATTGCATGAATGGGACGGACGTGCTCAATTCAGGTATTAGGGCAACCGCTCGATTCTATTGGATGCCTAAGCGGCAGCCAATGGGATTAATTAGGCGACAAATCCAATTGGAGGGTTAATAGGATCGATTGGTTCTTGGGTGGCGATTAAGCATATTGGGGATTAACAAGTCATTTTAATTGCAATTTAACATATTATCATTTTCGTGCGAAAATTCTTATGAAATTATTTTGTGCGACTAACCCTTAACGATTTGGGTGTCAATTTTAGGTATTTTGCTACGGACGATGATGATGTCGCCCGATCGGTCATTAGCCATGATGATTGAAGTGAAATTATACTTAAATTATGCGACGTCGCGTTCGCATCACTCGACGTTCGCATAGACTTTGCCGAATCGATTCTATAAGGTGTCGTTTGATAGATTTCGATTTTCTGGACAAAACAATTTCACGAACCAGGTCGTTTGGCCGTGTCGGCCTCTATATGCATATGTAATTTCATTTAAATTTGATTTTAATTAATTGATCGGTTATTAATTGATCCGATATTTTTCATTTAATTAATTTTAATATTTTAAACGCAATTATGAAGCCAAATTTTAGATTGAGACTATTTTTTGATTGAATTTGATCGCGATTAGGATATTTCACGTGCAATCCGTTGACGTCACCTCCATTAATTGCAAATTTTGATTTTCTTATGTTTAATTTGATTTGTGGATCACATATGTAGGTCAACATGAAGAAGATTAATATAGTTAAAAATTGAAGTCTAAATCAGATACCTATTCAAATTTGAAGAGATAAGAAATGAGGTAATATAGTCAAATATATTTTTTTTCTAATTAAATTCTAAATATTAAATGATTTTTAAATGATAAAAATATTTGGTACTAATTTTTAAGAACATAAGAGATGCTTAGTTTTTGATAATTAGTGCAATAAAAATGGTCAAATGTTATATTATGAGAAAGATTAATGGAACAAGATTTGAAAAACTCATGTTAGTATAAAACATTAGTTTGGATGTAGGTCTTTTTAGCCATCGATTATTTTTTTATTGGTGCGAGCTATCTATAATTTTGAAAAAAAATATAATCAAGTATTACAAGGATATATTTTACAATCATTAGGGAGAAAATGTATATAGAAATGCCAAATTTATTAAACATGCATGATAGAGTAGTGCTCATCATCAAAATTTGAGGAATGATTGAAGAGTTTCTTGAATCAATCAATAGCATTTAGCTTATGCATTTTTGTATGGTTGTTTATATTCTTATAAATGACATTCAATATGAGATGTTATGATATATGTGGTTCTAATAAGCGAGGCCTCTCCTAAACTTCTAGTACAATAGAAAAAAGTTAGAAAAGATGAGCTTATAATTAATAGAATAAAAAGTTAATATAGCCTATGTAATTTTACAACAACAACAACAACAAGCCTTTATCCCACTATGTGGGGTTGGTTACATGAATCCTTCTTCTCATTGTGTCTATTATGTTTCAAATTCTCATTTATTTCTAATAAATTAAGGCCATATTTTATTCATCTTAATCATTTCTTTTTAGGTCTACCTCTATCTTTCTTAACATAGGGTAAATCTAATATTTCTATTCTCCTAATCGTCATCAGATAGCCGATGTTTTGTGTGGCCTAACCATCTAAGATGACTCTCTCTAATCTTATCTGTCATTGGAGCTACTCCAACCTTTTCCTGAACATACTCATTTTGCATTTTATCTCTAAGAGTAAAGCCACTCATCCATCTGAGCATCCTCATCTCTACAACACTTAACCTAGTCTTATGCTTCTCTTTTACTAGCCAACATTTGCACTATAAATCATTGTAGGTCTTATTATCATCTTATAAAATTTTCTTAAGTCTAAGCAGTACTTTTCTATAACACAACAGGTTAGATGCATTCCTCCAATTCAACCTTTAACTTGAATTCTACTAATAATATCTCCATTTATTTCATCATCATTTTGAACAATAGAGCTTAAATATTTGAAACACTCACTCTTTTTCATGACTTGATCACCCAATGTCACAACACCACTACTAGAACTTCTACAACTAAAATTACACTCCATATATTCAATTTTAGATCCGCTCAAACGAAAACCTTTAGACTCTAAGATTGACCTCCATAATTCAAATTTCTTTTAGACTCCCTCTCTAGTCTTATCAACAAGAAGAATGTCATTAGCAAAAAATATACACTAAGGTACATCTTCCTGGAAATGCTTAGTAATAATATCCATAATTAAAGCAAAAAGATAAGCGCTTGATGTCGATCCTTGATGTAATCCAACTGAAATAGGAAAATATTTTTTCAATCCTCCTTGTGTTTGGACACAAGCAACAACTCTAGTATACATATCCTTAATGACTTGAATATAACCAATATTAACGCCTTTCTTTCTTAGAGCTCTTCAAAGAACATATCTTGAAACTTTATCATAAGCTTTCTCTAAATCAATAAATATCTTATGTAGATTTTCTTTACTTTCTCTATACTTCTCCATCAAACCTCTTAACAAATGTATAACATCCATAGTAGATCTATCTGGCATGAAACCAAACTGATTGTAAGAAGCTTTTATATCACATCGTAACCTATCCTTAATTACTCTCTCTCATAATTTTAATGTATAACACATTAACTTAATTCCTCTATAATTTGTACACTCTTGTGCATCATCTTTATTCTTAAATATATGAACCAACAATATTTTTCTCCACTCATTTGGCATCTTTTTAGTATTTAAAATAACATTAAAAAGATTTTTAAACATTGCACACTTCTATTGGAATATTATTTAGATCATACTATTTTTTTTGCACTTCATTTTCTTTAAAGCTTCTCCAACTTCAAATTTACTAATACGATGATAAAAATAAAATTCTCTATTTTTATTTAGTGTATGAAAGTTGTTAAAATCAAATGTAATTTTAAATCCTTCATTTAAAAGTTTATCAAAATAACTCATTCATCTATTTTCAATCTTTTTCTAAGAAAAATATTTTATGTTTTCCTTCTTAATACACCTCATTTGAACTAGATCTTTACTTCTCATTCTTTGTTTGGATAACTTATATATACATCTTTCACTTTTTTTGGTATTAAATCTATTGTATAAATCACTAAAAGCTAATTTTTTTTGCATCATATATTGCTTTGTTAGAATCTTTACGAGCCACTTTATATCTTTCCCAATTCTTCAAGTTTTTACATTTAAATAAAATTTTATAACAATGCTTCTTATTTATTATTTTTTTTTGCACATATTGACTCCAACTATTTTTATTAAAAGAAGTTTTTTCATTTTGATTCTTGAAGCACATTTTTTGCAACTTGCTTAATTTCACTTATTAATTTTTTTCACATAATATTATCTTCTTAATGAATATCTTAAATTCTAAGCTCCTTTTACTCTTAAAAATATTTTTATTAGTGTTCTTTAACTGCCCCCATCTAATCTTAAGATAATAATTTGATTTATTTTTCATCTTTAATCTTCGTAAAATCTAAGATAAAAACTTTCACTGAATTAATTTTATAATCTTTTAATCTAAATGATCTATTTTCTTATCGAAAATAATCAATCTGTTTTACTGATCCATTCTTATAAGTAATAATATATCATCTTTTAAATAAAATATTAGAATCTAAATCTTTAAAGCAAAATCTAATATTCTTTTTCATTGAACCATCAATAATAAAAATGAGTATATTTAAAAAAGTTAGTAGCTAGATAAGATTGGGAGAGTCAGATTTTTGAATATAAAGATCGTCTTGACTTAGAGAGTATGCATTAGATTTCTTATGTTAAGAAAGGTATAGAACTAACTGGTTAAAATGTATAAAAATGATCTTGATATGATTTAAATGAGAATTTGACACATAATAGACACAATGGAGAAGGATTCATGTACACCCAAGTGGGATTAAGGCTTGTTGTTGTTGTTGTTGTTGTTGTATCAACATGTCTATTTAAATCTTCTCAAATAAACAAATTTTTTTTTCTAGAGGTATTTTCTGTATTAATCCCTCTAAGTCATTCAAAAAATTTCTTTTGAATTTATATCCAAACCTACTTGAGGAACATAAATAAATACTTATAACATTGATAATCTTAGGATAAAAATAATCTTTAAAACTATAATTCTATCTCTAATTGATTAATATTTATAACCTTATCCTTCAAATTTTTATCTATAATCATACCTACATAATTTCTAATTTGACTCGCACCTGAAACCTAAACTATTAGTCTCCTTGGTCTTCTCCCCAACCCATTTAGTTTCTTGAATACATAAAATATTTATTTTCATATGAACTATTATATCTATTAATTCTATTAATTTACCTGTAAGAGTATCTATATTTCAAGTTCTTAACCTAATTCTAGTTTCATGGACTAATTTTTTTGCCTGCATCCGTCCATAATATGGGAACCCTTGCTTATTTAACACTGCACCCAAGCACCGATATAGTGGCCTTTGCACACTTTTCACTGTATTCAGGTCATACAACACGTTAAATCCTTGGGATGCCATAGGATTAATACAATATTTTAAAGAATTCATATCATGATTATTTCGACAAGTTTTAAGTTGGTTGTCAATTGCCAATCACAACTCTTCACTTTTAGTGGCAGAAAAATTAATAATTATGATTTAGTAACGGTGGATGGTGGATGTTATACCTATATGTAACATTTTAAGCATTCTTGATCTGTTACACTAAAACATAAAAATGTGTGTGAGCACGTGTTTTTTTAGAATGAAATTGGGTGATTAAAATGAAAAAAAATAATAATTAGGATTACTTTGACATTAGAGAACATTGTAGAGAGTCGTAGGCATTTATTATAGAATTACTATTTAATCATGTATAATTTCCAAGTTTAGTGCAATAGAAAAAATAAATTTAATACAACTAGGAATGATAGATGGTGACTACATTATAGAGTATGCTAGAGTAACTAATGAAGATTAAATAATGAAAAATTGATTTAGGTGTTTTCGTTAACGTACATCAGAGAAGTGAGGTGAATGATACGTGGTTTATATTTATGAAAAGCTTTAGAACAAATATAGCTTTATTTAAAAAATCTAAAAAAAAAACTTGCCTAAGCTAGATTTACTTTCTTAAGCATTCAACAAGAAAGAATTGAGAAGGAAGATCCATAAGGAATTGGGAAAATATTAATATGGTGATATAATAATGATTAATGAGATATATGATACATGTAGATTATTTCTCTTGTAAAGTATTCTAATCATAATTCCTTCTTTTCTCTCAATTCTACTTCCACTAAGTTGGAGGATGCTCTACTTATTGCTTTATTTGTGGAATTCATGGGTCTATAAAAGACATTGTGCCTAATAAAATCATTTGAGGTAGATTTTTTTTCCTAAAAAATATATATGCAAATTTAATTGGCAAGATGTTAATAATTATGAGCTAACATTGCTAGGTGATCATGTGTAGGTGTGATAGGTATAAGTAACTTGGATCTATTAAACAAAATAATGAGGATATAGTTTTTATTTTTGGGCGGTAAAATAGACAAATATCTTAGGCATTCTATGCAATGAGAGAGTAACAAGGAGGTATCTATATCACTTTTTGTAAAAATGCAATTGGATGGATATGTTATACACATTCAAAAATTGATAATAAATTCATCGATAACCAGGTTAAGTGCCACAAAAACTATATATTAAAATGGATGTGGAAAAAGCAACTATATGAGAGGAGTCATTGGATCTATAGCTGTTGAAGATGAGAAAATGGAAGAAAAACTTAATTGGTTTGGGTATGTTTTATAGGGGTAAAAGATACACCAAAGAGTTGAGTGGATAAATTAATATGAAAGGATTAGAAAGGAAAAAGGGTTAGGCCTTAAGTAACATTAATATAACTTGATATTAAAAAAATTCGGATAAGCACTTCAAGCAAACCTAAACAGAATGAGTTGAGAATAGGGATTCATAAAGCTGATCCCAAATACTTGGGATATGACAATGATTGAAATTGAACATTTGAATATTTTTGGAAGTTCTTGCTCATTTCTCTTTGTTCGGTGTTGCAGTTGGCGAACTCATCAATGGATCATAATCCCTTATATGATGCAGATGTGGCTGCTAGGGTCATGCCTTCTTCTTTCCACCACATAAGCGATGTGGAGTTTCAAGACAACTGGGGTCGGGTTTGGTAAGCTTTGAAAATAAATATTTTTTTTAATTTTTTTGGAGGGCATGCTTTTAGCAAGCTTTGTTTGAAAACTTGTCTTTTGCCTGACTATTCACCTATATGATCTATAGATCCATATTATATGTTTTATTACAGGGTGGACCTCGGTACTACTGATTATTTTGCTGTGGATGTGCTACTCAATTGTCTGACTGTATTGAGCTCAGAGTATCGATTTATTTTTGAATACCTTTCTATAAACGAATTTCATGAATAATTCCAATGATACATCTTGTTGTATGTCTAAGCAACTCTATTATTATCATCATTAGCCTTATCCCAATTGTTTAGACTTAGTTTTAGATTTCTGATTTTCTTTAGATCTTGTTAAATACCATTATGTTTTCAATTTACACGATTCGATTCACTAAGGCTAGATTTATTCTACGCATGCAAGAAGCGCAACTAAGAAAAATTATTTTGAATTTTGAATTATTAAACCTACAAAGATAACACATTGATGCAGTTGTAAGAGGCAAAAGGGATAGAAATGATTAAAAAATACAGCACTCATTTTGAAGGCTGAAGATGTGAAACTAAAAAACTCATATTACCGTCTGCAGAAACCTAATTTTTATTTTAAAAATTTGCTGTGCAACATCCTCAAATGGTGTGTAGTCTCAAGAAAGAGATAATATTTTAATTCTGATGTATGTTTGGTAATCTATACAATGTTAGCCTAATGTAAAACTATACCTTCATTCTGAACCAGTTTTAGTTTGAACTTTCAACTAAATTCAATTCTAGTAGCAGTTTAGACCTTTACATTCATGATGACCATTGATTGTCCCTTTAAACTTAGTGTGGCATAAATGAGCATGTTAAGATGAATGTATGAAAATTAGGAAAGATAAATTAAAGAATGATTATGTTTAAGAGATGGTTGAAGTAGAGCATTAATTGATGATATGATACTTGAAAATAGCCTTAGTTGCAATCACATCCCCATTTGTACAACCTACTGGACATATGTGGAGCAATTGTTAGGTGGTCTTCAGTGTGACTAACGGATCATGTGTTTGAATCACATAAGCAATTTCTTTGCGATGTTGAGATAAGATTGCTTATGTAACCCTCTTTGATGTTTTCGGTCAGAATGGATTAGTGGCAGATTTACTCTGTAACCTTTATACAAAACTGCAAACTCATTCAATTGGGATGCTGTAAAATGGGTTTCTGTCTCACCTTTCTGTAGTTTTGTCATCTCTGCTTAGTACTTGCACCAATAAACCACATGGCAGAACTCTACTATTTGATTCTTCAATACCATCCAGTGTCTTAATGAAACATATACACTATTTGATTCTTTTCTAGCTTTTAACTCAGTACTGTTCAATGTAGTATCTGTTCAGTCTTATATATGCTGTTAGAAAACTAACGGATATTGTTTGGATGAAATAAGCTGAACACAATTTTTTTTGGTTTTTCTGACAATTAGCCTTTTAAAAGAAAACTACTTTCACAGTAAAAATTGTTACCTATAGTGTAGCTTTTATGTAGTTTTAGTTGAAGAAACATTTGAACATAAGATTCACCAAACAAAGCCTTTACAGTTTCTCTTACTATGCTTTGTTTTTGTTAATTTAACTTATGTATTCTTCCCCAAATTAATTGTATGACCATAGCCTTCATTCCTTTGGTAGATACTTGGGTATTCAACAGGTGGTTTTTGGGGGCCGCCGCATGGGTGATTGGGAAGAAGGCATGACGAGCCATGAAGATGGCTACAAATTCTTCAAGATATGAAATGAGATCCTATTGTTCGCAGAAATTTCTGAAAAGGAAAAAGCAGCATTTGAGGCCAAAATGATGTTTAGCTTTGTCTTCTCTCTTGAGAGGCAACTAAAATATGAAGTTTGCAGAGAGAGAGAGAGAGAGAGAGAGAGAGAGAGAGAGAGAGAGAGAGAGCAGTGAGGATACAATATTCACTAAATTTTTGTTTGTAGTTTCAATATGTATATGATTCTGAGTTTGAATCACACTTGACTTGACCATGAGCAATTAAGCATGTTTGAATTTGAGCATAATTCAATGAGGTTAAGTTGAATCGGAATCATATTATTTATTTATTTTTGTTTTTTTTTGGTTTTTGAAAAAGAGATGCTGATTTGAGGAGTTGCTATGAGAAAATTATAAAAAAAATTGGAAGAAAAATAAATTGAGAGTCCATGAATAAAATATTGATTTAAAATTTTTTTAAATTATTTTTTAAATTTTAATATGTATAAGTTTTATATTATTTTTAAAAATTAGCCTTCTTACAGCTGATTAGTTGAGTCAATGGAGGCACAAATATGATTGGTTGACTGTAAGTTTAACTAACAAGCCATATATCAAGACAAACTTGAGCTATAACATAGTAAAACATAGGGACTTGTTCCTGTGGAGAACTTGAATTGAGAATTAAATAAACCTAATTTAGCTCTTTTTATTAGGTTAAGAAATCCCTAGACAAATTTAAGTATTCCTAGATTACTCTTTAATAGACAAATGATGCCATGATGAAAAGATACTAAGTTGTTTTATATGTTTTTTTTAACTTTAATGTTAACAAAAAAAAAAAAAAAGAAAAAAAAAAGAAAAAAAGAGAACTCAATTGAAATAAAGTGACACTACAACAACAATAACAACAACAACAACAACAAGCCTTAATCCCATTGGGTGGGGTCGGCTACATGAATCATTCGTCTCCATTGTGTTCTATTATGTGTCAAATTCTCATTTAAATTAAGTATACTAAGATCATTTTTTATACATTTTAACCAAGTCATTTTAGGTCTACCTCTACCTTTCTTAACATAGCAAATTTAATGCATCTACTCTCCTAATCTGTCATCTGGACTACCGACGCTTTATGTGGCCAAACCATCTAAGGCGACTCCCTAATCTTATCTACCATTGAGCTACTCCAACTTTTTCGAATATACTCATTTTGCATTCTATCTCTAAGAGTAAAGCCACTCATCCACCTAAGCATCCTCATCTCTGTAACACTTAACTTAGTCTTATGCTTCTCTTTTATTGGCCAACATTCTGCACTATAAGTCATTGCAGGTCTTGCCACCATCTTATAAAATTTTTTCTTAAGTTTAAGTGAAACTTTTCTATCACATAATAGGCCAGATGCATTCCTCCACTTCAACCATCCAACTTGAATCTACTAATAACATCTCCATCTATTTCACCATCATTTTGAACAATAGAGCCTAAATATCTGAAACGCTCACTCTTATTAATGACTTGATCACCTAATGTCACAACACTACCACTAGAACTTCTACAATTGAATAAAGTGACACTAATGCAAAATTTAAAAATATTAAATAAAAGTGGATCAGTTTTCCTAAATCTTTAATAACATAATTCTAAACATTTAAACAATTGATAATAATAAATCATGAAATTACAATTTAATGATAAACAAATAAGTATGCATTAAGTAATATTTTTAAGCTACATTCAAGGATTGGTTTATGATTTCTTGATATAATCAAATGCTCATATTATTAAATCCTCTAGTAATTAAAGTTGAGTGTTAAAAGTGATCAAAAACTTTGATTGTGATTATGAATGAAAAAAATGACAATGAATTGTATTTAGTAATGAAAAAAATAATAACTCGACCAATAGATGCTTTATATGTAAGTGAGGTAAACACTATAAGACTTTGGCACCTTCTACTAAGTCATATTTATCAGAAGAGTTTGAATGTTTTCCGTGATAGGGAGAGTTTGGCAAATATAATATAGAAAGATTGATTTGTATGAGCATTGTCTTTATGAAATATGTTAAGATTGGGTTCAACATAGGAAAATACATTGCGAGAGGGATTGATGATTATGTACATTATGATATTTGGAGAGTTATTACAATTATAAATTTTAGTGGATGAGGATACTTTATCTCCTTCAAAGAAAATTTCTTCAAAAAAAGTTTAGGTCTATATTTTAAAATATGAGACCATAGCTTTTAAGATCTTAAGTAGTGAAGAATTTTCTTGAGAGTCAATATAGGAAGAAAACTAAGTGATTGCGAACATATAATGGGTAGTAAGTCTATTGAGTTTTATAAAGATAATGGGATTGCTTGACATATGTTATTTAGATCAACTCCACACCGGATAGATTATTTTAAAAGGATGAATATAACTTTGTTAGGAATGATCGAATGCATGTTTTTGTTTGCAAAAATGGAAAGATGCCATAGGGTGAAGTAATTAATACTAGTTGTTAGTTAGTTGAAGTTCATTTATGACTCTTAGCCTCAAACCTCTTGAGGAAGTTTAGATAGTGAAAAAGATAGGCCATTTAATCAAAGAGTTTTTAAATGTCATATTAATATTCACATGAATTAAGAAAAAATAGAGCTAAGATCCAAGATGTGTTAATTTTTAGAATATTCAAGAGGGTCAAAGAATATAAATGTTAACTAATGAAAAATGTTCCAATTATATTATTTGAGTAGAAAATGATGATTAGGTAGGCTATATAAAAGGATAAAAATCATAATTAACCTTGAGAATGTAATGAAATTGTGAATAGGTAGCACAATAGTAATAGTAATCTAGTCAACAAAATTTATACAATGATGCTATCATTGTTGCCACTATTATTAATCATTTCGAAGCAATGCACATCCTAATTGACACAGGAATCTCCATATATGTGCTATTCTTTGATCTTGCCAAGCGAACAAGATTCTCAACCTAGCATATGGATTGCTCATTGAGTTCTTGGGGGAAAGATGGTGGCCAAAAGGATTCACCACTTAATCAAGAAGAAGATCCATCTCTTCTTGAAAAGCAAATAGATTTTCTAAACTGCATCTTCTGGCAACCGTTGCTCAATAATTTTCAAGATATACCTTTTATTAGGCACATGGCACTAAAGTTCCTATCTAGAGGAATTGTGGTAACGGTATGAGGAAACATCATGCAAGAGAGATTGTGCTATCTCAATTTTATACGTGATAAACCCTGAGTAAAATCAAAAAGAGTCAAAGTCGACACTGTCATGGAGAAACTTGATTGGAAGAAGCTACACATAAGCTCCAAAATTAAAGGTACATTCAAAACTTAATTTATTCTTGCGTAAAAATTTAGATGCCTTTTTTGGTATATCTCAGAGATTCTAGGAGTAGATCCAAATGTCATATGTCATAAACTCAACACATTATCTTATAATCTTCTCATTAAGCAAAAGACAAAAAAGGATTCTCACAAGAGATAGACATAACGATCAAAGAAGAAACAACGTGACTACTAAAGACATGGTTCATTTGGGAAGTCCAATATCCTCAGTAGATTTCCAATGTCATCATGTTAAAAAATGCTAGCGGCCAGTGGAGGATGTATGTTGATTTTAAGAAAAAAATGATGCATTTCCTAAGGGCTCGTATCCATTTCCAAACATTAATGCCATCGTGGATGCCTCGGTGGGATACCAATACCTCAATTTCTTGGATGCTTTCGCCAGATACCACCAAATAAAGATGCACCTAGATAATAAAAAATAGACATCAATTATCACCATCAAAGAAACTTTTTGCTACACCGTGAAGCCTTTCGGTCTTGAAAAAGTAGACACGACCAAAAGCCACAATGAGGAACAATACTTATATGATCTCAAGAAGACCTTCAACTCTCTAAGAGCATACAACATGAAGTTGAACCCTAAGAAATGCTTATTTGGTGCCCACGAAGGAAGGTTTCTCAATCACATAATATTTCTTGATGACATCGAGGAAAATTTAAAAAGAATTCCATGTTATACACAACATATACAAACGTTAAGAAGGTATGATACTCGTAGGGAAGCTCACAAGCATAAGTAGATTTATCTCTAAGTCTGGAAGATGAATGTGCCACTCTTTAAAGTCCTTAAAAAAGGATCTCAGTTTACTTGGGACGATAATTGTCATAAGTATTTTTTTTGTCTTTGAAGCAATAATTCTCTATTGTACCAATCCTCAATAGTCCTTTGACTGGGGAGACATTTTTCTTATAACTTATAGTCAATCACAATCTAGTTAGTTCGGTTCTCTTATGAAAGGAAGAGAAAAAATAACATCTCATCTACTATTACAATAAGGTCCTCACCGTAGACAAAGTGAGATATTCCAATATGGAGTAGCAAGTGTTTTCTCTTGTAAATATAACATGATGGTTGAAACCTTACTTCCAAGCACACAAGGACTCCAATATTTGCACCCTACTCCAAAAACTCAACTTCACCAAAAGAATGATGAGATGGTTAATTGAAATCTTAGGATATGATATTGAGTTCATCGTAAGGAGCTTTATAAAAGCCCAAGTCATCTCTAACTTCTTGGCTGATTTTTTAGATGGAGGTAAGAAGCAAAAAGTTGAAGATGGATAAAGAAACACTATGAACAATCTTTCTAGATGGAGCTTCAGGAGAGGGAAACCTAGGAGCTGGGATTGTCCTTAGAATCCCAAAAGGATTAGTGCTAAAATCAAGCATAAATTTCTTATTTAACCTAAGTAATTATCAAGCAGAGTATGAGGCACTTCTCACCAATTTTGATTAGCTAATCTAGTCAGAGCTAAGACATTGGTGACTTGCTGTGATTCATGATTGGTCGTAACCAAGTCAAAGGAACATATTAGACCAAGGACAACTTATTGAAGAAGTATCGAATCAGAGTTCTAGTAGAGATTGAAAAACTCAAAAATTTTAACATCTAACATGTGCACCAAGAAGAAAATTAGAATGCCAATGTTTTCTCAAAGTTAGGTGATCCACTAGTGTCCTCATCCAAGACTTGGCGAGGTCAACCATAGAGGAGCAAGAAAAGACAACTGTGGTAGAAGGATAGACTTGCTGATATGATCTTATCCTTAATTATTTACGTACAAAACTTCTGTCTCACAAAAAGAAAGAAGTTCTATCTTTGAACTGCAAAGCACCTCGATAGTTTACATATGGAAACACTCTTTGTCAAAAATTATATTATGGAATAAGCCTTCATTATCTAAACAAAAGAGAAACCTGAGACATATTGGAGAAAATCCACTATAGTGGATTCGAAAATTATTCTACAGCGAAGAACTTAGCAAGAAAGATCCTTCAACAATGGTATTATTACCTTACTATTTGTCAGAGTACGTAAAAAATTATTGAGAATGCTAGGTTCATAGATGCGACGTCAAGCTCCCTGAATAACCAATGTCACCCATCTAGCTCGTTGTTATTAAGCACACTTAGATTAAGGTGATAGTTTCTTTAATAGGTAGATGTGCATTAGATTCAGAACATATGGATGTAAAAAAAGCTTTAATGCATGGATAACTAGTGGAGGTTATGAGTATGAGTCAAGTAGCGGGGTACATTAAATTTGGTTAAGATAATAAACTTTTCTTCTTAAAAAAAAATTCTTTGTATGGGTTAAATCAATCCCTATAATAATGATTTAGAAAATTTAATTCATTTATGATTAAAAATTTATACAAGAGAAGTGGTTTTAATATGCACATTTATTTTAAGAGATTTTCTTAAGAAGATTGTTACCTATCTACTTATGCATATTGATGATATGCTCATATCTAATAATAGTAAAATAAAAATAACAATATTAAAAGTTAAGATTAAAGATCATAATGCATAGAGACAAAAAACATATTATATGTATCTTAGAGAAAGTACATTCAGAAGATTCTAAAGAAACTTATAATGGGCACTGCTAAATTATTTTCATCTCATTTAGAGATTTATTTATGCACATTATTGAGAAGATTAATATATCATGTAAAAATCAAAATATAGCATATATATGATATCTGATATGTTGATACCATATATTAAATATAAAGAGTTGCTTCCAATTTATGGATTCTAATTATACAAGAAATTTGGGCAAATGTAGATCATTTAATACTTGTGCCTTCTTATTATCTAGTAATGTCGTGAGCCGGAAAGAAACTCTTGAATTTGTTTTAGCTCTATTAACCATTGAAGAAAAATATATGGCTATTATTAAGGTTTTAAATGATAGCATAATAATGTAGGTTTATTAAAAAAGCCTTGAGGATAATAAAATAAATAATAAAATTTAGTGTAATAGTAAGAGAGTAATTCAATTCCAATGAAAATTCAAGTGTTTCATGAAAGAACAAAGTATATTAATACAAGATTATATTTATCTGAAATGTTCATGCTCAATGTACTATGGATGTCAAAAAATTGCATATTCTATAGATATGTTGACAAGATAGTGCTTAGAATCAAATTCTAGCAATATTGGACTGTGCTTCAATTAAATAAACATTTAAATAAGTGTTAAGGGAAAGAGGGGCATTTAATGTGAAAGACTTTAATTCATGGTGGAGATTGTTAAAAGTATTTTAAAATAAGCCTTGGCCTTAATTAATTTATTAAGCTATATAAATTCTTGAAGCCATTTATATACCCTGTCTTTATTCAAGTTAACTAACATATTTTATGTAACTTTGTGTGTAGGAATTTTATATTATATTTTCTTTTTAGATGCCAAATCAAATCAATATCAAAGACATAAAAAATAAAATCCAAGAATAGTGAGTTAGAAAAAAATGAAGAAAGCTATCAAGCAAAGAAACAAAAGGCAAAATTGAATGGAAGAGATTAGGAGAACAAAGAAGAAAATTGGAAGGCTTCCTAGGTAGATTTTGAGATAAACTTTGTCATCATTGATCATAGAGATAGAAGATGAAAAATATTTTTTTTGGCTATTTGAATTGAGAGATACGTGAGAATGGGATTTAGATGCATCAACTACAAAAATTAGAGGACAAGAATATAACTCTTCAAGGTCATCTTCAATAGAAAATCAAAAGTGATTTAGGTATGATCATCCCACGATTTCTTCATTCATGTTAAATTATTTTAAGAATATTTGTGTTTCTATGATTTACAAAAAAACAAAAGGAATATATAAATTGATCATATGAAGTGAAGGGCTTGCACAATTATAGGGAGGTTTTGTGAAATAATTAAAAGCTAAATCCCAAGTTCTCCCATAGATGTTGGCATTCCCATGCTAAAAAATGCAAATCTTATTGATTTTGTTCTTTTGCTTTATTTTTACTATTCTTTCTTAATATTTATAGTTGCTTAAATAAAAATATTTAATATTTCTTATTTGATAGTTTTTAGTTTACAATTATCATTAGTTGTGGTTGATCTCAAGCTCTACATATGTATTATTAGTTGAGAAATATTATAAAATACATTTTATTATTTAAATAGTTTACTATTTTGTATAAATGGTTTAGTTTCAAATTAATTTCCAAAATAGATTATCATAATCCTTAAAGAATGTGAATCTAAATTTGCTTTGAATCATTTTAGTATTCAATTCTTTCATGTACTAAAATATGTATACTCTTTGTACTCTAATATAGCAAAATGTTTATTTGCTGGCTAGATTATTATTCAATCTATTAATGGGTTTAATTTTTCTAGTGTAAAGCTTTATATAATTTAAATTTAAGGATTTTTCTATAAAAGTGATTACTGATTTGAAAAAATAATTTTTAGGTCTTAGGTAAATTTAATTACCAATTCACATATATAATACATATATAAAATCATAAACTCAAGATTTTTTGGTTGAAAATCTAAGCTCCCAACACCTAGTTAAAATGAGATATTGGAAATTGCATAAATTACATTTCAATATTGATATATCATTGAAAAGTCCATCCCTTCAAGCACAAATTTTGATGTCCATATTGTATACCCAAAGCAACGGGTAAGCCTAAATGAGTCTATAAGTCAAAATAAGGACACTCCCATGAAGGGTACTCAACAACTTAGAATAAGAACACTCACTAGAAGGAAAACTTTGTGAGAGAAGAAACAATCAACCCAGGGAGCTAAGAACTCGAAGCGCAATAACCCAAAAGGAAGAGCTAATTCTACTCGATGACATCTAGTGACCAGGTTGATGGACAAACGTGGTTACTCTCTTTCACCTCATCCTCACCCTCGTGAATCTTACTCACCGCCATCAGCTTAGGCAGAAATTTTTTGTATTAAACTTACTTTATATGATCTTTCTATGTATGATTATCCCTTTATGTTATAAAATGGGTATTTCATTCTTATAAGGGGACTTTTTAGCTCTGACTCCAAACCCTTGTACTCTATACCGATTGAGTATGATGTCCAAAGCCAAAAAGTGCTAACAATATAGAAAATGGGAGACGGTGAGTGGATGCAAACAAACTCTAAAGATATTGAAGATACATTAGTCATGCTCAAAAAACTCCAAGTTGAGGCATCATTAAGGCAAGAAGAAATAAAAAGGTGAATTGCCAAGTATTACAACTGATACTTGGAAGAGAAGTATTTCAAAAGCAGTGATCTCATGGTGAAGAAAGTAAATGCTATCGCTCAATAGAATGTCTTGGGCAAGCTCACACACAATTGGGACATGCCTTTCATAATCAAAGAGTAAGTCAATCTTAGGGCTTACCAACTACAATCCTATTATGGTGATGACATATTGAGAGCATGGAACATCAGGGACCTGAAGAAGTTCTATTCTTTAGGGAAATTTCTATCATTTGTACCCATTTAATTGAGTTCAAGTATCATGTATCTTTTCATTTTCAATAATAAAGTTTCATGTATTTTTCTCCTTAAACTAGTTCATTGATAGGATCATAATGGTTTCTAAGGAAGCCCACTCAAACAACGAAAGTGAGACATATACTTGAGGATCTGCGTGATGACTCAAGATACTTGGCGAGTCATGTTTGGCCTAAGAGATGTCCCACTTGGTGAGCAATGAAAGCCCGAGTACTTATTGTGACACTGATGGCCCAAGAAAAATTATTATCAAGAGCTAAGTGGTGACTTAGGATACTTAGTGCACCATTTTTGGCTCAATGAATCATCCCATTCAATGAGTGGCAAAAGCTTGAGTACGAGACTAGAACACTTTGTGTGCTAATCTTGGCCCGAGAAGAGTAGTCTAACCTCCCATTCTCAAAGCTTAGTGTAAGACTTGCATCCCATGAGATTGGCAACTAAAACTAAAAAAGACCAACTCTCTGTATTGTTGGCAACTATAGTGTAAAATCGACACCCCGTGAGGTCGATAACTAAAGCTAAAAAAGACCAACATTCGTGTGGTTGGCGACTATAGTATAAAATTGACACCTTGTAAGGTCGATAACTAAAGCTAAGAAAAAACTAATACTATGTGTAGTTGGTGACTACAGTGTTAGGCTGATACCCCATGTGGTCAGCAACAAAAACTAAAAAGGACTAACACTTCGTGTGGTTGGAGACTATAGTGTAAGACCAACACATCATGAGGTCAATAAAAAAAAAAGATCAACACTTCATGTGGTTGGCGACTGCAGTGTAAGACTGACACCCTGTGAGGTTAGCAACTAAAACTAAAATTTACTAACTCTCATTGTCAGAAACTAAAGGACCAACACCCCGTACGTTTAACCACTATGGAGTAAGGTTGATATCCATGAAGTCAACAACAAAGAAAGGATTAATTTTCCTTATCAACAAGTCAAGGCTAACCCTTAAAAAGGATGGGTGACTAGCAAAGAATGCAAACATAAAGCATTCAGACCTAAACAAAGCTATATGCGAGTAAGCATAAACTCTTGATATTAAGACAATCGCTTGAGGAAATACCCTCTATGTTAATGATTCAAAATATTCTTAAGTTATGAACCAATTCATTCAAGCAAATAACCATCACACTAGCGAGCTTACAATAGATAGTCATGACTCTCCCATGGTTAGCACCATGATTAGTTGCTACTCACACATTGATAAACAAGCATATGCAAGCTCACCACGCCAAAGTGACTAATAAGAGATTAATCTAGTGTTCAGTGACTTAAATAATCTAAGTTAAATGTAAGAGCCATTCACACATCAACCCATGAATATTGGTTCATCCATTCACAAGTACTGAATAAAAAAATAACTTAATTCATCACCCAAATAAGTATGTTCAATTGAAAATGTATTTATAACATTCATTTTGAAATGCTTTTTTACTATTAAGCGAGCAAGATCTGCTCACCACAAAAAAAATTTAGTTACAAAGATGGAGAAAGAAGATAACAATTCAAACTCACCTCAATCTTCATCGTTCGAGTTAGAAAGCGTGAGTAGATTAGAGAAGTCCAAGAACTTAGCATGCAGATGACCATGTTTTACCATTTTGGCAATGATAAAGTCAACGCCATCCTTAAACTTTTATCGTAGGATCTCTTGGTACCTGTCATAGTTGAGAAACTCAGTGAAATCAGCTTCTCTTCTCTAAAACTCTTTAGTTTGACGAGAGAGCTCCTCCTCTAACTCTCTCTTTGCCTCGGAGTTGTTTAACTCAAGATTTCCTCTCTTCTCCTTCTTCTTCCTGAAGGTGGTCCCTATCCTGGGCTTCAAGTGGCCGATTTTTATTTTTTTCGTGCTAGTTGAGTCCCACTTATGAAGGCCTCCTTCCTCTTCCTATGAAACTTGTGCGATACCTCCCAAGTAGACTACCATGCTATCGCCTGAGCAATCATGCCAACATCTGAAGGCAAGAAATTAGGAGGTCATCTTAGAGCTCGTTGAGGTCATGGGAGAAGATGGAAGAGCCCAACTCGTAGGTGTCTGTTGACCTCACTTTTGGTGAGGTTGACAATCACCTCCCTAGACCTAGGATCCAATCTAGGCACTAAGGCTTTCTTAGAACTGAAACACACTTAGTGGCTAGGTGAACACCATTCTCCAAGCCTAAAAGACTTATGAACATTCAACACTAGGGTTAGACTGTGACTTAAGCTAGGTGGAACCTATCCAAGACACAAAACCAATCAAACCCAGCTCAATCCTACATGACAAATCAATTGATTACAAATCGAACTTGAGCTAAGGCCAATTGATTTCAAACCCAATTTAGCCTAATCTAGATTAATTTGGCAAATTGGGTAAGTTGACCCAATATGACCCATTTGGGCTTAAAGATGGATAAACCCAAAATTAGTCAAATCCATTTGAAATTGAACTTTCCTAAACCCCCCTAAACCTCAATTGAACTTGATTGAAGTCCAATTACATCCCAATCAACTCAATTGACCCACTTAGCCCAATTTAGCTTAAGTTGGCATAAAGACCCAATTTGAGTCAAAACTCAATTCAATCAAAGTAGGACCAAATCAAAGTTGACAATAAACTCTAATTTAATGATTGATCATATTCCAACCTTCAATTGATTCCAATTGACCTAATGAAGCTAATTGACTTACTTGACCCAATTTGACCTAAAAGTCTAAATTGAGTCAAACTTTGGTTCAACCCAAATTAGATAAAATCAATCACTTCAATCACTTTCAAAATGATTATTGATCATGACCAATAACTCAATTACAAAAATTGCACCCAAGTGAGCCAACTTGGCCCTTTGACCTAAATTGACCAAAAGAGTTAAATTGAGCTAAAACTTGATCCAAATCAAATTGGATTAAACCAATACCTATAGTCTTCCCTAAATTGAAGATTAAACCAAAATAGGAAGGTATAACCCCTCCTTTTGGTCTAAGCAGTCACCTTAACATGCCTTGAGCTCACACATGTTGATTAGACATGACCTAATGCTGTTGGGCTTAGCCATTGACCAAGGAGAAGTCACTCTCTCCTTGACCAAACATTGGTTCAGCCACCATGCCTTCTCCCTCTTACCAATGGCCACTAAACTCCTCTAGACACTTGGGGATGTCCACCTAAGTAGTCTCATGCCATTTTTAAGAATCCTCATTGCCCAGCCAACTGTCATGGCCTGAACCAACCTCTTTGGTTGTTTCACTTGGAAGGAGAGTATACATCTCCTCCCCCATTCAAACTCAACAGAAACCTTCCTCATGACCCCAAATCCAGTCATCCAAGTTCCCCGAGCTCCTTGAGCACTCGACCATCAATGAGACTAACTCTTCCCTCAGCCCAAACATACCAGATACACATCTCCACCAAATCAATGTTGAACCTAAATTAACTCTGCCCACACCTTTCCTTAGCTCCGATGAGTCAAAATGAATCGAGAACCACTCTATTTGAGCACCAAAAGGCATCCCTAGACTAACTCCAATGAGGTTCACGGTGGTGTTTGATCTAGAGACCAATCGGCGGGGCGACAACTTGAAGTATCGTCGATAAGGCTTCATCTCTATATGAGAAAGTTACCTCAGTTGTTGGGTAGCCAATCATTAGCACTGAAAAGGTAAATTTTTTCAAATTATAAAAAACTGTAGGATTTGTGGTCCTTTATGAAATGATTTTGCATTTAACACAAATCAAGCCATAGGATCCTCTTTAAAATTACTCCATAATCATTTTGGAATTGAATCCACCTTTAAATGAGCTCCAACAAGCTTGAATCAAGCAGTGAAAGATGAACATTATTCGTTTCTCATTGATGGTCAACAACGAATTATTGGCCATCAATTCTACTTGATTAGAATGGATGACCATGATTAATCATACTAGATTTTCTAAATTTATCTCATTTAAATGGTGGAATTAATCTCGACCATGCGATCCATTATCAAAAAGCCAAGATGAAACCGAATCCATCACCGTTGAGTTAGCGTGCCATGCAGGACATTTTAAGTAATGAACCGCGCAATGCCACGTGAAAAGACCTGCCATCCATTCTATTACGTAAGACAAAAATTCTAATTAAATGGTTAGAACTTCAAAAAAATCTTATCTAATTATAGAAAAATCTAAAAAATATAAATAAACCCTCTATGAAAAGCATAGACAGGGAAGAATCTAGAAAAAAAAAATACAAACTTCAAATTTTATTTAGTGTATAGTGACTAATTAGGATTTGAATTTTTTTTTCAAATTAGTAAAATTAATCCCTAATTATTTATCTAATTAACTTGAAATTTTGATGATTATTCTATAGGATAACTTCTGCCTCCTATAAGTATTTCAAGTAAATTGATTAGGTAGTTTGGGAAATCTAAATTTTGAAACCCTAAATGGTCATTTTGTGTCTTTAATATATTTATATAATTACAAAAATTATAAAAATTATTATGGGAACTTAAATAAATTTTAGAGTAATAATGGTGATAAGAAAAATAATTTAGGGTTGTTGGCTCTAATTATTTCTCAAAGTCACCATTAAGGAGTTTTTATTAATTAATTAAATCATTAATTATCTTAGGATCTAGAAAATTCATAATAATTAGTTTAATTCTTTAAAAATTGTGATTACCCTTTTTGTGCTCAACTAACAAAGAGGTTTTCAATGAAATCTAAATCTCCAATTGGTTTAGGATATTTTGAGTATAATTGATGATTTTGGATTTTCTTCATTTCTTCAATTAACCTTTAAATATAAGCCCAATTGCATTTGAACTTTTATAACATTTTTATTTCATATTTATCCATGTTCAATAATTTTCTCATAAAGTTTGGGCTCATATTTAGGAGATAATTGAATTTATGGTCTCTTTTGGACTTAATTGATTAAAATAATTAATTAATCTTAATTAATTCATAAAAATCAGTTAAATCAACTTTAAATTACTTAACGAACAAAAGTGGGTCAAGGGTAATTTTATACTCTTTTTCTCTTCATTTGAGTTGAATAATTCAAATTTCAAAATTGATACTTACTGAACTTGATTAAGCTTAAATGCGATTATCTCCATATAAATGACCTTAGGAATTAATGACTTTAAATAAGTTTTTTTGTGTTATTTAATTGCTTTTCTTCAATGATTCCATAAATTTATATTTCATATAATTTATGCATTCATATTTCAAAATAAATAAATAAATTTTAAACGACATGCTTTGGATTAATAGTGGGCTATTATCACTAGTAAATTTTAAACTTATTTTTTCTAACGAACTTAAGTACTTATTAGTACGAGTCTAAACTAATCTTAATGACTAAAATATGAATTTAATCTTATATGTATCATCTTCAAACTTGAAAAAATATATAGTCTAAACATCTTAGGAGCGGGAGACTTTAGAGTCCCAATGGGGTCTACCATTACCTCACTTTTCTTGTTTAACAATAGCATATACCTTAAAGTTTATAGTGAAATACATAGTAATGTTAAGTTATTTGAATATATTCAAATATCTTAAAATCTTAACAATTCATCCTTATACTTATATATATATATACATATATATATATATATATATATATATATATATATATATATATATATATATATATATATATATATATAATTTAATCATTCATTTAAGTTAACTACTCCTTTAAGTGAATAATAAGAAGCAATGAAGTAAAATTAAAAAAATATTACCAAATTGACCATAATTTAAATCCATTAATCTTGAGATGACTTTTGTATTTTGATAATAACATTTAATTCAAATCCAAATATGAGCTTTAATAAGAAAAAATTATAACACTTTACTAAGATGATAAAAAGTAATAAAATTCATCTTTACGCTCAACTTAAGGTTAAGGTTTGAAGTGGATTCTATTCCCCTTCTTACCCTTTAAAATTCTAAATTCAAGTGAAATAAAAATAAAACATTAAAAGTTAAAATCCATTTTTCAAAGTTACTGATCATTTGAATTATAACCATCCTTTAATGGTAGTAAATTAAACACTCATCCTTACATCATAACTTAAATCCTAAAGCCTAGTTCTGCCATATCACACCAACTCTAACACACACTTAAAATGTTAGGTCACTAACTTTAGACTTAGGTTAGGACGTTGCTTTGCTATGATGTATTGATTTATTTTATTTTATGATGTAATATTTTGATTGAATGTTATGATTATTTGTGTTCTAGTATATATGGTAGGATGTTATCTACTAAACTAATGATATTTTATGTAGGAGATTGTGCTCATTGGACTGTTGTAATAAAAAAATTTAAATTCTTTTGCTTGTAGGTGTTGCTTAAGTCCCTAAACATATTCCATTAGGACATGTGGGCTTCGTGACCCATGGCTAGGAACTAAGCCTCAATGTATAAAATATAATTGTTTGGTGTGTATGTATGTTCATTTAACCTCTATTTTGCAGGTGTAGTTAGATTTTAATTTTTATAAAAAATATAATTTTTGTAATAGGCTTAGGATTAAGACTATGAGGTTTAGGATGAGCAATGGCTAGAAGGCTTGGACCTGTGATGCCTAGAGTGCCTAATGCATGAAGATAAAGATAAAGATTGAAGACCCATACTTTTATTTTAATTATAAATTAATTGTAATTCAGACTGTATATGGATAGAGCTCAGTTACCCATCTTTTCATCTTTTCTAAGGTGTACGATAGTACCTAGCTGCACTAACCTCTTATTCTTTTAATCGATGATGATTATTTTGTTAGTTTATATTGACTGCATAATAAAAATAGTATTCTTTTCATAGATTTATAAAGTTTGATTGTTTGATGTGTAGCCTGGATATGCTAGGCTCTTTAGGGACTTAAATTTTCTCTCCCAATTAATCAACTTTAATAAATTTTTTGATAACTCATAACCTCATCATAAGGCTTAGGTATTTAATCAAAGAAATAAATAATTTAGTAACCCCTTAACAATACGTTGTATGTTATAATATCATACATGCATATTACTTCATGCCTTGCAAAATAGGGGGCCTCCATTCATGCATAATAAAAAATAAGGCATGACCTGTGAGAACATGTTCCTTATAGTGGAGAACACCCATTCTCTCTAATTTACCCCATAGCTCTATTTCATCATGCATGTAGGTATAAGCCTTTCCAAGCCTAAGTTTAAAATACCTAGTCAAAATTAAATAAACTATGTAATTTTTATTTCATTAGTTTAGGATATGATTTTCATACCAGTCATGATAAAGTCTCTTAGTGAGTGAGTTTAGGGTTCTAGTTTTATTCTTAATAAATCATGGCCTAGCCATTTTGCATTTACATAATACTAGCCTATATGGTTTTAAATCATAGGAGGTATTAGCTGAAAACTCTTCCAAATAGTTGTTAGTCTAAAAAAGTTAGAATTGGTTCACTCTCTCTCTAGTGGAAGTGAACTAATATATCACATTCTCCTCGAGTAGAATTAGGTTGAGCTCTTAGCTTATGCTAAAGCACTTTAGACATAGCTTCAAAGGTTGCTCATTTCTTATTTTATATGAGTGTAAGTCTTCACTTCTTAAGCATTTTCTTAATCTTATGTCATTAGAATCTAAGCCTGAGCTTTCTAATGGAATAATAACTCAAATAACAATAATTCTTTATTTAAAAAATGTAAAATCTCACTATATGATAGATAGAAGTACTTACTAGATTTTTTGGTATTAGGAGCACTACCTACGTACCTTTCTTTAGAATTTGTTAAGAACTCTTCCTATTTGAGCTTTCTCGTTTGATTTTCGATACCAATCTTCGATATTAAAATTTTGAAATCTTTATAGATACTAATTGACTACTTTAATCAAGAGTATTATTAGAAAACTCCTATTTCGTAAGATATAATTAACTATGAGAGTTTTACCCTATAAGGAACTTAAAAACCACACTTAAAATAAACTCTACTTTACTCTCTTTACATAAAGTAGAGAAAATATCTCTGGTATATGTAGACCCATTGACTTTAAAAGTATTTATTATGTTATTGAGTCCATTATATTTCTACCTTTCAAAGAAGTATATCATTCCTTAATGTCAAACTCAATCATTTCAATAAGTGCCCCCTAAAATTTGCTTGGTGTCTCTGCTTATCACAATCCTAAACACCATAGTGTCACAAATGGGATCTTGTAGGTTCGTGGAGAAGTTATCCTTTAGGATTTTCTCATCCTCCTCTTCTTGTTAGAGTCACTTTTCTACTGGCGATTATTAGGAGTTGAGCTTGTTACTCACTCATTGGACTTCCTAGGAGTGGAACTCGGGCTAGCTTCATCAGCGGCCTCTGTGGGAGCCGTGCTCAGCTCCCCCTCTTCTTTCTTTGCATCAACCTCTAGAAAGGTTAGTTTCTTGTCACCAGCCACCTACTCGCCAATCCAATACTCCCCTTCCTCAAGAAAGTAGAGCACTTTAGGGCTTTGCTTGGGAGCTGTGTGAGTTGGCCCCTCCAATGATTGCAATGTAAAAAAAAATCAGAATCAATTATGAAGACCATAAAGGAACTAATAAGTTGAGAGGGAGATTGAATTTACTGAGGGCAGTGGAGACTCTCCTAAAGTGAAGGTAGAGAGATGTTCATGGTGCAACCATGGAACTTGTCCATCTCTTCCACTACTTACACACTCAGCTTCCATGCTCAGCTGATAAGGGAGGGGCACGATTGACACATGCCATAGGGTATTGCTCTTCACAAGTAGAAGTTGCGAGCACCACTTCTATACTTTATTTTAAAGACTGTGAATCTTCAACAGAGTTGTTGAGCATGATCTCTTCTTGGTGGTCATCCACCATGGGTAGTGAAAGATATCTAGACTCCACAAAATACCTTCTTCCTACATTAGTAGGATAAAGGTTGTGATGCTACCAAATTGGGCAGGATTTGAGCGGACACCACTTCAAAGAAGTCATAGATGTCAATCTACTCATGCAAAAGGGGAAGTTGAAATCCATTCCTAAAGTGGGCAAGTGGGATAGAAAGCTCTTCATCATTGTAAAATTAAGATGCTCGGTCTTCTCCACCACTCGCACAGTGAAATTAGGATTTCCATTGTAGTACCCAAAAAATACTGAGGTCATGGTGGAAGGATCCAACTCGAGAGCCTCTTTCATTTGTGCCTGATAGAAAGATGAAATTACTTTCTTGAATAGATCCATACTCGTGGATAGCAAAATAATGATCTATAATAGCTCATAAAGAAGCTTTACTCACACAACTTAGGAAGAATAATAAATATTCTAACTCCTCTAGCCAAAGAGAATTTATAAGCACTATAAGAGAGATATAGAGATGCGGGAATGAAATCAATCATTCAATAAAGAAATGATTACCCAAATTTCATAGATATCTCAAGTGAGAGGAGTTATAAGAAAATAATCAATGCAAAATAGTAAAAAAATTACACTATACTTATGAGTAGACCATGATAAAAATATTTATTTTTTTTTAAATCATGGGGAAGAGGTACAACACACTTACTAAGACCCTAAATACATTATTTTTTTTAGTAAATTTATTACAATGTCTGAATGCCAGTCCTCGGTGAGTCCACCTTTCTTGCATATATAGTAAAATAAGAATTTCAACCAAGAAAGAAGTAAAGTACTCCATGACTTGATAGAATTCTATAACAACAATATATCAGCCCTTGCAGTCACAAAGTTGCCTTGGTATTCCACCTATAATGACTGCTATCACTATGACTCTAGCTCCAATTGTGTTTGTAGCTCATTCACATCCAGCTAGGATGAATTTAAGGCCTCCCTCAAGAAGGCAACCTCCCCTCATAGAGCGTTGATCTCGGAGGAGTCTACAAATATTCACAGGTCCTCTATCTCAACCCTCAGCCTATGAGAATACATGCTTGCCACAAACTTGTCACTATCTTTGCAAGTAGGATAGGGGAAGCCAACCATCATTTTCATAACTTTGATAGAAGAAAAGCTAGTCTTGGTGAAAGGAACATTGATGGCCGCCCTAAGTAGAGGAGAATCTCCACCAAGTCCACCCACAACATTGAAGGGGTTGGTGGCAAAGTTGGAGTTGCCATTAATTGACATGAAAGAAATTCATCAAAAACTAGAGAAGAATTTCAATAAGAGGATTTGTTATAAGTCCAACCCTTGGAGCCACCTTTCAACTAAATAGAATTCATCTTTAATTGAAGAGTGTCCTAGCAAATCCTTCATGGAAAGGTGAAGTAGCTTTACAAAATTACTTGGATTGGAAGAGGAAGCAACCAAGTAGGCCTATGAGTGCCCCTCATCATCTACTGAAGCTTGAATGCTAGATATGGTTAGCTATGACTAGAGAAGAGGATGAGAGATTTTATTAAAAGAACTCGTAGCACACGACAAATAGGTAGACTCACCTTGGAAAGATAATCCTCTATGACCACTTTATTGATGGCCGACCTAACTAATTGACTCACCATCACCTTCCTACATTGAACCAATGATGCATCCACCCCTTCTTCCTCTTTTTCAAGAAGTGTCACTAGTCACTCGCTCGTCACAATAGCTTTCTCCTCAAATGGGAAAGTGCTTAATTCTCTTCTCATGTTAGAAGAAATAGCTAGGATTATAGTCATTGTGATTGGAATAGTTTAAATGCTTGGTTCAACCACAGGAATGGCGACAACTTCTTCATACCTCTTCACTTTCTTGGCCTTCTTACGAAGGCCTGCCCACAAGACTCTGGGATCAATATCATCATGAGGCCTCTTTGTGTCCATGGAGACTATATTTTAATATGCTTTATAGAGTTGACTCTTAAGGAGACAAAGTGCTTATCCGAGAATGCTGAGTGTGTAAAAGAAAAAAAAAAGAAAAAGGTCCATTTATAGCCTTGAGAGCGTTGAAAAATTGGATCTGTCCAAAAGTGAGATGACCTCTCAAAACTTACATGAATTTTCTCAGACCATTAAATATTTAACAACTAATCATTCTTTTTCTTCTATCCTTTTTGTGAGATACCTCTACAAGGGGCAAAAGAATCAGAGAGCTAAAATGTATACCTAAAGCAGTGGGTAGACATAAATGTGTCTTTAAGTCAAAATAAGAACACTCACATGAAGGGTAATCAACAACCTAGATTAAGAGCACTCGCCAATAGGATCACTTAATGGGAAAAAAACATCCAACCCAGTGAGCCAAGAACTCAGAGGGCAATAACCCAAAAGCAAGAGCTAATTCTACTTGACGACATCTAGCGACCAAGCTGAAGGACAAATGCGTCTACTCTACCTCATTCTCACCTGTATGAACCTTACTTACTCACCGCCATCAGCCTAGGCGAAAAGTTTTTGTATTAAACTTATCTTATATGATCTTTCTATGTATGAATATCTCTTGATGTTATATATAGAGGGATTTTGTACCTCTGACTCCAAACCTATATACTCTGTGCTCACATTTTGAGCATATAGCAATAAAAGATTATATTTCCTCCACTTTTCTTACTTTCTCATCTTCATGCAATTAATCCTTTTGTTAGCCCAATTTCTCAGGTACATCAAAAGGTTCTCCATTTATGAAGAAATTTGGATTCAACATGAATGATTAGATATCTCTTGAAGTTAAAATCTTAGTCATTTAAATTATCTTTTGGCTATCATATAGTCAAGCTAACCATCTTGATGAGGTAAACTCAATGACACCCAATACAACCCAATTCGAGTCAAGTTGAGCCTAGATCATACACTTAAAATATAGATAAAATTTTGAGATATTATTTAGGTAAATAGATTCTAAAAATGGCCATGCTTATAGTCAAATCAAGCATCTTGACTATATGAATCTAACAAGCTCTAGATCTTTAAATTTTGACTCCATTTAAGTACCCAAATACCTAAATTTCATCTTATGATTGAAAGGATCATTTTGAGCCATCTAATAGAGTGGTTTAGATTTTTTTATATTTATAAAGAATGCCACACTCAAAATTTTATAAATATGCCCTCATGCTTCACATGATGGAACAAAAGTAGGAGATGGAACAGAGCTTTGAAACTTGAAGAATCCCAAAGCATCATCGAACCATCTCTCGACCACCTTAGTTGGACCCCGATCGACCACCTTTGTAGGACCCTCATTGATCGCTACCACCCGATCATCACCATCCAACCACCTATGCTATCATTAGGCTACTGCCCAGCCACCTTTGTCAAACCACTATCGATCCACCACCAAAACATCACCCAACCATTGTCATTAGACCACTGCCTGACCACCTTCGCTAGACCATTGTTGATCCACTGCTTGACCAACATTACCAGACCACCACCCAACCACCATTATCGAATTGTCACTTAGCCACCTTTGTTGGACCGTCATTGATCCATTACTCAACCAAAGTCATCATACCAGCACACGATTATCATTGCCAGACCATCAGTAGGCCATCTTTGCCGGGCCATCGTCAGTCCACTTCCCAATCGTTATTACTAGGCCATCGTTGTTATAACACCTCCTCAAATAGAGCATTCATTATTAACTCTGTGATGTTTTCTCCAAAAACCTACTCTTGTAAGATTATTTTCTCCATTTTTTGAGGTGAGATAATATTTATAACAAATACTTATCTTGTGAAAATATTTCAACTAGGCTAGTCCCTATGATTTTTTTTCTTCTTAAGTTTTTCATGTAAAAAGTTTGGTGTCTTTCATGATCTTTTCCTTCTTTTTTGTATGAGTCAAGACGTTACATTCCCTTATTCTACCAACACAAAGTTTCTTGCATGCAATCGTTTGACAGTGTATGTGGAAAAAAAATCTCACAATCATAAATTTTACAAACACCAGCCCTATGGCCAATAAGAACAATACCCACAACAATGGAGCCTCCCACTCCAACACCCATCATTTGTGAGACAAATCCTTAAACCAAGAATGCCAAGATTCTGCCTCTTTTCCTCTCAATAAGCATCACCCTATCGATGAAGATGCAATGGGCCTCTTTCTAGAAGATCATGTTCGCAAATGGAAGAGTCTCAAATTAAATCATTCAACTCATATGGAAAACTCGATAGTTACTAGTGCAACATGAGAGAAAACATCTCCCACATGACTTATCACTAGTTAGGGAAGGTCAACCTGAAAAAGCTCACACCTGATCTTCTTGACATTAGGCTGAAGTCCCCCTGGTGCTAAAAAGCGATGCTGATCTTCTCAACACTGCTAATTCTACCCATCATCGTGTGCAGCTCAATCAATCCCCAACACACCAATAGTTCTTAAGGGCTTTGCATTTCTTGCTCTACTAACAACTCTTGCCATGTTATATTCAATGAAATACAACAACTAACACAAGAATTGTTTCCTTTTAGAGATAGAAATCATCTTCTCTCTCATCATGGCTATCAAGAGTCCTCAATTCTAACAAAGTAATTCTTCAACACCTTATTCCAACAAGTTTTAAGCTTCTAAGCATTGATTCTTATGATAAGGCATCTGATCCTTATGAACATGTCGACCATTATAGAATTATCATGTACATTTAAAATGATGCTAATGCACTCCTTTGCTAAGGCTTTCCCACCACCCTCAAGAGTCCATCCTACACTTGGTTCAACTCTCTCTCAAGAGGAACTATTCATACGGTGAACTCATCAAAATGAGGGAAAGCCATGTAAAGTGTACTATCAAAGAAACTCCTCGAATACCCATTAGATATCAAGAGTGGACCTTGGATTAATGAGAGAAGTTTTCTTTAAAGGGGTCCATTCTGAACCTTTCTACTCATCACTAATGTAACACAGTTTGTTCATACGCCGACTTAATTCATCATGTGGAAGCATAAATCTCTGGTGATGAGGCCATCAATTCCCATTGAAAGTAATTCAAGCAACCTATGAGAAACCATAAAAATGTTCATTAATCATAGTGGAAGAACTATGAGCAATACACAAATCATGACCTCCCACTCAGCCCTCACACCAATGACATGAAGCAAGATCAGAAAAGAAATAGATGCCATTGAACATCTCATGCTAATATCTTGATGACCATTTGAGATAAAAAAACTATTAAGTGGCCACATCTACTGAAACCAAACTTAGTAAATTAAGAGTAATATTATCACGTCCATCAAAGTTATAGACATACAATAGAGGCATGTAAATAACTCAAAGAAGAGATCGAAAGGCTTATCCAACAAGGATCTTTAGGTCAATTTGTGCAGAACTAACCAACCTATGCGGGCATAACTCCAATTGGAGGTAACTAAGGTAATTATCACAAAAAAAATTGAATAATCTCCAAATGGTTAGAGAAATTGAAATAATCGTGAGAGGACCATTACTATCAAATCAAGTCTTCATTGCCACATTTAAGGAGCTGGAGTTAAGGAAATATCATATTAATCATTTTATCACCTTCAATGACTCAACCTGGAAGGAGTCCAAATTCCACATCAAGACTCACTTGCCATCAACCTAAGGCTCAGTGACCCAGGTTATAATGCTAAGAGAATTCTTACCAATAATGGAAGTTCTATTAATGATTTATTCTTCTCCACTTTTCATAGCATGAGCCTGGACAAGAAAAATCTTCAACCTACTACTAGGCCACTATATAAGTTTGATAATCGTCCTATAAGAGTTGAAGGGTCAATCACCCTTCCTATTATTCTAAAGGAGTTCCCTTGATAAATGACTTAATCAATTCAACTCTGTTGACCTCATCTTTGGATACAATTAATATTTTCTTTAATCATAGTAATTAATATTTTTAATCTTAGATTAGGGGCTTCCTAATTAAACACTTAGAACACTATATATAGTAACTAAATGTATAATCAAATCAAATCAAACAACTAGATAAATAAAACATAAAATTTGGAACCAAAACTAAATCTATAGTCAACACCTTAGGTTAAGATTTAGGCCAACCAAGTGAGCCTCAATAGGACTTAACCTAACTTAATTATACTAGGTGAGTCCAATCAAACCTAGGCCAAATAAAATTCAACAAAAATCAAAATGAAACAAATACAAACTAAAATCTAAATTCAATTAAACCTTAATTAAATTAACTGAGATGTTTAACCCATTTAAGTTCCATCTCATCTAATAATCCCATAAATATAAATGAATACAAAGTTGAATCAAATAAAGATCAAAATGGCTAACTAGATCATTTGACCTAAATTAACATATATGTCAACTCACCAAAATTTGATCAAATTTAGACATCTTAAAGGATCAAAATCATCAAATGAACATGATCAAATATAAAAATAAATAAATCTAGGTTCCTTGAAGGCTCAAATGAGTTAATTAGGTCACTTAACCTAAGTGAAGCCAAATGAATCCTATTGAGCCAAATTTAATATTAAATTAAAAGTAACCCAAATTAAACATTCTAAAATAGTTCAAAATTATAATAGAACATAGTCCAACCCTTCCTTGGGTCTAATTTGATCACTTTGATTATTTATCTTAAGTGAATCAAGTTTGACCTATTTAAGTCTAATTTTCATAAACATGGGTTGAATTCAAAATCGAAATCAATTGAGCCAATAATTCTAAACACTTAATTAAACATGATTGAATTATTAGATTAAATTGGTCATTTGATGCAATTAAACCCAACTCAACCCATTTGGGTTCGCTTAAAATTAAAATCTAAACCAAATTGAATGAAACCAATCAATCATAAACATAATTAAGCCCAAATCCAAATCTTAAAGTGGCCGAATAGGCTAGGAGATCAATTTGACCCATTTAGGTAAAATGAGTCAAACTAGCATAAAACAACATAAAACCTTAACATAGCTTATATCAATTAATTACTAAATCATCTAATGAATAATTGAACATCATTGCAACTTAAATCAAATTCCAATCAATCAAATAGAATGAGTTGATATAATTTAAAACAAATTGAATATAAAAGGCTTAAACCTAAATGCTTAAACCCAAACTTAACTCAAATGAGCTTTAGCTTGACTCATAGCTCTCTTTGAGGTTGACTTAGGTAGGTGTCAGCCATCCAAAAGGAGGTGAAGTGGAGCCATAAAATGAAAGGTGCCATAAGAGGAGAGAAATTATAAAAACTTATGCATTAAGTTAAAACCCCCATTCTCCCTCCCTATACTCTCTAATCCCTCCATTTATCAACCTAAGCTCATCCCAATCAGCTAACCACCTTTTCCAACTAGAGTCTAAGGGTCCCAATTCCCATGGTGGACCACCTCCAACCTCCACAAATGGTGGAGGGGTCGGCCAACCATGAATATGTGAGAGGAGTATTCCTCTCCCAATTTGGACCTTCCTTACATGTTCTAAAGGAGAATAGGAGAGAAACTAAAGGTTAACCACAATGTCTCGACTACTCCTCTCCCACTTTGAACCTTCCCTACATGTTCTAGAGGTGAAGAGGAGCTAAATTAAAAGTTAACTAGAGTGTCTACGCTAGTTAGCCGGAGATCGACTAAACTGGCAACAATGGGTGGTGATGTAGTGTCCATGGTGTTTGACAAGGAGGCAACTCGATTCTACTTTAATGAAAGTTTGTCTCAATCTAAGAGAGGTGCTTGAAGCATCAACACTATTATTAGGGCTACAAATGAACCGAGCTGAGTCGAGCATGTATGTGTTCAAGCTTAAGCTTGTTTAATATTATCGAGTTCGAGCTCGATTCAAGCTTTTAAGAAGAGTGTTCAAGCTTGATCTTGTTTACCATTATCGAGCTTGAGTTCAATTCGAGTTTGTTCACGAGCTCATTTTAAATTGGATTATCGAGCTTGTTAATGAGCAGCTCGTTTAATAAAGAAATGAGCTTTAATCAAGCTTTAATCGAGCTTATTCAAGAGCAGCTTGTTGAGAAATATACATTAGCTGTATCAATTAAAGCTTATTAAGCCTAAAAAAATAATAATTTGAACAATACTATTCACAAATAAGCCCTAATGGAGCCATAATTGAGCTCCTTAGCGAGCTTGTTCATGAGCTTTAAATGATAATGTTCATGAACATAAATGAACCGAATGACAAACTTTCTTGTTCATTTAGCAATCGAGTATTTAAAAAAGTGTTCAAGCTCATTTGATTGGTTAATCAAACGAACATGAATGAGCTCTAATCGAGCCGAGCCATAAGTAGCCTGTCGAAAGCTCAGTTCATTTGTGTGGCCCAATCTTGTGATGACATGCCCAAAAGTGCATCTAATTAGCACCCATTCAACACTGACTGGTTTAAGTAGGAAACTCAAATTTTTTTAAATATAAAAAATATATTAAACTTCAAAAATTCATAGAAACTAAAATACATGATAAAAAAATACAAATAAGGGCACTTTGGATTCAGCTCAATTAGGGGAATCCATTAATTCAAAAAGCATCAATTTTTATTTCATTTAAGTTTTAATGAAAATAATCAAAATTTAATTAAATCTAAAATAATGATCTAATTGACTTAAATTTTTAAGGGTTGAAATTAGTGTTAGGGTCCATCTAACATAATTTTCTTGGGATTTAAGTAAATTATGAGTTATGAAATTTCAAAATCCAAAGGTGTAATTTAATTAAATTAATTAATAATAAGCCAATAAAATTAGGAAAAATTATGAAATTAGTTTAAATCATCATAATTAACATCAATGAACCCTAGAAATTTATTAAAACCCTATGGATCATAGTATACCCTAAAAACACCTAATTAGAGATTACTTGGATTAATTATTTAATTAGGTTGAACTTCAATAATTCATAATAAATAAATAACTTAGAAAATACAAATAACCTCTCTTTAAATTTATATTTTAGAGGTTAATAAAAAAATTGAAAGTCCTAATTAATACTCAGTACTTTAAGGCTAATTAGGATTTTATTAAAATTGATAAGCCCTTAATTACACTAAATATATTAATCTAATAAAAATAAAATTTTTAGCGAATGAAATTATCATAGAAACCTACTCACCATAAAATTTTAAGGTTAAAATAATCTCTAAATTATAAGTTATGATTTTTAGAACTATCAAAGATAATTTAGAGGAAATAAATAATATAAAGTAATCAAAATTATGAAAACACTTTATTTATAATGCTTTGATTAACATCAAAGGACTGACTTAGCAAAAAATTTCTAAATCCTCTGAAGTTAGTAAAACCCCAAGATCATATACTTAAGGTTTAAGAAATGATTAAGAAAATTAAATTAATTAAAACCTTAAGGCTAAAATTAAAAATCCATAATAAATTAAATAAAGGTTGAGAACTATGATTAACCATTCTTTGAACTTAGCAATCAAATAAGAATCCATATAAATTGGAATCATCAAAGTTCACTTAATATCATAAAAATAAGCAAATGTTTGTTAAGAAAATACTCTTAACATACCCTTAAAGAATTTAGAATTGCCTAAGTTAGATTTAGTACCTTAAATAATTCACCCTATAAAATTTCTAAGTTAAAAAGGACTATAAAAGACATTCATCACAATTCTCATAAGAAACTTAATCAAATAACAAATTCAAAACTATAAAAACATCACTAATTAACCTAAACATGCAAATTAAATAATTAAGATGTGAACTTATGAGATTAAACAATCAAACTAAATCAATCAACATAAATCAATCTAAAATAATCTAAGAAATTTAATAAAAAAGGACTATAAAAGACATTCATCACAATTCTCATAAGAAACTTAATCAAATGAACAAATTCAAAACTATAAAAACATCACTAATTAACCTAAAATTGAATTAAAATTAAAATTAAGTTAATTATGAGATTTAAAACAATCAAATCAATCACTTAATTAAATAAAATAATAATAAAATTAAAGTAAACTCTATTAAAATCAATTAAATATTTAATTAAATCATAATTAATTTAATCAGGCATAATCAAATTCAATCAAGCATAATGAAATTCAATCAAAGTGATTTACTTAATCAAAATAAATGAATCATAAAATTTAAGTAAATCAATTTTAATCATTATAAGAAAAGTTAATTTAGTAATAAACCCTAAAATTACTAAAATACCCTTAATTAATCTAAAATATGTGAATTGAATTATTAAACTAATTAAAATTAATCAAAATATAAATCACCAAACTCAAATAATAATAAAATCAATTAACATAAATCATATAAGTTATTGAAACCTAATAAAATTAATCAATCATTAAATTATTAATAAAAGATTGAGTTAAATAAATTGAACTTTAAATTGAAATGAATGCTACCAAATTGAAATATAATTTCCAACTTAAATTAAATAATAACTATTTAACTTCAATCAAATCAATTATAAGAAATTTAATTTTAACCTCAATTTAATCAATCAACATTTAATTAAATTAGCCAAATCATTTAAAGAAAAGATAATTCTAAATGATATTAAAATGTATAGATCACCAAGTTAGACCTTTAGAGTGGATTTTCATCTTTGATGAAGATATCACTCTATTAAGATTAGAGTGTTGATTGAAATAGATTCTGTCTTAAACAAGACCCATTTTCTTCTTCACTCTTTAGAACCCTAAAACCAACTTTAATATAAATAAAATGAAAATTTAAAATCATTTCAAACTATCTAAATACTTAAATCGAAACCACCCCATGGTAAATTAATTTAAATTAAACTTTGAATTCAAATTAAAACTTAGGTTTAAAGAAACCTAATGCAAGCTTTCCATACTTGCCCCTTTTCATACACTAGAATACTAGGTCACTGACCCTAAAATATGGTTAGGGCGATGCATTATTCTGATGTGATGATTTTATTATTTTGTCATAAAAATTATTTTCTCACTAATTCTGGTTGTTAAGATGTTTTTTGTTAAACTAATATTATTTTTTGTAAGGGCTATACTTAAAGGGGTTGTTGTAATAAAAAAATAGTATAAATACCCTAAGCATAGTCCATTAGGGAAAGCAGGCTTGGTAACCCTTGGTGTTATGCACATATGTTTGATATATAACTACTTATATGTATTTTTGTTTTTCTTTTCTACTATCTATTTTGTGGGGCTTAGGATTTTTTTTTTTTTGAATTTAAAATGTAATTTGATTCTAGAATTATGTTAGAATCTATAGGATTTAGGATTATTAAGAACTGACTGTACTAGTCGGTGATCCCCTATGGAGTCTAAGGAGGTCTCTAAAAAAGGTGATGATAATGAAGAAAAGTAGTGAAATGAACACTCCCATAGCTCAAAACTTTAGTTCTAGACCAAGCTGTATAAGGGCAAAGCTCAGGTGTCCATTTCTCCTTTTCTTTTGGGGTGTACAGTAGTACTTAACCACACCAGCCTTTTAATTAATTTATTTTTTCTATTTGGTGTGTTTTACTTTGAGTGCGTATTAGAACTGTATATTTTTTTATAAGTTTCTTCCGATGATTACTGTGATGTTATGAAAGCCTGGATGCATTAGGTTCATATGGAAAAGATAAATTTTATACTCAACTAAATTAAATTTTATACACAACTAAATTTAGTTAATTTAAATAAAATAAATACAACTCAGAACCTTACCTAAAGCTTAGGTATATTCAATAAACTACTTATACATCATAGGTTTGTGATGTTAACCATATCACATATTGATTTTCTTTTCTAGAATAAGGGTCCTCACTCATTGTGTGATTAGAGGGGGATGTTGAATCAATTATGATAGCACCCTTGAGTGAAGAACACCTTCTAGCTAATTGGCCCATAACTTAATTTCACATGTATGTAGACATATTTACATAGAAAAACCTTCAAATAAAATTGTGAGTCTAAAATATTAAAAAAAAGTTAAATTTAATTGCATTAGTTAGGAATATAACATGCTAGTGACAATCATAGGGTTATAAAGTGAGTCTAGGATCTTAGCCTCATTTCTTAATTATAACTATCTAGCTATCTTACATTTCATAAGACTAAACTCTTGGATTTAAAATGTATGAGGTGTTAGCTGGCAACCTTTTCAGGCAAAAAAAAAGTCCAGAAGAGTTAGGATATGTTAATATTCTTAGTTGAGATAGAACAAAAATATCACAATTTCTTATGATTAGGTCAAGATTTTGACTTATGTTAGAAGCACCTATAGACATAAGATTTGGAGTTCTTTGTTATGGGAATAATTCGTCAGCTCTTAGGCATTTCTATAGTCTTGTATTGATAGAATCTAAGTCCTAACTTTCTAATAAAATACAAATTCAAACTTAAATAATTCACTTTCAAATATATAAAGCTCAATATTTGATAGATCAAAATACATATTGGGCTTCTCAATATCTGAAGCATTTCATACTTATTCCCGATTGACATCCAAAAAGAATTCCTTTTTCTTGAATCAATCCCTTTTGATTTCCAATATAACCCTCCTTGAATATTAACTTTAAAATCTATAGAGATAAATGCCACTTTTTTTAATCGAGAGTTTTCTTAGGAGAGTTTCCCCTCCTTTAAGATGTAATTAACTAAATGGGATTACTCTTGTGGGAACTAAAAACCCAATATATAATAAACTATGTTTTACTTCTTTGTGTAGTTTAGGGAAAAAAATCTCTGGTATATACAAACTCATCAGCATTAGGAGTTCTTATTAAGTGATTGAATCCATTATAGAGTGATATTTCCATCTCTTAAGAAATATTATTCCTTAATAACATATTTTATCACTTAAATAAAAACTCTTAAGATTTGCCTAGTTTTTCAAATAAAAACTCCACAAGTTCATAGTGGTCAAGTTAGATTCAACATACAATACCATCATTAGTTGGCCCCTTCAATCAATCTTTTATGCTATTGCCTTTATGTCACACCTTAAAACAAAATTTCCAACCCCATATGAGGTTGGTGTGTATGTAAAAACTAATATGTAGCACAATCATGCTATCTTAAACAATCTCAATTGCAACTCTCGATGGCCCTTAACATCAAGAATTTCAACCTTGAAGATGAAGTTGTACCCCAGAGAGGTTCTCCAGTAGAAGGCCTGTTTAACATTACATTATTAGATGTATAACCTCTACATATAGTGCAAGTTGGATCTCAACTCTAAGGCAAACATAGACTAAAATATATAAACTTCTTGCATAAGAACCAGGACATATTTGGTTGGAGTCCAGCAGATATGTCTAGGGTCGACCTGAAGGAATCAAGCAATCCTTCAAAATTGATCCACCATTCAAACTAATCAACCAAAAAGAAAATTTTATATCATACCATCTTCAAGCTATTAAACAGGAAGCTAATAAGCTCTTAAAAGCTAGATATATACGGGAAGTACACCACCCTACTTGGTTAGCAAATGCCATCATGGTTAAGAAGGAAAATAGAACTTGAAGAATGTGTGTTGATTACATGAATCTCAATAAAGCTTCCCTGAAAGATAGTTTTTCCCTCTTTTATATAAATCAATTGGTTGATGCTACATCTGGGCACCAAATGCTTAGTTTTCTAGTTGCTTGCTTAGGTTACAACTACATAAAAATGGACCCAACAGAAGAAGAAGCTACATTTTTCTAAATAGGTAAAGGTTTATATTATTATCAAAGTATGTCATTCCAGTTGAAGAATGCTGGCGCTACTTATTAATGCAAATTCAATAGAGAATTTAAGACCTTTTTTTTGGGGGAACCCCATATAAGGGAATTTTATTGCCATAAAAAAGGGGTTACAAGGTCTTTAAGAGGGGGTAAACTCAGAAGCTACTGCTTAAAGAGCTACAATCATCCGAGAGAGTAAATCCCTTGAAAGTACAATCCCTTGAAAGTACAATCCACACATATAAAAAGAGATAGAAAATAACCAAAGAAAGCAAAAGATACACATGAGAAAACAGTAAAAGTAGCCAACAATAACAATTGTTGAGGTTGAAGAAGTTTATACCTCCCGAAAGAAATGACCTGCATGAGATGAACACATAATATGCAAACATCTAGAAAAAAAGTTAGCACCGTTAAAGTGATATGAGCTAAATCAAAGGTAGAAATAGAAACACTGAGAGATAAATAGAGAGTTATGGAAAAAGCTCCGACACGATCACACCAGCTTGGGGCAGCCGCAACCATGTGCATCCAAATCCAAAGGAAGGGATACAACATATGTGCTACTACCAGATAAAGAATGGGTGAAATCAATTATCCATCATAACCTACAAACCTGGGGAACCAACCCATCCATTGGAAGAGAGTCATGTGGACCGAAAGAGCAGTACACCAAAGTATAGCAAAGCCAGTCACATACATAGGGGAGAGAAAGCCACATAGATACAAAAGATAAAGGGAAAACAATGATGCTTTAACAACAGGAGAGCTCAAATAGTGCCAACAGAACTCAGATTCTAGCCCATAACAACCCAACCGAGGGTCATTCCATAGAGTATAAATCAAATAGGTTTAGGATAAATGAGAGCATCCATGTCTAGGCATGCTTGCATGATTGCAGCCAGTTATAAATAGTTCCAAAAGAACACAACATACCAGAAGTAGTGAAAACATCCATACAGCAAAGCCATAATATTATGGTAAAAAAACTGGTCGAAACACATCCTCAGGCCAGGCATGAATTTTCACAATAGGGATTCTTAAAAGCAGATACCATAGTTGACCATCTAGCCACCAACCGCACAACACCAATAAACAAACCACCACCATAACTTCCCAGTGACCAACAGACCGAAAACCAAAAAAAGAACCCAACAGAAACTGATATAGGGACTGCCGTAATAGCAAGCAAACCACAAAAGAAAAGAGGAGATATCACTAGGCATTGAAAGAAGAGCACTAAATCCAAACAGGAGAACATTTTAACCCATATATTAGGACAAGAAACAGTTATCCAACAATTGGAGCTACATAAAGATCCACCATTGGAATATAACCAGAGAAAGGCTGCTGGGAGATACATAAATAGAGCATGAAATACAAAAAATGAAAAAGCAAGAGCATCATAACCCATCAGCATCACCCAAATGCTAGTCGGACAAGAGAGGGGACAAAAGCAACAAACAGGCCTAAGATGGGAGGCTAGCCCCCACCAAACCAAAAAGTTGAAACCACCAGGAAATAAAATTGAATTAGAGGTTTCTAACATAGGGAACCCATTTTATCTAAATTCACAAGCCCCCGTAAGAAGGAAGGAATATTATCATTGGAGAAAAAAATCCACAGAAGAGGACTTTGCACCCCAATTAGCAAGGAAATCGGCACAAGAATTATCTTCCTGATAGGTATAAGAAATATGATAATCAAGGGTGGCAAGAAGCCCCCTCGTATGGTTAAGTAAATATAAAACTTCAGCATTTCCATGAGCTCCCAACTTTAATAATTCTAAGAGGAGGAGAGCATCAATTTCAAACCAAATTTTCCGAATCAATGCGCAGAAATCCCATAGTGAAGACCATAAAGCTCAAAGAAAAGGAACGTAGGTCTTAAAGGAACAACAAAAGTATAGATCACCTTTCCACTATAATCTCTTAAAATCCCCCATAACCATAAAAGCCATTAGAAACTGATCCATCAGTGTTGACCTTAATGACATGATAATTAGGCTTAATCCAATACATAATTTTATGAGTATGCTCAAAATCAACAGAGGGGAGAATAATTCCAAGGTTAAGGGCCAAATGTTTAAACTCTCCGAAACTAGAGGGAGTAAGGAGATCAGCTTTATAAAGAGATGTAATTTTACATTTTGCTTTAGCAATAATATGGTGATAGTTCATAGGGGTACCACGATGCTTAGCATCATTTCTTTCCCACCAGATATACCACAGAGTAGTAGCTAACACACCTTTGACATGACCTTTCGGGGTATAAGAAAGAAAAGTTTTAAGAAGTTTCATGATAGAGAGGGATCCATCAAAGAGGAGAGTATTTAACATACTATCATACTAACTCCAAACCTTAGAAGCAATAGGGCCATTCACGAAGACATGATCCATAGTTTCAATGTGAAAACAACATTGACATTTAGAGGGAAGATGAAAACCTTTTTTAAGGAGGGTGGTATCAACAGGAATGTAGTGCTTTAAAATATACCAAGTTAAAACTGAGAAAGAAGTAGGATCGAAATACTCCAGATTTTAGTGAAAACTAATGATTCTTGAGTTTTAAGTCTGAAATCATGCCAAACATCCTTGAAAACAAAATCTCCAGAGGAGAAATTTTTAAAGAGGATTTGGTCAGATTTATTAGATGTTGGATTTATATTAAGGATTTTGTTAACTATCACATTAGGGACATTGAAAACTAATTGAGCTACAGCCCAAGTGTTATGCGTAATGAAATGGCTAACCTTAAGCCTTTCAGTAGAATGAGTATTTAGTAAAGAGTCAATAGAACCTAAGCCTAGCCAATTATCTTGCCAAAAAAAGGAGGATGCTGAATTCACACCCCAAGAGATCAAATTCTCAGCAGCCCACTTGATATTACAAAGTCTTCTCAGAGAATTTAAGACCTTTAGAACACATAATGGAGGTATATGTTGATGATATGTTGGTAAAGAGTTTGAAATATTCATAACACATTTCTAACTTAAAATATGTTTTACCCTTCTTCGGTGTTACAACATGCAACTCAACCCAGCTAAGTGTGCCTTTGGGGTTATATCACCGTCGTGGGTCTGAAGCCAATCTTAAGAAAATCAAAGAAATCGAAAGGTATGGCTCCTCTAAAAATATTCATGAATAAAAATGCTTGAATAGCAAATAGCTACCCTATCTCACTTCTTGGATAGCTCTAGAGATAAATACTTACCATTTCTTAAGATATTGATGGGAGCCAAAAACACTAGCTTTCAGTGGATGAATGAATGTCAAGCTTTTGAGTAATTAAGCAATTAATTGGCCTCTTTGCCCTCGATGTATAAACCTATCCGAGGAGAGACACTATATTTATATCACTCAATATCCTCTCACGCAATAAGCTTAATTTTTAGTATAAGATAAAACTGCAATATAATAATTTGTCTATTTTATTAGCCAAATTCTCTCTAACATTGAAAGCCATTATCTTTTAACAAATAAGATGGCATGGGATTTAGTATTTTTTGGCATAAAACTTGCACCCATACTTTTAAGCTCACACCATCAATAAGACTATTTGTTTAGCTCCAAAATTAAATCAAAATTTAGATAGAATCAAACATATTGAGCTGAGTTATGAGCCAAGGGTTTGGATTAAACCTTTTTCGAGCCAATCTCAAGCTAACCACAGATCAGATCGTACTAGCTTGAGATGATTAAATTTATTTATTATTAAAATTTTAAAATTTATTATAAGTTTGTAATAATAAATTATTTTTAAAATTAATTATATTGAGGTATAACTTGTTGTCTTTTAAAATAAATATAATATAATATTAAGTAAAAAAGCTACCTTTTTAAAAATAATATTTTCTTTTATTTCATACACTTAATTAAATTTTTAAACATTTTTTAATAATAACTTTTATTAAATTCATGTTAGCTTGATCAAAATGAGCCAACTCCATTTGATTTTAAGGTAAAAAAAGTTGAAAAAGTTTAATTTGAGTTGGCTCAAAATTGATCTGAAAATGAGCTGAGTTGGTAAAAATCGAATGATTCAAGTCACGAGATGATTTCTATCTGCTTGAAAATCTTTCGAGTCAATCTCGAGTAGACCTCAAATTGACTCAAAATCAGCTCATTAATAGCTCTAACCATCAGTGTTCACACTCACTTACAATTGAAGGCCATTCTATAAAAATCATAGGCATCTGGAAGGTTAATCAAGTGGTTTGTAAATTTAAGAGAGTTCAACATTCACTTTTACCTAGGACTAGCATAAAGTCTCAAGTACTTGTAGACTTTATAATTGAGCACACCATCCTTGCTTTGGTCTAGTTGATGGAGTTTCAAGAAACTCTGGTGCTAGCATATGAATCTTGTTTATTTTTATCCAACATGACATCTTAGTATTTGGGCTCCATTTGAATTTCCCTACAACTAATAATGTTGCTAAATATGAGGCTTCATAGTAAGGTTAAGGTTTGCCATCAATTGCGAAGCTCGAAACTTAGTGATTTAGACTAACTCTAAACTTGTCACCTCTCAAGTTGAGAGAGATTTTACCTTATATAATCCAAAATTAGCACAATACTATAGCTTGGTGAAGTAGCTTCTTTCCCATATCAAGATGCATCAAACCATCCACATATTTTAGGAGAAGAACACTCAAGTTGATGCCCTCTCTAAGCTCACTACATCAACCACTAGAGATCTTTTGAAGAGAAGGTGCATTGAGGAGATACACATTTCTAGTGTCTAAGGGTCATTGGTAATACAAACATTTGAAAAGTCAAAGGAGCCTGCATGGATGGACCCATCTAATCCTGTAATACTATGTGGTGTTTATTTTTGGATGTGTATATGAGGGGACACCACGTAGATCTGAGGGGGGGGGGGGTACTCATTGAAGTGATCGGGTATGATATTAAGGAATAGTGCAGTATCTAGAAAGATAGAAATCACTACCCTACAATGGACCTAATCACCAAATGAGGACTCCTAAGGCACGATGGGTTTTCGAATATACCATAGATTTTCCCTCTACTTTATATGGATGAATAAAGCAGGGTTTATTTAAATCAAGTTTTAAAGTTCCCTATAGGAGCAAGCCCCCATAGTTAATTACATCCTAAGGAAAGTGAATTCCTTAGGAATACTCTCGATTAAAGTATGCAATTATTATCTTCAAAGATTTCAAGGGTTAGGCTATCAATAAATTGGTTTTATTTAAAAAATCAATTAAGAAAAATCAAAAAGGAGAGACTTATTGTCGAAGCCAAAGGGGATGAGTAGAGAATGCTCATGATATTAGGAAAACTAGTGAGCATTCCAATATATCCTATAGTTGGGCTTTATATATTTGAAATTAAAAAGTATTATTTGTTTGAGTTGAATTTTTTTTATATTATTAGGGCTTATAATTCCATGATATAAGATTATGGAGTTGCCTAAAAAGTGAAGATTTAAGCTTATAGCCTGAAGGAAACAACCACATCGGATCCTAAATCTAAAGAGCTTTGGCATGAGCTAAAATATGACCTAAATCTAAGCAAAAATGGGTATATGGTTTACCTCCACAAGAAAGAGTAAACCGCCCGACTACTGGGTCTGGAGTGGTAGCCAGCTAACTCTTCCTATGCTTTAAAACTATGTAGGCAAGTCATATGATTTTGCAAGATGGTTAGGTTATTATTATTTAGAAAAAAAACTAAAGTCCTTAGACCCACTCCCTAAGAGACTAGAGCAAGAGTGGTATGAATAATGACTTAGTCTAATGCAAATCTTCTCAACTTTTATTTGATTTTGTCTCTTCATTTTGACAAAGGCTGTAGTATTTTTATATGTCTAAATGCATGTTGAAATGAGGTTATTGGCTAAATCATAGAGAAAGAGGTATTTTCCCCCACAGAGGAGACCCTCAAAGGTCAAGTATTCCCCTATCGTGCAAGGAAGGAAATCCTCTCTTAGCAAGAGTGAAGGAATTTGAATGCATGATATTAAACATATAATATTCAGCTAAGGGACTGCTAAATATTTTAGCTATCTTGATTTAATACTTAGGATTTATGTGAGGTTATGAGTTATTTAGAAAATTTAATTATGAGCTGTAGTTAGGATAAAAAATTAAAACATTTTTCCTAAGAGCCTAATCGGATCCAGGACACACATTAAATCACCATTCATAAAGAAACTAAAAAATGTCATGCCATTTCTATTACACAATTGTAAACAAAACATCAAACAATTTTATAAATCTAATGCAAAAGAATAATAGGCTAGTGTAGTCAGATACCACCTTATAACCCAAAAAGAGAAATGGGTAGCCGAGCTCTACCCTTATAAAATCTAGTTTATGAAATAATAATTACAAATTTATAGATGAATAAATGCTATGGGGGGGTGGGGGGAGGGGATCCTTCATTCTTCCTATCTCCTTCTTTTCCTCATTTGGTTTGCTTCTTTTGATTTAGTAGGCTTCAAGGCATCACATGGCACCCCAGGATCAAACTTTTTGGCCAATGTTGATCCTTAATCCCCATAGCACTAATCTTAATTCCTAATACAAAATTACATCAAAAAGAAGAAAATTAAATCTAACTACACCTGCAGAATAAGTGTTAGCTAAACATACATGTGGTGTTTATTTTTGGATTCATTATGTATGGGGGAGATACCACACAGATCTGAGGGTGTACTTATTGAGGTGATTAGGTATGACATTAAAGAATAGTGTATTATCTCAAGAGATAGAAGTCACTACTCTACAATGAACCTAATCACCTAATAAAGACTCCTAAGGCATGATGGGTCTTTGAATATACTAGAAAGTTTTCTCCTACTTTACATAGATGAATAAAGTAGGGTTTATTTAAATCGAGTTCTAAAGTTCTTAATGGGGGCAAGCCCCTATAGTTAATTACATCTTAAGAAAAATGAGTCCCTTAAAAATACTCTCGATTAAAGTAGGTGATTGTTATCTCCAAATTCAAAGAAAGGACAATCAATAAATTAGTTGTATTTTAGAAGATCAAGTGGGATGAATCAAAAAGGGAGAGTTATTATCAAAACCAAAGGATATGAGTAGGGAGTGCTCATGATACTAAAAAAAATCTAGTGACCACTCTAGTCTATTCTATGGTTGGGCTTTATATATTTGAAATTGAGGATATTTATTTATTTGAGTTGAAATTTTATTTAAGAGCTAGGACTTATACTCTAACAACACAAGATTGTTAGGATGCCTAAGAGAGGATTTATGCCTATAGCCCAAGAGGGGAAACATCAACCTCAGATCCTAAATCTAGGGAGCTTCGGCGAGGGCTAAAGCATGACCTAAATCTAAGGTGAAAATGGGTATAGGGTTTACCTCCATAAGAGAGAGTAAATCACCCGATTGCTGGACTTATCACGCCTGGAGTGGCAGCCAGCTAACTCTTCCTACATTTTAAAACCATGTAGGCAAGTCATATGCTTTGCAAGATGATTAGGCTGTTATTTATTTAGGAAAGAAACTAAGTCCTTAAACCCACTCCCTAAGAGACTAGAGCATGAGGGGTATGAATAATGACTTAAATCTAATGCAAATTCTTATCATATTTGATTTGATTTTGAACTCTTTATTTTGACACAGACTATGGGATTTTGTATACCTAAATGCATGAGAAGTTGATTATGGGACAAATTAAATGAGAAAGATGTGTTCTTCCATCATAGGCTCTAAAAGGTTAAGCCCATTTCTATCTGGCAAAGTTGGAAGCCCTCTCTTAACAAGAGTGAGATAAGATGGTTATGCATGATATTAAACATACAATCATCCAGCTAAGAGGTTGCTAAATATTTTTATTATCTTGATTTAATGCCTAGGCTTTTATGTGAGGTTATGAGTTATTTTAGGAAATTTAGTTATGAGTTATTAGTTTGAGTAGAAAGATTATTTTTCATCCTAAGAGCCTAATAACATCCATGCTATACAACAATCACCAATCATAAATAAATTATGAAAATGCATGCTTTTTTTAATGCACAAGCTAAACAAAACATCAAATAATTTTATAAAGCTATCACAAAAGAATAAAAGGCCGATGTGGTTGGGTACCACCGTACAACCTGAAAAGAAATGTGGGTAGCCAAGCTCTACCTTTATACATCATATCATAATGAAAGAATAATTATAATTACAAATGATGAATATTATGGGGTGTCTTTATTCTTCATTCTTTTCTTCTTTCATTTCTTTATTTGATTTGCTCCATTTCTTTCTTCCTTTTATCTTAATTTGGATGTGCTTGCTCTAAAGGCATCACATGGCACATAAGACTTGGTATTATAAACAATGCTCATCCTAATCCCCCATAACATTTATCCTAATCTTAATTAAAAATTACTTTAAAAGAAGGAAAGTAAATCTAACTACAATTGCAAAACAAATGTTAGCTAAACACGCCATACAACCCAAGAAGTTATATGAATAATTTGGACTTAGCACCCCACACTTGGGTAACCAAGCCCACCTGTCCTAAATTGGGCTATGCTTAGGGGCTAAGCAACCTGCACAACAAAAATATTTATATTTTTATTACAGTGGCCCCTTAAGCATGGCCCCCTTGTAGAAGACATGATTAAGCTAACAATGTAATAACATCCAGGCTACGCTTATACACCTTAACATCAAGTCTACAATAATACATCACAAAATAAGCATACATCAAACCATATACTGCCCTAACATAAAGCTAAAAGTGGTGAGTTAGTCTAAAGTGTATGCATCAAGGCTTGTGTGGTATGTTCTAACTAGGCTTTAGGGTTGTAATTTTGCTAAGTGTGAGAGATTTAATTTATAAAGGGTTGATTTTTCTTTAAATGATTTAATTGATTTGGAAATTTTACTTAATATTTCTTTTATTTCATATGGCTTACGCAAAATAAGTAAGTGTTATAAAGAGAAGAAAAAGAGGGGACCTCTCTTTCATCCCAACCTTACATCATTTCTAAAGAAAGTTGATCAATTCTCTTTAGTGAATGACTTATTATATGTTTTGATTAACCCTAAGTTTAGGTTCACCCTAAATGACCTTATTCACTAAGATAGGCATCTTAGGATTAATTAGAATGAATTACTATTACATAATACATATTCATTTATTTCTTTCTATCATGTACATCATAAATATGATTAAACCCTAAGCATACCTATACATACAATGTATGTTTTAGCACACTTAAATGATGAATGCAAAGAAGTATATTTGGAATTTCAATATTTCATTTTTGATTAAATTATGAATGCATGTCTTTTTAATAGAAAAGAGGGATTTTCCATCCATTAGCTAAGTAGACATTCATATGTATAAAAGTTTTAAGTGAGTACATCACCATTATTTTCTGCACCAGGGGCGTAAGGTACAAGACCTACTCAAGGCTACTTAAAGCCTCGCAGCCCCGGGGTGTCCAGACTAATATACCACTTTTCTTAGATACATGTAGATGTATAAGCAATTAGAAGGATAGGAAAACCCATGAGAAAGTTGAGTTTGATTTATTTGACTTATCATTCTTATTCATTAGCCACATCATACATACATTTGTATAAGAGTTTTAAGTGAGTATGTTGCCATTATTTTCTACACTAGGGGTGTAAGGTACAAAACCTACTTAGGGCTACTTAAAGCCTCGTAGCCTCAGGGTGCCCAGACTAATATATCACTTTTCTCAGATACATATGAATGTACAAAAAGAACCACAAGAATAAGAAGTCATGCAAGAAGTCATATTTGATTTGATTATATGATTTATATATGTGATATGAAATTCTTCTTAAGTCTTAACATTGAGGTGCATAAAAATAGACTTAGGAAAATGTTGTGTTCTTTTCAAATGAACTATACATTTATAAATCCCATGTAAATCCACGTAAGGTAGAGAAAGAGAACTTCATATTACATACCTTATATTATCAGTACATGCAAACTTATAAATACATGTAATTAACATCACTTCATATTATTATAATTGATTTATGGGCTTTTGAAATAGCTTTTGATTTAATAGTGATAATAGCAACACCTATTTTAATTTAACACATGCAATTTGACATAAAAGAAACCATTTTCATTTGATTTTGAAATAAATGAATGCATGATTTCACATAGCAAGAAATATTTAACATGATTGGAAAGAAATAAAGGAATATAAGCACATGATCTCATTCATCCTAATTAATTCCTAAGGACAATCATATTAAATAAGGCAATTTAAAATAAATCAAAGTTGATTTAAAGACACTTTGAACTTTGAGTTTGATTTGATTTAAGAAATATGAAAGAGGTTTGCTAAACCTAACCCAATTCTCCATGTGTGAATTGATTTGGTTTAACAAAAAAATTAGGTTGATTTTATGTTTTAATTAGGTTGGGGTGTGAATTAAGTGAATTAATTAACCCTTACCTATATCACCTTAAGTTAATTATCTAATTAATGATAAGCCAATATGATATGCAACTACATGAAAAGTAAATTTGCAACGCTCCTAAGAAATGAAAGGGGCCTAATGCAATTGTGAGTAGTTTTTGAATGGTTAAGATAATACAACCTCAAAATGAATTCCTTGAAGTGTGCATTCAGAGTAGTTTCGGGAAAATTCCTTGGGTTTGTTGTCCATCATCAGGGAATAGAAATTGATCCAAAAAAGATCAGAGTTATCTTAGAAATGCCACCTCCTATTAGTTTAACTCAACTTAGATCTTTCCAAGGCCGGTTGGCATATCAAAGATGCTTTTTTCCAACTTATCGAGGAGATGAAAGCTATTCTCAGCACTTATTAAAAAGGATGCCAAGTTCAAGTGAGATGACAAGTGCCAGCATGCCTTTCAAGATATCAAGCAGTATTTGGTGAAGCCGCCTAGCACTCCCCTATCCCGGCCACTCATCCTCTACACGCATTAGATTCTCTGACTTTGTTGGCCCAAGCTAACGACGAAGGGAAGAGAGTGCTCTCTACTACCTCAGCCATCGTCTGATTCCTGCTGAAGTGAACTGTCCACCTATTAAGAAACATTGCCTAGCTTTGATCTTTGCATCTTAGAAGCAATAACACTATATGCTTTCTTATAAGGTGAACTTTTTTTTTGTAGAACCAACCCATTGCAGTATCTCATGACATGACCAACACTATCTGGATGTTTGGCATGATGGTCCATGATCCTCTCACAATTTGATATCACATTGCATTCTTCCTTCGTGCGATACACAAGTGGATTTCTTAGAAAGCACACCCACTCGATTCTCGCTAGTGATGATCTCCCCGATGAATAAATCATGAGCGTAGGGGAGGTTGACAACTGCCGATGAGAGATGTATTTTGATGGTACAACTTCTTTTCATAAATTGGAAGCACCACGATGTACTCTTCCAAGAAAGGGGTAGGAATCATTCTCTTAACTCCAGACTGTGATGTGATGAGATTCTCATACTATATATCTAATCCCTGCACCAAAAATGAAGCTGAGTATGAGGCTTTGATTGCCGGTCTAGAGTTAGCTATCATAGAGTGTGTCAAGAGCATCAACATCTTTGGGGATTCTCAGTTGGTCATCAATCAGATTGCTGGGTCCTACAAGGTTCACAAACCTAAGCTTCGTCATTGCCATGAGTATACCATGAAGCTGTTGGCCCAAATCCTTGAAGTCACCATCCACAAGCCCATCAAGTGAAACAGAGAGCTCTCTCCTATGCTCTCATTGATGGCACCCTGTATCGATGATCTTTTGATCAAATGTAGTTACATTATTTAGATAAACACGAAGCCTGTGGAATTATAATTGAGCTACATTCAGGTCTATGCAGAGCACATCAATCCAGTCTGAAGATGAAGATGAGATTAAGAGACTTGTATACTACTCGATGATTACATACTGCATGGATGTAGCTAGGAGATGCCCTCAGTGTCAGGTACACGGAGTGGTCCTACATCAACCACCCAATATTCTACACCCTACATTGGCCTCATGACCATTTGAGTTGGGGTACCAACATTGTGGATCTTATCGATCCTCCTTCTTCTAAGGGTCATCAGTTCATCTTAGCTGCCACTTACTACTTTTCTAAGTGGACGGAGGAAATCCCACTGAGAGAGAGGTCACATCTCAGCATTTGCTTCAGTTTTTTAGAAACCATACTGTATATAGGTTTGGGGTGCCTCGATGAATTATATTCGGTAATGGTACTACATTCAAAAGCACTAAGATCAACAGCTTTGCTAGAAGACACAATATAGATTAGAGATACTCCACCATCTCCTACCCAGAATAAATGGCTTAGTAGAAGAATCCAACAAAACTCTCATCCAAATACAAAAGAAGAAATTTGATGAAAATAAGTGAAGTGGAATGAACAGTTAGTTGAAGCCTTGTGGGCATACCACACCACATACCAAACTCCAACTCAATCTACCACATTTTCCTTAGCATGTGGGTCCAAAGCCATTATACCTTTAGAAGTTTAACTCCCATCACTAAGGATAGCATTGGGTAACAAGATCACTACAGAGAAGATTGCAAAGTTGCAGTTAGAAGAGCTCGAAGGTTTGGAGGAGAGTCACCTATGGGCGTGCCAAAACATCAAGTTATACAAGGACAAAATGATTCAAGCTCACAACAAGCTGGTCCGCCCTAGGTCTTTCCAAGTAGGAGAACTTGTGTTAGTCCTAAAGAGACCAATTGTTGCCCATCAAAAGATGAGAGGCAAGTTTGAACCCACTTGGGAAGGTCCCTATATCATAGAGAAGGCCTACCAAGGTGGATCTTATCAGCTCATTATTTTTAAAGGGGAACACTCGATGATTCCAATTAATGGGCTCTATTTGAAGAAATATTTCCCATAAATCATGTTTGAAAATAATTATCAATAGAAGAATAAAAATTTGATTCCATTTCATTAAAATCTTCTCTTCTTTCGAAGCATTGTTTACTTGTCTTGTGAATCCTCCATGGCATGTTTAGGGTAGGTGTAAGAGTCCCCCAAAGACATCCTATCTCTCTTTCACAACACAAACATAATCAAACACAATCTCTTGGCACTATTAGAATAGGTGTGAGAGAACCCAAGTGACATCCTTTCTTGGTGGGAATTTCAGCTGCCATTCGTGGCACCATTTCATTAAATTCCCCAAGTGTGTTTAGGATAGGTGTAAGAGAAACTAAGTGGCATCCTATTCCCTTTAACACAAGCACAAGAGTAAACACATATCTTTTGTCTCAAGCTATTTTGATGTGAGAGCAAGCCCCCTGTGGTATTCACTCATTAGTTGCTCTAGGTCGAGTTTTACATGCTACCTCACTAGTCTCATTGGTCACTTATTTGGAAGATATGAGTCCCTGCACTTTCTTCCTGACTTGACCATTGCAAACCAATGAGTGCCTTGTTAGTTTGGTAGCTTTTATTGCCCATCCCGTAAGCTACCTCATGTTGATTTTGTTTAAGAAGATGTGAGTGCTTTAGCTTTCTTCTTGAATTAATTGTTATGATCTAATTATGTCGAGTATATGTGAGGTTTAGAATAAGTCCCCCAGAGGATCCTTTCCTTTTGACTACATTTGAGTTGATATAAGTCCCTCATTGGCCAAGTCACCCTGGATGACACCGCCGTCGAAGTGATGATCTCGATGATTATGTTATAGGAGGATGTGTCCCGAGCTTTCTTCTAGCCGATTATTGCAAACCGGGCACCTTAGGGGATGTTGATGTGCTGAAAATGACTCACCCAGTGGATATGCCACTCTTATGAGATGTGAGTCCCCACACTTTCTCCTTGAGTTGGCCACCGAATACCTATTTGATATATGACTAGCCATGTCATATTCACCAGGGTTTTGGATTAAGCCCTTAGCGGCCCCTCTCCCTATGATCATTTTATTTGGACCACATCCTTTGTGACCCCATTTAGACACTACCCGGGTTATTTTTGGATTGGACAGATCCCCTTTCCTAGTAGCCACCCCTGTGGTTGGAGAAATTATTTAGCGGATGCACAGATTCTCTCTTGGTTCAGTAAATTTGAGATAGGTCTAGGATGATTTAAGCTCCTTCTCAGTTTGATCCCTTGTAACCAACAAGGTCCACATTAAAATATACTAAACAAACAAACAAATATATTCTTGGATTAGAACTCAAGCTAAAAGGCCCCTTCTCAGCATCCTATCTTTAGGCAATAACTCTATAGAATTTCGACCACGAAAGATAAATCCCGGTCAAGATCACTCAATAGTCACCCTAAGACCGGGTTCAATTATTTTGCCACAAACAGGTTTCCCCGATAGTCATTCTACTTTGGAAGATGTAAGATTATGACACATTCTTTCTAGCATGACTGTCGCAAATTGACGGGCAGCCTTAGGTCGAGTTCGATTTGTTGCCCAAAAAAATCGATCACCCCGGTGGTCTTTTATAGTGGAAGATGTGAGTTCCCAAACTTTCTTCCCTTGAATTGATCATTTTAAACTGAAAGGCACTCCTTTGGTCGGATAGTTCTCCCATCGATCGGGAAGCTATTCCCTTTTGTTCAGGTAAATTTAAGATAGGTCTAGGCTAATATAAGCTCCTTCTCAGTGTGATATATCACAAAGCAATGAAATCCATCAAAATAAACTAAAAAATAAAATTAATCTTGACTATCGTTGAGCTGATCTAAGTCCCCCAGCAGCATTCACTCAATAGTCAACATTAGGTTGGGTTCCATTTATTGCTTTGCCAATCGATCACCCTAGTGGTTCCTTATTTTGGAAGATGTGAGTTCCTGCGCTTTCTTCCTAACTTGACCATTGCACACCGAAAGGCATCCCTATGGTTGGTTGGTCCTACTTTATGGTTGGTAGACTATACCCTTTAAATTGGTAAATCTGAGTTAGCTTAAGGCCACCACGACCCTTACTCAGTGCAATCCATTGCAAACTAATGGGACCCATAAAAATAATTAAAAAAATAAAATTAATCTTGACTATCTTTGAGTTGATCTAAGTCCCCCAGCGACATTCACTCAAGAGTCAGCCTTGGGTCAGGTTCAATCCGTTGCCTTGCCAATGGATCACCCCAATAACTGGTCCCTACTTTGAAGGATGTAAGTCCATTATGCTTTCTTCCTAGTACAATGCTGCACATCGAAAGGCATCCCTTTGGTTGGCTAGTCCTACTATGTGTTTAGTAGACTACCCCTTCGGATTGGTAAATCTGAGTTAGGTCTAGCCCTCCATGGCTCTTACTCAGTGCGATCCATCACAAACCAATAGGGTCCATCTCAAAATCCAAAATTAAAAATTTGAAATGAATTCAACCCTCCTCCCTCAGTGGAGTTCGACAAAATAAATTCAACAAAATAAATCCAATCAATTCTCCCCTAGTGGAGTCAATCAAATCAAAACAATCAAAAAAAATTAAATAGATCAAATAAATTTCTCCCCAATGAGACTTATATCAAACCTCTCATCCCCTTTCGGATGATTTGAACCTGTTTCCCTAGTGGAAAGTTCACATACTCTATCCCTAGTAGATTCCTCCTTCCCTCTCTTATGTTGTTGGCATAAGTAGAGTCACGTTGCACTAAGCTCTGGATTTCTTCTACACCTTGGGTTAAGAGTAGATCGTCTCTATTAGTGTTTGTGATTGTTCAGTGTTGTTGATCATTTCGGTCAACACCAATATGTGCGGTGTTTCTTGTCAGTCACACCACACTTAATGGGCACCCTTTGTTGACCTCATTTTTAGAATGAGCCCTCAACCCCTCCATCTTAGACAAAGGACTTCTCTTAGAATTTAAGAGTTTCTTAGTCATAAGACACATCTAGTGATTAGGTGGAAAATCAACCTAGCCCTAGAGACTTAGAAGAGTTAGTCATAGGAATAGGCCATGCCTTAGGGGTGTTCGAAAAAATTGCCTACCCTATGGCTTGAACCAAATTCCTCACTTCCTCCCTTCAAGTCAAACTCAAATCAATTCCAACTTGATTGATTTCCTCCAAACTCATATAAATTCCAACTCTAACTCAAACCTTGAACTAATTCAATGGATTTTCTTAAATCATGAATCAATTCTAAATATTTGAAACTTATGATTGAAGCCCATGATTGGATTCAAAACTCCAAAAATATTTTCTAAGTCCTTTGATTCCCTCTGATGGACTTAGCCTAAATCAAATCCAAATCAATTCAAATACAAGAAATTTTCTCACAACCCATTTATATTCTCATTTATATCCACGTATATAAATGAAATATAAATTCAAATCAATCAAACCAAACTCAAACTTAAATCCAATCAAAAGTCAACCTAAGCCTTTCAAGTCAAAATCTTGAACTTAGCCAAATTAAATTCAAATCAAGTTAAACCCCTGATTTTTATTCATGATTCAATCAATCCTATAATCATGAATCCAAATATAAACATAAACTTTAAATATCAAACCAAAAATCAATTCAAAAATCAAATCTATATATTCAATCAAAAATCCAACCTAAGCCTTTCAAGTCAAAATCTTGAACTTAGCCAAATTAAATTCAAATCAAGTCAAAACCTTGATTTTTCTTCATGATTGAATCAATAATACAATCATGAATCCAAATATAAACATAAACTTTAGACATCAAACCAAAAATCAATCCAAAACTCAAGCTCCAATTCAATCAAAATTTAACCTAAGCTTTTCAAGTCAAATTCTTGAACTTAGCCAAATCAAATTCAAATCAAGCCAAACCCTTGATTTTTCTTCATGATTCAATCAATCCATCAATCATGAATCAAAATATAAACATAAACTCCAATCATCAAACCAAAACTAAATTCAAAAATCAAACCCAAGTCAAACTCATGTTCACCCTTTTGAACTTGAAATTATCAAATGAATCAAAACCCATTTGACTTCAAATCCCTTGCAGATGGATTTATATTTCAATCATAAGTCCATATGTGAGTTCAATCAAACTCAAATCAAGCTTTGACCAAGCCATTTGACCCACTTAGGCTCACTTGACCCAAAGTGAGCTAAAGTATCCCTTTTGAGCCAAATTCTAATCCTACCCAAACTGGAATGAACTAAGCCCAACTAAGCCTCACATTGTGAGCAACAATCATCATGAGATGATCAATCACTCAAATTGAGTTAAACTAAGTCAAACTTAAGGGTTGACCAAGTCAACACTTAGCTAAAATGAAACCTAAACTAACCAAAATCCACCATAGGCCAAATTGATTGAAACCATTGATCAAAACTCATTCATGATCAAAGTTTGAACTTGACCAAGTCATCATTTGAGCCTAACCTAGCCCAATTGGTCACTAGACCCAAGTTGACCCAACTTGACCTAAAAAGTCAACATGTGTTAAAACTTGATCTAAGCCAAATTGATTGAAACCAATGGGTTTAAGTTCATTCCAAATCACTTGTTGAACTTGACCAAAGCTCCAATTGGCCAACTAGATCCAACCTAGCCCAATTGACCATGAACCCAACTTGACCTAAAAGGTCAAATTGAGTCAAATCCAGATATAAACCAAATTCATTGGAAACAAAGATACCAATCCATTTCAAATGATCAACCAAACATAAAACCCATGACCTAATCGAAATAGGCCAAATAGGTCAAATTGGTCAACTTGACCCATTTGACTTAAATGAAATCAAATGAACCAAATTCAAATATGAATCAAATTTAACTAAACCAATGATGCCAAAATATTTCAAATGGTCATATGAAGTTGACCCAACCCTTGGTTTGACCCAATTTGACCAATTGGTCAACTTGACCTAAGTTGACCCATTTTGACCTAAATAGGTCAACATGAGCCAAATCATATCAAACCAACTCCACATTCAATTAAACTTGGCTGAACCCATTTCTCAATCATACCAAACATATTTAAAATGATATCCATGCCAAATGGCAATTTTACCCCTAGGCCATAGGGTAACCTAAAATCAAAACCACTTGGAATTTGGTCAATTCCTTTTCATGGACACTTGACAATCCTCTTAGTGGACCAAATGGTCACTAATGGACATGGTGCACATAAACCAATGGGGTTGGGTTAGCCAAACCAAACCCAAGGTCAAGATTGACCACCCCCATGGACATAGGCACATGGGAATCCTTCCTCCACTCATTTCAAGCACATCAGAGCTTCACTACTCTACTCCACACCTAAAACTGAATGCCATGACACTCCTAACAACATAACAAACCCATTGAATAGGGTGCATTGGATCAAAATGGCATGAGAGCTTGCGACCATCTGATTAACCTAGGGGGAGATATACTCCCCCTAATTTCACTTGAATTGCATGCTCTCTTATTCGATTGAAGCATATGAACTCAGAGGAAGTGATTTCAAGCTCCCCTAAGGTTTCCTAAGCATTTTCCATTTCTCCATTTTTGGATTTCTTCAAACCAAAATAGGGGAGTTCAAGTGAAATTAAATCTCATTCAACTCTCCACTAGAGCTCAATTCCTCTTGCAAGCTTCTTAAGAGGATGAAATCAAACTTGCCTAAAGCTTAATCCAAGTCCTCAAGCCATGGTAAGAGTGCTCTTGATCAAGGCTGAGCCCAATTGATGGAGAGCTTCATCCATAGGAAGATCCACTCAACCAAATCACCTCAAACAGGCTTCATCTCCACTGCTACCAACGGATTTGAGAGTGATAGCCTCCGCTAAGTATGCCCTCAACCCGAGCTTAAAATAGCCATGGTGTGGTCCTTTATGAATGAAATTCTCACCCCATGAGAATTTGATCGTTAGATGTAATCTCCCTTGCATGATGATGGTGTGGGTTGAATTTGAGTTCAATTTGAACTCAATGAGTCAGATCATGCTATGAAAGGTGGACGACTCCCCTTTCTTGCAGAAGAACTCAGAGACGGATCATAGGCCATCCATTCATGCATTTTAGATGGACAGCCATGATCAAGATGAATAGGATCCTTTGATTCCCCCCTTAAGAACCACGGGCTTGATCTCAGCCGTCCAATCTTAGATCAGATGGATGGGCAAAAAGCACATAGCACAGCTGCTGATGTGGTGCTATGATGTGATAACTTAAGTGGCCTCTCCCATCGCGCCATGTGGAAAGCGCGCGTCGCGTCAGCCTCTATGTGGCACCGACGGGATTAGTGATATAATTAAGGGATTAATTACTTAATAATCACAAAAACTTCAAAATATCATAACTAAATGTATAAAAATAAAAAAATACAAAAAAAGCATTGGAAAGTAATTCAAAGAGGAATAATCTAAAATAACTTCAATTGATTTTGAATAGTCACATTTTCTGAATTAGGGTTTTAATGAAAACCTAATAACCCTAATTTCTCCCTAATTATCACATTGATTAATCTCAAACTTCTCATGTGCATTTAGGGGGATGACTTCTACCTCCCCTAATTTTCTTAGGAATTTTTGATGGGTTAATTAGGGAGATCAATTAATGAACCCTTAATAACTCTCTTTATGTAATTAAGGGTAATTAAGCATATAAACAATTATTTAATTCCTTTATTAAGTTAATTAAGCCTTGCTTAAGTAGGGAAGAGGTTTATGGAATAGATTTGGGAAATTTTCCCTATGTCATTCCCTAAACCCCTTTCCTTTTATAATACAAACTTAATTAAGGGCTAATCCCCTAATCACTTGCTTAATTACTTTAATAAAATTTTTAAAATATTCCAGAACTTAATCAATTCATCTTGGGTAGGTGCTTAGGTATTCAATAAGAAAATCAAAATCCAACCCACATGTGTGGGAAGGGTTATGAAAGTACTTAAATTAAACCCTTTAGCTTAATTAATCATTAATTATCAGCCAATTGCTTTAGGCCCTTTCTTTCTTAGATACATTATTGATTTAAATTCCTTGTGTGATTTTATGTCATATAATTGGCTTATAATTATTTGATTAAATATGCTAAAGAGGTATAGGTAAGGGGTAATTAACACACTTAATGTACACTTTAACCTAACCAAAGCATAAAATTAATTTAACTACCTAAAAATTAAACTAAAATATAATACACATGGGGAATGTATTAGGACCAACAAACCTTCTCACATTTCTCAAATTGAAATCAAACTCAAACAAAATCCAAACTCTCTTTAAAATAAATCTGATTTAATTTAAATATTCTTATTCATAGGATTGTCTTTAGGAATTAATTATGGGGAATGAATTTACATGCTTTTATCACTTAATTTCTTTCTTAATATGTTAAATGTGTATGTCATATGAAAATCATGCATTCATGCTTTTTTTGAAAATCAAATTAAAAATAAAATATTTCCTTCATGTAAAATTGCATGTTTTGGCTAAAATAAGGATATGAATGGCTGTTATAACTATTAAATCAATAAAATTATTTTGAAACTTGTGAATTAAATATCAAAACTAAAGGTATGCTATTTATGAGTACTTATGAGCTTGCATGTGAATAGCATAAAATGTGTTATGTGATTTTCCCTCTCTTTCTTAACATAGAATTGTGTAGGATTTGCAAATTGTATGGTTCATTTGAAAAGGACATAACACTTACTTAAATCCATTCCTATACACTCCTATGTCATGACTTATGAAGGAATTCTACATCACACATATAAATTAAACAATCAAACCAAAAACAAACAAACACAAACTTTTGCATCTTTCTTTTTTCCATTCATTTCTTTTGTACATGCATATGTATTTAAGAAAAGTGGTATATAGTCGGACAACCTGGTTCGCTTTAAGTAGCCGTAAGTAGGTCTTGTACCTTACACCCTTAGTGCTAACAATGGTGCCATACTCACTTATGCCTTTGATACATGTAGATGTGCATGTGAAAAATGGATAAAAGAATCACCCTTTTCTACTTAATGAAAATCATGCATCATGAAGCATCCAAATTTTCTTAAGTAATATCACTTAGCATTCATCATGAAAGTGTGTTAAACACCCTCATTTGTATGTATAGATATGCTTAGGATTCATCCATATATAAGCTATACATATTGGGAAAGAAATAAAGTGTTGTGTGTTTTGTGATATTAATTCACTTTACTTATTCTTAAAATGCCTTTCTTTTTAGATAGATTTGTTTAGAGAAAATATAAACTTAGTATCAATTAAAACACATAATAAAACATTCACTAAATAAAAATCGAACATGAATCTACTTTAGAAATTACTTAAGGTAGGGAAGGAAAGAGAAGCTCTTTTCTCTTTTTCCTCTCTTTATAACTTAGTAATTAATTGTAGGTTCATTCAAACCTAAACAAATCATCAAATAAAAATCAACTAAATCAATTAAACAACTTAAGTGAAACCACCCTCTAAGTTGAACTTTTCACACTTTAGAAATCTAAATCTTAAAGCCTAGCTAAGCATACCACACAAACCCATTAGACAAAGTTACCATTTCTAGCTTTTGGTTAGACGGTGCATAGTTTGATGTTTGCTTTTATTTTGTGATGTTTTGTTTTAGTCTGGATGTTAGGGTGTACGTGCGTAGACTGAATGGTAGGATGATTTAGTCTAATCATTATCTTCTGCAGGGGATTGTGCTTAAGAGGCACTGTAATAAAAATATAAAATAAAATTACTTTTGCTATGCAGGTGCTTATACCCGTAAGCATAATCCAAAATAGGTCAGGTGGACTTGGTTACCCATGTGTGGGGTGCTAAGTCTAATTCATACATATACATGCTTGGGATTATATGGTTTATTTAGCTAATCTTTATTTTATAGGTTTTAGTTAGATTTATTTTTCCCTTTTCATGTAATTTTACAATTAGGATTTTGGAATAATTGTTATGGGGGATTAGGATGAGCATTGCTTGTAAGATTACAACTTATGTATAATGTGAAGCCTTTGGAGCAACCACATTCCAACCAACCAAAAGAAGGAACCAAAAGAAGAAAGAAGAAAGAAGAAGGAAGAAAGAAGAAAAGAAGAAAGAAGAAATGAAGAATGAAGACCCCCCATAACATGAATTATTTGCTTAATTGTAATTAATTCATTTGTAATCCGGGTTGTGTAAGTGTAGAGCTGGGCTACCCAATTTATTTTTTGAGTTTGTGCAGTGGAGCCCGACCACAAATGGACTTTTATTCTTTTGCGCTAGTTTTATAAATTGATTGATGTTCATTTAGTTTGTGCATTAAGATGGCATCTTTTCCTAGTTTTTTCTTTGCTTTGATGTATGGCTTGGATGACGATTAGGCTCTTAGGAAAATAACTCTTCTACTAAATTAATCAACTCAAAATTAAAAATAAATAACTCATAACCTCACCTAAAGCTCAAGTTATAAAATAAGATAAAAGAATTAACAACCTCTTAGTTGGGTGTTGTATTACTTTTCTCACATCATGCATAAAAAGCATATTATTTCACTCTTGATTAGAGGGCTTCCACCATTGCTAGAGAACTTGGCTTAACTTGTGAGAGCCATGGTGGAAACACACCTCCTTATCTTACTGATTTTGGCCCATAATCTAATTTCTCATGCATTAGGCATATGAATCCTAAAACTTGTGTCAAATTATTTGTCCAAAATGAAAATAAAATGTAATAAAGTTTGCATTAGATTTAAGTCATTAAAGCATGCCATACATGATCTAGTCTCTTAGGGAGTGTGTTTAAGGACTTAGTCTCTTTATAAATAAACAACAACTTAGCTATCTTGCAAAAGCATGTGACTTGCCTACATATTTTAAAATCATAGGAGGAGTTAGTTAGTGGCCACCCCTAGGCGGTTGTAAGTCCAACAATCAGGTGATTTATCCCCTCTTGTGAAGGTAAACCAAATACCCATTTTCGCCTTAGATTTAGGTCGTGCTTTTTGGCCCTCGCCAAAGCTCCCTAGATTTAGGTTCAGAGGTTGCTACTTCCCTTCCCAGGCTATGGGCATAAATCTTCACCTTTTAGGCATTTTCATGACCTTGTATCAAGAAATTATAAGCTCTAGAATTCTAATAAAAATTCAACTCAGACAAATTAATTCAATTTGAAAAATGTAAAGCTTAACCATAGGGTAGTTTAGGATGCTTGCTAGGCTTCCTAATATCTTAAGCATCCCCTATTTGTTTTCATTTGGTTTCAATAAGAACTCCCTCCTCTTGATTAATCCCGCTTGACTTTCTAAAAATAAATCAATCGATTGATAGTCCTGCTTTTCGAAATATTTGGAGACAATGATCATTTACCTTAATGGAGAGTATTCCTAAGGAATAATGTTCCTTTGGATGTAATTAACTATGGGGGCTTACCCCTGTTGGGAACTTAATGAACCCAGTTTAAAATAAACCCTGCTTTACTTTTCCATGTAAAGTAGGGGAAGAATCTCTGGTACATTATAAAGACCCATAGTTCTTAGTAGTCTTTATTGAAGTGATTAGGTACATTGTAGGGTGGTGACTTCTATTCCTCAAGATAGTACACCTTTCCTCAATGCCATACCCGATCACCCTAATAAGAACATATGTGGATCTACGTGGCATCCCAAAAGGTGTACATTATTGTTTTCATTTATCCTCTTCTAAAAAAAGATGGATGAAGAGATGAATATATTTTCACCATAACTATATCATCCAATATATCATCCTCATCAGGATCGAAGCTAACCCTATCCTCATCCTGATCAGAGGAGTCACTCCCAAAAATTTGCCTCTTCTCAGCAAAGTAATCAGCTAATATGTCATCTAGTGACGATCTACTATGCCTGGCTGGGTTGGGACAAATACTCACTAACTGCTAGCTGCAGGACTGTGCTCCTCTGCCTGAATGAAACGCGCACTGCTTATTATCAAAACTTCCTCCCTGGGAGGATTAACTACCATGGGGACTGTGTCTATGTCCACTCCCATCTCTATCTCTGTATACTGCGGTGGAGGTGGTGCGACGATGATGCTCTTGGGTGCTACTCTTTCCTGACCACAACTGAGGTAGGGGATCGAGCAGGGGAGCTCAATCTCACCTCAATGGGTGGAATGGATGAAGCCGAATCCTTGGATCATAGTTGGATCACCAGAGGGGAAGGTCTCTCCTTGGATGGGGACTTCTAAACCTTAGAGGGAGTGGTAGATGCTATGAGTTGGACTGATGATGGTGGATGATGAGGGAGAGGTGAGATGGCAACACTGTCTTCCTCTCAATTAGGGATCTCTATCTATGGAGGGTTGAACCGGTATGAACAATCCTATCTGAATGATTGACCCTGACTAGGCGACGATCAAAAAAAATCCATCAAGATGGAGGATACTGATTGTCTGGCATACCTCTATCGCTCTCTCCTATGTGCCTAAGTGGATACTCAAGCCTCTACGACTCTCTCTCTATGGATCTGACCCTTCAAACTCCTAGGGATCATAGATCATAAATTAAACAAGGTACCAGACTCTGAGCATCTGTATGCTCTATCGACCTAGTGTAGAACAATCCTAAGTCTGACATAGCCTATGCTCCCTGGCCAGTGTCTCATGGTATGCTGGTGGTGGAGGAGAAGTAGCGATCCTTTGGTAATCTTCCTCTCCGTCTAAAGCTGAGAGGAGGTGGAACCTTCTACCACTCAAAAGTGGAGAGGTCTCACGGGGAGAACCCTCCTCAGCTATGTGGACAGCAACATCAAACTATCTGGCTACTCGCTCATGACCCCGCTTAATCTTCTAATTTTTTTTGTGACACTGGGTATGAGTGAGCAAGGCAGAGTGAGAGCTGGCACCTACCTCGAAAGTAGAGGAGACTATCTCAGAAGCTAAGACAGCCTTCCCCTTTGAGGTGACCAATGAGGTGGTAGTAGCTCTCATTGGAGTTATGGCAGGGCGACTGAATGGGCAGGTACTAAAACTAACATTGAACGGGGCTTGGGAACCACTACATCCTTCCTCTTTAGTGAGGGAAACTTAGAGTTAGATGGCATATCCAAGCGGATGAGTGGCATCTATCCCACCACCTCCTCCCTACTAACGGTTGTGAGAACTTCCCCCTCATAAGTAACATAGACCCCCTCAAAGCCATGGCCAAAATAGATCAGGTTGGTGGCATCATTCATGATGAGATTGGCCTAATCTAAGGAAAAGTCTACATGAGAGAGAAACAAGAAGATGAATTTGCTAGAAGCCATGATCACCACACTGACTGGAAGATGGACTGACTAACTGCATTGAAATTGTTGCATTTGTTGAAATATAATTGAGTCAGACTCTTGCCTTGATGTTTATCTTCAATCATTAACTTCTATATTTAATTTGGAATTTGAACCCACACTTAACAAATTTAGATATGCTAAGTGGGGTTCATTGAATTTTTGAGATATTTTTGATATTTAGAGGAGAGACTTTGCCTTATGATTTTGATCTAGAATCCATACTCAACCAATTTAAGTAGGTTGGGTGGGGTTCAAGTATTTGGAGAGACCTTTGAAGATATTTGTATTATGTATCTTGTTTGAAAATTTTGATTTGAAAGACCCTTTACTTAGAAAATTTAGGTATGCTAAGGAAAGGTTGTGATTGTATGTTTAGAAATTTTATAAAAAATGTTTGCTTGTGTTGATTGGTTATATGTTTGATATATGTTGATTTGATTTGAAAATGGGGCTTCTTACTTAAAAAATTTGGTATGTTAAGTAGATGCCAAATGTGTTTGATATGTGTTTGAAAATGAGACACTCACTTAACAAATTTGGTATGTTAGGTGAGAGTCAAGTGTATTTATGATTTTAAAATGAGGCTCTTACTTAACAAATTTGGTATGTTAAGTAGGAACCAAGTGTGTTTATGAATTGAAAATGAGATTCTCACATAACAAATTTGGAATGTTAAGTGGGAATCAAATGTGATATGATTTGGAAATAAGATTCTCACTTAACTAATTTGGTATGTTAAGTAAGAATCAAATGTGATATGATTTGTTTTTGAAAATAAGACTCTCACTTAACAAATTTAGTATGCTATGTGAAAGCCAAATGTGATTATGATTTGAAAATGAGACTCTTACTTAACAAATTTGGTTTTTAAGTAGGAGCCAAATGTAATTATAATTTGTATTTTAAAAATACGACTCTCACTTAACAAATTTGGTATGCTAAGTGGGATCCAAGTGTGATTATGACTTGCTTTTGAAAATGAGACTCTCACTTAATAAGTTTGGTATGTTAAGTGGGAGCCAAATATGATATGATTTGAAAATGAGATTCCCACTTAACAAATTTGATATGTTAAGTGGGAATCAAATGTGTTTATGGTTTGAAAATGAGATTCTCACTTAACAAATTTGGTATGTTAAGTGAGAATCAAACATGATATGATTTGAAAATGAGATTCTCACTTAAAAATTTGGTATGTTAAGTGGGAATCAAATGTGTATATAATTTGAAAATGGGATTCTTACTTAAAAAATTTAGTATGTTAAGTAGGAATCAAATGTGATTATGACTTATTTGAAAGAGGGGAAATCCATTTAACAAATCTGGGTATGTTAAATAGAGTTCAATTTGTTTTTGTGAATTTTGGAAATGAGACTCTTATTTGAAAAATTTGGGTATGTCAAATGGAGTCCAAAGTGTGTCATGATTCCATGTGTGTGATCTCTTGCTTTTGAAAAGATGGAAACTTTAACTCTAGCATATATAAAATATGTTAAGTGAAGTTTCAATTTTATGCCATGATTTTATCTGAAGATAGGACCTCCATTCAACAAATTGAGTATGTTGAATGAAGGTGGTTATCTTCAAAAGTGTGCTTTTGAAAAAGAGAGAAACTCCAACTCTAGCATATGTGAAATATTTTAAGCGGGGTTTCAATTTTATGCCATGATTTTTGAAAATAGAATCTTCATTTAACAAATTTGAGTATGTTGAGTAAAGATAACTATTTTCAAAAAGATGCTTTCGAAAAAAAATGATTTTGATTTTGATTTTGAAAAGAACCCCCATGTAACAATTATGGGGATTGTTAGATGAGGTTTGGTTATATGAGTTTTGTGCTTTTTGAAAATTTCTTATGAATTTTGTGCAAAATCTTTTGTTATGTGAATTTTGAAAAAGTGCTTTTAGAAAGTGATGTTTTGTAAAAGAGTTTATTATCTTAAATATTGGAATAAACCTTGCCTCACCAAGTTAGTGGTAAGGAGATTCTAAATTTTCATCATCTCTTTTATTAGTTAATTTTATCTTTCACCTATTAAGAAACCCAATAGGGGTTTCAAGACCTACAAGGAGTAAGGTCCTAAAACCTAAAGGATGTTGGCAAGCTTTTCTTAAGAATGAAATAAGTTAAGTGCTAATAGAAGGAAAGATAGTATCAGACTCATATGAAATACAAGTCCACTATCGATGCTTGGAGACAATAATTGTTTACTAGATATGGAGAGAGAAACCATCCCCAGCAGAGACGCTAAAAAAATTTATGGTATTTATTTTTAGATTATGTATGTGGTGCCGGGGAGGGACACCACGCAGAACTGAGGGTGTACTTATTTAGGTGATCGGGTATGACATCAAGGAATAGTGCACTATCTCAAAATATAAAAATCACTACTCTACGATGGACCTAATCACCTAATAAGGACTCCTAAGGCATGATGGGTCTTCGAATATACTAGAGATTTTTTTCTTACTTTTCATGAATGAATAAAGTATGGTTTATTTAAACTAGGTCTTAAAGTTCCCTATGGGAAATCCCCCATAGTTAATTACATCCTAAGGAAGGTGAGTTCCTTAGGAATACTCTCAATTAAAGTAAAATTGTCTCCAAAGATTTAATTAATAAATTGGCTATGTTTAGAAAATCAAATGCGATAGATCAAAAGGAGAGACTTATTTATTTAAGCCAAAAGGAGATAAGTAGGGGATGCTCATGATACTAGGAAGCCTAGTGAGCATTCCAATCTAACCCATGGTTAGGCTTTATTTATTTGAAATTGAGGAGAACTATGTATTTAAATTGAAACTTTTATTAGAAAGCTAAGACTTATAATCCCACAATACAAGATTACGAAAAGGCCTAAGAGGTGAGGATTTATACTTGTAGTCCGAGGAAAATAGCAACCTCAGATCCTAAATCTAGGGAGCTTTAGTGATGGCCAAAGCACATCCTAAATCTAAGGAAAAAATGGGTATATTGTTTACTTCGCATGAGAGGGTAAACCACCAGATTGTTGGACTTATAACCACCTGGAGTGGCAGCCAGCTAACTCCTTCTACATTTTTAAACCATATAATCAAGTCATATGTTTTGTAAGATGGTTAGATTGTTATTATTTAGAAAGAAACTAAAGTTCTTAAACCCACTCCCTAAGAGACTAGAGCATGAGTGGTATGAATAATGACTTACTCTAATGCAAAATTTATCAAAATTTATTTAATTTTGGACTCTTCATTTTGACAAAGGCTATAGGATTTTATATGTCTAAATGCATGATGAAATAAGATTATTAGCTAAATCAGAGAGAAAGAGGTATTTTCCACCATAAGGGAGACCCTCTAAGGTCAAGTCTTCCCATATCGTGCAAGGATGGAAACCCTCTCTTAGCAAGAATGAAATAAGATGATATACATGATATTAAGCATACAATATTTAGCTAAGGAGTTATTAAATATTTTAATTATCTCGATTTAATACTTAGGCTTTAAATGAGGTTATGAGTTATTTAGAAAATTAGATTATGAGTTATCATTGGGGTAAAAATTTTATTTTTTCCTAAGAGGTTAAGCGGATCCAAGCCACACATTAAAGTTTATTTAATACCTAGGCTTTTAAATCCCTTTAAAATGAGTCATCATTTATATTTTTTGGATTTTTCTTGGATTAGTTATGAATTTTAGAAGTTTCAGCCTTAAAAATAGATTAATTAAGCTAATTAAAGCCCTAATCCTGTCAGTGCCATGCGACTGTTGATGCGGCACGCTTTCTATGTGGTGCGGCGGAATAGGCTATTTAAGTTGTGAAATTGGGATGCTTACTCGGATTATGGTGAATACACTTTTGTGTGGACCGTCCAATCTAAGATTAGATGACCACGATTAAATTTGTTATTTTAAAAGGACAATCAAGGGATCTATGCGTGATTTGATAATAAGCATTGTGGTGGAAAATTTTTATATTTCTCCCTTCATCTATCCTCTTTTTTTAGGAAAGAAGATAAATGAAAATAGAAATATAACACCTTGGTCGGATGCCACACAGATCTATAAATGTACTTATTAGGGTGATCGAGTATGACATTGAGGAGAGGTGTACTATCTTGAAAGATAGAAACACCACCCTATAATGGACCTAAACACCAAAATAAGGACTCCTAAGGACGTTGGGTCTTTGAGGTGTACCAGAAATTCTTTCTCTACTTTACATGGAAAAGTAAAGCCGAGTTTATTTTAAATCAGGTTTATTAAGTTCCCTACAAGGGCAAGCTCCTATAGTTAATTACATCCTAAGGAATGGGGATTCCTTAAGAAAACTCTCAATTAAGGTAAATGATCATTGTCTCTAAATATTCCAATAGGGTAGGACCATCAATCGATTAGTTCATTTTTTAAGATCAAATGGGATTGATCAAAGAGAGAGTTATTATTGAAGCCAAATGAAGATAAATAGGAGATGCTCATGATGCATGGAAACTTAGCGAGCATCTCAAACTATCTTATGATTGGGCTTTACATTTTTGTAATTGGTTTAATTTGTTTGAGTTGAATTTTTCATTAGAAATTTAGGGCTTATGATTCCACAACACAAGATTATGGAAATGCCTAAGAGGTAAGGATTTATGCTTATGGCCCACAAAAGGGAGAAGCAATCTCAGAACCTAAATCTAGGGAGCTTTAGCAAGGGACAAAAGCACAACTTAAATCTAAGGCGAAAAATGAGTATTTGGTTTGCCTCCATAAGAGACGACAAACCACCTGACTACTTGGACTTACAACTTCTAGGTGTGGCCGCCAACTAAATCCTCCTACTATTTTTTAAATCATGTAGGCAAGTCATATGCTTTATGCAAGATAGCTCGGCTGTTATTTATTTAGGAAGAGACTAAGTCTTTAAACTCACTCCCTAAGAGGCTAGATCATGTATGGGCATGAGTAATGACCTAAGTCTAATGCAATTCATATTACATTTTTTTCATTTTTTGGGCAATCATTTTTTATCAGAGGATTCATATGCATGAGAAGTAAGATTATTGGCCAAAATCACAGAAGGAGGAGGTGTGTTTCCACCATGGCTCTCAGTCAAGCCAAGTTTCTCGCAAGGTGGAAGTCCTCAATCAAGAGTGAAGTAAGATGCATTTATGCATGATGTTATAAAAAAAATACTCATCCAGCCAAGAGGTTGCTAATTCTTTTATCTTGATTTTAAGACTAAGCTTTAGGTGAGGTTATGAGTTCTTTATTTTTAATTTTGAACTGTTAAATTTGGTAGGAGATTTATTTTTCCCTAAGAGCCTAATCGTCATCCAGGACATACATCAAGCAAGGAAGAAACTATGTAAAGGATGCCATCTTAATGTACAAGCTAAACAGATCATCAATTCATTTATAAAGCTAACGTGAAAGAATATGAGATCATTTATGGTCTGGCACCACCGCACAAACCCAAAAACAAATTGGGTAGCTGAGCTCTTCCCTTATACAACTGATTACAAATGAAATAAGTATAATTAAGCAAGGAATTCATTGTTATGGGGGTCTTCAAGCTTCATTTCTTCATTCTTCTTTTCTTCATTCTTCTTTGGTTCCTTCTTTTGGATGGTTGGAAGGTGGATGCTCCAAAGGCTTCACATGGTATATAAGACACAACCTTATGACCAATGCTAATCCTAATCCCCATAACAATCATTCCAAAATCCTAATAACAAAATTTACATGAAAAGGGAAAAATGGAAATCTAACTAATACCTGTAAAATAGAGATTAGCTAAAGCAAACTATACAAATCCCAAGCAGGTATATTGGACTTAACACCCCTCACATGGGTGACTAAGTTATTGGATTATGCTTAGGTATAAACCTGATAAAAGGATTTATATTTTTATTTATTACAGCGTACCTTAAGCATAATCCTATGCAAAAGACAATGTTATACTAAGATCACCCTACCATTCAATCTATGCACATGCATCCTTACATCCAGTCTAAAATATTACATCATAAAATAAAAACATACATCAAACCATGCACCGTCATAACCTAAAGCTAGAAGTGGTAACTAATGTGTGTGTTACTTTTCGGTTTATGTGGTATGTTAATATGGCTTTTGTTATTTTCTAAGTGTGAAGAATGTTAAACATAGGGGAGGTTTTCATTTAAGTGGTTTAGTTGTTTTGGGTTGATTTTCTTTTATGTTTTGATTGGATTCAAGTGAATCCTACATTTAATTACTAAGTTGTAAAGAGAGGGAAAGAGAAGAGAACTTCTCCTTCCTTCCCTAAGCTAAGTAATTTCTAAAGTGGATTCATGTTTTAGTTTTTTTAAGTGAATTTTTTATTATGTGTTTTAATTAATCCTAAGGTTAGATGAACTTTAAACAAACCTATTCAAAAAGAAATACATTTTAAGATTAAATAAAGTGAGTTAAGATCATAAAATGCACATCACTTCATTTCTTTCCCAACATGTATAACATGCATATGAATGAATCCTAAGCATATCTATACCTACCAAATGGGAATGCTTAGCATACTTTATGATGCATGCTAAATAAGTTACTTATGAAAATTTGAATGTTTATGATGCATGATTTTCATTAAGTAGAAAAAGGAGTTTCTTATCCAATTTTCACATATACATATAAATGTATGAAAGACATAAGTGAGTACGAAGCCATTGTTAGCACCAGGGGTGTAAGGTACAAGACCTACTTGGGGCTACTTAAAGCCTCACAACCACAGGGTTATCATAATATACCACTTTCCTTTAAACAAAAGAAATGAATGAAAAAGAAAGATGCAAAAGTTTGTATTTGTTTTATTTTGGTTTGTTTATGCAATTTATATATGTGAGTGTAGGTGTACTTCTTGAGTCATAGCATAGAAATGAATAGAAAATGGAATTAAGCAAGTATTGGGTTTTTTTTCAAGTGAACTATACACTTTGCCAAATCTTATTAAAAACTATATCAAAAGAGAGGAGAAGGAAAACTACACACATCCTTATATTTTACTCACATGCAAGCTTATAAGTAAGATATAAGTAACACACTTTCAGTTTTGATAATTGATTCATATATTTTGAAAATAATTTGGAATTTAATAGTGATAATAGCCACTCATATTCTTACTTTAGCCAAAATATGCAATTTGACATAAAGGAAATATTTTCATTTTAAATTTGATTTTTGAAATGCATGAATGTATGAAATCATATGCACACATATTTAGCATGTTGGGAAAGAACTAAAGTAATGAAAGTATGTAAAAAACATTCACCTTAATTAATTCATAAAGACAATCTTATGAAATAAGAAAGCTTAAAGCAAATCAAAGTTTGTTTAATGTGAATTTGTTTGATTTTGAGTTTGGAAAATGTGAAGTGAGTTTGTTGTTCCTAACTCATTCCCATATGTGTTTGACATTTTTGTTCAATTTTTAGGTGATTAGATTCATTTTATATTTTGATTAGGTTAAAGGCATGAATTAATCATGTTAATTTCCCCTTACCTACAATGCCTTAGCATAGTTAATCAAATAATTATGAGCCAATGAGATGACATAAAGCCACACAAGGAATTTAAATTAGTAATGCACCTAGGAAGAAAAGGGCCTAATATAATTTGGCTCATGATTAATGACTAATTAAGCTAAGGGTAACTTAAGTAATTTTAAAACACCCCTGGCACATATGAGTTGAATTTTGATTTCCTTAATTGCACTTAGGCTCTTGAACACCTAAGTATCCACCTAAGAAGAATTAATTGAGTTTTGGAAAGTTTTAGAATTTTATGAAATTAATTAAGGGGATAATTAGTGAATTAATCCTAAATTAAGGTAAGATTAAGGAATAAAAGGGGTTTTAGGAATATCTTAAGGAGAGTATCCCAAAATTATTCCCTAAACCTCACATTCACTTAATCAAAAGTTAATTGGCTCAATCAGAGGGTCAAATCACTAATTATACCCTTAATTAAGTCTAATTACATTAAAGGAGTGATTAAGGAATGAACTAGAAATTTCCCTAATTAAGCTACCAATAAATCCCAAGAAAATTAGTGGAGACAGAAGTCATCCCTTTAATTACACCTAAGAAATTTGAGATTAATCAGTTGATTAATTAGAGAGTAATTAATAAATTAACATTTCTAATAAAACCCAATTTTAGAATTCTATGTTCAATTATATTTCCAATGTAATTTATTTCATATTTTTCTAATTTTGTTATGTTGAGATATGAATTTTGGAAGCTTAGGTGATTAATTAGAATTATTTAAACCCCTAATTATATCATTGTGGAGAAAAATTCCTATGGAGGGTGAGAGTCGCTTTTCAAATTTGTTGGTGAGAAATGAAAGAGGACAGGGCCCTTATTGAAATTCATCTTTTTAGGATGCCACATAGATCCGTAGATATACTTATTCAGGTGATCGAGTACATCATCAAGGAATAGTGTACAATCTCAAAAGACAGAAGTAGTTACCCTTTAATGGACCTAATCATCTCAATAAGGACTCCTAAGGACAATGGGTCTGCATACATACCAAAGATTCTTCTCCTACTTTATGTGAAAAAGTAAAGCAGGGTTTATTTTAAACTGGGTTTGTTAAGTTCCCTACAAGGGCAAGCCCCCATAGTTAATTACATCCAAAGGGACAGGATCCCTTAAGAAAACTCTCGATTAAGGTAAATGATCGTTATCTTTGAAGATTTCAATAGGAATGACTATCAGTCGATTGGTTTATGTTTGAAGATCAAATGGGATTGATCAAAAGAGGGAGTTATTATCGAAGCCAAAATGGGAGATGAGTAGAAGATGCCCACGATGCTAAGAAACCTAGCAAGCATCTTAAACTATCCTATAGTTGGGCTTTACATTTTTGAAATTGATTTAGTTTATTTTAATTATATTTTCATTAAAAATTTAGGACTTAAGATTCCTTAACACAAGATTAAGGAAATTTCTAAGAGGTGAGAAATTAAGCTTATGGACCACAAAGGGGAGAAGCAACCTCAGAATCTAAATTTAGGGAGCTTGGGTGAGGGCTGGAAGCACAACCTAAATCTAAAGGGAAAATGGGTAATTGGTTTGCCTCTACAAGAGAGGACAAACCACCGATCACCCAACTTTTGGGTGGTGGCCAACTCCTCCTATAATTTTAAATACATGTAGGCAAGTCATTATACTTATGCAAGATAGCTAGGCTGTTATTATTTTGAAAGAGACTAAGTCCTTAAACTCACTCCCAAAAGAGACTAAATCATGTAAAAGGACATGCTTTAAATGACCTAAATCTAATGCAATTCAAATTTCATTTTTATTTTCAGTTTGGACAAATATTTTTGACTCGGGCTAATAGGATTCATATGACAAATGCATGAGAAAGAATATTATTGGTCAAAATCAGAGAGAAGGGAGGAGGTGAGTTTCCACCATAGCTTTCAAAGGTCAAGCCAAGTTTCTCTAGCAAAGGTGGAAGCCCTCCAATCAAGAGTGAAATAAGATGCATTTATGCATGATATTACAAAAGAAATGCTCATCCAGCTAAGAGGTTGCTAATTCTTTTATCTTGATTTTAAACCTAAGATTTAAGTGAGGTTATGAGTTGTTAAGTTGGGTAAATGATTTATTTTTCTCTAATGAGTCTAATCCACATCCAAGCCATACATAAAATAAGGAAGAAACCAGGAAAATCATGTCACTTAATACAAAAGCTAAACAAATCATCAACCAATTTATAAAGCTACACGCAAAAAGAATAAAAAGCCATTGTGGTCGGGCACCACCGTACAAACCCAAAAATATCAAATATGGGTAGCCGAGATCTACCCTTATACAACCTTATGGATGTCTTCAAGCTTCATTTCTTCTTTCTTCTTTTCTTCTTTCTTCTTTTGGTTTCTACTTTTGGATGGTTTGGAAGGTGGATGTTCCATGGCTTTACATGGTGCATAAGATAGGATCTTATGACCAATGCTCATCCTAATCTCCATAACAATTATTCCAAAATCCTAATTGCAGAAATTTACATGAAAAGGAAAAGTAGAAATCTAAGTAACACCTACAAATCAAAGGGTAGTTAAAACAAACCACACAAATCCCAGTCATGTATATTGGACTTATCACCCCACACATGGGTGACTAAGTCCACCAATCCTATGGATTATGCTTAGGGGTATAAATCACCTACAAGCAAAAGCATTTATATTTTTATTTATGATAGTGTCCCTTAAGCACAATCCCCCGCAGAAAAGAATAGTTAGACTAAGAACGTCCTACCATTCATTCTACGAGCATATACCCCAACATCCAGTCTAAAACATATATCACAAAATAAAATAATTATCAAATCATGCACCGACCTAACCTAAAGCTAGAAGTGGTGACTTAAGCTAATACATGTGCTCTGAAGGCTTGTGTGGTATGCTCAATGATGGCTTTAAGGTTAAATTTTCTAAGTGTGAAGAGCATGTTCAACTTAGAGGAGGATTTCATTTAAGTTGTTTAATTATTTTGGGTTGATTTTATTTCATATTTTAATTTGATTTAAGTGGATCCTACAATTAATTACTAAGTTATGAAAAGAGAAGAGAAACTTTTCCTTCCCTAACCTAAGTAATTTCTAAAGTAGATTCACATTTTAGTTTCATTTAGGTGAATGTTTTGATTAAATCTTAATTAATCCTAAGTTTAGATAAACTCTAAACAAACCTATTCAAAAAAGAAAGGCATTTTAAGATTAAATAAAATGAATCAAAATTCACATAACACACATTACTTCATTTCCTTTCCCAACATATATAACATGCATATGGATGAACCCTAAGCATATCTATACATACAAATGAGAGTATTTAACACACTTTATGATGCATGCTAAGTAATCCATTTAAGAAATTTAGAAGTTGAATATGCATGATTTTTCTTTAAGTAGGTTTTCCTTATCCAAATTTTCACATACACACATGAAAGTAAGAAAGGCATAAGTGAGTACAACGTCATTGTTAACCAAAGGTGTAAGGTACAAGACCTACTTAGGGCTACTTAAAGCCTCACAATCTTGGGGTTGTCCAGACTAATATACCACTTTTCTTAAATACAAACATATGCATAAAATATGAAATAAAAAAGGAGAATGGAAAAGTTGTTTAGTGGATTCATTTTATTTTAAAAAATTTATGTATGCAAGTATAGGTAACCCTCCTTAAGTGATATCATAGAGATGAATAGGATATGGAATTAAGTGGGTTCTTTTCAAATGAACCATACCTCACCAACTCTATTCAAAACTATACCAACATAAGAAAGAAAGGAAACCTATGCTAAGCATACCTTTATAATCTATCACATGCAAGCTTATAATTAAAATATAAGTAGCATTAGATTTGAGTATTTGATTTATATTTTGAAAATAATTTGGATTTAGTAGTGATAATATAGCCATTCATATTTCTACTTTAGCCAACACATGCAAATTTGACATAAAGTAAACAATTTCATTTTAAAATTTGAATTTCAAAATTATGAATGCATGAAATCACATGACATACAACTTAACATGTTGGGAAAGATCAAAGCAATGAAAGCATGTAAACAAATTCACTTCACTTAAATCCTAAAGACATTCTTATGTAATAAGAAAGTTTAAAATAAATCAAAGTGAATTCAAAGTGATTTTTGTTTAGTTTGAAGTTTGATTTAATTTTGAAAAGGTGAGATGAGGTTGTTGTTCCTAACTCATTCTCACATGTGTTTGATATTTTGTTTAATTTTAGATAATTAGATCCATTTTTTATTAGGTTAAGGTATGAATTAAGTTAATTAACCTTACCTACACCACCTAAGAATTAACCAAATAATTATGAGCCAATGAGATGACATAAAACCCACAAGGAATTTAAATTTGCAATGCACCTAATAAGGAAAAGGCCTAATGCAATTTGGCTCATAATTAAAAGTTAATTGCTAAGGTTTTAGCAATTTCAAAACAACCTTTCACATATATGAATTGGGTTTTGATTTCCTTAATTGAACTTAGGCTATTAAACACCTAAGCATCTACCCAAAGTAGATTAATTAAGTTCTGAACTTTTAGAATTTTAGAAATTGATTAAGGGATAATTAATGAATTAACCCTTAATTAAGAGGAGATTAAGAGAAGAGGGGTTTAGGAATAGCTTAGGAAATGCCCCAAAAAATATTCCATAAACCTCCTACTTACTGGATCTACCTTAATCAACCTAATCATGGTTAAAATCACTAATCATACCCTAATTATGCTTAATTACATAAGGATAATTAAGAAACCATATGAAATTCTTCTAATCAAGCATTCAACAAATCCCAAGAAAATTAGGGGTGGCAAAAGTCATCCCCTAAGTCATGCCCAAGAATTTTAGAATTAATTAGAAGCTTAATTAAAAAATAATTAGCAAAATAAATTTTCCAATAAAACCTAAATTCAGAGAAAAATTTAATTCAAATCCCATTGAAATTAATTTTAAAATATTCTTGGTTGAATTATCTTTCCATAGAATTTTAGTTCACATTTTTCTTAATTTTCTAGAAAGAGTTATGAAGTTTAGAAGATCTTTACATTAATTAGGAATTAATTTAGCATTTTAAGTAATCCTAATCTCGCTCATGGCATGCATGGCGGTGGTCAGGCTTACACATCACGCATGAGGGATTACTTAAACATCACATCAAATGGTGGCTAGCATGCGCTTAATCTCGTCCGATCAAAGATCGACGTGGGATCTCCATTTTAAAATGGATAAAAGGAAACCTAAATGTGCAAAATTATCTCAGTCATCCATCTAAAATGCGCGGATGGATGGCTGAGATCTCTCCAGTTCTTCACCTTGATCAACAGAGATCATCCATGATTAGGGGAAGATCCAAGCTCGATCTAACATGGATTTAAACCAAACTCAACCCACACCATCTAAAGCAAGAGAGTGGCCAATCCAATGGTCAAAATCCATGGTGAAAATTTTTCATACAAAGCTCCACACCACATTGAGTTTAAGGTCAAAAATCCCATACCTCACCAGGTGATCACCAATGCTCGATTCCTGAGAAGCTTCGCCTAGTGGATGAAGCTCAAAGTTTTGCACTGAGGTTGAGATCTTCTATGGACCTCCTCCTGCAGCGCTTTGATCCAAATCCTCCCTTGCCTAGAGGAAATGATCTAGGTGAGCTCTACTTGGTCACCTAAGTGTGCTGAAAGGAATGATGATTGAGGAAGAAGTTGGAGAATGGATTGAGCTCTATTTTAATTATTTGAAAATCAGAAAAATTCAAGAGCTCTAGATGCTTAAACTAATGGATCTCTAAGTCTCACCAGCTCAATCAATTAGAATGAATTGAATTGGGAGTATATCTCCCCTTGAAGGATCGAATGACCCAATGCATTGCCATTTTGATCCAATTGATCATAATGGGTTGTTTGATCTAGAGTGTGCACATGGTCGATTTGATCCAAGGAGTGGATTGCCAACCTCCCATGTGCTTGAATTTGAGTTTGAGAGGGAGTTTGAATTTCAATTTTGACCCATAGGGTCGTTTGGTCTAGGGACCAAATGGGACCCAAACCCATTGGGTTGGGTGCACCACTCTCACCCCTTGAGCTTTTAGGAAAGCCTCAAGTGAATGTGAAGAGGGTATGACCAAATTACCCATGGATGCCAAAATTTGTTCTATGGCCTAGGGTAGATGGTCATTTTGCTATTTTTCCACTTTGATATGTTGGGTATGTGGAGAAACTAGGTTTGGCCAAGTTTCATGAGATTTGGAATTCATTTGATAGTTTGGCTCATGTTGACCCATTTAGGTCAAAATGGGTCAACTTGGGTCAAGTTGACCAATTGGTCAAATTGGGTCAAACCAAGGGTTCAAGTTCATATGACCATTTGAAATGTTTTGGTGGCTTGGTTTGATTCAATTTAGGTTTTGAATTTGGCTCATATGACTTCATTTAGGTCAAATGGGTCAAGTTGACCTATTTGACCCATTTGACCTATTTGGGTAGGTCAAGGGTAGGTTTAGGTTAGTTAGTCATATGGAGTGGATTGGTATCTTTGTTTCCAATCAATTTGGTTAAGTTCACTTGGCTCAACATGACCCCTTTAGTCATAAGGTCAATTGGCTAGTTGGTGGCCAATTGAGGCTTTGGTCAAGTTCCACAAGTGATTTGGAATGGACTTGACCCATTGGTTTCAATCAATTTGGCTTAGATCAAGTTTTGACACATTTTGACCATTTAGGTCAAAATGGGTCAACTTGGGTCAAGTGGCTAATTAGGCTAGGTTAGGCTCAAATGTTGGCTTGGTCAAGTTCAAACATAAGTCATGACTGAACTTAGATCAATGGTTTCAATCAATTTGGCCTATGGTGGAATTTACTATGTTAGGTTTCATTTTGGTTAAGTGTTGACTTGGTCAACCCTTAGTTTGACTTGGTTTGACCCAATTTGATTGATTGATCATCCCATGATGATTGTTGATCATGATGAGAGAATATGAGTTTGGTTCAATCCAATTTGGTTAGATCAAAATTTGGCTCATAAGGGTACTTTAGGTCACTTTGGGTCAAGTGATTAAGTGGGTCAAATGGCTTGGTCAAAGCTTGATTTGAAGTTGGTTGATCTTGTATATGGACTCATGATTGAAATATAAATCCATTTACAAGTGGTTAGAAGTCAAATGGGTTTTTGATCCATTTGAAAATTTCATATTCAAAGGAAGAATATGAAGGGTTTTGGCTTTGATTTTGATTTTTGATTGTTTGATTGAAATTGATATGGAGCTCATGATTGTAGGTTGATTGATATGAGAGAAAATCAATTTGAGGATTGAAGTTCAAGATTTTGAGAAAGGCTTAGATTTTTTGAGTTGGTTTGAGTTGATTTGGAATAGATTGTTTGAATTTATATTCATTTATATATGAATATTGAGAATATAAATGATCATGAGATTTCAAGGATTTAAAGTGGTTTAATCATGATTTGAAGTCCATTAAGAAGGATTTAAAGGACTTGAAAATTTTGGAGTTTGATTTGAATTTGTTGATTTATATTTATATTTCATTTATATATATGAGAATATAAAATTTATTAGAAAATCATGATTTGAATTGGTTTGATCAAGATTTAAATAAGTCCAAATAGAAAAATGGATTAAAGAGATTTTAAATTGGGAATTTAATTTTGATTTGATTTGATTGATTTATATTTATATTTCATTTATATATAAATATAAATGAGAATATAAATGATTTTGAGAAAATCCCATGAGTTTGATGGTTTAAGATTTTTTCTAAGTCCATTAATGGAAAATTAAGGACTTAGAAATTTCAAGGAATTTTAAATTTGGAATTTAATTTTGATTGATTGATTGATTTATATTTATATTTCATTTATATATGAATATAAATGAGAATATAAATGAGTTTTGAGAAAATCTCATGAGTTTGAATGGTTTGATCAGATTTAGGCTAAGTCCATTAATGGAAAATTAAGGACTTAAGGAAAATTTCATGAATTGATTTGAATTTTGAGTTTATTTGATTGATTTGAATTTATATTTCATTTATATATGTGAATATAAATGAGAATATAAATGGATTATGAGAAAATCTAAGATTTGATTTGATTTAGATCATGATTTTGGTTAAGTCCTCGGAAGATTAAGGACTTAGCAAAATTTGGACTTAGAATTTTGATGAATTTTGATCATGGGTCAATCATAGATTTCAATCATGGATTTCAATCATGGAATTGATTTGAATTTTGGAGAAAATCAAATAGAATTGATTTGGAGTTTGACTTGAAAGAAGGAAAGTGAGAATGGTTTAAGCGTAGAAATTTTCCTAACACCCCTAAGGCATGACCTATTCCTATGGCTAACTCTCTAAGTCTAGGGTTTGAGTGTCCACCTAATCACTAGATGTGTCTTAAGACTAAGAACTCTTAAAGTCTAAGAGAGTCCTATGTCTAAGATGGAGGGGTTGAGAGCTCATTCTAAAAATGAGGTCAACAAAGGGCACCCAATAGGTGGGACAAGGAACACCGATATTGGTGTTGACCAAATGATCACAACACCAAAAGATTACAAGCATCAATAAAAATCTATCCTTAACCCAAGGAAAAGAAATAATCTAGTGTAATGTGGTTCTACTTATGTCCAAGACATAAGAGAGAGGAAGAATCCACTAAGGATAGTGTGAACCTTCCACTAAGAAGTTCAAGTCATCCACAAGGGGATGAAAGAGATTTGATTTGAATCTCACCAAGGAGAAAAGATTTGATTTATTTCAGGGAAGAGGGTTGAATTTTTTTTTTTTGTTAGTTTGATTTTAGATGAACTGTGGTTTACAATGACAAGTAGAGCCATGGAGGCTAAGACCTAACGATTTACAATCCAAAGGAGTAGTCTACTACACATAGTAGACTAGCCAACCAAAGGGATGCCTTTCTATGCAAAGTATACTAGAAGAAAGCAGTAGACTTACATCCTCCAAAGTAGAGCTTGAAAATCTATTGGCAAGACAAATGATTGAACCCAACTAGACTATTGAGTGAATGCCACCTGGGACTTACAAAGGTAGTCAAGATTGATTTCATTTTTAAATTTGTTTATTTTGATTGTGATGGATCCCATAGGTTTGTGATGAACCAGACTAAGTATGGAGGCTAGACCTAACCTAAATTTACCAATTCAAAGGGATAGTCTACCAACCACAAGGTAGGACTATCCAACCAAAGGGATGCCTTTGGTATACAATGGTCAAGTCTTAAGAAAGTGGGACTCACATCTTCTAGAAATAAGGAACCATTGGGGTGATTGCTTGGCAAGAATCAATCCCTAATCAATTATTGAGTGAATGCCAGGGGACTTAAATCACTCAAAGATAGTCAAGATTAATTTCATTTTATTTGTTTTGATGGATTTTTATGGATCATACCGAGAAGGAGCTTATAAGCCTAGACCTATAGATTTATTGAACCAAAGGGAGTAGCCGATGGGAGAACTATCCAACCAAAGGAGTGCCTTTTTTGCAATGATCAATTGAAGGGAAGAAAGCTTGGGGACTCACATCTTCCACTAGAAAAGATCATTGGGGTGATCGGTTGCTTTGGGCAATAAATCAAACCCGACCTAGGGCTGCTCGTCAGTTTGCGACAATCATGCTAGAAAGAATGTGTCATAGTCTTACATCTTTCAAAGAGGAATGACATCCAGGGTAACCTGCTTATGGTAAAATAGATTGAACCCGACCTAAGGGTGACAAATGAGTACTCACTTGGGGATTTATCTCAACTCAAGTAGTCAATTCCTATAGGGAGTTCTGCTAACACGCCTAAAGATAGATGCCTAGGGAAAAGGGGCCCTTTGGGGGCTTGAATTCCTAATCCACAAGTGAATTAATTTTTTATTTTATTTATTTATTTATTTATTGTGGACCCTACTAGTTTGCGAGGGATCAAACTGAGAAGGAGCTTATATCAGCCTAAACCTATCTTAGATTTACTGAACCAAGGGAGAATTGCATCCACAAATTCTCCAACCGTGGGGTGGCTACTAGGAAAGGGGAACTAATCCAAAAGTAACCCGGTAGTGTCTAAATGGGGTCAAAGGACTTGATCCAAATAGAGTGCCCATGGGATGGGGCCAAAGGGGCTTAATCCAACACCTAGAGAAGATGACATGGCTAGTCATATATCCAAGGTATTCGTCCAACTCAAGGAGAAAGCATGGGACTCATATCTCAAGAGTGGTGTATCACCGGTGAGTCACGCATAGAACATCAACCTAAGGTGCCCGCCGGTTTGCAAATAATCGCCTAGAAGAAAGCTCGGACTCACATCCTCCTAGCAGAACTGAATTGATAGTCTGCCTTCTAAGTGTGTTATCCAACCTAGGGTGACCATCGAAAGTGAATGCCACTGGGACTTAGATCAGCTCAAAAGTAGTCAAGAGGAAAGGAGCCTGGGACTTATCCTAAACCTCAAATATACTCAACCTAGTTAGAACATGGTGGCTAGTTCAAGAAGAAAGCACAGGGACTCACATCTTCTTGAACGAAGTCAATCATGAGGTAGCTTATTGGCTGGCTACTGAAGCTACCATACTAACAAGGCACTCATTGGTTTGTAATGGTCAAGTTAGGAAGAAAGTGCGGTGATTCACATCCTCCAAATAAATGACCATAGGGTGACATACTAGCGAGGTAGCATGTAGATCCGACCTAGAGTAGCTAATGAGTGAGTGCCACAGGGGGCTTGCTCCCACATCAAATAGCTCGAGATAAAAGATTTGTGTTTATTGTTGTGCATGTGTTAAAGGAATAGAATGCCTCTGGGGGACTCTTACACCTACCTTAAAACACACGAGGAATGAATGATGCCAGATGGAAACAAGAATTCTACTAAGAAAGGATGCCGCTTCCCTCTCACACCTATTTTAAAAGTGCTGGAGATCAGATTTGTGTTGTGAAAGAGGATAGGATGCCACCGGGGACTCTTACACCTACCCTGACATATGGTGATTCACAAGACAAGCAAACAACACTTGAAAGAAGAGAAGATTTGATGAATGGAATCAAATTTTATTCTTTTATTAATGATTATTTTCAAACATGATTTGTTTCATGGGTAATATTTCTTTAGATAGAGCCCATTAATTGGAAGCATCGGTGTTCCCTTTACAATCAATAAGTCGATAAGATCCTCCTTGGTAGGCCTTCTCTATAACATAGGGGCCTTCCCAAGTGGGTTCAAACTTGCCTCCCATCTTTGATTGGAAATAATTTGTCTCCTTAGGAACAAGTTCTCATACTTGGAAATACCTAGGGTGGACTAGCTTGTTGTGAGCTTGAATCATTTTGGCCTTATACAACTCAAGGTTTTGGCACACCCGTAGGTGACTCTCCTCCAAACCTTCAACTCTTCTAACCATAACTTTGCATTCTGCTCTGTAGTGATCTTGTTACCTAATGCTATTCTTAGTGATGGGAGCTAAGCTTCTAAAGGTATAATGGCTTTAGAACCATACACTAAGGAAAATGAGGTAGACCGAGGAGTTCAGATGGTGCGAGCTACAAGGCTTCAACCAACCGCCGCTTCCACTATCATTATCATCAAGAGTCTTCTTTAATATCCGGATGAGAGTTTTGTTGAATGCTTCACTAAACCATTAGCTGGGTAGTAGATGGTGGAGTATCTAATCTATACCATGTCTTCTCGCAAAGCTATTGATCTTCGCTTTTGAATGCGCATATTATCGATATAATTCATCGAGGCACCCCAACCTATATATATGGTTCTAAAAATTGAAGCACATGATGAGTGACCTCTCTGAGTGGGATGGCTTCCACCACTTGAAAAGTAGATGGCTAAGATGAATTGATGCCCCTTGGAAGAAGGGGGATCGATCGAACCTACAATATCGATACCCCAACACTCAAATGGCCATGAAGCCAATGTAGGTGTAGAATGTTGGTTGGTGGAGGACCACACCATGCACCTAACATTGATGGCATCTCCTAGCTACATCCATGCAATCTATGATCAGGTCAAGTATCCAAGTCTTTGATCTTCATCTTCATCTTACAATTGATGAGCTCCACATAGACCTGAATGTACCTCAGTTACAATGCCATGGGCTTCATGTTTCTCTAAACAACATAACCACATTTGATCAAAGGACCGTCGGTACAGGGTGCCATCAACAAGAGCATAAGAGAGAGCTCTTTATTTCACCGGATGGGCTTGTGACTTTTCTTGAGATAGTTTATCGGTATTCAAGTAATCTATGAACGGTTGCCTCCAATCTAGCTCCTTGTCCATTTTGGCAATGCAACCTCCCTTCAAGAGAAAGTCTCTCGATGAGTTCAACATCAATAAGGGATAAGACTTGTCTATTTTGGACCCTTATTAAAATGGACTCATCCTCCGGACATGCCAATTCTTTGTTTGGCCAAAGCATTTACTATTATGTTCTCTGCCTGGAACCTTGTAGATGGTGACTGTGAATCTAGCCAACAGCTTCATGGTATACTCATAGTAATGATGAAGCTTTGAGAACCGTAGACCGACAATGGTTGATGACCAAGAGAATCCCCAAAGATGTTGATGCTCTTGACACTAATAGTGATGGATAACTACCACAATCAAAGCCTCATACGCCTTCATTGTTGGTGCAGGGTTGGAAAGATAGTATGAGAATCTCATCACATCATTTGGAGTTAGAAGAACTATTCCTACCCCCTTTCTTTCCGGGAGAATAGATCATGGTGCTTCACCTTTAAGAAAAGAAGTAGCCATCAAAATACATCTCCCATTGGGTTGCCTCCCCTAAGTTCATGATTTGTTCATCGGGAGATCACACGAGAATCAAGAAGTGGGTGTGCTAAGAAATCTACTGTCTATCCTTTACGCATGAAAATGTGATATCAAGGAGCCATGAGCCAAACATCCAAAAAGCATATGTGTCAGATACCAGAAGTGGATTGGTGGAGATCAAGTTCACCTTATGAGAAAGCATGTAGTGTCGTAGCTTTTGAGATGCAAAGATCAAAGCTAGGCAATATTTCTCAATAGGTGGATATTTTGCTTCAGTAAGAATTAAATGATGGATGAGGTAGTAGAGTGCACTCTCCTTCCCTTCATCATTGGCTTGGGCCAATAGAGTACTGAGAGAGTCATCCAATGCAGAAAGGATCAAAGTGCCTGATAGGGGCTAGAACACTTCACCAAGTACTCTTTGATGTATTTGAAAGTATGTTGACACTTGAAAGTATGTTGACACTTGAACTTGACATACTTTTTGATAAGTGATGAGAATGGCTTGCATCTCTCCAATAGGTTTGAAATAAACCATCTTAGATATGCCAGCCATCCTTGAAAGGATCTGAGTTGAGTTAAACTCTGGAGGTGGCATTTCTAAGATAGCTTTAATCTTTTCAGATCTATTTCTATTCCCGTGTTGAACAACAAACCCAAGAATTTCTGAAGTACTCTGAATGCACACTTCAGGGGATTCATTTTGAGGTTATATTATCTTAACCATTCAAAAACTACTCTCAAGTCAAAGAGGTGGTCTTCCTTTTCTTTACTCTTGACTACTAGATCATCAACATAACACTCAACTTGATGATGGATTGAAGATCTGAGTCATGGACCGTTGGTATATTGCACTAGCATTTTTAAGGTCGAAAGGCATGACCCTATAACAGAAGATTCCGATCGGGGTTCAAAAAGTAGTGTTTCTTTCATCTTTAAGAGACATCTTGATTTGGTTATAGCCAGATGACCCATCCATGAAAGAGAAGACTATATGAGATGAGGCGATGTCCACCATTAACTTTGGTATAGAAAGAGGAAACTCATCCTTAGGACATGTCTTGTTTAAGTCCCTAAAAGTGACACAAATGCAAATTTGGCCATTCTTATTCTTAGCTGAGATGACACTAGCTAATCAAGTAGGATATTTTTCTTCCCTGATGAAACAAGCATCGATCAATTTCTTGACTTCAGAAATGACCTTTTATTCAATTTCTAATCGCATGCATCTAGGAGCTTGCTTAATAGGGGTAACATTAGGGTCTATTGCTAGCTTATGGACTGCTATGTCAAGAGATAATCTGGGCATTTCTTCATAACTCCATGTGAATAAATCTTTAAACTCAGTCAATAGCCTAACTAAGTCATTGGTTTCTTCTTTATTCAACAACGAACTGATGTATGTCGGGAGTAGATTTTCTTCTATCCCTAGGTTGATTTCTTTAAGCTTGTTAATTGTTGAATGAATCTCCTCTTCAAACTCCGACGGTGCCCCTTTGACTTGGAGATCGTCTGGATCAACTGAGGTTTCTAAATGCACATTCTCATAAGAGTTGGGGTTGTGTGAGAAGAACCTATCGATTTCCAAATGGTTGGTAACAACGGCAAATTATCATCATCAACCCAATGTGCAATCCTAGTCCCGCTCTTGATTGTGCTTCCTCATATTGTTCCATAGCTTTTCAAGTATTCACTTTTGGACCATGTGTGAGGAACTAAACCTTTATGTATAAGATTTTGAACACAAGGTGAGTAAAAGTCAAAAGGTAATTCCATTAATTCTTTAAAGTATCTTCCTCAAGCTCATCAACTCACTTGAGGATGATGATCCCAAAAGAACTTCTTCTACTTCATGTCGGAAGACTTAGGGACTTCCTTAACTACTAAACCTTCAACTTTCAGATGTAAGTGGGTAAGAGCTAAGGTTCCCAACTACTACCTAATAGTTTCACATAAACTGATTCAATACTTGCTTTGCTTGGAGGCTCGCCTTCATCAATCAAAAGTCACCTCCAATGGAACCCGCCGAGAGGGTTGGTATACTAATCACACTCATCCTCCAGCTAGATTCCAAGTCTATGTGAATAGGGGTACTCCTATGAACTGAACACACCTCTATTGGTCAAGGCCAACTAGGGGTCTCCCACCTGAACCCTCTTCAGCCTCTACTCTAGTGGAGGTTGAGCCATCCTACCCACATGTCCATATGATGGAATGAACTGGGTGGAATGTGATATGCGATCTATTTCTTCAATTCTTTCTTGTGTACTTGACTTTTATTTTTCTTTTCATTTTCTTTTATTTTTTTCTTTGCTTCATTTTCTTTTGCTATTTGCATTTGAATTTTGTCCAAGTTCATGAGAAAGGTGTTTTGAGGAAGATAGTAGGTCGCATCCTCATAAATCTCAACCTTTCTAACTAAAATGGCTTTTCCCCTCGTTGACACGGTACTCAATTCCATCTTTTTTGAACTTGATGCACTGATGAAGGGAGGATGAAATGATCTTGTTCTAATGTATCCAAGGCCTACCAAGAAAAGTAGTGAATGAAGTATTCAAATCAATGATGTAGAACTTGGCTTCAGTCTTCCAGTCACCGATCTCCAATGGTAACACTATAGAACCTAAAGCCGCCACCTTGATCATTGAATCCTCTCAACATCATCCATCTCCTGAGTGTGAGATGTCGATCTTCAAATAAAGGGTCTTTAGACTCATAATGTTCACGATGCACTTGAATCCATGAGAACTCTGAGTCCAACCTCCCATGTCAACATGATGTAGGGACTGTGCTCCAAGTCCCCTGAAGGTCTTCATCCGTGAAGGTGATCCCTTGGGCTTCTTTTATAATGTGCTTCCTCACCTATAGCGGAACCGAAGCTAAGCATATTTTAGATCAAGGAGATTAGATTAGTGATTCTCATCTCTTTGGATAAGACAAGGGCATCATATATGCTTAGCTTAGATGACAACTTTCTTAGATGAGAAAGGATGTTGTAGTCCACCTTCGACTGGTCTTCCACAAGCATATCCAAGGGTGGAGCATCCTGTGGAAGGGCTTCTCATCTTCAATACCAATGACTTGTTTCCCCTATCTTGAGGTGTCCGCCTAGAGGTAGAACCTGCCACTGGAGGTTGACTTGATCTCGAGGTGGTGGTGGAAGGTTCTACTCAGACTGTGCGCTCACAACTTCTCCTATGGGACCCTAAATCGATGATTCCAAGTCTATCTCAAGAGGTGAACCTAGTATTCAAAGTAGAAAGTCCAACTCAATCGAAAGAGAAGATCAAATTGTTATAGTTAATAGACTTGAAGAGTTATCTAGGAATAAGAAGATAACTCATCAAAAGAGACATGTAATTCAAACTAGCTTTATTCTTCAATTTCTTGGAATTATTTGGAGGTACAAAGTAGAAGTCAAGTAGTAAGTGAGTAAGGGGATTTGATGCCCTTATCCGATACAAGAGTTCTACTAGTAGAAGAAATAGAAGAGCTAGCAAATGGAAGAAGTCACGGTGGAAGCTAATGAAGGATGGAGGTCGACATGGTGGTTGAGCTAAGGGCTATCTGGCCGACACATGCTATCTTGAGCTCCTACTTTCCTAGAGTTAGCACTAGCAACTTGCAAACCTTCCTTAGTGTTGGAGGTTTGACCTAACTCAGACACCTGCAAGGAAAGCTTCTTGATTTTCTGGATTATTTTCTTAGAGGTTTTGGACAAGGAAATGTCCCAACCTTCTTTGGTTTTAGTAGAATCACTTGTATCCCCAAGGATTATCCTAATGGAACTGGAAGGTTGTTCCACAAGGTATTCCTTTGAGATAACTACAACATCGATCTTGAAACTACAAGCCAATGAATGTGAAGCAATCCTCCAAAATGTAAGCATATGGTGGTAAGGGCAAAAGTTTGGATCATGACTTTTTCCTACTCCTCCTAGGCTGTAGCTAAAATTGAGTTTCTTTAAGAGATTCTTAAAGATTTTCCGACCTCCCTCTTAAAAGAATAAGGTTTGTTTAACTTATCTAAAAGAGTAGTGGATCGTAGACCTAGCTAGGATCATGCCACGCGTGGTGGTATGGTGAGCGGTGGTTGTGCCGGCCGTGGAGGCTGGGTGGAGGCCTGGTTGCTCGTGGTGGAAAAGGAGGTGGAGGCCGAGGTCATGGTCTCTGACCGATCTCTAGCTGCGCTTCCCTTATCAACGCTATTGCTCCGTGTTCTTCTCATAAACCTTTATGCTTCATGCAAACCGATCTTGAAAAGGCAACGCTTGACCTCTCCTTGTAGACTAGCCGCCTTGTTATTAGCTTCTCAAATATCTTGATAGTGAAGCCCTTAAGCATGAAGGCATCCAGGCCATGGATATTATTTAAGAGAATCTCAATGGCATGCTGTTCAGATAGCTGTGGTTCATACTTCATACTCAGGTTATGCCATTGGAGAATATAATCAACAAGTGACTCACCGGAGTGTTGTTGTGCTACAATGAGATCACCTATAGTAACCCTTTGTTGAGCTCCAACAAATCTCTTGATGAAGAGTTGCTCTAACTCAACAAATGTCTTTACTGAACTGTTGGACAGTTCAACATACCAATCAAAAGCAATACCCGCTAGGCTACTGACAAAAGTCTAAAAGCAAAAGCATCACACTGTTGCAACAATCGGCCCTCAAGTGAGCTATGTCCCCTTCGCCACAAAAGCTTTTGAAGGAAGGAGGCACGAAACCCTTGGGATACTGGATAACATCAAATTCCTCTGGTAGGGTCTACCCTTTGGAACCGATGATCCTCCCCAGGCTTGAGCCAAAGCTTCCTTCACCTACTGCTCAACCATAGATTTATATCTTTTTCTTGTATGGAGGTACTTTCCACTACCTTCCTATACAGGCTAGTGCTACCTTGCTTAACATGAGGTAGAGTCTTGATTGGGTCTGAGACATGCACTAACTCAGGCTAATTGACATCAACTATAATATAATGAACTGGAGGAGCTTATTTTTGAAGCACTAACATTGCTGCTAACAAGTCCTGTAACTTACATGCCATCCTATCAATCTGCTCATCCTTTTACCTCAACTGTTGTCGGAGGTGTTAGGCTGATTCTATGGTGTCCTCTTGATCAACCTCATCACCTTCCATGGCCTGTTGCTCCCTAAGAAGAGATCCTATAGTGTCAACCATACATACCAAATCCATCAAGTCATCTTCATTGGGATCAAGTCTTCTCTTCATCGCACTGCATACCCCAAAATCTCCTTCTTAACCATTAAATAATATGCAACTATTTCATCTAAGGAACAATCCAACTCAGGTACAAAGCAGTTAATCGGTGATCACTATCGCAATCGAGAGGCACCGCATGTCACCGGGAGTCAATCCGTGGACGACTACTAGATAGAATGATACTCGACTACTATAAGAGGGGTAACAATCCTAAGATATTCCTCTACCACTACTGCAGCTAAACTATTATCTGGAATATTTATGATAACTGTCACCGTCTCCACATCCGGCTGTATGAGCGGAGTTGGTGAAGGAACAACCACGATACTTTGGGGTCGCCACTCCTTCCACCACCACTGGGGTAAGGGGAGAGCTCCTACCACAATGGGTGGTGTAGAGGTAGGATCCCTTGGCCATAATATCACCAACGGGTGTGCTTTCTCATGCGCCTTCATGGCCTGGATGGAATGGGAGATGGCAACCTAGAGATGGAAGATGAGGTAGTGGGGTGGAGACACCACCGACTCTCTGTGCACAGAAACTACCCTCTTGTGGTGGTTGGTCCCAATAAGAAGAATACTATCAGTATGGTTGGCGCGGGTAACATGCCAAGCAGGAAAATCAATCAAAGCAGAAGCGGCTAACTCACGGCTAAACCTTTGTCGCTCCTTGCTAGTAACATGTGATGTATGGGCCTCATGATCCCTCTCTTAATGAATCTTCCTCCCTACACTATGAGGGATAATAGATCGAAGGTAAAACTGTGTCCCATACTCTAAGCATCCGTATGCTCACTGGTAAGATCGAGGTCATGATCTCCCACTCTGAAATGCAATGCACCATGGAGAGGTGATGAACGATCCTCCCAGCATCCTCTCTATCTAATCTAGAGAGGATGAACTAGTTTTGTAACTAGTGGTGAAGTGATGGGAGACTCATCCATGGTCGAGCACGCCTCTAGCTCCCTAGCTATCCAGTGGAACCGCTTGATCACAGTTCTTATTCCTATGTTGGGGTAGGATGGGAGGAGTGAGCTAGACCCATACTCAAATGTGGGGAGGCAAGCCACTAGGGAGCCTTACCCTTTGGGTACACATGGCAGCTTACAGGGGCAACATGAGCAACTCTAGGAATGCACCGAGCTCGTATTGCATTCACTAATAAGGTCTGTGGTAGCCATAGCTTTCCTCTTAGTGAGGAGACATGAATCGAGGTAAGTCTATCCATGATCGCTTGGCCACCTTCTGGATGGGTGAGGGAATGCCTCAAGTGATTCTGCTCCTCAAATCCCTGACCAAAGTGAATCAGGTGGGTATGGTCTAGATGGGGAAAGTCAGCCTGATCTAAAGCTAGATCCATACCATGGGGGAAGGTGAATACAAACTTCTGAGAACCGACTATTTCATTGACTGTAATAGACTAAAATTAAACTATACTGCACTGACTGTAAACAATCTAAAATGAGAAATGAACTTGTATCAGATTTTAGTCTTCATAGATTTTTTTTTTTGAATTTTTGAATTTGAAAATTTGAACCCATATTCAACAACTTGGAAGTGTTAAGTTGGGTTCAAATAGATTTGAGAAGATTGATTTAAAGAGGAATTTGAATATGAATCCAAACTTCAACAAATTTAAGTATGTTGAAATATGGATTCAAAATTTTGATAAGAATGCTTCCATAGGTTCATTGTTGTTTTGAATTTGAATGTTTAATTTTGAGGACCCTTTCTTTTAACAAATTTGGGTATGCTAAAGTAAGGGTCAAATTAATTTTGTTTTGTTTGACTATTTTTGAAATTTTACTTAGCAAATTTAGTATGCTAAGTAAAGTATTTGAGAGTGATTGTTCTTTTGTGAATTTTTTTTTATTGTGAAAAATTTAGAATTCTCACTTAGCAAATTTAGGTCTGCTAAGTGAAGAATCCAAGTGTGTTTTGTTTGATTTTTGAAAATAGGATTCTTAGCAAATTTAGGTATGCTAAGAAAATCCAAGTGTTTCATTTTTGTTTTGATGTTTTGAAAAGGGTAGGATCCTTAGCAAATTTGGTATGATAAGAGAATCCTAAGTGTTTCATTTTTTTTAAGGTGATTGAAAGTGGAGATTTAACTTTAGAAAATTTGGTATGCTAAAGATGAAGTCCCACTTGGTTTTGTGAAATGGAAATTCCACTTAGCAAATTTGAGTATACTAAATGAAACTCCAAAAGGTATGTTCAAAATTTTTGATTTGTTTTGGTTTTGAAAAATGGAAACTCCACCTTAGCAAATTTGGAATGCTAAGGGAAGAAGTTCCAAAAGGTGTTTGAAAATTTTGGTTTTGACTTTGAAAACTTCACTTAGCAAATTTGAGTATGCTAGGTGAAGTTCCAAAATATGTTTTGAAAATAGTTTGATTTTGGATTTGGAAACTTTACTTAGCAAATTTGAGTATGCTAAATGAAGTTCCAAATATGTGTTTGAAATTTTTTTGGATTTTGGATTTGGAAAGTTTACTTAATAAATTTGGGTATGTCAAATAAAGTTCAATAACAACAACAACAACAATTTATCCCATTTGTTACATGAATTTCATTCCATTGTGTCTTATTATGTTCAAATTCATTTAATTAAATTTTGTCATTTTTTATACATCTTAACCAAGTCTTTAGGTCTATCTATTAACATAAGACAAATATAATGCATCTATTTTAATTTGATACACTTTATTAAACCAAATTTTAATCTTAAATATGTGTTTGAAATTTTTTGAAATATGATTGTTGATTTTGATTTTGGATTTAGAAACTTTACTTAGCGAATTTGATTTTGCTAAATAAAGTTCCAAATGCATGTTTGAATTTTTTTTTTGAAATATGATTATTGATTTTTGATTTTGGGTTTGGAAACTTCACTTAGCAAATTTAGTATGCTAAATGAAGTTCTAAAAATGTGCTTAGAATAATTTTGAAATATGATTATTGATTTTTGATTTTGGGTTTGGAAACTTCACTTAGCAAATTTGAGTATGCTAAGTAAAATTCCAAAATGTGTTTTGAAAATTTTTAACATATGATTATTTTAATATTTTGAAAGAGGACTCCATTCAACAATTTGGTATGTAAATGGAGATCAATCTTATTTTTTGAAATGTGAAATTTTGTTTTATTTTGTGTGTGATTATTTTTTTGAAAGAGAGAATTCAACTTAATACATATGTGGGATATATTTAAGTGAGATGTCCTAAAAGATATTTTATTTTTAGTTGGGAATGAAATCTTCATTTAATAAATTTGAGTATATTAAATGAAGATGTTTATGTGTGCTTTTTGAAATGTTTAATTTTGTTTGAAAATGAACTTTCCATTCAATAAGTGTGAGTGTATTGAAATAAAAAAAAGTCTTGTGTGCTTTTGAAAACTTTATGATTATGATTGTGATTTTGGAAAGGATGATTGTTTATTTTATTTTGAAGATGACATCTTCATCAAAGTGAATTGAAAGAAGATATTCATCTGTGCTTTTGGAAAATATTATTAGTTTTTTTGAAATTACATGTAAATAATTATATGAATTGTTAAATATTGATAAAATTTTGGAAAATATTTTTTTAAGTGCATTTTGAAAAGGTATTTTTGAAAAGCAAAGTTCTCTATGGAAGATTTGTTATTTTAGATGAACTTTCCTTATCATGAAAAATGAGGTGTTTAAAATATGTTTTCTATTTATTTAGATATTTTCATTTTAATTGAGAACAAAGTTTGAAGAAACAAGGAATGCGATCCTAAAATAAAGATGTTTGTAATAAAAGAATGAAATGAGCTTAGTGAAAAAGAAGGATAGTTCTTCACCAAAAATAAAACCACTATTATTAAAGACAATGATCATTTGATGGAGAATTAAGTTGAAAAAAAATCAGGAGAAAATTGAAATTTTCAAATTGTGATGAGAAATGAAAGAGGACAAGATTATAAAATTCATCTTTTTAGATAAGATTGATACTATTGTGTGATTGAGTACATAAAAGAATAGTATCTATCTCAAAGATGAAGTCACTATTTAATGGACCTAATCATTAATAAGGATAAAGAGAAGTCTAAGATATGTTCCAAAGATTCTTTTTTTTGGAAAAGTAAAGCAAAGTTTATTTTAAATTCGAAGGCTTATCAATAAGCATAAGAAATATATATGAATCTTTAAAGCCCAAATACTAAAGAAGCAAATATGAATCATGATGTGCTATTCCAAATTGCAATATAAATCTAAAACATCTTACAAGTTCAACACTTTGTACAAGAAGGAGTTAATTAAGGAATTCTAAATACACCCTCATACAATATTGTTTAAAGAGAGAGAGTGCTTTTCCCATAGGATAGTGTGTTAACAAAAAATCAAAAATATTATGGAATTTCAACTTAGAAAATATCATTTAATGTGACACTAGAGATCCCATTAGGAGCTAAAAAGAGGAAATTAAAGTCAAATATATTCAAATTAATCAATTAACTATCTGATGGTATTGAATGGTGATTTCAATGAGAGATACATTAAATATGATTCTATTTTTAAATCAAATTAACTCAAATCAAGTATCAATTTAAAAATTGCTTAAATAAAATTCAATCATTAAAAGCTTAAAGCTAAACTCATCCACCTAATTGTATGTAGGTGATAAATCTTTAAAACTCTAGCTACAAAGGAGCTAATGTGAAAAAGTATGTTCACTCTCAATCAATTTCATAGTTCCATGTCCTTCAAGGGCAAGCCCCATAGTTAATTACATCCCAAAGGATGGGATCCTTAGAAAACTCTCATTAAGGTAAATGATCATCTTTGAAGATTTCAATAGGAAGGACTATCAATCAATTGTTTATTTGAAGATCAAATGAGATTGATTAAAAAAGAGAGTTATTATAAAGCCAAAATGGAGATAAGTAGGAGATGCCCATGATGCTAGAAACCCAATGAGCTCTATCATATATAGTTTTTACATTTTGAAATTGAGTTAGTTTATTTGAATTACATTTTTCATTAGAAATTTAGAACTTAAGATTCCTTAACACAAGATTAAGGAAATGCCTAAGAGGTGAGGAATTAAGCTTATGGCCCACAATGAGGAGAAGCAACCTCAGAACCTAAATCTAGGAGCTTCGATGAGGGTCGAAAGCATAACTTAAATCTAAGGCACAAGAGAGGATAAACCACCCAACAGCTTCGACTTACAACCGCCTGGGGGTGGCCACTAACTAACTCCTCCTATGATTTTAAATTCATCTAGGCAAGTCATTATGCTTAATGCAAGATAGTTGGGCTATTTTTATTTAGAAAGAGACTAAGTCCTTAAACTCACTCCCTAAAAAGACTAGATCATATAAAGGGACATGCTTTAAATGACCTAAATCTAATGCAATTCAAATTTTATTTTTATTTTCATTTTGGACAAATATTTTTGATTCAGGCTAATAGGATTCATATGACTAATGTATGAGAAAGAAGATTATTGGCCAAAATTAGCGAGTAGGGAGAAGATGAGTTTCCACCATGGCTCTCAAAGGTCAAGTTTCTGGCAAAGGTGGAACCTCCAATCAAGAGTGAAATAAGATGTATTTATGATATAAGAAATGCTCATCTGGGGTTGCTAATTCTTTTATCTTGATTTTAAACCTAAGCTTTAGAGGTTATGATTAAGTTGGGCAAAAGATTTATTTTTCCCTAAAGAGCCTAATCCAAGCCATACAAAATAAGAAAGAACTAGAAAATCATGCCACTTAATGCAAAGCTAAACAAATCATCAACCAATTTAAAGCTAATCACAAAAAGAATAAAAGCAGGTCGGGCACCACCATAAAACCCAAAATATCAAATATGTGAAGCTCTACCCTTATACAACCCAGATTACAAATGAATTAAATTACAATTATGCAAGGAATTTATTGTTATGGGGGTCTTCAAGCTTCATTTCTTCTTTCTACTTTTCTTCTTTCTTCTTTTGGTTCCTTCTTTTGGATGGTTTTGGAGGTGGATGCTCCAAGGCTTCACATGGTGTATAAGATAGGATCTTATGACCAATGCTCATCCTAATCCCCATAACAATTATTCCAAAATCCTAATTGCATAAATTTACATGAAAAGGAAAAATGGAAATCTAACTAACACCTACAAAATAAAGGATAGTTAAAACAGACCACACAAATCCAAAGCATGTATACTGGACTTATCACCCCACACATGGGTGATTATGCCCACCTGGCCTATGGATTATGCTTACGGGTATAAAGCACCTACAACCAAAAGCATTTATATTTTCATTTATGATAGCGCCCCTTAAGCACAATCCCAAAAGAATAGTTAAAGAACGCCTACCATTCATTCTATGAGCATACACCCTAACATCCAGTCTAAAACATATATCACAAAATAAAACAAACATCAAACCATGCACACCCAACCTAACAAAAAGCTAGAAGTGGTGACTTAGGCTAATATGTGTGCTTTGAAGGTTTGTGTGGTATGTTTAGCTATGGCTTTAGGTTTAAATTTTCTAAGTGTGAAGAACATGTTCAACTTAGAGGAGGGTTTCATTTAATTTGTTTAATTATTTTGGGTTTATTTTATTTCATATTTTAATTTGATTTAAGTGGATCCTACAATTAATTACTAGGTTATGAAGATAGGGAAAGAGAAGAGAACTTCTCTTTCCTTCCCTAACCTAAGTAATTTCTAAAGTAGATTCACATTTTAGTTTTGTTTGGGTGAATGTTTTGATTACATCTTTTGATTAATCCTAAGTTTAGCTAAACTCTAAACAAACCTATTCAATAAGAAAGGTATTTTAAGATTAAATAAAATGAATCAAAATTCACATAACACACATTACTTCATATGGGTGGACCCTAAGCATATCTATACATGAAAATGAGAGTATTTAACAAACTTTATGATGCATGCTAAGTAATCCATTTAAGAAATTTAGAAGTTGAATATGCATGATTTTTCTTAAGTAAAAAGGGTTTTCCTTATCCAAATTTTTACATACACACATGAAAGTAAGAAAGGCATAAGTGAGTACATCACCATTATTAACTAGAGGTGTAAGATACAAGACCTACTTAGACCTCAGGGTTGTCTAGACTAATATACAACTTTCCTTAAATACAAACATATTGCATAAAAGAAATGAAATAGAAAAGGAGAATGCAAAAGTTGTTTAGTGGATTCATTTTATTTTATACAATTTATGTATGCAAGTATAGGTAACTCTCCTTAACTGATAGCATAGAGATGAATAGGATATGGAATTAAGTGAGTGTTAGGTTCTTTTCAAATGAACCATACACCTCACCAACTCCTATTCAAAACTATACCAACATAAGAATGAAAGGAAACCTATGCTAAGCATACCTTTATATTCTATCACATGCAAGCTTACAATTAAAATATAAGTAGCATACTTTTAGATTTGGTATTTGATTTATATATTTTGAAAATAATTTGGATTTAGCAGTGATAATAGCCATTCATATTTCTACTTTAGCCAACACCTACAAATTTGACATAAAGTAAACAATTTTATTTTAAAATTTGAATTTCAAAATTATGAATGCATGACATCACATGACATACAACTTAACATGTTGGGGAAAGGTCCAAAGCAATGAAAGCATGTAAACAAAGTCACTTCACTTAAATCCTAAATACATTCTTATGGAATAAGAAAGTTTAAAATAAATCAAAGTGATTTTTGTTTAGTTTGAAGTTTGATTTAATTTTGAAAAGGTGAGATGAGTTTGTTGTTCCTAACCCATTCCCACATGTGTTTGATATTTTTGTTTAATTTTTAAATAAATAGATCCATTTTTATGTATTGATTAGGTTAAGGAATGAATTAAGTAACTTAATTAACCCTTACCTACACCACCTTAGAAAAATTAACCAAATAATTATGAGCCAATGAGATGACATAAAACCCACAAGAAATTTAAATTTTCAATGCTCCTAATAAGAAAAATGCCTAATGCAATTTGGTTCACAATTAAAAGTTAATTAAGCTAAGAGGTTTAGCTTAAATAAATTCAAAATAACCTTTCACATATGTGAATTGGGTTTTGATTTCCTTAATTGAACATAGGCTATTAAACACCTAAGCATCTACCTAAAGAATATTAATTAAGTTCTGGAACTTTTTAGAATTTTTATAAATTGATTAAGGGATAATTAATGAATTAACCCTTAATTAAGAGATTAAGGAGAAGGGGGGTTTAGGGAATAGCTTAGGGGAAATGCCTCAAAATATTTCATAAACCTTCTACTTACTAGATCTGACCTTAATCAACTCTAATCATAGGTTAAAATCACTAATCATACCCTAATTATGCTTAATTACATAAGGAGGGTAATTAAAGAAACCATTTGCAATTCTTCTAATCAAGCCTTCAATAAATCCCAAGAAAATTAGGGGAGGCAAAAGTCATCCCCTAAATCATACCTAAGAAATTTGGGATTAATCAGAGGCTTAATTAAAAAGTAATTAGCAAAATAAACTTTCTAATAAAACTCAAATTCAAAGAAAAATATAATCAAAACCTGTTGAAATTAAATTTAAAATATTCTAGATTGAATTATCTTTCCATAGAATTTTATTTCACATTTTTCTAAATTTTTTGGAAAGAGTTATGAATTTTAGAAGATCTTTAAGTTAATTAGGAATTAATTAAGCATTTTATGTAATCCTAATTAATCCTTGGCTCACGGCGCGATGCGTGGTGGCGGCAGTCAATGTGCTTTACACACATCGCTCCGTGAGGGATTACTTAAACATTAAATCCCAAATGGCGGCTGGTGGTGCATGTGGTTTGATCCTCTACCATCCGATTAAAGATCGGACGACCAGGGATCTCCCCATGATTTAAAATGGATAAAAGGAAATCTAAATTTGTGGAATTATCTCAGTCGTCCATCTAAAATGCACGGATGGATGATTGAGATCTCCTAAGTTTTTCCTCTTTTACCAACAAAGATAGTCCATGATCAAGGGGAAGTTCCAAGCTTGATCTAACATGGATTCAAACCAAACTCAACCCACATCGTCTAAAGCAAGAGAGCGGCCAATCCAACGATCAAAAATTGATAGGGTGAAAATTTCTTTCATAAAGCTCTACCACATTGAGTTTAATGGTTGAAAAATCCCATACCTCACTGGAGGTGATCATTGGCACTCGATTCCCTTAGAGAAGCTTCATCTAGTTGAGACAAAGCTTCAAGTTTTGAGCACTTGAGGTTGAGTGGATCTTCCATGGTCACCTCCTCCTATGCTTGAGCTTTGATCCAATTCAATCCTCCCTTGCCTTTAGACTTGAGAATGCTTAGGTGAATGACTCTAAGTGTGCTTGCAAAGGAATTGGAATTGAAATGGAAGAAGTTGGAGAATGGATTGAGCTCCTATTTTCACTATTTGAAAATGGGAATGGAAAAGCTCTAGGGCGGCTTATATCACTCTTTGATGGATCCTAAGTCTCATTAGTACTCAATCGAATTCAAGAATGATCCATTTGAGTTTGTTTAAGGGGAGTATATCTCCCCCATGAAGGATCGGATGGTCGACAATGCACTTGCCATTTTGATCCAATTGAGCTTAGGCTATGGGTTGTTTGATTAGTAGGAGTGTGCACATGGTCGATTTGAGCCAATGAGTGGATTTCCAACCTCCCATGTGCTTGAATTTGAGTTTGAGAGGGAGTTTGAATTTTCAATTTTGACCCATAGGGTCGGGTTTGGTCTAGGGACAAATGGGCTAACCCAAACCCATTGGGTTGGGTGCACCACTCTCCCCTAGGTCCCCTTGAGCTTTTTAGAAAGCCTTAAGTGAATGTGAAGAGGGTATGAGCAAATTACCCATGGGTTAAGCCAAAATTTGTTCTCTGTCCTAAGGGTAGGATTGTCATTTTATTATTTTCCACTTTACTTATGTTGGGTATGTGGAGAAACTAGGTTTGGTCAAGTTTCATGATATTTGGAATTCATTTGATAGGGTTTGGCTCATGTTGACCCATTTAGGTCAAAATGGGTCAACTTAGGTCAAGTTGACCAATTGGTCAATTAGGTCAAACCAAGGGTTGGGTCAAGTTCATATGACCATTTGAAATATTTTGGTCACTTTGGTTTATTCAATTTGGCATGGTTTTGAATTTGGCTCAGATGACTTCATTTATGTCAAATGGGTCAAGTTGACCTATTTGACCCATTTGACCTATTTGGGCTAGGTCATGGGTAGGTTTAGGTTAGGTTAGTCATATGGGGTGGATTGGTATCTTTGTTTCCAATCAATTTGGGTTAAGTTCAATTTTGGCTCAACATGACCCCTTTAGGTCATGTTGGGTCTAAGATCAATTGGGCTAGGTTGGGTCTAGTTGGCCAATTGAGGCTTTGGTCAAGTTCCATAAGTGATTTGGAATGGACTTGACCCATTGGTTTCAATCAATTTGGCTTAGATCAAGTTTTGACACATTTTGACCCTTTAGGTCAAAATGGGTCAACTGACCAATTGGGCTAGGTTAGGCTCAAATGTTGGCTTGGTCAAGTTCAAACATAAGTCATGAGTGAACTTAGATCAATGGTTTCAATCAATTTGGCCTATGGTGGAATTTGGCTATGTTAGGTTTCATTTTGGGTTAAGTGTTGACTTGGTCAACCCTTAGGTTTGACTTGGTTTGACCCAATTTGATTGATTGATCATCCCATGATGATTGTTGATCATGATGAGAGGGATATATGAGTTTGGTTCAATCAATTTGGTTAGGATCAAAATTTGGCTCATAAGGTACTTTAGGTCACTTTGGGTCAAGTGAGCCTAAGTGGGTCAAATGGCTTGGTCAAAGCTTGATTTGAAGTTGGTTGATCTTGTATATGGACTTATGATTGAAATATAAATCCATTTACAAGTGGATTGAAGTCAAATGGGTTTTGATCCATTTGAAAATTTCATATTCAAAGGAAGAATGTGAAGGGGTTTTGGCTTTGATTTTGGAACTAGGTTTTGATTGTTTGATTGATGTTTGGATTTATATATGAGCTCATGATTGTAGGGTTGATTGAACCATGAGAGAAAATCAAGAGTTTGACTTGATTTGAAATTATTTTGACTAAGTTCAAGATTTTGACTTGAAAGACTTAGACTGGATTTTGAGTTGATTTGAGTTTGGTTTTTTGGAATAGGTTTTGATTGTTTGAATTTATATTTCATTTATATATGTGAATATAAATGAGAATATAAATGAATCATGAGAAAATTTCAAGGATTTGAAGTGATTTAATCATGATTTAGGCTAAGTCCATTAAGAAGGATTTAAAGGACTTAGGAAAATTTTGGAGTTTAGAGTTTGAATTTTTGAATTGGTTTGATTGATTTATATTTATATTTCATTTATATATGTGAATATAAATGAGAATATAAATGAATTATGAGAAAATCCCATGACTTTGAATTGGTTTGATCAAGATTTAGGCTAAGTCCATTAATAGAAAATTATTGACTTAAGGAGATTTTAATTGAATTTAATTTTGGATTTGATTGATTGATTTATATTTATATTTCATTTATATATGTGAATATAAATGAGAATATAAATGAGTTTTGAGAAAATCCCATGAGTTTGGAATGGTTTGATCAAAGTTTAGGCTAAGTTCATTAATGGAAAATTAAGGACTTAAGGAAAATTTCAAGGATTTGATTTGGAATTTTTAGGTTAGTTTGATTGATTTGAATTTATATTTTATTTATATATGTGAATATAAAAAGATTATGAGGAAACCTCAAAGATTTGATTTGATTTAGATCATAATTTTGGTTAAGTCCTTAAGGGAAGATTGAGGACTTAGGCAAAATTTGGACTTGATGAATTTTGATCATGGGTTTCAATCATGATTTCAAGCATGGATTTCAATCATATGGAGTTGATTTGAATTTGGAGAAAATCAAATAGAATTGATTTGAGTTTGACTTGAAAGAAGGAAAGTGAGGAATGGTTAAGCTAAGGGTAGAAATTTTCCTAACACCCAAGGCATGACTATTCCATGGCTCTCCTAAGTCTCTAGGGCTGGGTTTGAGTGTCCACCTAATCAATAGATGTGTTTTGACTAAGGAACTCTTAAAGTCTAAGAGGTTCTATGTCTAAGATGGAGGGGTTGAGAGCTCATCTAAAATGAGGTCAACAATCAATCCCATTAGGTGGCTAATGTGGCATCTTTAATGTCTTGGGTATTTAACTTGTCACATTATAGCACCACGTGGCGGTGACACTACACTCTTTCTACTCAACCTTCTGATCAAGGATCGGATGGCTAAGATTAGAGCCATGGATTTGATGGAGAAAAATAAATATATTACGTGTTTTAATCTTGGCCGTCCATCCAAAATATGTGGATGGGCAGATCCATATGTAATTCCACGAAAGGGATCTTTCCATCTTTAGTGATTTGAGCTCGATTGAGCTTTGCTAGAATTTGCTTCATCATGCATCCTAGATCACATTTAATGGAAGATCTTATGCCATGAAAATTTCATTCAAAATCCAAACCACATTGAATTTAAGCTCAAAAATGGCTAACCTCAGGATGTGATCGCCACATTCTTAGAGAAGCTTGATGCTTGAGATGAAGCTTTGTTGAAAGTTTGATTCTTGAGGTTGAGTGGATGGCTCTATAAAAATTGCACTTGAGCTCGACTTTGGTCTAGGGCACCCTTCATGCTTTGGAGCTTGGGAAATAACAGAGCCATTGGTCTCGATGCTTGAAGAAGGAATTGAGTTGGTTTGATGTGTGAGAGTTGGAAAATCGGTGGAGTTCTATTTTTTGTAGGAAAATTGAGAATGGAGATTTCAAATCCTTCTAGGAAGCTTGGGAAGACTCTCTAAGCATAGTTCAATCTCAATAGAGAGGAATGAGTTTGAATTGAATTGAGTATATCTTTTTGATCAGATGGTGAAAGAATGTGCCATTTTGATCCAATTCAACAAGGAGTGGTTTGTTAGGTTGTTAGTGTCCTTGTTTTTTGGCTATGGGTGGAATGGTGAACTCAGTGTATTTTAATTGAGTGTAAGGAAGATTCATGTGGCCATTTTAAAGCATACTGATTTGGCCATTGGGTAGGTTGGGCTAACCCAACATTGGGTTGGGTGCACCACCTCCAAGTGTTCACTTGATCCATTAAGAGTGCCAAGTGGGTATGAAGAGGATTTGACCAAATTCCAAGTGGAATTGGCCAAAATTTACCCTATGGCCTAAGGGTAAAATGGTCATTTGGCTAATTTTTGAATTTGGGTATGTTTGGTATGTTGAGAAAATAGGTTTAGCCAAGTTTCATTATATTTGGAGTTTATTTGGTATGGTTTAGCTCATATTGACCCATTTAGGTCAAAATGGGTCAACTTTTGTCAAGTTGACCAAGTGGTCAAATTGGGTCAAACCAAAGGTTTGGTCAAGTTCATATGACCATTTGAAATGTTTTGGTGACTTTGGTTTGATTTAATTTGGTTTAGGTTTGAATTTGGTTCATATGACTTCATTTAGGTCAAATGGGTCAAGTTGATCAATTTGACCAATTTGATCTATTTGAGTTAGGTCAAGGGTTGGTTCATGTTTGGTTGGTCATATGAAATGGATTGGTATCTTTGTTCCCAATCAATTTTAGTTAAGTTTGAATTTGGCTCAATATGACCCTTTATGTCAAGTTGGGTTCAGGTCAATCTAATTAGGTCTAGTTGAATTACTTTGGTCAAGTTCAACAAGTGATTTGGAATGAACGTAACCCATTGGTTTCAATTAATTTGGCTTACATCAAGTTTTGACACATTTTGACTTTTAGGTCAAGTTTCAACTTTCAAGTATTGAATTGAGTTAGTTCAAATATTGACAAGGTCAAGTTCAAACATTGATTTGAATGATTCTAGGTCAATGGTTTCAATCAATTTGGCCTATGGTGGATTTTGGCTATGTTAGGTTTTATTTTGGCTAAGTGTTGGCTTGGTCAACCCTTAGGTTTGACTTAGTTTGACCCAATTTGAGTGATTGATCATCTCATGATGATTGTTGATCATGATGAGAGTCATAGATGGGCTTAGTTCAATCCAATTTGATTAGGATTAGAATTTAGTTCATAAGAATACTTTAGGTCACTTTGGGTCAAGTGAGCCTAAGTAGGTCAAATGGCTTGGTCAAAGCTTGATTTGAGTTTGATTGAACTTAAACATGGACTTATGATTGAAATATAAATCCATTTAGTGGTTTGAAGTCAAATGGGTTTTGATTCATTTGACAATTTCAAGTTCAAGGGTGAACATTAAATGGACTTTGGCTTGATTTTTTTGGTGGGTTTTGGTTAAGTGATTAAAGTTTGTATTTATATTTGGATTCATGATTGAAGGATTGATTGAATCATGAAGGAAAATCAAGAGTTTGGCTTGATTTGAAATTGATTTGGCTAAGTTCAAGATTTTAACTTGAAAGGCTTAGGCTAGATTTTGAATGAGTTTGGGTTTCATTTTTGGAATTAGTTTTGGTTGTTTGAATTTATATTTCATTTATATATGTGAATATAAATGAGAATATAAATGGGTTATGAGAAAAATTTCAGGAGTTTGAAGTGATTTGAAGTTGATTTGAGCTAAGTCCTTAAGAGGGAATTAAAGGACTTAAGAAATATTTGGAATTTTGGATTTGAATTTTGGATTTAGTTTGATTGAGTTGAGTTTATATTTCATTTATATATGTTAATATAAATGAGAATATAAATGAGTTATGAGAAAATTTCATGAATCTGAGTTGATTTGAAGATGATTTAGGCTAAGTCCTTAAAGGGAAATCAAAGGACTTATGCAAAATTTTGAACTTGGAATTTCAATCATGGGTTTCAATCATTGATTTTAATCATGGATTTCAATCATGTGATATTGATTTGAGTTTGGAGAAAATCAAATAAGATTGATTTAGAGTTTGAGAAAATCAATTAGGATTGATTTGAAATTTGACTTGAAGGAAGGAAGGTGAGGAGTGGTTCAAGCTAAGGGTAGGCAAATTTTCCTAACACCCTAAGCATGACCTATTCCTTGGCTAACCCTTCTACATCTAGGGCTATTGAGTGCCCACTCATCACTAGATGTATCTTAAGACTATGGATCTCTTAATGTCTAAGAGGAGTCCTATGTCTAAGATGGGGGGGGGGGTTGAGAGCTCATCCTAAAAATGAGGTAAAAAAAGGGCGCCCAATTGATGGCGTGGTGTGACTGACAAAGAACACCACATGAATTGGTGTTGACTGAAATGATCAACAACACTAAAAGATCACAAGCATTAACATAAATAATCTATCCCTAACCCAAGGTGTCGAAGGAATCCAGTGCTTAGTGCAATGTGGCTCTACTTATGTCCAAGGCATAAGAGAGAGGGAGGAATCCACTAAGGGATAGAGTAGGTGAACCTTCCACTAGGGAAGCAAGTTCAAGTCATCCACAAGGGGATGAGAGATTTGATTTGATATGAGTCTCACTAGGGAGAAAAAGATTTGTTTGAGTTCCACTGGGGAAGAGGGTTGAATTTATTTTAATTTATTGTTTGTTTAATTTATGTTTATTTTGACTCCACGGGGGATAGAAAAGTGAACTCTCCATTAGAGAGGCAAGTTCAAGTCATCCATAAGGGAGGGGTTGTGAGATCTGCTGAGGGATTAGAATTCTAGATCCACTGGGGGACTAGAAAGATTTGCATCTCACTGAGGAGAACAAAAGATTTGATTTAGATTGATTAATTATTTTGTTTCTTTGTTACATTTGATTTGTTTTGTTAAATTTTGTTTCAGATTTTTAGATTTTGGGTCTTGAGGTGGGCCCTATTGGTTTGTGATGGATCGCACTAAGTAGGAGTCACAGAGGCCTAATCTTAACTCAGATTTATCAATCCAAAGGGGTAGTCTACTAACCACAAGGTAGGACTATCCAACCAAAGGGGTGCTTTTCGGTTTGGAATGGTCAACTCTTAAAAAGAAAGCATAGGGACTCACATCTTCTAGAAATAAGGAACCACTGGGGTGATCAGCTGCTTTGGGCAACAAATCGAACCCGACCTAGGGCCGACTATTGAGTGAATGCCGCTGGGGGACTTAAATCAGCTCAAGGATGGTCAAAGATTAATTTTATTTTTTAGTTTATTTTGATGGATTCCATCAGTTTGCGATGGATCAAACTAAGAAGGAGCTTATATCAGCCTAGACCTATCTCAGATTTACTAAACTAAATGGAGTAGCTTCCCGACCGATGGGAGAGTTATCTGACCAAAGGAGTGCCTTTCGGTTTGCAATGGTCAAGTTATGGGAAGATAGCTCAGGGACTCACATCTTCCACTACAAAAGACCATTGGGGTGATCGATTGCTTTGGGCAACAAATCAAACCAGACCTAGGGCTGCTCTTCGGTTTGCAATAGTCATGTTAGAAAGAATGCATCATAGTATTATATCTTCCAAAGCGAATGACTGCCGAGGAAACCTGCTTATGGAAAAATAGATTAACCTAAGGGCGACTACGGAGTGAGTACCGACTTAGAGATTTATCTCAACTTGGGTAGTCAGGCAATTCCTATAGGGAGTTCTGCTGACACTGCCCTAAAGATAGGATGCTTGCTTGGGAAAATGGGCCCTTTGGGGGCTTGAATTCCTAATCCAAAATATAATGTTTTGTTTATTTTATTTAGTTTATTTATCATGGACCCTGTTAATTTGTGAGGGATTAAACTGAGAAGGAGCTTATATCAGCCTAGACTTATCTCATATTTATTGAACCAAGGGAGAATCTGCATATCTGCTGAATAAATTCTCTAACCAGAGTGGTGGCTACTAGGAAAGTGGGACTGTCCAATCTAAGAGTAACCCGGGTAGTGTCTAACTAGGGTCACAAAGGACGTGATCCAAATAGAATGTCCGCAGGGGATGAGGCCGCTAAATAGCTTAATACAACACTCTGGAGGAGATGACATGGTGTGGTGAAATTTATTCTTCTTATACATTTCTTGCCTTCATCTATCCCCTCTCCCTTTCGGGAAAAGAAGGATAAATGAAAACATAAATATATAAAAGGATATATGCCAAGTTGGGAAACCACGTAGATCGCAGATGTTCTTATTGAGGGTGGTCAGGTATGACATCGAGGAGAGATGTACTATCTCGAAAGATAGAAGTCACGACCCTACAATGGATCTAATCACCTTAACAAGGACTCCTAAAGATAATGGGTATGCATATGTACAAGAGATTCTTCCCCTACTTTACATGGAAAAGTAAAGCAAGGTTTATTTTAAACTGAGTTCATTAAGTTCAGGGCAAGCCCCGATAATTAATTACATCCTAAGGGACGAGATCCCTTAGAATACTCTCGATTAATGTAAATGATCGTTGTCTCCAAATAGGTAGGACTATCAATCGATTATTTGATTTTGAAAGATCAAATGGGATTGATCAAGGAGAGAGAGTTATTATCAAAGTCAAAAGAAGAAAAGTAGGAGATGCTCATGATGCTAAGAAACCTAGCAGGCATCTTAAACTATCCTATGATTGGGCTTTACATTTTTGAAATTGATTTAATTTGTTTGAGTTGAATTTTTCATTAGAAATTTAGGGCTGATGATTCCACAACACAAGATTATGGAAATGCCTAAGAGGTGAGGATTTAAGCTTATGGCCCACAAAAGGGAGAAGTAACCTCAGAAACTAAATTTAGGAAGCTTTGGTGAGGGCCAAAAGCACAACCTAAATCTAAGGCAAAAATGATTATTTGGTTTGCCTCCACAAGAGAGGATAAATCACCCGACTCCTTGGACTTACAATTGCTTGGGGGTGGCCATCAATTAACTCCTCCTATGATTTTAAATTCATGTAGGCAAGTCATATGCTTTATGAAAGATAGCTAGGCTATTATTTATTTAGAAAGAGACTAAGTTCTTAAACTCAGTCCCTAAAGAGACTAGATCATGTAAGGGTATGCTTCAAATGACCTAAATCTAATGTAATTCAGATTTCATTTTATTTTTATTTTTTGGGCAATTATTTTTTGACTCAGGCTAATAGAATTCATATGCCTAATGCATGAGAAATGAGATTATTAACCAAAACGAGAAGAGGGGGTGTTTCCACCATGGCTCTCAAAGGTCAAGCCAAGTTTCTGGCAAAGGTGGAAGCTCTCCAATCAAGAGTGAAAATAATATGCATTTATGCATTATGTAATAAAAGAGGTACTCATCTAGCTATGGGTTGCTAAGCCTTTTATCTTGATTTTTAGCCTAAGCTTTAGGTGAGGTTATGAGTTCTTTATTTTTAGTTTTGAATTGTTATGTTTGGTAAAAGATTTATTTTTTCCTAAGAGCGTAATCCACATCGAGGCCATACATAAAGCAAAGAAGAAACTAGGAAAAAAATGTCACTTAATACACAAGCTAAATAAATCATCAATCAATTTATAAAGCTAATCACAAAAGAAAAAGAGGCAATTATGGTCAGGTACCACCGCACAAACTCGAAAACAAATTGGGTAGCCAAATTCTACCCTTATATAACCCCGATTACAAATGAATTAAGTACAATTAGGCAATGAATTCATTGTTATGGGGGTCTTCAAGATCCATTTCTTCATTCTTCTTTTCTTTCTCTTCTTTTCTTTTTTCTTTGGTTCCTTTTTTGGATGGTTGGAAGATGGATGCTCCAAAAGCTTCACATGGTGCATAAGATGAGATCTTATGATAAATGTTTATCCTAATCCCCATAACAATCATTCTGAAATCCTAATTGTAAAATTTACATGAAAAGGAAAAGTAAATCTAGCTAACACCTACAAAACTAATGTTAGCTAAACAAACCACCAAATCCCAAGAATGTATATTGGACTTATCACCGTACACATGGGTGACTAAGTCCAGCCTAATTGCTGCTTGGGTATAAGCACTAAAAGCATTTATATTTTTATTTATTACACTCCCCTTAAGCACAATCCTGTAAGATAAGTTAGACTAAGATCTCCTACCATTCATTCTATGCACATGCATCCTAACATCCAATCTAAAATATATATCATAAAATAAAGCATCAAACTATGCACCACCCTAACCTAAAGCTAGAAGTGGTGACCTAGTCTAATGTGTGCGCTTTGGAGGTTTGTGTGGTATGCTTAGCTATAGATTTAAGTTAGAATTTTCTAAGTGTGAAGCATGTTCAACTTAGAGGAGGGTTTCATTTAAGTGAATTAGTTATTTTAGGTTGATTTTATTTTATGTTTTGATTAATTTTAAGTGAATCCTATAATTAATTACTAAGTTATAAAGAGAGGAAAATAGAAGAAGACTTCTCTTTCCTTCCCTATCTTAAGTAATTTCTAAAGTGGATTCATGTTTTAGTTTCATCTAGTGAATGTTTTAATTAGGTATTTTAATTATTCTTAAGTTTAGATGAACTCTAAACAAACCTATTCGAAAAGAAAGACATTTTAAGATTAAATAAAATGAACCAAATTCACAAAATATACATCACTTCATTTCTTTCCCAACATGTATAACATGCATATGAATGAGTCCTAAGCATATCTATACACAAAAATGAGAATGTTTAACACACTTTATGATGCATGCTAATTAATTCATTTAAGGAAATTTTAAAGTTCATGATGCATGATTTCATTAAGTTGCAAAGGGATTTCCTATCCAACTTTCACATGCACATATGAATGTATGAAAGTCATAAGTGAGTATGACACCATTATTAACCAGAGGTGTAAGGTACAAGACCTACTTAGGGCTACTTAAAGTCTTACAACCTTGGGGTTGTCCAGACTAATATACCACTTTTCTTAAATACAATCATATGTACAAAAGAAATGAATGGAAAAGAAAGAATACAAAAAGTTGGTGTTTAGTTGATTTATTTTTGTTTATGCAAGTTATATGTGCAAGCATAGGTATCCTTCTTAAGTGATAGTGTAGGAATGAATAGGATGTGGAATTAGGCAAGTGTTAGGTTCTTTTCAAATGAACCATGCACCTTGCCAAATCCTATTCAAAACTATAATTAAAGAGAAGAGAAGGAAAACCTATACTAAGCACATCCTTATATTTTACTCACATGGAAACCTATAAGTAAGATATAAGTAACACACTTTCAACTTTGATAATTGATTCATATTTTGAAAATGCAATTTTAAATAATAGTGATAATAGCCACTCATATTCTTACTATAGCTAACACATGCAATTTTACATAAAAAAAATATTTTCATTTTAAATTTGACTTTTGGAAGGCATGGATGCATGAAACCATATGACACACATATTTAGCATGTTGGGGCAGAATTAAAGCAATGAATCATGTAAACACATTCACTTTAATTAAATCCTAAAGACAATCTTATGAAATAAGAAAGCTTAAAAAAAATCAAAGTTTATTTAGTATGATTTTTGTTTGATTTTGAATTTGATTTAATTTTGAAAATGTAAGTTGAGTTCGCTTTTTCTAACCCATTCCCACATGTTTTTGACATTTTTATTTACTTTTTAGATGATTAGATTCATTTTAGATTTTGATTAGGATAAGGTTTGAATTAAACATGTTAATTAACCCTTACCTACATCACCTTAGCATAGTTAACTAAATAATTCTGAGCCAATGAGATGACATAAAACCTCACATGAAATTTAAATTTGCAATGCACCTATGAAGAAAAGGGGATAATGCAATTTGACTCATGATTAATGGTTAATTAAGCTAAGGGGTTTAACTTAAGTAATTTCAAAACTCCCCCACACGTATCAGTTAGGTTTTGATTTCCTTAATTGAACTTAGGCTCTTGAACACCTAAGCATCTACCCAAAGTATATTAATTAAGTTCTGGAAGGTTTTAGAATTTAAGAAATTAATTAAGAGGATAATTAATGAATTAGCCTTTAATTAAAAGAGGATTAATAAAGAAAAGGGGGTTTAGGGAATAACCTAGGGGAAATGTCCAAAATTATTCCCTAAATCTCCTATTCATTGGATCAAACCTTAATCAACTTTAATGAGGGATTAAAACACTAATCAAACCCTTAATTATCCTTAATTACATAATGGAGGTAATTAGGAAATGAATTAGCAATTCCTCCAATTAAGCTGTCAATAAATCCCAATAAAATTAGGGGAGGTAGAAGTCATCCCCCAAAATATACCTAAGAAGTTTGAGATTAATCAGTGGATTAATTAGAGAGTAATTAGTAAATTAAGATTTCTAATAAAATCAAAAATCAAAGAAAGATACAATTCAAAATCCATTAAAACTAATTTTAGAATATTCTAGATTGAATTATCTTTCAGTGGCAATTTATCTAATATTTTTCTAAATTTTCTTTAGAGAGATATGAATTTTTTAAAGTTTAGAGGATTAATTAGAATTAAATAAACACTAATTAATCCCTTAATTAAATTGGTGTGCCATGCAACAGCTGGCTCGGATGCACTTTCCACACATTGAGTGCTGAGTTGTGACTTAAACATCACATTGTAGCACTGCGTGGTGGCACTGCTACACACTTTTGTATCCATCATTCGATCAAGGATCGAACAGCTAGGATTTAAACTGAGGTTTTAAAGGGATAAAATTAGATATAAAATGTGCGTTTAATCTCGGTCATCCATCCAAAATGTGTGGATGGACGGCCAGAGATCACCCCAATTCTTTCATGAGAATTAATGGAGACTGTCCACATTCAAAGGGAAGATTCGAGCTCGATCGAGCTCGTATTGGAATGAAATCTTGCACACACCATCTAACCCTAATGATAAGCATATCTAACAGTCAAAATTTCATGCCATTAAAAATTCTTTCACAAAGGACAAACACACATTGAGTTTATTGATCAAAAAATGCCATACCTCATCGGAGGTGATCACTGACACTCGATTCTCTTAGAGGAGCTTAGTCTAGTTGAGACGAAGCTATGGTGCAAGTATTAGCTCTTGAGGTTAAGTGGATAGCTCTATGGACCAACCCCTCCTTAGCTTCCTTGTGGATTTGATGGAATTAGATCTCCTCTTGCCTTTGGAACTTTGAGAGAGCATGGGCAAGCTCGACTTGGCCTTCTGGTGGAGTGTGTAAAGAGAATTGACTTGGATTGGAGCATAGAGAAAATTTTCAAATCAATGGAGCTCCCCTATTTTCACTTGAGGAAAACTGAGAATGGAAAATTCAAATTCCTTCTAGGAAGCTTAGGATCACTCTAGAATGGCTCTTAACACTCTCCCTTACTCAATCGAATTAGCCTCTATTGAATTCAAGTAGAATTAGGGGGAGTATATCTCCCCCCATGGCAATCGGACGGCCGAAGCACTACTTTCCATTTTCATCTAATTAACCTTAGGCAATGGGTTGTTTGGTCTTTTATAAGCTTGCACATGGTCGGTTTGGGCTAGGGAATGGAGTGGTAACCTCCCATGTGCTTCAAATTAAGTGGGAACATGATTCCCATATGGCTAATTTGAGCCATGTGCTTGATTTTGGCCTTGGGTCAAGTTGCGTTGACCCAAACCTATTGTGATGGGTGCACCACCCTCCATAGGGTCTACTTGACCTATTAGGAAATTATCAAGTGGGTATGAAGAGGAATTGACCAAATTTCCTATGGATTTGACCAAAATTTGTTCTATGGACTAGGGGTAGAATGGTCATTTGGATGATTTTTGAATTTGAATATGTTGGGTATGTTGAGACAATAGGTTTGACCAAATTTTATTGGATTTGGAGTTCATTTGATATGGTTTGGCTCATGTTGACACATTTAGGTCAAAATGGGTCAACTTGGGTCAAGTTGACCAATTGGTCAAATTGGATCAAACTAAGGGTTGGGTCAAGTTCATGTGACCATTTGAAATGTTTTGGTGGCTTTGGTTTGATTCAATTTGGTTTAGGTTTAAATTTGGTTCATATGACTTCATTTAGGTCAAATGGGTCAAGTTAATCAATTTGATCCATTTGACCTATTTGAGCTAGGTCAAGGGTAGGTTTAGGTTTGGTTAGTCATATGAAGTGGATTGGTATCTTTTTTCCAATCAATTTTGGTTAAGTTTGAATTTGGCTCAATATGACCCTTTAGGTCAAGTTAGGTTCAAGGTCAATTGGGCTAAGATTTTAGATATGTTAGGTTTCATTTTGGCTAAGTGTTGACTTGGTTAACCCTTAGGTTTGAGTTGGTTCAACCCAATTTGGGTGATTGATCATCTCATGGTGATTGTTGATCATGATGAGAGGCATAGGTGAGTTTGATTCAATCCAATTTGGTTAGGATTAGAATTTGGCTCATAAGGGTACTTTAGGTCACTTGGGTCAAGTGAGCCTAAGTGGGTCAAATGGCTTGGTCAAAGCTTGATTTGAGTTTGATTGAACTTGTATATAGACTTATGATTGAAATATAAATCCATATGCAAGTGGTTTGAAGTTAATTGAGTTTTGATTCATTTAACAATTTCATATTCAAAGGAAGAAGATGAATGGATTTGAGGTTTGATTTTTGAATTGAGTTTTGATTTAGTGATTGAAGTTTGTATTTATATTTGGATTCATGATTGTAGGGTTGATTGAATCATGATGGAAAATCAAGAGTTTAGCTTGATTTGATGTTGATTTGGCTAAGTTCAAGATTTTTACTTGAAAGGCTTAGATTGGATTTTGAATGAGTTTGAGTTTGATTTTTTGAATTGGTTTTGGTTGTTTGAATTTATATTTCATTTATATATGTGAATATAAATGGATTATGAGAAATTTTCAAGAATTTGGAATGATTTGATCATGATCTAGGCTAAGTTTTTTAAGAGGGGATTTAAAAGACTTAGGAAATTTTAGAGTGGGATTTGAATTTTGAATTTGGTTTGATTGATTTGTTTTTATATTTCATTTATATATGTGAATATAAATGAGAATACAAATGAATTATGAGAAAATCTCATGAGTTTGAATTGGTTTGAATTTGATCTTGGCTAAGTCCATAAGATGGAAATTAAAGACTTCGAAAAGATTTTGAATTTGGAGTTTGAAATTTTGGATTTGGTTTCAATCATGGATTTCAATCATGGGTTTTAATCATGGAGTTGATTTGAGTTTGGAGAAAATCAAATAAGATTGATTTGGAGTTTGACTTGAAGGAAGGAAGGTGAGGAGTGGTTCAAGCTAAGGGTAGCAAATTTTCCTAACACCCCTAAGGCATAACCTATTCATATGGCTAACTCTTCTAAGTCTCTAGGGCTAGGTTGAGTGTCCACCTAATCACTAGATATGTCTTAAGACTAAGGAACTCTTAAAGTCTAAGAGAAGCCCTATGTCTAAGATGGAAGGGTTGAGAGCTCATTCTAGAAATGAGGTCAACAAAGGGTGCCCAATAGGTGTGGTGTGACTGACAAGGAACACTGCATATATTGGTGTTGATCGAAACGATCAACAACATCGACCAATCAAAAATACCAATAAAAACAATTTATCCTTAAGCCAAGGTGTAGAAAGAATCCAGAGCTCAGTGCAATATGGCTCTACTTATGTTAAGGATAAAAGAGAGGGAGGAATCCACTAAGGGATAGAGTGTGAACCTTCCACTATGGAAGAAAGTTCAAGTCATCCACAAAGGGGATGAGGAGAGGTTTGATTTGATTTGTGTCTTGTTGAGGAGAAATTTCCACTGGGGAAATGGGTTGAATTTATTTCAATTTTTAGATTTGTATTTTATGATAAACCTTGTTGGTTTGCAATGGATCGGACTGAGTAGGAGCCATGGAGGGCTAGACCTAACTCAGATTAACCAATCCAAATGGGTAGTCTACTAAACACATAGTAGGACTAGCCAACCAAGGGGATGCCTTTCAAGATGCAACAACTGTATTAGGAGAAAGTGTAGTAGACTTACATCCTCCAAAGTAGAGATCAGTTGCTGGGGTAAGGCAAGACAACAGATTGAACCCAACCTAGGGTTGACTATTGAGTGAATGCCACTGAAGGACTTAGATCAACTCAAAGATAGTCAAGGTTAATTTTATTTTTAGTTTTGTTTTGATGGATTCCATTGGTTTGTGATGGATCACACTGAGAAAGAGCTTATATCAGCCTAGACCTATCTCAGATTTACTGAACCAAAGGGAGTAGCTTCCCGGCCGGTGGGAGAACTATCCTACCAAAGGAGTGCCTTTTGGTTTGCAATGATTAATTCAAGGGAAGAAAGCTCGGGGACTCACATCTTCCACTAGAATAGACCACTGGGATGATTGGTTGCTTTAGGCAATAAATCAAACCCGACTTAAGGCTGTCTGTCAGTTTGCAATAATCATGCTAGAAAGAATGCGTCATAGTCTTACATCTTCCAAAGTGAAATGACTGTCGGGGTAACCAGATTTTAATCAAAACAAATAGAAGCTGATGTAAGGGAGACTACGGAGTGAGTGGGGGACTATCTCAACTCGTAGTCGAAATTCTATAGAGTTCTCACACCGCCTCTAAAGATAGGATGCGCTAGAAAAGGGGCCCTTTGGGGGCTTGAAATCCTAGTCCACAAGTGAATTAATTTTTGTTTGTTTTGTTTAGTTTGTTTGTCGTGGACCCTATTAGTTTGTAAGAGATAAAATTGAGAAGGAACTTACATCACCCTAAACCTATCTCAAATTTATTAAACCAAGGGAGACTCTGCGCATCTGTTGGAATAAATTCTCCAACCGTAGGGGTGGCTACTAGGAAAAGGGGACTGTACAATCCAAAAGTAACCCTGGTAGTGTCTAAATGGGGTCATAAAGGACATGATCCAACTAGAATGCCCACAGGGGATGGAGCCGTTAAGGGCTTAATCCAAAACCCTAGAGAAAATGACATGACTAGTCATATATCCAATAGGTATTCAGTGGCCAACTCAAGAAGAAAGCACGGAGACTCACTTATGCCAAGAGTGGTGTATCCATCGGGTGAGTCGCTATCAGTATAGTGAACATCAACCAACCTAAGGTGCTCTTCGGTTTGCAACAATCAGCCTAGGAAGAAAGCTCGGGGACTCACATCCCTTATAGAACCGATGGTCGGGATAGTCTGCGCTCGACAGTGTCCGACCTAGGGCGACTATTAAGTGAATGCCACTAGGGGACTTATATCAGCTCACAAGTAGTCAAGAGGAAAGAAGCCTCTGGGAGACTTATCCTAAGCCTCAAATATATTCGACCTAGTTAGTGCATGATGGATAGTTCTAGAAGAAAGCAAGGGGACACACATCTTCTTAAACAAAGTCAACATGACATAGCTTACTAGCTGGGCAAGAATTCTACCATACTAACAAGCTGCTCATTGATTTATGATGGGCAAGTTAGGAAGGAAGCACAGGGACTCACATATTCTAAAATAAGGAACCATTGGGGTGACATACTAGTGAGGTAGCATGTAGACCTGACCTAGAGCAGCTAATGAGTGAGTGCCACAAGGGGCATGCTTCCACATCAAAATAACTCAAAACAAAAGATTTATGTTTGTTTTTGTGCATGTGTTAAAAGAAATAGGATGCTTCCAGGGGACCCTTACACCTACCTTAAAACATGCTAGGGGTTTTGATGAAATTATGCCATGGATGACAAAAAGGATTTCCACTAAGAAAAGATGCCTCTTGGGTTCTCTCCCATCTTAGTTGTGTTAATCAAAATAGGATGCCTCTCGGGTTCTCTTACACCTATTCTAATAGCATCAAAAGATTATGTTTGTGTTGTGAAAGAGGGATAGGATGCCACTGGGGGACTCTTAAACCTACCCTAGACAAGTCACGGTGGATTTGCAAGACAAGCAAACAACGCTTCGAAAGAATAGAAGATTTGATGAATGGAATCAAATTTTTATTCTTTTTAGTAATAATTGTTTTCAAACATGATTTGTTTCATGGATAATATTTTTTTAGGTAGAGCCCATTAATTGGAAGCATTGGGTGCTCCCCTTTAAAATCAATAAGCTGATAAGATTCTCCTTGGTGGGCCTTCTCTATAATATAGGGGCCTTCCCAAGTGGGTTCAAACTTGCCTCCCATCTTTTGACGGGAAACAATTGGTCTCCTTAGGACTAACACAAGTTCTCTTACTCAGAAAGACCTAGGGTGGACCAGCTTGTTGTGAGTTTGAATCATTTTGGCTTTGTACAACTCGAGGTTCTGGCACGCCCGTAGGCAACTTTCCTCCAAACATTTGAGCTCTTCTAACCGCAACTTTGCATTCTGCTCTGTAGTGATCTTGCTACCCAATGCTATCCTTAGTGATGAGAGTTGAACTTCTAAAGGTAGAATGGATTTAGACCTATACACTAAGGAAAATGGGGTAGATTTAGTTGGAGTTCAGTATGTGGTGCAGTAAGCCCACAAGGCTTCAACCAACTACTCGTTCCACTATCGTTTATTGTCATCAAGAGTCTTCTTCAATATCTGGATGAGAGTTTTGTTGAATGCTTCCTCTAATCCATTTGCTTTGGGATAGTAGATGGTGGAGTAACTCTAATCTATACCGTGTCTTCTGGCAAAGCTATTGATCTTTGTGTTTTTGAATGTAATACTATTATTGGATATAATTCATCGAGGCACCCCAAACCTATATACGTTATGGTTCCTAAAAAACTGAAGCACATGCTGAGCTATGACCTCTCTGAGTGGGATCACCTCCGCCCACTTGGAAAAGTAGTCGGTGGCAGCTATTAAAAGTAGGAGGATTGGTCGAACACACAATGTCGGTACCCCAACACTCAAATGGCTATGAGGCTAATGTAGGGTGCAAAATGTTGGGTGGTTGGTGGAGGACCACACCATGTACCTGACACTGATGGCATCACCTAATCTATGATCATCGAAAGACAGTAGTATCCTAGTCTCTTGATCTTCATCTTCATCTTCGGACTGGATTGATGTGCTCTGCATATACCTGAATGTACCTCGATTATAATGCCACTGGCTTCATGTTTATCTAAACAGCATAACCACATTTGGTCAAAGGATGATGTAGCCATCAACAGAGCAAGAGAGAGCTCTATTTCACCTAATGCTTGTGACTTTTCTGAGGTTTGTCGGTGTTCAAGTAATCTATGAACGCCTCAATCTAGCTCCTTGTCCATTTTGGCAATGAACCTCCCTTCAAGAGAAAGTCTCTCGATGAGTTCAACATCAATAAGGGATAGTACTTGTCTATTTTGGACCCTTTATTGAAATGGACTCATCTTCCGGACATGCCAATTCTTTGGCAAGTTTGGCCAAAGAATCTATTGCTATGTTCTCTACTCAGGGAACCTTGTAGATGGTGACTTCGAGAATTTGGGCCAACAACTTCATGGTATACTCGTAGTAATGACGAAGCTTTGGTTTGAGAACCTTGTAGACCCACACCGATTGATGACCAACCGAGAATCCCCAAAGATGTTGATGCTCTTGACACTAATAGTGATGGCTAACCCAATCGATAATCAAAGCCTCATACTCGCTTCATTGGTGCAGGGGTTAGAAATATAGTATGAGAATCTCATCATATCGGGGTCTAGAGTTAAGAGAACTATTCCTACCCCTACCTTTTCTAGGAGAATAGATCATGGTGCTTCACCTTTATGAAAAGAAGTTGTACTATCAAAATACATCTCCCATTGGTGGTTGTCGACCTCCCCTAAGTTCATGATTTGTTCATTAAGGAGATCGTCACTAAGCGGAGAATCAACAAGAAGTAGGTGTGCTGCTAAGAAATTTGCTAGTGCTTGTCCTTTTACCGCACAGAGGAGTACAAATGTGATATCAAACTGTGAGAGAATCATGGACCATCATGCTAAACGTCTGGATAGTGTTGGTCATGTCATGAGATGAAGTGGATTTTTTTCTGAGATCAAGTTCACTTATGAGAAATATAATGCCATAGCTTTTGGGAAGCAAAGATCAAAGCTAGTAATATCAATAGGTGGATATTTAGAATCGATGATGACTAAGGTAATAGAAAGCATTCTCCTTCCCTTCATCATTGGCTTGGGCCAATAAAGCACTGAGGGAGTCATCCAATATAGTGGTATAGAGAATGAATGGCCTACCCGGATAGGGGCTAGAACCGGCTTCACCAAATCGCTTGATGTCTTCAAGGCATGTCGACACTTATCATCCCACTTGAACTTGGCATGCTTTTTGATAAGTGCTAAGAATGGCTTGCATCTCTCGATAGGTTGGAGATAAAGCATCTTAGATATGCCGCCATCCCTTGGAAAGATCCGAGTTGAGTTAAACTCTTAGAGGTGGCATTTCTAAGATAGCTTTAATCTTTTAGATCTATTTCTATTCCCGATGTTGACAACAAACCCAAGGAATTTCCCTGAAGCTACTCCAAATGCACACTACATGGGATTCATTTTGAGGTTATATTATCTTAACCATTTGAAAACTACTCTCAAGTCAAAGTGGTGGTCTTCCTTTTCTCTGCTCTTGACTACTAGATCATCAACATAGCACTCAACCTGATGATGGATGAGTTCATTGAAGATCTGAGTCATGGCCCATTGGTATGTAGCACCAGCATTTTAAGGCCGAAAGGCATAACTCCATAACAAAATATTTTAATCGAGGTTCAAAAAGTAATATTTCTTTCATCTTCAGGAGACATATTGATTTGGTTATATCCAGATGACCCATCCATGAAAGGGAATACTGTGTGAGATGAGATGATGTCTACCAGTAATTCTGGTATAGGAAGAGTAAACTCATCCTTAGGACATGCCTTGTTTAAGTCCCTAAAATTGACGCATATATGAATTTGGCCATTCTTTTTCTTAACTGGGACGACACTAGCTAACGATATTTTTCTTCCTATGAAATAACATCGATCGCTTTGACTTCAAAATGACCTGTTATAATTGCATGCATCTAGGAGCTTGCTTAATAGGGGTAGCATTAGGATCTATTGCTAGCTTGTGGACTGCTACATCAGGAGATAATCTAGGCATCTCTTCATAACTCCATGTGAAGCAGTATTTAAACTCAATCAATAGCCTAACTAAGTCATTGGTTTCTTCTTCATTAAACAATGAACTGATGTATGTCATGAGTGGATTTTATTTTGTCATGAGGTTAATTTCTTTGAGCTTGTCAATTATTGAATGAATCTCCTCTTCAAATTCTAAAGGTGCATCCTTGGTCAGAAGATTACCTAGATTATCTGAGGTTTCTAAACACACATTCTCATAAGAGTTGATGTTGTGTGAAAAGAACCTATCAGACACTAAATGATTAGTAACAACTAACCAGTAATGTCATCATCATCGGCCGATCTTGTATCAGTCTTAGTCTGCTCTTGATTATGCTTCCCTACCTGTATTGTTCCATAACTTTTCAAAGTACTCTGACCTGTGCCTGGACCATGTATGAGGAACTAAACCTTTTTGTATAAGATTATGAACACAGGGTGAGTAAAAGTTAAATTGTAATTCCATTAATTCTTTAAATGAATCCTCCTCAAGTTCTACATCAAGTTTAGGACTTGAGGATGATGTTCCCAAAAAGAATCTCTTCTGCTTCATGTTATTGGAAGACTTAGGGACTTCCTTAACTACTAAACCTTCAACTTTCTAAGATGTAAGTGAGGTCTGAGCTAAGGTTCCCAATTACTGCCTAATAGTTTCACATAAACCTGATTCGAATACTTTGCTTTGTCTAGAGGCCTGGTCTTTGTCTCTGTATGGATTGAAAGTCACCTCCAATGGAACCCATTGAGAGGGGTTGGCTGGTATACTAATCACATTAGACTCATCCTTTGAGCTAGATTCAAGTCTATGTGAATAGTAGGGGTACTCCTATGAACTGGAACATGACCTCTGTTGGCTGATGGCCAACTAGGGGTCTTCCACCTCTGGAACTGCCTCTATTTCTACCTGCCTCTACTTGGTGGAGGTTGAGCCATCCCCCACATGTCCATATGATGGAATGGTGTGGGTGGAATGTGATATATCTTGATCTATTTCTTCTTCAATTCCCCTTTCTTATGCACTTGGATTTTCATTTTTCTTTTCTTATTCTTTTGTTCTTTCTTTTTCTTCATTTTCTTTTTTCTTTTGTGTTTGAATTTGAATTTTGTCCAAGTTCACAAGAAAGCATGTGTTGAGGAAGATAGTAGATCACATCCTCATAAATCTCAACCTCTCTAATTGAAAATAGATTTTCATATCCATTGACACAATTTTCAATCCCATCCTTTCTGAACTTGATGCACTGATGGAGGGAGGATGGAATTATCTTGTTCTGATGTATCCAAGGCCTACCGAACAAAGCAATGAATGAAGTATTCAAATCAATTATGTAGAATTAGGCTTTAGTCTTCCAATCACCTATCTCCAAGGGTAACATTGTGGAACCTAAAGCCCTCTCGCCTTGTTCATTGAATCCTCTCAACATCAAACGATCTCCTCAGAGTGTGGAGATGTCGATCCTCAAATAGGCAAGAGTCTTTAGGCTCATAATGTTCACTGATGCATCTGGATCGATGAGAACTCGGCTTTGAATCACATGTCAACAGCTGTGATGTAGAGGGGACGATTGTGCTCCAAGATTCCTAGAATAAGGTCTTCATTTGTGAAAGTGATTTCGTGGGCTTCTTTTGTGTAATGTGCCTCCTCACCTATAGCGGTCAACTGAGCTAAGCATATTTTAGGATCAAGGAGAGCCTTGATTAATGATTCCCTCATCTCTTTGGATAAGACAAGGGCATCATATATACTTAGCTTAGATGATAACTTTCTTAGATGAGTAAGGACATTGTAGTCCACCTTAGGCTAATCCTCCATAAACATATCCATGGGTGAAGCATTATGTGGAGGGGCTTCTCGATCTTCTGCACCAATGACTTATTTCCCTTTATCTTGAGGTGATGCCCTAGGAGATAGAACCTTGCCACTATGGAGGTTGACTTCGATGATCTCTTGTGGAAGGGTAATGGAAGGTTCTACCTACACATCAGGCTCACCTATAGCTTCTCCTATGGGACCCTCATGGATGATTCCAAGTCCATCTCAAGATGCAAACCCATAGTATTCAGAGTAAGAAAGTCCAACTCTAAATCAGAAAGAGGAAGATCGAATTATTATAGTTATTTTAATTTGAAGAGTTATCATTAGGAATAGAAGTAGACAACCCATTAGAAGTGACATAGATGTAATTCAAACTAGCTTTATTCTTCAATTTCTTGGATTTGATAGGAGGTACAAAGTAGAAATCAAGTAAAGTGAGAGGGGTAAAGGATTTGATGCCCTTATCCATCGATATAAGAGTTCTACTAGTAGTAGAAGAAGAGCTAGATGAAGTGGAAGAAGTCACCAGTGTGGAAGTTGCAATGGTAGACTGGAGGCTAGACTCAGTCGATGGTTGCACTACTAGGCTATCCCGGGCTGTCATAGGCTACTGCTGCTGAGCTCCCCCTTTCCTCAAGTTGGCACTAGCAACTTGCAAACCTTCCTTGATGTTGGAGGTTTGAGCTGACTCAAGCACAAGGAAAGCTTCTTGATCTTCTGGACTATCTTTTTAGAGATTTTAGATAAAGAAATATTCCCCAGTCTTCTTTAGTTTTGGAAGGATTACATATATCCCCAAGGATTACCCTAATGGAACTGGATGGTTGTTCCACAATGTATTCCTTTGGGATAACTATAGCACTGGCCTTGAAGCTATCTTCAAGCCATTCTTTAAATGTGAAGCAATCCTCCAAAATGTGGCCTAGCATGCGATGGTAGGGGCAAAAATTTGGATCATGAATTTTGCCTACTTCCTCCGGTCTCCTAGGCTCGGGTAGCTGAAAACTTGGCTTTTTAAGAGATTCTTAAAGATCTTCTTGATACTTCTCTCTTAAATGAACAAGCTTTGTTAAGCTTATCTAAAAGAGTAGGTGGACCATAGCTACCTGGCGGTAGGTATGTGTGCCTACTGGTGGTATGGTGAGATGGTGGTCTGGCAGTGGAGGTGTAGGCCGTACCTTCGGTGGTGGAAAGGAGATGGAGGTTGTTGAGGTCATGGTCTCTCAAACTAATCTATAGCTGGCTGCTTCCCCTTATCTACCATTGTCACTGCTCCCGGCTTCTTCTCATAGACCTTCTGCGACTTTGCTTTAGGCAATTGGTCTTGAAAAGGCAACTGTTTGGCCTCTCATTGTAGACTAGCTGCCTTGTTGATTAGCTTCTCAAATGTTTTGATAGTGAAGCCCTTAAGCATGAAGGGTAATCAGGCCACGGATATTCTTTAAGAGAATCTCAATGGCATCTTTATCTGCAATTTGTGGCTGCATTTCATACTGTTACATTGGATAATATAATCAACAAGGGACTCTCCTGGGTGTTATTGTGCTACAACGAGATCACCTACAGTAACCCTTTGCTGAGCTCTAGCAAAACTCTTGATAAAGAGTTTCTCCAACTTAGCAAATGTCTTTACTGAACCATTTGGTAGTTTAGCACAACAATCTAAAGCAATCCTTGCTAGGCTTCTAACAAAGAGGTGGAAAAGCAAAGCATCGCTGCCACCAGTGTTGCAACAACTAGCCCTGAAGTGTGCTATATGTTGCCTTGGATTTCCACTATCATCAAAGCTTTTGAAGGTAGGTGACATGAAACCCTTGGGATATTGGGTTGAATCGAATTCCTTCGGGTAGGGTCTACCCTTTGGAACCGATGATCCTCCCCAGGCTTGAGCCAACGCTTCCTTCACTTGCTGCTTGACCATGGATCTGATGTCTTTTTCTTGTATGGAGGTACTTTCCACTATCTTCCTATACATGCTAGTACTACCTTGCTCAACAGGAGGTAAGGTCTTGGCTGGGTCCAAGACATGCACTAATTCAGGCTGTAGTAGGATGAACTGGTGGGGCTTGTTTCTGAAGTATTGAAACTACTATTAACAAGTCCTCTAGCTACCATGCCATCCTATCTATTTACTCATCTTTTTTGCTTCAAATAAATATCGGAGGTGTTGGGCTGATTGGTCTGTGTCTTCCTGATCAACCTCATCACCTTCCATGGCTGCTCCCAGGAGATCCTAGTATCTTTCTGAGACCCCTGAGTCTCCCAACAAATCATCTTCATTGGGATAAAGCTGACCTTCTCCTCATTTGACCAATCATACCCAATCTCCTTCTTCTTCTCACTAGATAATGTGCTACTATCTCTCCTCGAGAGATATCACGAACAAGAACAAATGATTTGGGCCAGTGTGATCACTATCGTGCCACGAGAGACCCACTCTCTACTTTAGAGTCAGTCCAATGTGGACTATACTCACTAGAAGAGACACACTCCTGACTATTATTAGCTATGAATGGGGTAACATTCCTAGGAGGTTCTACTATCATTAGCGCAGCTACGCTATCATCTGCTACCTCTACAATAGCTGCTACCATCTCCATGTCTTGCTGAACTGGTGGAGTTGGTGAAGGGATGACCACTATACTTTGGGGATGCCACTCCCTCCGCACCACCACTTGGGCAGAAGGTCAAGCAAGAGAGCTCGGCCTCACCATAATAGGTGGTGTAAATAGAGTAGGATCCCTCAGTCATAGCTGGATCACCAATGGTGTACGCTTCTCCTTGGATATGTCCTTCATGGCCTTTGATGGAACTAGAGATGTTGTGATGTGAACTGGTGATGGCGGATGGGGGGTAGAGCAGTGTGGTGGAGACACCATTGACTTTCTATGCATAAGAGCTATCCTCATGTGATGATTGGTCCCAATAAGTAGAATGTTGTCTGTATGGTTGACATGGGTAGCATGTTGAGCTGGAAAATCAACAACTGCGAAAGCTGTCGACTAAACCTCTTCCTCTCCCTACAGGTAATATGAACAGATGTATGGGCCTCTATGGCCCTCTCCTAATGAATATGTTTCCCCACACTGTGGGGGATGATAGATCTCAGATCAAATTGAGCTCTGGACTCTAAACATCCATAAACTCTGCTAACCTGGCGCAAGAGTGATCAAAGGCCAGCATACGACCTCCTGCTCTGAGTAATTGATGGTTGATGCTAGACCACTAGTAGAGGTGATGTGTGAATCCTCCTAGCATCCTTTCTGTCTAACCCAAAGAGAGGGTGGAACTGGTTTGCTGTAACTAGTGGTGAAGTCAAAACAGGAAACTCCTCAACTGAATGGTAGCCTCCATCTCCAGCAATCTGGTGTCAGCTTGATCATGCATTTTTGTTCCTATGTTCCTGGTAGTATCATGGGGAGTGAGAATAGGCCATACTCAAAAGTAGGGAGGCAATCCCAGATCGAGGAGCCTTACCCTTAGAGTGCGATGAGAGGGGCTAGCCTCACAGGGCACAAGAAACCACAGGGCGCACGAGATGTCAAAATTTGAAGGTAGATCGATCTGGATGACCGACTACGCGACCCGCGGTCCTGCAGTCATGAGTGCCCTCACATGTGATCCTCACTCCCTCAAATCCCTTACCGAAATGGATAAGGTCTGTATGATCCAATTAGGGGAAGTTGACCAAGTCCAAGGCCAAATCCATGCAATGAGGGAAAGTGAATACAAACTTTTGTGAGCCTGCCATTTCAGATTAACTGTAAAATTTGAAAATTGAACTGTAGCTGTACTGATGTTGAGAATCTGCAATATAGGAAATAAGCTTGGATCAGATTTTTATTCTTGTTGATTTTTGAATTTGAATTAAAAATTTGAACCCACATCCAACATCTTGGAAGTGTTAAGTGGGGTTCAAATGGATTAAAGAAGATTTAGAAATTTGATTGAAAAGAAGAATTTTTTAATATGAATCTACCTTGAATAAATTTGAGTATGTTGAAAAGTGGATTCAAATATTTTTAGAAGGATGCTTCCATAGGTTCATGTTTGTTTGAATTTAGATTTTGATTTGATGACCCTTTCCTTTAACAAACTTGAGTATGCTAAAGTAAGGGTCAATTGATTTTATTTTTTGGTTTGGTGTTTTTACTTAGCAAATTTGGGTATGCTAAGTGAAGTGTTTGAAAATAATTGTTTCTTTTTTGTGAATGATTGTTTGATTTTGAAAATTGGAATTCCCACTTAGCAAATTTAGGTATGCTAAGTGAAGAACCCAAGTGTGTTTTGTTTGATTTTTGAAAATAGGATTCTTAGAAAATTTGAGTATGTTATAAAGATACTAAGTGTTTCATCTGTTTTGGATATTTTGATTTTTGAAAAAGTAGGATCCTTAGAAAATTTGGGTATACTAAGGAAATCCTAATGTGTTTCATTTTTATTTGATTTGTTTTTGGTTGAAAGTGGAGACTTTACTTTAGTAAATATGGTATGCTAAAGATGAAGTTCCACTTAATTTTGTGAAGTGGAGATTTCACTTAGCAAATTTTGGTATGCTAAATGAAATTCCAAAAGATATGTTCAAGAATTTTTGTGTTTTGATTTAATTTTGAAAATGGAAACTTCTCTTTAGAAAATTTGGTATGCTAAAGAATGAAGTTCCAAAAGTGCTTGCAAATCGTTGGTTTTGAATTTGGAGATTTCACTTAGAAAATTTGATTATGCTAAATGAAGTTCTAAATATGTTTGAAAAAAATTTTGGTTTTGAATTTGGAGACTTCACATAGCAAATTTGAGTATGCTAAATGAAGTTCTAAATGTATTTGAAAATTTTTTATTTTGAATTTGGAGACTTCACTTAGCAAATTTGAGTATGCTAAATGAAGTTCCAAATGTGTTTGAAAATTTTTGATTTTGAATTTGGAGACTTCACTTAATAAATTTGAGTATGCTAAATGAAGTTCCAAATATGTTTGAAATTTTTTTATTTTGAATTTGGAGACTTCACTTAACAAATTTGAGTATGCTAAATGAAGTTCCAAATGTGTTTGAAAATTTTTGATTTGGAATTTGGAGACTTCACTTAGCAAATTTGAGTATGCCAAATGGAGTTCCAAATGTGTTTTGAATTTTGAAAATATGATTGTTAAGTTTTGATTTTTGAAAATAAGACTTCCATTCAACAAATTTGGGTATGTAAGGATGGAAATCAATCTTATTTTTGCAAATGTGAAAATTTTATTTTATGTGTGATTATTGCTTTTTTTAAGGAGGGAATTCAACTTAATTATATGTGGGATATGTTTAAGTGGGATTTCCAAATGATATTATTTTTATTTGGGAATGAAATTTTCATTCAATAAATTTGGGTATATTGAATGAAGATGTTCATATGTGCTTTTGAAAATTTAATTTTATTTAAAAATGAAACTTTCATTCAATGGTGTAAGTGTATTGAATGGAAAGGTTCATGTTTGCTTTATAAAAATTTTTATTTTTAATTTTGATTTTGATTTTTGGAAAGATGATTGTTCATTTTATTTTTGAAAATGAAATCTTCATCAAAATGAATTGAAGGAAGATGTTCATTTGTGCTTTTGAAAAAGATTGTTAGTTTTATTTTTGAAGATTCCTACATATAAAAATTATGAGAATTGTTAAATGAGGGCGATTTAAAAAACTTTTTGTGGAAAATATGTGCATTTTTGAAAGAGTGCTTTTTGAAAAGCAAGGTTTCTTATGAAAAAATTATTTTGTCTTTATTATTTTAGAATGAACCTTTCCTTATCATAAAAATGATTAGGAGGAAGTCTTTAAATGTTTTCTTTTTATTTAGATCTTTTCATTTTTGCCCATTGGAGAACCCAATGAGGGTTTTAAGACCAACACGGGGTGAGGTCCTAAAACCTAAGGATGTTGGCTAACTCAACTTAAGGATGAAATAAACTAAGTGCCAACAGAAAGAAAGATAATCTCGAATTCATACTAAAGTACAAACCCACTATCGATACTTGAAGACAACGATCATTTACTAAAGATCGGGAGAGCAACCATCCCCAGCGGAGTCACAGAAAAATCTGTGAAATTTATTCTTCTTATACATTTCTTGCCTTCATCTATCCCCTCTCCCTTTCGAGAAAAGAAGGATAAATAAAAACAGAAATATATAAAAGAATATATGTCTTGTTGGGATACCATGTAGATCCGCAGATGTTCTTATTGAGGGTGATCTGGTATGACATTGAGGAGAGATGTACTATCTTAAAAGATAGAAGTCACCACCCTACAATGGACCTAATCACCTCATTAAGGACTTCTAAGGACAATGGGTTTGCATATGTACCAGAGATTCTTCCCCTACTTTACATGAAAAAGTAAAGCAGGGTTTATTTTAAAATGGGTTCATTAAGTTTCGTACAGGGGAAAGCCCCCATAGTTAATTACATCCTAAGAGACGGGATCCCTTAGGAATACTCTTGATTAAGGTAAATGATCATTATCTCCAAAGATTTCAATAGGTAGGACTATCAATCAATTAGTTTATTTAAGAAGATCAAATGGGATTGATTAAGGAGAGAGAGTTATTATCGAAGCCAAAGGAAGATAAGTAGGAGATGCCCACGATGCTAAGAAACCTAGCGGACATCTCAAACTATCCTATGGTTGGGCTTTACATTTTTGAAATTGATTTAATTTTTTTGAGTTTAATTTTTCATTAGAAATTTAGGGCTTTTGATTCCACAACATAAGATTATGGAAATGCCTAAGAGGTAAGGATTTAAGCTTATGGCCCACAAAGGGGAGAAGCAACGTCAAAACCTAAATCTAGGGAGCTTTGGCGAGGGCCGAAACCATAACCTAAATCAAAGGAGAAAATGAGTATTTGGTTTGCCTCCACAAGAGAGGACAAATCACTCGACTGCTTGGACTTACAACAGGCTGGGGCTGGCCGCCACTTTTAAATTCATGTAGGCAAGTCATATTCTTTATGCAAGATAGCTAGGCTGTTATTTATTTAGAAAGAGACTAAGTCCTAAAACTCACTCCCTAAAGAGACTATATCATGTAAGGGTATGCTTCAAATGACCTAAATCTAATGCAATTCAGATTTCAATTTATTTTTATTTTTTGGACAATCATTTTTTGACTCAGGCTAATAGGATTCATATGCCTAATGCATGAGAAATGAGATTATTGGCCAAAATCAGTGAGAAGGTGGAGGGGGATGTTTACACCATGGCTCTCAAAGGTCAAGCCAAGTTTCTCTGGCAAAGGTGGAAGCCCTCCTATCAAGAGTGAAAATAATATGCATTTGTCCATGATGTTATAAAAGAAGTACTCATCCAGCTAAGGGGTTGCTAATTCTTTTATCTCAATTTTCAGCCTAAACTTTAGGTGAGGTTATGAGTTCTTTATTTTTAGTTTTAAATTGTTATGTTTGGTAAAAGATTTATTATTCCCTAAGAGCCTAATCCACATCCAGGCCATACATAAAATAAGAAAGAAACTAGGAAAAAGATGTCACTTAATGCACAAGTTAAACAAATCATCAAGAAATTTATAAAGCTAATCGTAAAGAATAAGAGGCCATTGTCTGCACAAACTCAAAAATAAATTGGGTAGCTGAGCTCTACCCTTATACAACCCAGATTACAAATGAATTAAATACAATTAAGCAAGGAATTCATTGGGGGTCTTCAAGCTTCATTTCTTCATTCTTTTTTTCCTTCTTTCTTCTTCTTTTCTTCTTTCTTCTTTGGTTCCGTCTTTTGGATGGTTGGAAGATGGATGCTCCAAAGGCTTCACATGGTGCATAAGATGAGATCTTATGACCAATGTTCATCCTAATCCCCATAACAATTAGTCCAAAATCCTAATTGCAAAATTTACATAAAAAGGAAAAGTAAATCTAGCTAACATCTACAAAATTAAGTTTAGCTAAACAAACCTCCAAATCCCAAGCATGTATATTGGACTTATCTCCCCACACATGGGTGACTAAGTCTGTTTGGCCTATTGGATTATGCTTAGGGGTATAAGCACCTGCACAATAAAAATATTTATATTTTTATTTATTATAGCACCCCTTAAGCACAATCCCCTACAGATTACAATGGTTAGACTAAGATCGCCCTACCATTCATTCTATAGACATACATCCTAACATCTAGTCTAAAAGATATATCACAAAATAAAAGCAAGCATCAAACCATGCACCGCCCTAACCTAAAGCTAGAAGTAGTGATCTAGTTAAATGTGTGTGCTTAGCTATGGAGGTTTGTGTGGAATGCTTAGCTATGGCTTTAAGTTAGAATTTTCTAAGTGTGAAGCATGTTCAACTTAGAGGAAGGTTTCATTTAAATTATTTAGTTATTTTGGGTTGATTTTATTTTATGTTTTGATTAAGTTCAAGTGAATCCTATAATTAATTACTAAGTTATAAAGAGAGTGATAGAGAAGAGGACTACTCTTTCCTTCCATAACTTAAGTAATTTCTAAAGTGGATTCATGTTTTAGTTTTATTTAGTGAATGTTTTAATTTGGTGTTTTAATTAATCCTAAGTTTAGATGAACTCTAAACAAACCTATTAAAAAAGACATTTTAAGATTAAATAAAATGAACCAAATTCACAAAAAATACATCACTTCATTTCTTTCCCAACATGTATAACATGCATATGAATGAGTCCTAAGCATATCTATACACACAAATGAGAATGTTTAACATGATTTATGATGCATGCTAAGTAATTCATTTAAGGAAATTTGAAAGTTCATGATGCATGATTTTCATTAAGTTGCAAAGGGATTTCCTATCCAACTTTCACATGCACATATGAATGTATGAAAGGCATAAGTGAGTATGATGCCATAGTTAACCAGAGGTGTAAGGTACAAGACCTACTTAGGGCTACTTAAAGTCTTACAACCTTGGGGTTGTCCAGACTAGTATACCACTTTTCTTAAATACAATCATATGTACAAAAGAAATGAATGGAAAAGAAAAAATACAAAAAGTTGGTGTTTAGTTGATTTATTTTTGTTTATGCAAGTTATATGTGCAAGCATAAGTATCCTTCTTAAGTGATAGTATAGGAATGAATAGGATGTGGAATTAGGCAAGTGTTAGGTTCTTTTCAAATGAACCATGCACCTTGCCAAATCCTATTCAAAACTATATTAAAAGAGAAGAGTAGGAAAGCCTATACTAAGCACATCCTTATATTTTACTCACATAAAACTTATAAGTAAGATATAAGTAACACACTTTCAATTTTAATAATTGATTCATATGTTTTAAAAATAATTTGAATTTAATAGTGATAATAGCCACTCATATTCTTACTTTAGCCAACACATGCAATTTGACATAAAGGAAACATTTTCATTTTAAATTTGACTTTTGAAAGGCATGGATGCATGAAATCATATGACACACATATTTCGCATGTTGGGGAAGAATTAAAGCAATGAAAGCATGTAAACACATTCACTTTAATTAAATCCTATGGATAATCTTATGAAATAAGAAAGCTTAAAGTAAATCAAAGTTTATTTAGTATGATTTTTGTTTAGTTTAGAATTTGATTTAATTTTTAAAATGTGAGTTGTGTTTGCTGTTCCTAACCCATCTCGCATGTGTTCGACATTTTTGTTTAATTTTTAGATGATTAGATTCATTTTAGATTTTAATTAGGTTAAGGTATGAATTAAACATGTTAATTAACCCTTTCCTACACCACCTTAACGTAGTTAACCAAATAATTATGAGCCAATGAGATAACATAAAACCTCACAAGGAATTTAAAGTTGCAATGCACCTAGGAAGAAAAGGGCATAATGCAATTTGGCTCATTATTAATGTTTAATTAAGCTAAAGAGTTTAACTTAAGTAATTTCAAAACACCCCTCACACATATGAGTTGGGTTTTGATTTCCTTAATTGAACTTAGGCTCTTGAACACCTAAGTATCTACCCAAAGTAGATTAATTAAGTTTTGAAAGGTTTTAGAATTTTAAGAAATTAATTAAGAGGGTAATTAATGAATAAGCCCTTAATTAAAAGAGGATTAAGAAAGAAAAGAAGTGTTTAGAGAATAGCCTAGGGGAAATGCCTTAAAATTTTTTCCTAAACCTCTTATTCACTGGATCAAACCTTAATCAACTTCAATGAGGGATTAAAACACTAATCAAACCCTTAATTATCCTTAATTACATAAAGGGGGTAATTAGGAAATGAATTAGCAATTCTCTCAATTAAGCCATCAATAAATCCCAAGAAAATTAGGGGAGGCAGAAGTCATCCCCCAAAATATACCCAAGAAGTTTGAGATTAATCAGTAGTTTAATTAGGGAGTAATTAGCAAATTAATATTTCTCGTAAAACCCAAAATTAGAGAAAGATACAACTCAAAATCAATTAAAACTAATTTTAGAATATTCTAGATTGAATTATCTTTCAATGGAAATATACCTCATATTTTTCTAATTTTTCTTTAGAGAGATATGAATTTTTAAAGTTTAGAGGATTAATTAAAATTAAATAAACACTAATTAATCCCATCCATGCCATGCTCAATGCACTTTCCATGCATCGTGCCATGTGACTTAAACAACACGTCATAGCACCACGTGGTGGTGGCGCTATGCACTTTTGTATCTGCCGTTTGATTAAGGATCGATTAGATTTAACCTGAGGTTTTAAAGGGATAAAATCAAATATAAAATGTGCGTTTAATCTCGACCGTCCATCCAAAATGTGCGGATGGATGGCCAGAGATCACCCTTGTTCTTCCCTAGCGAATAATGGAGACCGTCCACTTTCAAAGGGAAGATCTGAGCTCGATCGAGCTCGGATTGGAATGAAATCTTGCACACACCATGTAACCCTAATGGCAAGCATATATAATAGTCAAAATCTCATGCCATTAAAATTTCTTTCACAAAGGACCAACACACATTGAGTTTAGTGATCAAAAAATGCCATGCCTCACTGGAGGTGATCATCGATGCTCGATTCCCTTGGAGGAGCTTCGTCTGGTTGAGATGAAGCTGTGGTGAAAGTATTAGCTCTTAAGGTTAAGTGGATAGCTCTATGGACCAACCATTCCTTAGCTTCCTTAAGACTTTGATGGAATTAGATCTCTTCTTGCCTTTGGAACTTGAGAGAGAGCTTGGGCAAGCTCGACTTGGCCCTCTGGTGGAGTGTGCAAAAAGAATTGACTTGGATTGGAGTGTAGAGAAAATTTTCAAATCAATGGAGCTCCCCTATTTTCACTTGAGGAAAACTGAGAATGGAAAATTCAAATTCCTCCTAAGAAGCTTAGGATCACTTTATAAGGGCTCCTAACACTCTCCCTTACTCATTTGAATTAGCCTCTGTTGAATTCAAGTGGAATTAGGGGGAGTATATCTCCCCTTATGGCAATCGTACGGTCGATGCTCTACTTGCCATTTTGATCCAATTGACCTTAGGAAATCGGTTGTTTGGTCTATTAGAAGCTTGCACATGGTCAGTTTAGGCTAGGGAGTTGAGTGGTAACCTCCCATGTGCTTCAAATTGAATGGGAACATGATTCCCATATGGCCAATTTGAGCCATGTGCTCAGGCCTTGGGGGTGGCTGACCCAAACCCATTGGGATGAGTGCACCACCCTCCATAGGGTCAACTTGACCTATTAGGAAAGTATCAAGTAGGTATGAAGAGGAATTGACCAAATTCCCCATGGATTTGACCAAAATTTGTTCTATGGTCTAGAGGTAGAAAGGTCATTTGGCTGATTTTTGAATTTTAATATGTTGGGTATGTTGAGAAAATAGGGTTGGTGAAGTTTCATTGGATTTGGAGTTCATTTTATATGGTTTCACTCATGTTGACCCATTTAGGTCAATATGGGTCAACTTAGATCAAGTTGGCCAATTGGTCAAATTGGGTCAAACTAAGGATTGGGTCAAGTTCTTTTGACCATTTGAAATATTTTGGTGGCTTTGGTTTGATTCAATTTGGTTTAGATTTGAATTTGGTTCATATGACTTCATTTAGGTCAAATGGGTGAAGTTGACCAATTTGACCCATTTTGACATATTTGAGCTAGGTCAAGGGTAGGCTTAGGTTTGGTTAGTCATATGAAGTGGATTGGTATCTTTGTTTGCAATCAATTTTGGTTAAATTTGAATTTGGCTCAACATGACCCTTTAGGTCATGTTGGGTTCAAGGTCAATTGGGCTAGGTTAGTCTAGTTGGCCAATTGATGCTTTGGTCAAGTTCAACAAGTGATTTGGAATGAACTTGACCCATTGGTTTCAATCAATTTGGCTTAGATCAAGTTTTGACACATTTTGACTTTTTAGGTCAAGTTGGGTCAACTTGGGTCAAGTGGCCAATTGGGCTAGGTTAGCACAAATGTTGACTTGGTCAAGTTCAAACATTGGTCATGAATGAAGTTAGATCAATGGTTTCAATCAATTTGACCTATGGTGGATTTTGGCTATGTTAGGTTTCATTTTGGCTAAGTGTTGACTTGGTCAACCCCTAAGTTTGACTTGGTTTGACCCAATTTGGGTGATTGATCATCTCATGGTGATTGTTGATCATGATGAGAGGCATAGGTGAGTTTGATTCAATCCAATTTGGTCAGGATTAAAATTTAGTTCATAAGGGTACTTTAGGTCAGTTTGGGTCAAGTGAGCCTAAGTGGGTCAAATGGCTTGGTCAAAGCTTGATTTGAGTTTGATTGAACTTGTATATGGACTTACGATTGAAATATAAATCCATTTGCAGGTGGTTTGAAGTCAAATGGGTTTTAATTCATTTGACAATTTCTTATTCAAAGGAAGAACATGAGTGGATTTGAGGTTTTATTTTTGAATTGAGTTTTGATTTAGTGATTGAAGTTTGTATTTATATTTGGATTCATTATTGTAGGGTTGATTGAATCATGAAGGAAAATTAAGAGTTTGGCTTGATTTGAAGTTGATTTGGCTAAGTTCAAGATTTTAACTTGAAAGGCTTAGGTTGGATTTTGCATGAGTTTGAGTTTGATTTTTTGAATTGGTTTTGGTTGTTTAAATTTATATTATATTTATATATGTGAATATAAATGAGAATATAAATGAGTTATTAGAAATTTTCAAGAATTTGGAATGATTTGATCATTATCTAGGCTAAGTCTTTTAAGAGGGGATTTAAAGGACTTTGGAAATTTTGGAGTAGGATTTGAATTTTGAATTTTGAATTTTGTTTTATTGATTTATTTATATATATAAATATAAATGAGAATATAATTAAATTATGAGAAAATCTCATGAGTTTGAATTGATTTAAATTTGATCTTGGCTAAGTCCAAAACATGACCAGCATACGGTGGTAGGGGCAAAAGTTAGGATCATGGCTTTTGCCTACTTCCTCAGGTCTCCTAGGTTCGGGTAGTTAAAAATCAGGCTTCTATAAGAGGTTCTTAAAGATCTTCCTGATTACCTACCTCTTAAATGAATAAGGCATGTTAAGCTTATCTAAAAGATTAGGTGGACCATAGCTACCTAGTGGCGGATATGTGTGCACGATGCTGGATGAGGAGGAGTGGCGGCCATAGAGGCTCTGTGGAGGCTGGGGCTACCTCGGTGGTGGTAAAGGAGGTGGAAGCAAAGGCTGCTGAGGTCATGGTCTCTCGGACTGATCTCTAATTGGTTGCTTCCCCTTATCTAATACTGTCACTGTTCCCGGCTTCTTCTCATAGACCTTCTATGGCATTGCTTTGGGCAACTGGTCTTGAAAAGACAACGGTTTGACCTCTCTTTATAGACTAGCTGCCTTGTTGATTAGTTTCTCAAATATTTTGATAGTGAAGCCCTTAAGCATGAAGGTGACCGGGCCATGGATATTCTTTGAATCTCAATGGCATGCTACTCAGATAGCCGCGGCTCACATTTCATACTCAGGTTACACCATCTGAGAATATAATCAACAAGGGACTCACCTAGGTGCTGTTGTGATACAATGAGATCGCCAACAGTAACCCTTTGTTGAGCTCCAGCAAACCTCTTGATGAAGAGTTGCTCCAACTCAGCAAATGTCTTTACTAAACTATTGGGAAGTTCAGCATACCAGTCAAAAGTTATCCTTGTTAGGCTACTGACGAAGAGGCAGAATAACAAAGTGTCACTGCCATCGGCCTTGTAACAATTGGCCCTAAAGTGTGCAATATGCTACCTCAAGTTTTCACTACCATCAAAACTCTTGAAGGAAGATGACACGAAACCCTTGGGATATTGGATTGCATCAAATTACTCTGGGTAGGGTTTACCCTTTACAACTGATGATCCTCCCGGGGCTTGAACCAACGCTTCCTTCACTTACTGCACAACCATGGACTTCATATCTTTTTCTTGTATGGAGGTACTTTCTGCTAACTTCCTATACATGCAGTGCTACCTTGTTCAACGGGAGGTAAGGTCTTGGCTGGGTCTAAGAGATGCACTAACTCTGGCTGACTGGTCTCAGCTGTGGTAGGATGAACTACTGGTGCTTATTTCTGAAGTACTAAGACTGCTGCTAATAAGTCCTCAAGCTACCTTACCATCCTATCTATCTTTTCATCTTTTTGTTTGAATTGTGCCAGGAGGTGTTGATGCGAGTGGGCTGTGTCTTCCTGCTCGGCATCATCACCTTTCATTGCCTGTTGTTCTCTAAGGAGAGATCCTTTGGTATTTACCATGCACACCCCTGTTGAGTCTCCCAACAAATCATCTTAGTTGGGATCAAAGTTGATCTTCTCCTCATCAAACCAATTATACCCCAAAATTTCTTTCTTTTCCATAAGATAATGTGACACTATGTCCTCTAAAGAATGATTAATCTGAACAGGTACACATATTTTTTGGCTGACTAGTGTGATCACTATCATGTACTGAGAGGCACCGGACCTCCCCTGCTACTGGAGAATCAATCCTATGAGGACTGTACTTGTTAGAAGAGACACACTCCTGACTGCCACTGACTTTGGAAGGTGTGACACTCCTAGAAGGCTCTACCATCATGGGTCAATAGGGCTTTCATCTTCTCTCTGCAGCTGTAATCATCTCTATGACCTGCTGAACTTGTGGTGTTGGTGAAGGAACGACCACTATACTTCGCGATCGCCATTCCTTCTACACCACTATTGGGGCAAAAGGTTGAGCAGGAGAGCTCGTCCTCTCCACAGTAGGTGGTGTAGATGGAAGAAGATCCCTCAACCATAGCTAGATCACCAACGGGGTACGCTTCTCCCCGGATGTGGCATTCATGGCCTTTGGAGGAACTAGAGATGCTATGACATGAACATGTGATAGTGGACGGGGTGTAGAGCGGTGTGGTGAAGTCACCACCAACTCTCTCGGAACAGAGACCCTCCTCCTATGATGGGTCATCCCAGTAAGCAAGATGTTGTATGTGTGATTGGTGCGGGTAGCACGCTGACCAGGAAAATCAATGAGTGCAGAAGTTGCAGATTGGAGACTAAACCTCCACCTCCCAGCTAGTGATCTGAACTATAGTAAGGGACTCTCTAGCCCTCTCCTGCCATAGATGTTTCCCCACACTACAAGGGATGATAGATCTCAAATAAAATTGAGCTTTGGACTCAGAATGTCTGTAAGCTCTGCCAATCTAGCATAGAATTGAGGTTGGCATACGACATCCTACCTTGATTGACTCGGGGCTGGTATTGAACCACTGGTGGAGGTGAAGTATGAATCCTTCTAGTATCCTCTCTGTCAGACCCAAAGAGAGGATGAAATGGGTTCGCTGTAACCATTGAGGAAGTCAAAACAGGAAACTCCTCAACAACTGAATGGGTGGCTGCCTCCATCTCCCTAGCAATCCTAGTATGGTATCACTTAATCATACAGTTTTTGTTCCTCCTCTATGTCCTAGTAAGGTGAGTGGAGTAAGAGCTAGACCCGTACTCAAAAGTAGGGGAGGCAATCCCTGGGATTAAGGGAGCTTTACCCTTAGAGGGTGCTGATGAGTGGGTACTAGCCCTCACTAGGGCAACACGGGAAATCACGGGGTGCACAAGAGCTCTCTCACTGGCACTAAGACTGCTAGAGCTGATGGAACTACCACCACTTTCCTCTTCAATGAGGGGACATCAAAATCAGATGGCAAATCAATCTGAATGATCGACTTCTGTTCGACCATTGCAGTCCTACTAATAGTTGTGAGGGGAGTGCCCTCATAGGTGATTCTCATCCCCTCGAAACCTCTGTCGAAATGGATGAGATGGGTGTGATCAGCTCATGGGAGATTAGCCTGATCCAAGGCCAAGTCCATGTCGTAGGAGAAAGTAAACACAAACTTCTATGAACTTGCCATTTATAGTCAACTGAAAATTGAAGAACTAAACTATAGCTATAACTGAGATTGATGCTGAGAATCTGCAATGTTGGAAACAAGCTTGGATCATATTTCTGTTTTGTTGATTTCTGAATTTGAATTTAAAATTTGAACCTACATCCAACATCTTGGAAGTGTTAAGTGGGGTTCATATAAATTTAGAGAAGATTTAGAGATTTGATTGGAAAGAGAAATTTTTGAATATGAATCTAAATTCAACAAATTTGGATATGTTGAAAAGTTCAAATATTTTGTAAAAGATGATGCTTCCATAGGTTCATGTTTTGAATTTAGATTTGATTTGAGGACCCTTCTTTAACAAATTTGAGTATGTTAAAGTAAGGGTCAATTGGTTTTGGTTTTGATTTAATATTTTGGAATCCACTAAATTAGAAAACTTGGGTAAGCTAAGCGAGGTGTTTGAAAATAATTATTTCTTTTTTCTTTTTGTTTGCTTTTGTCTTGTGAATTATTAGTGATTTTAAAAATTGGAATTCCCACTTAGCAAATTTGGGTATGTTGAGTGAAGAACCCAAGTGTGTTTTGTTTTTGAAAAGATTTTAAAATAGGATTCTTAGCAAATTTGAGTATGCTAAGGAAATCTTAAAGTGTTTCATTTGTTTTGGATATTTTGATTTTTGAAAAATAGGATCCTTAGCAAATTTGGGTATGTTAAGGAAATCCTAATGTGTTTCATTTGGTTTTGATTTATTTTTTGATTGAAAGTGGAGACTTCAATTTAGCAAATATGGTATGGTAAAATGAAGTTCCACTTAATTTTGTGAAATGGAAATTTCACTTAGAAAATTTGAGTATGCTAAATGAAATTCCAAAAGATGTGTTTAAAATTTTTGTGTTTTTGTTTTGTTTTGACAATAGGGACTTCACTTTAGCAAATTTGGTATGCTAAAGAGTGAAGTTCCAAAATTATTTATTATAAATTTTGTGAAATGGAAATTTCATTTAGCAAATTTGAGTATGCTAAATGAAATTCCAAAGATGTTTCAAATTTTTGTTCTTTGTATTTTGAAAAGGGAGACTTCAGTTTAGAAAATGGGGTATGCTAGAATGAAGTTCCAAATGTGTTTGAAATTTTGGTTTTTTTAAAAGTAGGGACTTCACTTTAGCAAATGTGGTATGCTAAAAGGAAGATCCAAATGTGTTTTTGAAATTTTTGATTTTTGGATTTGGAGACTTCACTTGGCAAATTTGAGTGTGTTAAATGAAGTTCCAAATGTGTTTTGAAAATTTTTTTGATTTTTGAATTTGGAGACTTCACTTAGCAAATTTGAGTGTGCTAAATGAAGTTCCAAATGTGTTTTAAATTTTGAAAATATGATTGTTAAGTTTTGATTTTTGAAAAGAAGACTTCCATCTGACAAATTTGGGTATGTAGGAATAGAAGTCAATCTTATTTTTGAAATGTGAAAATTTTTTTTTTTGTGTGATTACTATTTTTTGAAAGAAGGAATTCTCATATATGGAATATGTTTAAGTCAGATTTCCAAGTGATGTTATTTTTATTTGGGAATAAAACCTCCATTCAATAAATGTGGGTATATTGAATGGAAAGGTTTCATATGTGCTTTTTGAAGGTTTTATTTTAAATTTTGATTTTGATTTTTTGGAAAGATTGTTTATTTTATTTTTGAAAATGTAATCTTCATCAAAATGAATTGAGGGAAGATGTTCATTTGTGCTTTTTGAAAAAGATTGTTTGTTTTATTTTTGATGATTCCTAGATGTAACAATTATGAGAATTATTAGATGAGGGTGATTTAGGAAAATTTTTGTGAAAAATATTTTATTATGTCCATTTTGAAAGAGTGTTTTTTTTTTGAAAAGCAAGATTTTTATGAAAAATTTATTTTGTCGTTATTATTTTAGAATGAACCTTTCCTTATCATAAAATGATGAGGAAGTCTTTAAATGTTTTATTTTATTAGATTTTTTTTTTACCCATTAGAGAATCGGTTTTAAGACCAACACATGGTGAGGTCCTAAAACCTAAAGATGTTGGCTAGCTTAACTTAAGGATGAAATAAGTTAAGTTCCAACGGAAAGAAAGATAGTCTTGGGTTCATACAAAAGTACAAACCCACTATTGATATTTAGAGACAATGATCATTTATCAAATATGGAGAGAGGAACCATCCCCAGCGGAGTCGCCAGAAAAATCTGTGGTGGAAAATTTTTATATTCCTGCCTTCATATATCCTCTTTTTTTTAGGAAAGAAGATAAATAAAAAGAAATATATATGACGCCATGCGATCTGCGATGTACTTATTAGGGTGATCGGGTATGACATTGAGGAGATGTGTACTATCTCAAAAGATAGAAATCAACACCCTACAATGGGCCTAATCACCAAAATAAGGACTCCTAAGGATGTTGGGTCTACGAGGTGTACCAGAGATTCTTCCATTACTTTATAAAAAAAGTAAAGTCGGGTTTATTTTAAACTGAGTTTGCTAAGTTCTCTACAGGGGCAAGCCCCCATAGTTAATTACATCGTAAGGAATGGGGATTCCTTAAGAAAACTCTTGATTAAGGTATGATCATTGTCTCTAAAGATTCCAATAAGGTAGGACTATCAATCGATTAGTTCATTTTTTAAGATCAAATGAGATTGATCAAAGAGAGAGTTATTATTGAAGCCAAATGAAGATAAATAGGAGATGCTCATGATGCTAGGAAACCTAGCGAGCATCTTAAACTATCCTATAATTGGGCTTTACATTTTTGAAATTAAATTAATTTATTTGAGTTGAATTTTTCATTAGAAATTTAGGGCTTATGATTCCAAAATAAAAGATTATGAAAATTCCTAAGAGGTGAGGATTTATGCTTATGGCCCACAAAGGGGAGAACTAACCTCAGAACCTAAATCTAGGGAGCTTTAGCGAAGGCCAAAAGCACAACCTAAATATAAGGAAAAAAAATGGGTATTTGGTGTGCCTCCACAAGAGAGGACAAACCACCCGACTACTTGGACTTACAATGGCTTGGGGGTGGCTGCCAACTAACTCATATAATTTTTTAAATTCATGTAGGCAAGTCATATGCTTTATGCAAGATAGCTTGGCTATTATTTATTTAGGAAAGAGACAAAGTCCTTAAACTCACTTCCTAAGAGACTAGATCATGTACGGGCATGAGTAATGACCTAAGTCTAATGTAATTCATATTACATTTTTTGGACAATCATTTTTGACTTGAGCTAATAGAATTCATATGCCTAATGCATGAGAAGTAAGATTATTGGCCAAAATCAGTGAGAGGGGAGGAGGTGTGTTTCCACCATGGCTCTCACAGGTCAAGCCAAGTTTCTCTAGCAAAGGTGGAAGCCCTCCAATCAAGAGTGAAGCAAGATGCATTTATGCATGATGTTATAAAAGAAATACTCATCCAGCTAAGGGCTTGCTAATTCTTTTATCTTGATTTTATGCCTAAGCTTTAGGTGAGGTTATGAGTTCTTTATTTTTAATTTTGAATTATTAAATTTGGTAGAAGATTTATTTTTCCCTAAGAGTCTAATCATCATCCAGGACATACATTAAGCAATGAAAAACTAGGAAAATGATGCCATCTTAATGTACAAGCTAAACAAATCATCAATCAATTTATAAAGCTACTGTGAAAGAATAAGAGGCCATTTGTGGTTGGGCACCACCGTACAAACCCAAAAATAAATTGGGTAGTCGAGTTCTACCCTTATACAAGATTACAAATGAATTAAGTACAATTAAGCAAGGAATTCATTGTTATGGGGGTCTTCAAGCTTCATTTCTCCATTCTTCTTTTCTTCTTTCTTCTTTGGTTCCTTCTTTTGGATGGTTGGTAGGTGGATGCTCCAAAGGCTTCACATGGTATATAAGACATGGCCTTATGACCAATGCTCATCCTAATCCCCATAACAATCATTCCAAAATTCTAATTACAAAATTTACATGAAAAGGGAAAAATGAAAATCTAACTAATACTTGCAAAACAGAGATTAGATAAAGCAAATCATACAAATCTCAAGCATGTATATTGGACTTAACACTCCTCGCATGGGTGACTAAGTTCACATGGCCTATTGGATTATGCTTAGGGGTATAAGCACCTGCACAACAAAAAGCATTTATATTTTTTATTTATTACAACGCCCCTTAAGCACAATCACATGCAGAAGACAATGGTTAGACTATGATCGTCCTACCATTTAGTCTTCGTTCATGCATCCTAACATCCAGTCTAAAATATTACATCACAAGATAAAAGTAAACATCAAATTATGCACCGTCCTAACCTAAAGCTAGAAGTGGTGACTTAGCCTAATGTGTGTGCTTTTAAGGTTTGTGTGGTATGCTTAGTTATGGATTTAGGTTATAATTTTCTAAGTGTTAAGAATGTTCAACTTAGGTAAGGGTTTCATTTAAGTGGTTTAGTTATTTTGGGTTGATTTTCTTTTATGTTTTGATTGGGTTCAAGTGAATCCTACAATTAATTACTACATTGTAAAGAGAGGGAAAGAGAAGAGAATTTCTCCTTCCTTCCCTAACCTAAGTAATTTCTAAAGTGGATTCATGTTTTAGTTTTGTTAAGTGAATGCTTTATTATGTGTTTTAATTAATCTTAAGTTTAGATGAACTCTAAGAAAACTTATTCAAAAGAAAGGCAATTTAAGATTAAATAAAGTGAGTTAAGATCATAAAACAGACATCACTTCATTTATTTCCCAACATGTATAACATGCATATGAATGAATCCTAAGCATATCAATACATACCAAATGGGAATGCTTAGCACACTTTATGATGCATGCTAAATAAGTTACTTAAGAAAGTTTGAATGTTTATGATGCACGATTTTCATTAAGTAGAAAAGGAGTTTCTTATCCAATTTTCACATATACATATGAATTTATGAAAGGCATAAGTGAGTGACACCATTGCTAGAACCAGGGGTATAAGGTACAAGACCTACTTGGGGCTACTTAAAGCCTCAAAATCCCAAGGTTGTCAGACTAATATACCACTTTCCTTAAATACAAGCATGTGTACAAAACAATTGAATGGAAAAGAAAGATGAAAAAGTTTGTATTTGTTTTATTTCGGTTTGTTTATACAATTTATATATGTGAGTTTAGGTTTCCTTCTTGAGATATAGAATAGGAATGAATAGGAAATGGAATTAGGCAAGTATTGGGTACTTTTCAAATGAACTATACACTTTGCCAAATCTTATTCAAAACTATACCAAAAGAGAGAAGAAGGAAAATCACTCTAAGCACATTCTTATATTTTACTCACATGCAAGCTTATAAGTAAGATATAAGTAACACACTTTCTATTTTGATAATTGATTCATATATTTTGAAAATAATTTAGAATTTAATAGTGATAATAGTCACTCATATTCTTACTTTAGCTAAAACATGTAATTTGACATAAAGAAAATATTTTTATTTTAAATTTGATTTTTGAAAAGCATGAATGTATGAAATCATATGAAACACATATTTAGCATGTTGGGAAAGAACTAAAGTAATGAAAGCATGTAAACACATTCACCTTAATTAATTTCTAAAGATAATCTTATGAAATAAGAAAGCTTAAAGCAAATAAAAGTTTATTTAATGTGAATTTTGTTTTATTTTGAGTTTGATTTAATTTGGAAAATGTGAGGTGAGTTTGCTGTTTCTAACCCATTCTCACATGTGTTTGATATTTTTGTTTAATTTTTAGGTGATTAGATTCATTTTCTATTTTGATTAGGTTAAGGCATGAATTAAGCATGTTAATTACCTCTTACCTACACCACCTTAGCATAGTTAATCAAATAATTATGAGCCAAAGAGATGACATAAAATCACACAAGGAATTTAAATCAGTAATGCACCTAGAAAGAAAAGGGCCTAATGCAATTTGGCTCATGATTAATAATTAATTAAGCTAAGGGGTTTAACTTAAGTAATTTCAAAACACCCCTCACACATATGAGTTGAATTTTGATTTCCTTAATTATATTTAGGCTCTTGAACTCCTAAGCATCTACTTAAGAAGAATTAATTGAGTTCTAGAAAGTTTTAGAATTTTATAAAATTAATTAAGGGATAATTAGTGAATTAACCCCAATTAAGGTAAGATTAAGGAATAAAGTGGTTTAAGAAATATCTTAAGGAGAGTATCCCAAAATTATTCCCTAAATCTCACATTTAATCAAACTCAAAATCAAACAAAATTCACAGAGTTAAGATGAAGCTTTGCTGAAAGTTTGAGTTCTTAAGGTTGAGTGGATAGTTTTATGGACCTCCCCACCCCCACCCCACCCCTACACTTAAGCTTTGGTCTAAAACACCCTTCCTTTGCCTTTGGAGCTTGTGAAAGCACTTAGGTGAGCTTGACTTGGTACTCTGATGATGCTTGAAGAAGGAATTGAGTTGGTTTGATGTGTAGAGCAAGTTGGAAAATCGTGAAGTTCCCCTATTTTTGCTAGAAAATTGAGAATGGAGATTTCAAATCCTCTCTAGGAAGCTTGGGAAGACTCTCTAAAGCTTGCTCTAAGTTCCTATGCTTCAATCGATAGAGAGGAAGTGAAGTTTCAATTGAATTAGGGGGAGTATATCTCCCCCTTTGGCAATTGGATGGCCGAGAAGGATTGTGCCATTTTGATCCAATTTCCCACAAGGAGTCAGTTTGTTAGGCTATTAGGAGTGTTCTTGAGTTTGGTTTTGGTCAGGGAGTGGAATGGTGAACTCCCCAAGATTTTCAATTGAGTGTAAGGAAGATTCCCATGTAGCCATTTTAAAGTATGTGCTCGATTTGTCCATTGGGCTAGGTTGGGCTGACCCAAATCCATTGGGTTGGGTGCACCACCCTCCCTTGTGTTCACTTGATCCACTAAGAGAGTGTCAAGTAGGTATGAAGAGGATTTGACCAAATTCCAAGTGGAATTGGACAAAATTTACCCTAGGGCCTAGGGGTAAAATGATCATTTGGCTAATTTTTGAATTTGGGTATGTTTGGTATGTTGAGAAAATAGGTTTGGCCAATTTTCATTGGATTTGGAGTTCATTTGGTATGGTTTGGCTCATATTGACCCATTTAGGTCAAAATGGGTCAACTTGGGTCAAGTTGACCAAGTGGTCAAATTGGGTCAAACCAAGGGTTAAGTTAAGTTCATATGATCATTTGAAATATTTTTTTGGTGGCTTTGGTGATTCGATTTGGTTTAGGTTTGAATTTGGTTCATATGATTCATTTAGGTCAAATGGGTCAAGTTCCAATTTGACCCATTTGACCTATTTGAGCTAGGTCAAGAATAGGCTTAGGTTTGGTTAGTCATATGAAATGGATTGGTATCTTTGTTTGCAATCAATTTTGTTTAAGTTTGAATTTGGCTCAACATAACCCTTTAAGTCAAGTTGGGTTTAAGGTCAATTGGGCTATGTTAGGTATAGTTGGCCAATTGAGGCTTTGGTCAAGTTCAACAAGTGATTTGGAATGAACTTGACCCATTGGTTTCAATTAATTTGGCTTAGATCAAGTTTTGACATATTTTGACTTTTTAGGTCAAGTTGGGTCAAGTGGTTAATTAGGCTAGGTTAGGTTCAAATGTTGACTTGGTCAAGTTCAAACATTGATCATGAATGAGTTTATATCAATGGTTTCAATCAATTTGGCCTATGATAGATTTTGGCTATGTTAGGTTTTATTTTAAGTGTTGACTTGGTCAACCCTTAGGCTTGACTTGGTTTGACCCAATTTGAGTGATTAATCATCCCATGATGATTGTTGATCATGATGAGAGGCATAGATGGGTTTAGTTCAATCCAATTTGGTTAGGATTAGAATTTGGTTCATAAGGGTACTTTAGGTCACATTGGGTCAAGTGAGCCTAAGTAGGTTAAATGACTTGGTCAAAGATTGATTTGAGTTTGATTGAACTTGTATATGGACTTATGATTGAAATATAAATCCATTTGCAAGTGGTTTGAAGTCAAATGGGTTTTGATTCATTTGATAATTTCAAGTTCAAAGGGTGAGCTGAAATCAATTTTGGCTTGATTTTTTGAATTGGGTTTTGGTTAAGTGATTGAAATTTGTATTTATATTTGGATTCATGATTGAATGATTGATTGAATCATGAAGGAAAATCAAGAATTTGGCCTGGTTTGAAATTGATTTGGCTAAGTTCAAGATTTTGACTTAAAAGGCTTAAGTTGGATTTTGAATAAGTTTGAGTTTCATTTTTGGAATTTGTTTTGGTTGTTTGAATTTATATTTCATTTATATATGTGAATATAAATGGGTTATGAGAAAATTTTAGGAATTTGAAGTGATTTGAAGTTGATTTGAGCTAAGTCCTTAAGAGGGAATTAAATGACTTAAGAAATATTTGGAATTTTGGATTTAGTTTGATTGATTTGAGTTTATATTTCATTTATATATGTGAATATAAATGATTATATAAATGAGTTATGAAAAATTTTATGAATTTGAGTTGATTTGAAGATGATTTAGGCTTAGTCCTTGAAGGGAAATCAAAGGACCTAGGCAAAATTTTGAACTTGGAATTTTAATCATGGGTTTCAATCATGGATTTCAATCATGTGATATTGATTTGAGTTTGGAGAAAATCAAATAAGATTGATTTGAGTTTGAGAAAATCAATTAGGATTGATTTGGAATTTGACTTGAAGGAAGGAAGGTGAGGAGTGGTTTAAGCTAAGGGTAGGCAAATTTTCCTAACACCCCTAAGGCATGACCTATTGCTATGGCTAACCCTTCTAAGTCTCTAAGGTCGAGTGTCCTAATCACTAGATGTGTTTTAATACTAAGGATCTCTTAATGTCTAAGAGGAGTCCTATGTTTAAGATGGAGGGGTTAAGAGCTCATCCTAAAAAAGAGGTCAACAAGCGCTCATTCCAATCGCACAGAATGGATGACCCATGATCCATCTCCTACGAGCAATGGCAGATGGAGCCCGTCCGCCATGGATCACTCGATCTGAGCTCACTTGAGCTCGGATCCACTCCAAACTCAACCCACACCTTTGTTCAAGGATCCAACGGCTTGGATGGGCTCAAATGTAAATTTCCTTCACAAAGCTCCAAACTATGTTCATATAAGGATCAATTTTAATGGATTACCTCACCGGAGCTTTAACCAGTGGTTCTGATGATTAAGGAAGCTTCATTTTGTAAAAATAATGCCCTATTGAGCCATATGAGCTTTGATTTAAGATAGATTGCTCCAAAGGCCAAGCTCCTCCCTTTGAGCTTTTAGTCTTGATCAAATTATGGCTTCTAGCGGCTTGGAAGCTTAGGAAATGATTTGGTATTGCTCGATGATGTGTGGTGATGTTGTGTGTGAGTTTAATCAAAGTTTGATGGGGTGGAGAAGAAGTATGAATCAGAGGCACCCTCCCTAATTTCAATTTCACATAAGAGAGAGGAATTATGATTGAGGGAGGCTTAGAAAGGTTTGAAAATGCTCTAAGAGATTTCATTTCTCACTTGGGGGCTTAGAGAGTGTGAATGGTCATGAATCCCACTCAAATTGAGGGGGTATACCCCTCAGTTTCACTTGATGGATGGACGTGATCTGTCCCTGAATTTTCACCGATTTGCCATCATCGAGGCATCGGAGGGGTCGTCGTCAACTCCACGTGCATGTCAGGGTTGGAGGGAGTTGTGGCAAGGAGCTTAGGGCAAGATATGGTGGGATTGGGTTGGCTTGGTCCTTTGGGTGCTTAGGGATGAAGGAAGGAGGAAGAGTTGGGTTTCCTTTGGTCCATAGCTAATCCTAGGCTTGCTTAGGTTAGGCTAGGAAGGCTAGGCACACCCATTTGGCACTTGGATGGCCGTCCAAGTGATGGAAGAGTGGACTTTGCTTTTAATGGAAAGAATCCAATCTAGGGAGGTTTTTCCAATGGCTGATCCCCTTGGATTGGTCCCACTTAGATTTGGGCTGGTTTGGGTGTGATCTAGGATTGGTTTGGGTCGAGTTTGGCCAGCTCCTAGGGTCCTATGGGTTGGTTTGGGGTGGTTTGGCTTCATATGGTCAAATGGGCTCATGTTGGGTTGGGTTGGCCAATTGGTCAAATTGGGTCAAACCAAGGCTTAGGTTAGGTTTAAATGATGATTTGAAGAGTTTTGGTTCAAGTGGTTTTGATTAATTTTGCTTAGTTTTGATTTTGACTCATTTGGATTCAAATAGGTTAAATGGGCTAAGTTGACCAATTTGACCAATTTGGTCAAATTAGGTTGGGTTAGGTGTTAGTTCATATTCAATTTATTGATTGAAAATGATTGTATGCTTTGGTTTATTTGATTTAAGTTTAATTTGGATTTTAGCTAATTTTAACCTTTTAAGTCTATTTGGGCTAGCTTGGGTCAAGTTGACCAATTTGTCAAATGAGGCTCAATTGTGGCTTTGGTTAAGTTCAATAAGTGAATTGGAATGAACTTGAGCTATTGGTTGCAATCAATTTGGGTTAAATCATGATTTGACCCATTTTGGCTATTTAGGCCAATTTGGGTCAACTTAGGTCAAATGATCAATTGGACTTGGTTTTGCTCAATTAAGGATTTGGTCATGTTCAATCATTGAATATGAATGGGTTTGAATCAATGGTTTCAATAAATTTGGTATATGGTGGGTTTTGGCTAGTTTATATTTCATTTGGGCTAAAGGTTGACTTGGTGAAAGGACCAAGTTAACTTGGTTTGACCCAATCCAAGGTAGTTGATCACCCTAGGATGATTGTTGATCATGATATGAGATTTTGATGGGCTTAGTTCAATCCAATTTGGGTTGGATTAGAACTTGGCTCAAAAAGGGTCTTTGGGTCACTTTGGGTCAAGTGGACCTAAATGGGTCAATTGGTTTGGTTTTAGCTTGATTCAAGTTTAGTTGAACTCATATATGAGCCTAGGATTGAAATATAAATTCAATTACAATTAATTTGGGCTATAATGGATTTTGGCTCATTTGAAGTTTTCAAGTCAAAAGGGCTAACTTGGGTTGACTTGAGTTTGGTTTGATAATTGTAGTCTATGTTTATATTTGGATAAGCGATTGAAGGAGTGTTTGATTCATGAAGAAATCCATGGATTTTAATTGATTTGGGTATCATTTAGCCAAATTCAAGAATTTTGCTAAAAAGGCTAAAATTGGACATTTGATTTGATTTGGGTTTAATTTTGGCTATTTGGATTTATACTTCATTTATATTTGTGAATATAAATGAAGATTTAAATGATTCATGAGAAAATCACTTGAGTTCAGAGTGATTTGAAAGCAAATTTGACCAAATTTAAGGATGTAGGTCAAAAGGGATTAAGTAGGGAGTTGACTTGGTTTTATTTATTTTTGGTCATCGGAGGGTGGGTTTCTTTTATATTTGTAAATATAAATGAAGGAATAACTGATTTATAAAGAAATCAATTGAGTTTGCGTTGAGTTGGGTTGAGATTTGATTAAGCTTATGAAGGTAGATCCATATGGATTAAGAAAGCTCTTGATTTGGTTTGATTTAGTTTGATTTGGTTTTGGCTATCTGAATTTGAATTTCATTTATATTTATGAATATAAATGAAGGAATGATTGATTTATAAAGAAATCAACCAAGTTTGATTTGGCTAAAAGAGGGTTTTAGCTAAGCATATGAAGGTGGTTCATATGGCTTTGGAAGGGATTTGAATTTGATTATGGGTTTCAATCATTTGGTTTAGAATTTGTGTTGGAATTTGATTTGAGATTGAATGGATATATGAGAAAATTAATTGATTTGGGATTGATTTGAATTTAATTAAGGGTCCATAAGATAAAATCAAAGGGCTTAGGAAGGGTTTTGGAGTTTGAATTTGATCATGGGTTTCAATCATTTGATTTGGAATTGATTTATGATTTAGATTTGAATTTGAGGTTTGGTTTGAGGAAAGAAAGCATGGGTTGGGTTTAGTTCATAGGGTAGGCAAGTTTTTGTAAGTCCCTAAGACTTAACTTGTTCATATGGCTAACCCTTCTAAGCCTCTAGGCTTAGTTAAGTGTTCACCTAATCACTAGAAGTGTCTTAAGACTAAGGAACTCTTAGTGTCTATAAGAATCCTAGATCTATGATGAGGGAGTTGAGAACTCACTCCAAAAGTGAGGTCAACACCAAGAAATTGGCTTAAAGGGCATAAATTATGTTTTGGTTTAGTTTTGGGTTTGGTTTTTGCTAATTGAAATTATACTTCATTTATATTTAGGAATATAAATAAAGATATAAATGATTTATGACAAAATCACTTGAGTTTAGAGTGATTTGGAAATAAATTTGACCAAGCTCATGGATGTAGGTCAAAAGGGCTAGGAAGGAAATTAATTTAGTTTGATTTATTTTTGTCATTGGAAGATGGATTTTGTTTATATTTGTGAATATAAATGAAGGAGTGATTGATTTATAAAGAAATAAATTGATTTTGGCTTGATTTGGGTTAGGATTTGGTTAAGTTTATGGAGGTATGTCCATATGGGTTAAGAAGGGTCTTGGTTTGGTTTGATTTAGTTGATTTGGTTTGGATACTTTGAGTATGGATTTCATTTATATTTGTGAATATAAATGAAGGAGAAATTGATTTATAAAGAAAATAACTTATTTTGAGATAATTTAGGTGGAGATTTGGCTAAGCTCATGGGAGTGGGTCATATGGCTTAAGAAGAGATTTTGGAACTTTGAATTGATTTTGGATTTAAATCATTTGCCATTGAGTTTGGATTTGGATTTGATAAATAATTGAGAGGTTGATATGATCTTGGAGAAAATCAATTGAATTAGATTTGAAATGGATTTGGCTAAGGTTAAGGCTATGGAATTCAATTATAAGTTCCATGGAGAATTTTGAGCTAGGACTTGATTATGAAATTAATTATGAACTTAAAAATTTGGTTTAGATTTGGCATGAATTTGAGGTTTGGTTTGAGAAGGAAGGCATGAGTTGTAATTAGGCTATAGGGTAGGCAAGTCTCCCTAAATCCCTAAGGCATGACCTATCCCTATGGCTAACCCTTCTAAGTCTCTAGTCGTAGGTTAAATGTTTTCCTAATCACTAAAAGTGTCTTAGGACTAAGGAGCTCTCAGTGTCTATAAGAGTCCTACATCTATGATGAGAAAGTTGAGAACTCACTCCAAAAGTGAGGTCAACCAAAGGACCCCCGATAGGTGTGGTGTAACTGACAAGGCACATCGCATGTATTAGCGTTGATCGAGGCGATCAACAACATCCAAAGTGTCACAAGCTCTAAATGAGATGATCTACCCCTAAACCCGAGGTGTAGATAGAATTACGATCTTAGTGCAATGCAACTCAACTAAGAGAGAAAGAAGGAATCTGCTAAGGGATTGAGTATACGAAACTTCCACTAGGGAAGCAAGTTTGGATTTTTCACAGGGGATAAGGATTTGAGTTTGATTATCAATATGATTTGGGGAAAAAACCAGCTGGGGATTAGGATTTATAATCTGTCGGGGATGGGTGCATCAACCTTCCACTAGGGAAGTAGGTTCTTACTTGTTTGAGGGAAAAGAATTTGATTTTATTTGGTTTGGGGCTCCACTAGGGATGATAGTTTTGATTTAATGGCACGTTTGATGGAGAATAATGTGGGTTTGACTAATGGATTTCTTTGATTTGCTTGGGGGAATGCCCACTGGGGATAAGGGTTGATTCAATTTATTAGATTTTTTGGGGAAGTATCCGCTGGGGATGACATCCGGGGTTTAAATTTATGGACTCTGTCGATGTGCGATGGATCCACTAAGAAGAGGGTTTATTGCATTAGCTTATCTTAGATTTATAAATCCAAAAGGACAGTCTACCAGCCATATTGTAGAGTTATCCAACCTAAGGGTGACTACTAAGAGGGTGCCGCTAGAGACTTATCCCAGCTCAAAAGCAGCCAAGGTTAATTTGGTTTATTTACTTGAATTACTTGGATGGGTTTGTATTTGATTCCGAATTGAGGACACATTCGCTGGGGATATGAACTCAGCCAAATTTGACAAAGTTTTACGTTATGGACCCTATCAGTGTGCGATGGATTTACTGAGAAGGGGCTTTATCGGCCTTGGTCTATCTCAGATTTACAAATCCAAAGGGATAGTCTACCAGCTGCTGGGTAGAGCTAACCAACCTAAGGGGTGCCTTTCGGTGTGCAACGGATGTGCTAGGAAGAAAGCATGTAGACTTACATCCTACAAAGTGGGGAGCAACTGCTGGGGTGATCTGTTGGCAACACAACAAATTGAACACGACCTAAGGTTACCCATCAGTGTGCAACGATCATGCTGGAAAGAATGTGTAATTGACTTACATCTTCCAAAGCAAAGATGACTGCAGGGGTGACCTGTTGGAGGCACAACGAGTCGGCCTGACCTAAGGGCGACTGAGAGAGAGTGCCACCAAGAACTTATCTCAACTCAAGAGTAGTCAGGCGATTCCTATAGGGGACTTTTCTGGCAGTGTCCTAAAGATAGGTTGTCTGATTAGGAAAAGGTACCACTATGGTGTCCTCCTAATCCACAAGTGAGTATATACATTTATTTGTTTATATGTTTGCGCAAACCTTGTTAGTGTGCGAGCGACCACACTAAGAAGGAGCTTATATCAGGCTAGTCCTATCTCAGACTTACTGGACCAAGGGAGAATCTACATATCCATAAGACAGACTCTCCAACCACAGAGGTGGTTACTAGGAAAGGGGGATTGTCCAATCCAAAAGTAGCCCGAGTAGTGTCTAAATGGGATTGCTAAGGATGTGATCCAAATAGAGTGCCCACATGGGAGGTGCTGTTAGGGGCTTTATCATGGACCCTGCAAAAAAATTCCTATAAGTGTACGATGGCCGACTCAAAGAGAAAGCTTATAAACTTACATCTACCATGAGTGGTGTATCCACCAGGTGGGTCGCTGTCAGCATAGAGAGGACCAACCGACATAAAGTGTCTATCAGTGTGTGATGATTAATATAAGACTAAAGCTTGTAGACTTACATCTCCCTAAATGGAAATGATCACCGGGATAGTTTGTCATCGGGACGTTATCCGACCTGTGACTACTTGGGAGTCTGCAGAGGACCTGACTTAAAAGTAGTTAGAAGGAAAGGAGCCACTAGAGGACTTATCCAAAACCTTAAATATACTTGACCCAGTTAATGTATGATGGCTAGTTCAAGAAGAAAGCATGGATACTTATATTCTCTTAAACAAAGTCAACATGAGGTAGCTCACCAGCTACGTAGTGAGGCCTACCAAACTAACTAGGCACTCGTCAGTTTGCAATGGTCAAGTTAAGAAGAAAGCTTGTAGACTTACATCCTCCAAATAAGGAACCACTAGGGTGACACACTAGCAGGGTTGCATGTCAGCCCGACCTAGAGCAGCTAATGAGTGAGTACCACATGGGCTTTATCCCACATCAAATTAGCCCGAGATAAAAGATATGTGTTTATTTTATATGTGGTTGTGTAGTTTGTGTTGTTGTTATGTAGACAAAGGATAGGATGTCGCTTGGGTTTTTTACACCTATCCTAAACACATCGTGGCAGATTCGCAAGAAAAACATATTCTCAAAATGGAAAAGATGGGATTTGAGATGAAAATTTTCATTGAACAATTATTTTTAAACAAGATTTATAAATAATATTTCTTTAGGAAGATCCAGTTGATTGGAAGCAATGGGCGCTCTCCCTTACAATTTATGAGCTGATATGATCTTCCTTGGTAGGTCTTCTCTATGGTAAAAGGGCATTCCCAAGTGGATTCAAACTTCCCTCCCATCTTTCAACGGGCAACAATTGGTTTCCTCAGAACTAAAATAAGCTCTCCTACTTGAAAAGCTCTAGGATGGACCAAATTATTATGAGCTTGAATCATTTTGGCTTTATACAACTTGAGGTTCTAGCATGACCGGAGGCATCTCTCCTCCAAACCTTCGAGCTCTTATAACTGCAACTTGGCATTCTGCTCTATTGTGATCTTGCTACCCACTACTATCTTTAGTAATGATAGAACAGCTTTGGACCTATACACTAAGGAGAAAGGGGTATACTGAGTTGGAGTTCTATATGTGGTGTGGTGAGCTCACAAGGCTTCAACTAACTGCTCATGCCACTATCGCTTATTATCATTGAGTGTCTTCTTTAATATATGGATGAGAGTTTTGTTGAAGGCTTTTGCTAAGCCAATTTCCCTTGGGTAGTAAATGGTAGAGTATCTCTAATCTATGTTGTGTCTCCAGGCAAAGCTATTGATTTTGGTGCTCTTGAATGCAGTACCATTATTGAATATAATTTATCGAGGCACCCCGAACCTATATGATATGGTTCTTGAAAAATTAGAGCACATGCTGAGCTGTGACATCTCTGAGTGGGATTGCCTCCACCCACTTTAAAAATTAGTCGGTGGCAGCTAGAATGAACCGGTGATCCTTGGAATAAGGAGGATTGATCGGACCCACTATGTTGGTACCCCAACACTCAAATGGCCATGAGGCCAAGGTAGGGTGTAGAATGTTGGGTGGTTGATGTAAGACCACACTGTGCACCTGACATTGGTGGCATCTCCTAGCTACATCCATGCAGTCTGTAATCATCAAAGGTCAATAGTATCTTAATCTTTTGATCTTGGCTTTCATCTTCAGATTGGATTGGTGCGCTCCACATAAACCTGAGTGTACCTCAGTCACGATCTTACAGGCTTCATGTTTGTCCAAATAACATAACCATATATGATTGAAGGACCGCCGGTACAAGGTACCATCCATGAGAGCATAGAAAAGCACTCTCTACTTCACCTGGTGTGATAAGGACTTCTCTTGAAATAGTTTTCCTATAGTTAGGTAATCCATGAATGTTTTCCTCCAATTTGACTCGTCATCCTTTTTGGCAACTGTGACCTCCCCTTCAAGAGAGAGTCCCTCGATGAGTTCAACATCAATAAGGGATAGGAGTTGTCTATTTTGGACCCTTATTGGTATGGACTCATTTTTCGGACATGCCAACTCCTTGGAGAGCTTGGCTAAAGCATCTGCTACGGCATTTTCTCCTCAAAGAATCTTATAAATGGTAACCTTTAGGATTGGGCCAATAATTCTATGGTGTACTTGTGGTAGTGATGGAGCTTAGGCTTCAGAATCTTGTAGGACCTAATAATTTGGTTGATGACTAACTGAGAAGCTCTGAAGATATTGATACTCTGAATGCATAGTGTAAAAGCTAACTCCAGACTGGTAATCAGAGCCTCATATTTGGCTTCATTGATGGTGCATAGATTGGATAGATTATATGAGAATCCCATCACATTGGTCAGGAGTTAGGAGAACTACTCCTACCCCTGCCTTTCTTGGGATAATAGATCATGGTTCTTTTACCTTTTGAGAGGAAGCTACACCATCAAAGTGCATCTCCCAGTGGCAGATGCTAGTGTCCCCTAAGTTCATGATTTGTTCATCGGGAGGTCATCACGAAGCCGAGAATCAGCAGGAAGTGGGTGTGCTGCTAGAAAATCTGCTAATACTTGTCTTTTCACAGCACGAAGGGGTACGAAAGTAATATCAAACTATGACAAAATCATGGATGAACACACCAACCATCTAGATAACATCGGCCGTGTCATGAGATATTGCAATGGGTTGATCCTAGAGATCAAGTTTACCTTATGAGAAAGTATGTAATGTTGTAGATTTTGGAATGCAAAGATTAAAGCTAGGCAGTGCTTTTCAATAGGTGGGTAGTTTTCCTCAGCAAGGATTAAATAATGGCTGAGATAGTAGAGTGTGTTCTCTTTCCCTTAGTTATTGGCTTGGGCTAACAAGGCATCGAGGGAGTCATCTAATGCAGTAGTATATAGGATTAGTGGCTTTCCCGGGATAGGGTTGCTAGAACTGATGGCATCATTAGGTAGTGCTTGATGTCTTCAAAGGCATGCTGGCACTTATCATACCACTTGAACTTAGCATCTTTTTTGATAAGTGCTTAGAATGACTGACATCTTCCTGATAGGTTGGAAATAAAGCATCTTAAATACGCCAACTGCCCTTGGAATGATCTGAGTTGAGTTAGAATTTTAGGAGGTGGCATTTCTAATATTTTCTTGATCTTCTCTAGATCAATCTCAATTCCTCAGTGTTGGACAACAAACCCAAGGAATTTCCCTGAAGCTACTTTGAATGCACACTTCAGGGGATTCATTTTAAGGTTAAATTATCTTAATCGTTTGAAAACTACACTCAAGTTAAAGAAGAGGTCTTCCTTTTCTTTGCTTTTGACTACGAGATCATCGACATAACATTCAACTTAGTGATGAATGAGTTCATTGAAGATCTGTGATATGGTCCACTAGTATGTAGCACTAGCATTTTTAAGACCAAAAGGCATGACCTTATAGCAAAAGATTCCGATCAGGGTTTGAAACACAGTGCTTCTTTCATCTTCAAGGCCATCTTTATTTGGTTATATCTAAATAAGCTCATAAAGAGAAGACTGCATGAGATGAGGCAATGTCCACCATCAATTTTGGTATGGGTAGTCAAAATTCTTCTTTTGGACATGCCTTATGTAGATTTTTAAAATCGACGTAGATGCAAATTTGGCCATTCTTTTTTTAAGTGGAACGACACTGGATAACTAGATAGGGTATTTTTCTTCCCTAATAAATCCAGCATCGATCAGTTTCTTGACTTTAGAAATGACTTGTTGTTCGATGTCTAATTGCATGCATCTAGGAGCTTGCTTGATAGGGTTAGCGTTAGGCTTTATTACTACTTTGTGGATTGCTACGTCAGGAGATAAACCAGACATCTCTTTATAACTCCATATGAAGCAGTCCTTAAACTCAATCAATAGCTTAACTAAGTCATTGGTTTCAGTATCATTCAACAAAGAACTAATATATGTTATGCGTGGATTATCTTTAATTCCTAAGTTGATTTCATTGAGCTCATTGATGGTTGATCTGATCTCCTCTTCAAACTCTGGAGGTGCATCTCTGACTTTAAGATCATCTGGAGTGTCTAAAATTTCTAAACACACCTTCTCATATGAGTTAGCATGATTTGAAAAGAACCTTTCAGATTTTAGATGATTTGTGATGACTAAGCAGTACCAAATCTTAGTCTTGGTCTTGATTGAAAGCTTTTGCATTCATTCTTTCATATTCTTTTGAACCATCTGACCTATGATTTGACCAAGTATGTGGGATTAATCCCTTCTTTACTAAGTTTAGAACACATGGTGAGTACCAATCAAAAGGTAATTCTATTAAATATATGAATCATCCTCAAGTTCTACATCAGCTTCTTGACTTGAGGATGATACTTTTAGAAAGAACCTTTGAGTCTTTACATTTGTATATGACTTAGAGGCTTCCTTAACTACCAAACCCTTAACTTTTTGAGAGGAAAGTGGGGTTAGAGCTATGGTTTCCAACTAACTCTTGAGTGTTTCACATGTAGACTTGGATACATTTATGCTTTGCCTTGGAGCTCGATCTTCATCGCTATCCTACTCGAGTGTCACCTCTAAAGGGGTATGCTACTGAGAAGAGTTGGCTGGTGTGCTAACCACTTAGGATTCATCCTCTGAACTATACTCTAAGTCTATGTGGATAATAGGTGTACTCTTGATGGCTGGGACATACCTCCTATTGGGTGGCCAATAGGGAGGCTTTCCACCTCGGGGTTTTCCTCTAAACTATTCTCTGCCTCTGCCTGGTGAAGGTCGGGTCATCCTACCTATATGTTCAAATGGAGTAATGAATTATGGGTGGAATCTAATGTCAGACTTTATATGTTCCCCTGATTTCATTTCTCACTCTATTTTATTTTCTTTTTCTTTCTCTTTTTTCTTTTAATTTTCTATTTTTTTCTTTCTCTTTTCTTTCTTTTTGTCCCTCATGGAGATCTTGAATAAACTCACGAGAATGGACTTGTTGGTTTTGGGAAGGAAATAGGCTGCATCTTCATATATCCTGACCTCACGAACTGTGAATGATTTGAGATCTCCTTTGACATAATACTCAATCCCATCTCTTATGAACTTCATGCACTGATGTAGAGAGGATGGAACTATATTATTTTCATGTATCCATGGTCTCCCAAGCAAATTGTTGAAAGATGTATCCAAGTCTTTGATGTGAAACTTGACTTCAGTCTTTCAATCATGTATCTCTAGTGGTAACATTATAGAACCTAAGGCCCTCTCACCTTGTTCATTGAATCCTCTTAACACCATCCTCTCTTTTTGAAGTTTGGAGATGTCAATCCTCAAGTAGGCAAGGGTTTTTAGACTCTAATGTTCACTGATGCACCCTGGTCAGCTAGAACTCTAAATAGCCTGTATCTACCAACATCTAATGTAATATAAAGAGGGTGGTTGTGCTCGGTTGTCCCTAGAAGTAGGTCTTCATCACTATATATAACTCATGGGCTATCTTTTGAGTGTTTTTCCTCCTCTTCAGTAATGGTCAGCTGAGCTAAGCATATATTTAAATCAAGTGTAGCCTTGATTAGAGATTGTCTCTTCTCCTTGGATAAGATAAGGGAGTCATATATGCTTAATTTACCTAGAAACTTTCTAAGGTGCACTAGAACATTGTAATCAACTCTGACTTGGTCATTCACAAGCATATCCACAAGTGGAGCATCTATGAAGGGGCTATCTGCTCACTGGAACCAATGACTTATTTGCTCTAATCTTGAGGTGCTATCCTATGAGGTAAACCTTTGCCACTGCGTAGGTTGACTGTAGTGACTTCATAGAATGATGAACTTATAAAAAGTTCTACTTTCTCATCAAGCATACCTACACCTTCTCCTATGAGATCCTTAGAGTCGATTGACTCCAAGTCAATCTCAAGAGGTGAACTCGATTGATTTAGATAAGGAAATTCTGATTCTAAATTAGAAGAGAGTGGATCAGAATGACTAGAACTATTATTATTATTTTTTAGACTTGGAGAGTTTTCAATAAAAATAAAATCTAGAGTATTGAAAGTGAACAAGATGTAAGTAAAATTTGCTTTCTTCATTGATTTTTTTTGTGGAGGTACATGATAGAAATCCAACAAAGTAAGTAGATTAAGGGATTTAATGCCCTTGTCCGTTGATACAATGCTCTTGGCAGTAGAAGACAAGTTAGCATAGGAAGAAGTAGCTGCAATGATGGATAAAGTGCTGGACTCGGATGGTGGTTGAGCTACTGAACTATCCCAGGCAAGTATGGTGAGCTACTGCTGTTGCTGCTAGGCTGTCACCTTCTTCAAGTTGTCCTTGGCAACTTGCAAACCTTCCTTGATGTTGGAGGTTTGAGCTACCTCAGGAACCTGTAGAAATAGTTTTTTTTTTAATTTTAGAAACTATCTCCCTCTTGAATGAATATGGCTTAATCAATCTATCGGTAAGAGTAGGTGGATAATAGCTACCTGGCGGGGGATAGTAGTACCATTGCTGGGTAGGTTGCTGAGGTGGCGGGAATGGCCATTGTGGTAGCTGAGGTAGCCTATATGATGATCGAGGTGGTGGCAGAGGATGGGACAAAGGAGGTTGCTGAGCTCAGGATCTCTTATACCGGACTCTGGCTGGCTACTTCACTTTATCCACTAACACAACTGTCCCTGGCTTCTTCTAGAACACCTTCTATGGCTTGGGTCGAGATGATTGGTCGGGAAAGGGCAACTGTTTGACTTCTTATTATAGGCTAGCTGCCTTGTTGATTAGTTTCTCAAATGTTCAGATGATAAAGCCCCTAAGTATGAAGGTGACTGGGACATGAATGTTCTTGAGAAGAATCTCAATGGCATGCTGTTTGGACAGCTGTGGCTCATATTTCATGCTCATGTTATGCCACCTGAGAGTATAATCAACAATGGACTTGTTGGAAATTATGTCGCTATAATGAGGTCGCCTACAATCACTCCTTGATGAGCTCTAGCAAACTTCTTGACAAAGAGGTACTCAAACTCAGCAAAAGTTTTCACCGAGCTATTGGGTAGTTCGGCGTACAAATCAAATGTAACCCCTGCTAGGCTGCTGATAAAGAGTCTGAACAAGAGAAAGTCATTGTCACCAATGTTGCAACAACTGGCTCTGAAATGTGCAATATGCTGACGTTGGTTTTCACTACCATCAAAAATCTTGAAGGAAGGTGGCACAAAACCCTTGGGGGTATTGAACTATACCAAATTCCTCCAGGTATGGTCTACCCTTTGGAATGGATGAGCTCCCCCTGGCCTGCGCCATCGCTTCCCTCACCTACTATTCTACCATGTTCTTTATATCCTTCTCATGCATGGAGGTGCCATATGTGACCTTCCTATGCAAGCTACCAGCATCATCCTCTATGCGAGAGCACCTAGGATGCTCTAAGGTATGTACCAACTCTGGATGGTCAGCTATCATGGAAAAGGTTGTGAAATTGTGGCTGAGTTCTGCAATGCTGAGACAACTGCCATCAAATCCTCAATTTTTTTCTCCATGTTTTCAATATGATCATCCCTCTATCTGAGCTAGTGGAGGACGTGCTGAGCTGAGTGCGAAGTGTCACCTTCCTTGATCACGACACCTTCCTGACTAAGCTGGTCCTGTTGTAAGGATCCTCATGTATCAACCATGTAGACCTCAATTGTGTCATCCAACATGTCATCCTCATCAAGATCAAAGTGGACCCTATCCTCTTTCTAATATGAATGGTCACTCCCAAGAATTTTCCTTTTCTCAGTAAAGTAGTCCGTTAATATGTCATCTATCAATCAATCTACTATGTCTGGCTGGACTGGTACAAACACCCACTGATTACTTATCATAGGACTGTACTCCTCTGTCTCTATGCAATGGATGCTACCTACTATCAAGACTTCCTCACCTAGACAATCAACTATCATGGGTATTATGTCTGTGCCCACTCCCCTCTCCTCCTTAGTCTGTAGTGGTGGTGATGTGATGATGACCCTCTTGGATCGCCACTCCTTTCTGATCATAGTTGAGGTAGAGGGTCGAGCAGAGGAGCTCGATCTCACCTCAGAATGGATGGAGCAGGATCCTTGGACCATAGCTAGATCACCGGTGGGGATGGTCTCTCTCCTGATGGGGGCTTCTGAATCTTGGCAGGGGTGGTAGATGCTGTAAGATGAATGGGTGATGGTGGACAGCGAGGGGAGTAGTGTGATGAAAACACCGACTGCCCCTCAACTGGATATCTCCTCCTGCCTGAACTGCACTTGGAAGAATAATATTATTTGAATGATCGGCCCTGACAGGGCAACTATAAGGGAAATCCATCATGGTGGAGGCTGTCGACTGCTTGGCACACCTCCGTTGCTCTCTCTTGCCCGCTTGGGCCGATCCTCGAGTCTCTATGACTCTCTCCCTATAGATCTGAGCCCTAACATTCTTAGGAATCATGGATCTCAAATCAAACAAGGTACCAGACTCTGAGCATCTGTAAGCTCTAGCGACCTGGCATAGAATAGTCCTAAGATAGGCGTAAGGCCTCCTATACTCCCTAGTTGGTGTCTCATAGTATGCTGATGGTGGAGGCGATGCAACGATCCTCCAGTAGTCTTCCTCTCCATCTGAGGCCGAGAGGGAGTGAAACCTACAGCCACTCATAAGTGGAGAGGTATCATGAGGAGAACCCTCCTCGGCAACATGGGAAGCAGCATCGAGTTCTCTGGCTGCCCACTCATGATCCCACTTAATCTTTTGATTTTTATTATGGCATTGGGTATGGTTGAGCATAGCAGAGTGAGAACTAGAACCTACCTTGAAGGTGGGGGAGACTATCTCAGAGGCTAAGATATTTCCATTTGGGGTGACCAAAGAGGTGGTAACAGCTCTCACTGGAGCTATGGCAGGGGCAACTGAACAGGCAGGTACTAAAATAGCTAGTACTGACACTGATCAGGGTGTAGAAACTATGATAGCCTTCCTCTCCAATGAGAAAAACTCAGAATCAGATGGAATATCTAAGTGGAAGAGTGGCGTCTATCCCACCACCTCCTCCCTATTGAAATTTGTGAGGGCTGTCCCCTCATAAGTAATCCGACCCCTCAAAGCCACGACTAAAGTAAATCAGATGTGAGACATCAATCATAGTGAGATTGGCCTGATCCAAGGCCATATCTACACCAGAGGGGAAGGAGAACACAAACTTGTCAAGAGCCATGATCGTTGCACTGATTGAAGGCTGAAAAGACTGACTGCGCTAAAATCACTGCATTTGTTTGAAATGTAACTAAGTTAGACCCTTGCTTTAGTATTTATCATTAATCATTAACTCTTAGATTAGATTTAGAATTTAAACCCACACTCAACAAATTTAGGTATGCTAAGTGGGGTTCATTGAATTTTTGGAGAGATTTTTTATATATGAGGAGAGACTTTGCCATATGATTTTGATTTGGAAACTATACTCAACCAATTTAGGCAGGTTAGACTTTGGAAATATATATGTGTTGTATGTCTTGTTTGAAAATTTGATTTGAATATATGTTGCATGTTTTGGATATTTGATATGGAAAACCCTTACTTAGGAAATTTGGTATGTTAGGGGAATCTTTAATTTTATGTTTGAATTTTTTGTGAAAATATCTTTGCTTGTGATGATTATTTATTATGTGTGTGATGTATGTTTGATTTGAGATGAGGCTCTCACTTAATAAATTTGGTATGTTATGTGGAGGCCAAATGTGATTGATATATGTTTATTGTTTTGATTTGAAAATGTGCTTGTTTAACAAATTTGGTATGGTAAATAAATAAGTGTGTTTGATATGTGTGTTGATTTGGAAATGAGGTTCTTACTTAACAAATTTGGTATGTCAAGTGTATTTGATTTGTGTTGATATGATCCCTCTTTTGGGAAAGAAGGAAAACTCTCATTTGACAAATATGGTATGTCAAATAGAGTTCAAATATATGTGCTTATGCTTTGATGTTTTGGAAGCGAGTTCCATGTTAAATAAACTAGGGTATGTTAGGATGAAACTTACTTATGTGTTTGTGGATTTGTTTTGACTTTAGGGATTGAATTTTAATTTAGCAAATATGTGTATGTTAAATGGAATTCAAAAGTGCTTGCTTTGATTTTATTTCGAAAAAAGGGATCTTCACTTAATAAATTTGGGTTTATTAAGTGAAGTTCATGTTTTAATTTTAATTTGAAAAAGGGAACCCCTACTTCACAACATATGAATGTGTTAAATGGGGCTCAAATATATTTTGATTTTTTTTAAAAGAAAACTCTCATTTAACAAGTAGGATCATGTTAAGTGGAGTTTATTATTTTGCTTTTATTTTGAAGATGTGCTTTTGAAAAATTTCATTTTGAAATGAAAGGATTTTCATGATGCATTTTTGTTTAAAAATGGCAATCCTCATTTAACAAATTAAAGTGTGTCAAATGAGGGTTGATTGTTTTTGTTATTTTGAAAAGATGTTTGAAAATCTTATATTTTGCAAATTTTATATGATATGAAGTGCATAATTTTGTTTTAAAAGAGTGCATTTGGAAAATTTTATAATTTTGTAAAAAGACTTTATTTATTTAGTTTGAATTTTTTATATTGATAATTTCTTAAGTATGAAATGAACATTGCCTCACCAAGCTAGTGGTAAAGAGGTTCCAATTTTAGTCATCTCCTTTTATTGATTAATTTATTCTTAACTTATTAGAGAACCCAATAGGGGTTTCAAGACCTACATGGAGTGAGGTCTTAAAACCTAAAGGATGTTGGCTAGCTTTGCTTAAGGATGAAATAAGCTAAGTGCCAATGGAAAGAAAGATAGTCTTGAGCTTATGTAAAGCATAAGTCCATTATTGATGCTTGGAGACAATAATTGTCTACTAGAGATGGATAAAGGAACCATCCCCAACGGAGTCACCAGAAAAATATGTGGTGTTTATTTTTGGATGTGTATATGGGGGGACACAACCTGATCTGAGGAGGTTCTCATTGAAGTGATTGGATATGACATTAAGGAATAGTGCACTATCTCAAAAGATAGAAATCACTACCCTATAATGGACCTAATCACCTAATGAGGACTCCTAAGGCATGATGGGTCTTCAAATATACAAGAGATTTTCCCCTTACTTTACATGAATGAATAAAGTAGGGATTATTTAAACTGGGTTCTAAAGCTCCCTATAGGGGCAAGCCCTCATAGATAATTACATTCTAAGAAAAGTGAATTTCCTAAGAATATTGTCGATTAAAGTAGGCAATTATTGTCTCCAAAGATTTCAATTTGGGAAAAAATGGGAAAGATCAAAAGGAGAGACTTGGCCAAAGGATGAGTAGGGAATGCTCATAATACTAGGAAACCTAGTGAGCATTCCAATCTATCCTACAGTTAGGCTTTATATATTTGAAAAAGGATTAATTGTTTGAGTTGAATTTTATTAGATTATTAGGGCTTATAATCCCACGATACAAGATTATCGAGATGTCTAAGAAGTGGAATTTATGCTTGTAGCTTGAAAGAAATAGCCACATCAGATCCTAAATCACAACCAAAATCTAAGCGAAAATGGATATATGATTTACCTCCATAAGAGAGAGTAAACCACCTGACTGCCAGACTTATAACTGCATGGAGTGGCAATCAGCTAACTCCTATGCTTTAAAATCATGCAGGCAAGTCATATAATTTTGCAAGATGATTAGGTTGTTGTTATTTAGAAAGAAACTAAAGTCCTTAAACCAACTCAATAAGAGACTAGAGCATGAGTGGTATGAATAATGACTTAGTCTAATGCAAATCTTCTCAATTTTTATTTGATTTTGACTCTTCATTTTGACGAAGGTCATAGGATTTTCATATGTCTAAATGCATGTTGAAATGAGGTTATTGGCTAAATCAGAGAGAAAGAGGCATTTTTCATGACAGAGGAGATACTCAAAGGTCAAGCCTTCCCCTATCGTGCAAGGATGGAAAATCTTTTCTTAGCAAGAGTGAAGTAATATGAATGCATGATATTAAGCATACAACATTCAACTAAGGGGTTACTAAATCTTTTAGTTATCTTGATTTAATACCTAGGCTATATGTGAGGTTATGAGCTATTTAGAAAATTTAGTTATGAGTTGTAGTTAGGACAGAAAAATTAATTTTTTCCCTATGAGCCTAATCGGATCCAGGCCACACATTAAATCACCATTCATAAAGAACCTAGAAAAAGGCATGCCATTTCTATTATGCAATTGTAAACAAAATATCAAATAATTTTATAAATCTAATGCAAAAGAATAACATGTTGGTGCTGTTTGGTACCGCCGTACAACCCTAAAAGAGAAATGGGTAGTCGAGCTCTACCCTTATACAAAGCATGGTATATAAAATAATAAGTACAAATTTATAAAAGAATAAATGCTACGGGGGGGGGGGGTGGTTTATTCTTCATATCTACTTCATTTTCTCATTTGGTTTGATTCTTTTGATTTAGTAGGCTTCAAGGCATCACATGGCACCATAAGATCAAACCTTCTGGACAATATTCATCCTTAACCCCCATAACACTAATCTTAATTTCTAATGCAAAATTACATCAAAAACAGGAAAAAGTAAATCTAACTACACCTACAAAATAAGTGTTCGCTAAACATACCATGTAACCCAAGCAGTTATATGAATAATTTGGGCTTAGCACCCTGCATATGAGTAACCAAGCCCACCTCGCTTAATTTGGATTATTCTTAGGGGTTAAGCAACCTGTGAAAGAGAGCATTTATATTTATTTTTAAGAACCCTTTAAGCATAATCCCCTACAGAAAATATGATTAGGTTAATCACGGCTTAACATCTAGTCTATGAAGCATATACCCTAACATCCAGTCTAAAATAATACATCATAAAATAAGACATTCATCACACCATGCACCACCCTAACATAAAGCTAAAAGTGGTGACTTAATTCTGAAGTGTGTGTATCAAGACTTGTGTGGTATGCCTTAACTAAGCTTTGTCATGATTTTGGCATGGGTATTTAATCATAAGAAGTTGATTTCACTTTAAGTGAATTTACTTACTTACTTTTATTTAATGTTTTGTTATAAAGTCACTTTTATCCCTACAAGTCATATTAATTAAATGAATTCTCTTTAGTGAATGGTTTATTATATATTTTTTAATTAATCCTAGGTTTAGGTTCACTTTAAATAATTTCATCCAATAAGAAAGGCATCTTAAGATTAATTGGAATTAATTACTATCACATAACACATGTTTATTCATTTCTTTCCATCATATGTAGCATGCATGTGACTAAGTCCTAAACATATCTATACATGCAATATGTGTTGGCACACTTAAATGATGAATATGAACATGTACATTTAAAGTTTATATTTTATTTCTTTTGATTGAATTATTTTATTATATTAATTTAAAGCTCTATCTAGATTCTTATACAAAAATACATAGAAATGAAATTAAACAGGTACATGTCATTGTTAACTAAAGAAGTGAGTAATCAAATGACCTCCTTGAGACTACTTAAAGCTTTATATTCCCTAGATGTCCAGAATAAATACCTTTTGCATTCACACATATGTAAGTTTGCATACATGAATGTAAAAAAGAGAGCTTCCAATCACATGATTAATTAATTATTTCATTTAAAAAATTGCATATGGATGTATTTGGATAATAGAAAGAGGGGGTTCTAACTTCATAATTAGGTACACACACATGTATGAGAGACATAAGCAAGTATATGCCATTGTTAACCAGAGAAGTGAGGTAATCAAATGACCTCCTTGGAGCTACTTAAAGCCTCATTTTCCCAGGATGTCCAGACTAAATATTTTCTTTTCTCAAATATATGTGAGTGTATACATAAATAAAGGAGAGAAAACCATGCAAAGGTTGTACTTTTATTTGATTGAAAAGTTTTATGCACATGGAGTAAAGTCTTATATACATTCTAATATTGAGATATGTAAGAATTAAATCAAATGAAGTGCGTGTTGTTGTTAAACCATGGAAGTGAGGCAATCAAATGACCTCCTTGGGGCTACTTAAAATCTTGTATTCCTGGGATGTCTATACTAAATACTTATTAACATTCTTCGATACATAGATCAATATATGAATGAAAGAAAAGAAATTTACTTCATACACTTAAGCTATAATCATTTGCATTTCTTATGTATTTATAACTAGCATTTATAACATATGTAATCATTCATTCATAAGATTTGAAAAATAGATTTGAATTTAATAGTGATAATAGTCACTCATATATTAATTTAAATAAACACATGCAAGCTTGACATTAAAGAAATCATTTAATTTTAATTTTTGAAGAAATGAATGCAAGAATCAAGTGGCATACAATATTTTAATATGATTGGAAAGAAATAAAGAGACACAAGCATATAATTTTATTCAATCCAACTAATTCCTAAGGACAATCATATTAAATAAGCTTATTTAAAATAAACCAAAGTTTCTTAATGTCACTTTTGATTTTATGTTTTACTTGATTTAAGAGATGTGAAAAAGATGTGCTAATCCTAATCCCATTCCTCATATGTGAGTTAATTTGATTTAATGGAAGGCAATTAGATTGATTTTATGGATTGATTAAGTTAAGCATGGATTAAATCAATTAATTAAACCCTTGCCTATGTTACCTTAAGGTAATTGATTAAATGATTATGAGCTAATGTAATATGCAAATAAATTGAAAAATAAATAGCAATGCTTCTATGAAATGAAAGGGGCCTAATTAGCTTATAATCATTTATTAATTATGCTTAAGGAACTATCTTAATTACTTTCATGATTTTCTCACAATATGAGCTAATCATAATTTTATTAAACCTCTTTAGGTTATTAAACACCTAAAGCTCTACCCAAGATTTAATTAAGGGAAATCAAACTTTCAATTAAGTTTTTTAATTTAATTAATGATTAATACATTAATTCAACTCTCTTTAATTAATTATCAAAGTTAATTGATTATCTCTTAAAATGAGATGGGCTTAAGGGAAAAGGTAGGGAAAGAGGTCCCAACCTAATTCCATCAGTCTAAATAGTTAATTAATTACTATTTATATGTTAAATTATTTCTTAATTAAGTTAATAAGGTAATTAGGGCTTAATTAATCAATTCTCTTAATTTAACCAGTAATAAATCCTAAAAAAAATTAGAGGAGGCAGAGATCATCCTCTCAAATAATCTCAAAAATGTTGGAATCCATCACTTGAATGATTAAAGAGTAATTAAGCTAATTAAATTTTAATTAAACCCTAATTAAGCTCTATTTACTATTCAAAATCAATTAAAAATATTTTTACTAAATTCTCCTCTGAAATACCTTTAAAATGAGCCATTATTAGTATTTTTTAGATTTCTAAATAATTAGTTATGAATTATGGAAGTTTTAGCCTTAAAATCTAATTAATGATTTAAGCTAATCCTAATCCTATCCATGGACCCACGTGTGCTTTTCACATGGCACCGCAGGATTGGCTATTTAAGTTGTCACATCGTGTCGAGTCACCGCATCGATGATCGATCTCGCCGTCCATCTGATCAACAACAGATCAAACCCATGGCATAAAGGGGAGAAAATAGACAGATCTAATGTGATCTAATTAGAGCTGTCTGTTTCAATCACGTAGAACGGATGGCCAGTGATCCTCCTTCCCGTGAGTGATGAATGACGGAGCTCGTCCACCATGGATCGGTCGATCCGAGCGAGCTTGGATCTACTCCAAACTCAACCCACACCATCATGCGAAGGATCCACAAGGATCCAATGGCTAGGATGAGCTCATATGCAAGTTTCCTTTGAAAAGGACCAACCACACTTAAGCTAGAGATCGATTTTCATGAAAATACCTCATCAGAGCTAAGATCAGTGGCTCGCACGCTTGAGGAAACTTCATTTAGTTGAGATGAAGCCTTGTTGAGTTTGTTTAAAGTGGATTGCTCGGTAGGCCAAGAATGGTGTTTTGGAGCTTCGACCTTGATCAAACTCTCTGCTCCGGTGGGTTTGGAATTTGGGGGAAGCTTCGGGTAGCCTTGACGAGGTATGGAGATGGTGTAGGAACAAGTAATTGATCTTCGGTGGCGAATTGAGGGAGCTTTGATCGAAGATGTCCTCCCCTATTTCAGTTCTACATGGGAAGAGGGGATGCCGAATGTGGGAAGCTTGGGATTGCTCTAGAGCTCGCAAGGAAGCTCGCAATTATGTTAGAGGCTAGCACATAGTGGATTGATGCAAATCTCATTTGAATTGAGGGGGTATACCCCTTGATTTGCTTAGTTGGATGGACGGGATGGCTTCCCATTTTTTAGTCGGCAAGCTCCCATCAGAGTGTCGGAGGGGTCTCAATCGAGTCCATGTGGCTCGATTGGGTTGGAGGAACTCATGGGAGGTGGCTCAAGGCCTGATGTGGGAAGATCTCCTTGGCTTAATCCCTGCTTAGTATGGAAGGTGAGTTAACTCCCTTTGGTCCATGGCGCACTATGGGTTAGTGGCCTGGTAGGTTAGGTGAACCCTCATTTGGGTGAGTGAGGGCTACCAAGTTGATGGGAGAGTGGACTTTATCATTTATGGATGTAATCTTATATGAAGAGGACTTGACCAATGGACTATGGTTTGGATGGGGCCCACTTGGCTTTTTGGCTGACTTTGCGCTAAGCTAGGGTCCATTTGAGCAGAGTTTGGTCGGCCATCAAAGTCCCAAGTGTTGATTTTAGGGGTTTTAGCTTCATTTGGTCAAATGGGTTAATATTGATCATGTTGGGTTGGGTTGACCAATTTGTCAAATTGGGTCAAACCAAGACTTGGGCTAGGTTCAAATGATTATTTGAAGAGTTTTGTTCAAGTGGTTTCAATCAATTTGGCCTAGGTTTGATTTTGGCTCATTTGAAATCAAATGGGTCAAATGGGTCAAGTTGACCATTTTGATCAACTTGACCAGATTGGGTTGGGTTAGGTATTGATTCATGTTCAATTGGTCAATTGAAAATAATTGTAGGCTTTAGTTTGAATCAATTTAGATTTAATTTAGATTTTGGCTAATTTAACCCTTTAGGTCAATTTGAGCTGGGTTGGGTCAAGTTGACTAATTGGTCAAATTGGGCTCAATTATAGATTTGGTCAAGTTCAATAATTAATTTGGAATGAACTTGAGCCATTAGTTACAATCAATTTGGGTTAGATTATGATTTGACCCATTTTGACCTTTTAGGCCAATTTAGGTTAACTTGGGTCACATGGCCAATTGGATTGGTTTGGCTCAATTAAGGGTTTAGTCATGTTCAATCATTGATTATGGGTTGGTTTGAACCAATGGTTTCAATTGATTTGGTGTATGGTAGGTTTTGGCTAGTTTAGATTTTATTTGGGTTAAAGGTTGACTCGATCAAAGGACCAAGTTGGTTTAGTTTGACCCAATTAAGGTGATTGATCATCCTAGGGTGATTGTTAATCATGATATGAGGCTTGGATGGGCTTGGTTCAATCCAATTTGGGTTGGACTAGAACTTGGCTCAAGAATGTCCTTTAGGCCACTTTGGGTCAAGTGAACCTAAATGGGTCAATTAGTTTGGTTTTGGCTTGATTCAAGTTTAGTTGAACTCATATATGAGCATATGATTAAAATATAAATCCAACTGCAATCGATTTAGAGTCTAATGGATTTTGGCTCATTTGAAGTCTTCAAGTTCAAGGGGTTAATTTGGGCTTGACTTGAGTTGACTTGAGTTTGGTTTGATAATTATAGTTTTTATTTATATTTAGCTAGATGATTGAGTGAATGATTGATTCAAGAGAAAATTCATTGATTTTAACTTGGTTTAGGTAGATTTTGGTTAAGTCCAAGAAATTGGCTTAAAGCGTATAAATTGGGTTTTGGTTTAATTTTGGGTTTGGTTTTGGCTATTTGGATTTATGCTTCATTTATATTTATGAATATAAATGAAGATATAAATTATTCATGACAAAATCACTTGAGTTTAGAGTGATTTGGAAGGAAATTTGACCAAGCTCATGGATGTAGGTCAAAAGGGCTAGGAAGGAAATCAATTTAGTTTGATTTATTTTTGATCATTGGAAGGTGGGTTTTGTTTATATTTGTGATTATAAATGAAGGAGTGATTGATTTATAAAGAAATCAATTGATTTTGGATTAGTTTGGGTTAAGATTTGGTTAAGTTCATAGAGGTATGTCCATATGGATTAAGAAGGTTCTTGGTTTGGTTTGATTTAGTTTGATTTGGTTTGGATCATTTGAGTATGGATTTCATTTAAATATGTGATTATAAATGAAGGAGAAACTGATTTTGAGATAATTTAGGTGGAGATTTGGCTAAGCTCATGCGGTGGGTAATATGGCTTAAGAAGGGATTTTGGAACTTTGGATTTGATTTTGGATTTTTATCAATTGGGATTGAGTTTGGATTTTGATTTGATAAATAATTGAGAGGTTGAATTGATCTTAGAGAAAATCAATTGAATTGGATTTGAATTTGATTTGGCTAAGGTTAAGGCTATGGAATTCAATTATAAGGTTCATGGAGAATTTTGAGCTTGGACTTGATTATGAAATTGATTATGAACTTGGACATTTGATTTATATTTGGCATGAATTTGAAGTTTGGTTTGAGAAGGAAAGCATGGGTTAGGTTTAGGTTATAGGGTAGGCAAGTCTCCCTAAATCCTTAAGGCATGACCTATCCCTATGGCTAACCCTTCTAAGTCTCTAGGCTTAGGTTAAGTGTTCACATAATCACTAGAAGTGTCTTAAGACTAAGGAGCTCTTAGTGTCTATAAGAGTCCTAAATTTATGATGAGAAAGTTGAGAACTCACTCCAAAAGTGAGGTCAACATACCTTCTTATCCATTTCAAGGGTCTTCTTCTCAACAACAAAACCATTGAGTTTCTTCTTATTTTTAGGAGTCAATGCCCTTGCTTCTATCAGCTCGCAATGGGTACAATCACTTCCAAGCACTATAGAGAAAATGAAGCTTATATGTTTGCAAGCTCAGTCATACACTCAATTAGTTGATCATCTTTAGCAATCACTTATTTAGCCTTAACCTTTAATCTTCACTCATACTTAACTTGTAAGTATTTTATATTTACAAATTTAGTATTCTACTCGTTTAATGCAACACCCAAATAAGCCACAAAGTCTAATGTTTGGGCCACTTATAATTGAAAAATCACACATATTAGCGTTGAAAAGACTAGTATAAAGTAATAATGAAAAGAAATAAGGCAACATACTAATTCATCTACTCCATGGAGTAGTATCCAATACATATGCACTCCAGTACATCCTTTGGAAATGTTTCAGGGGATGAACCCGCCATTATGAGTCGAGATGGTAATATCCTCTAAGGCCATCTGAGGGAGAGCACATACTTTGCAACTCTCACAATTACTTAGCATAACCACTCCAACATTTATCTTCCTTTTTAAAAAAGGAGCATTATTGTCTTCATGATTTTGTATGAGATTTTTTAAATAAAATTTTAGGAATGTGAGGGGATCCTTCATTATCTTTACTAAATCTTTTCCATGGAAGAGCATGAGATCTCCTTGCTTGGATAAAGTGTCAACCTTGAACATTTTATCTTCTATTACATACTTACCAATATGATGTAGCTCTTACTACATGCTTCCCACATCAAAAATATTGAGAGTTTTAAATATTTCTTCTTTAATAATTAATGGATCTCGCAGGTCTTTTAATTTCCCCCATCTCTTAGAACTCACTCATTTTTCACAAAAAAGAACCAATTTCTAGAGGAGTTCTGTGTTGAAAAATCTGCCTAATTTTTAATGCCTCGATATGAAATGTACCCTTGAGCACCACATGTAAATATGCACAATTTGCATAAATACTTAATATTCAAAGTCACGTCATGCTCCCTAAAGAAGACAATCAAACTAATAATGATCACTAGAGTCCTGAATGAAAACTATAATAAGGTCACACCACATGATTTAAAGATCTCAACTAATTTGGGAGCCAAGGGAAATATCACTCCCACATACAGATTTATCTTAGAAATGGTGATATATCCTTGTAGAGGAAAATGTGCCCGATCAGACTTCTTGGCAGGAAGAGCCACCAAGTCATCTAGAAAGTGATATTTCTTTTAAAATATCATCAAACTATCAATTATGATGGTAGATACTATGTAATTTGTGATTGCCATGCTATTAGATTTCTTTTGGTCACCATCCTATGAAAATGCATAATAAACACAAAATAAAAAAGGGGAGAGAGAGAGAAGAAAAAGTGGTCAAAGAAATTTAGAAAATAACTCCTTTACCTCAATATTCAAGTACATCTTCTCTTGCCCTATTACTTCGTGGATAGTTTTTGATATAATTTTTAATCTATAATCTGATATTAAAAAATTGCATAAGTATAAGTTTGAATATTGATCCTAAGATCTCTTAATATAAAATGTATCTAATCAAGCGCAAATCTTGATGTACATGTGATTGAATATCTCTTGGAATTGAAATCTTAGTCATTCAAACTCTCTTTTGGCTATCATATAATCAAGCTAATCATCTCGATGAGGTGCATCAAAAATTGTCCGATCCGAGTCCAAATGAACTTAGATCAAACACTTAAAATATAGATGAAGTTTTTAATATAATATTTAGGTCCCTAAATAGCTTCCAAAAATGGCATGCTTATAGTCAAATTAAGTGTTTCAATGAGATGAATTTAATGATCCTAAGATCTCTTAATGTTAACTTCAATTGGGGTGCCCAAATACTTAAATAGCATTTCATAATCGAAGGGATTATTTTGAGTCATTTGATAGAGTGATTTAGTTTTCACCTTTATTTATAAAGAATGTTACTCTTATAATATATAAATAGACTCTAATTCTTCACATGATGGGACCTAAGTGGGAGATGGGAGAGAGCTTTGAGCATGAAGGATCCCGCTGGCCACCACCATTGGAGTGACACCCAACTGACACTGCCCAAGCACCTTCAGAGAACCACCACTCGACCGACCAAAGCTGCTGGACCATCGTCGGGTCATCATTGTCATATCACCACCTGACCACCATCGTCGGGCAACTACCAATCCATCGCCAAACAAAATTCACTAAACAACTACTCAACTCCCATCATCGCACCGTCGCCTAACCACCTTCGACGAACCACCATCCATCCACCTCCTAACCAACAATATCATCAGACCATGCTACCTTTGTCAGACCACCATCAATCCAAAGCCCGACCAATGTCGTCGAACCACTACCTAGTCGTCATCAGATCGCCACCGGGCCATCTTTGTCAAACCACCATCAGTCCATTGTCTGATCGTCGTCACCATACCATCGCTATTAGACCGCCATCTCAAACAAAGCATTCATTATTCCCTGTGATATTTTTCACTAGACTCTCACTCTTGTATGCTTCAATTTCGAAGACAAGATAATACTTGTAATAAATACTCATCTAGTAAAAATATTTTAATTGAACTAGATCCCATGACTTTCTCTTTCTTGAATTTTTGACGTAAAAATTCTATTATTTTTAGTGTACTTTTTCTTTATTTGTATGTATGTTGAATCTTTGTATAAAATCAATACATTAAATTTTCTTACTCTACCGATGTAAATTTTTCTATACGCATCAAATATGACATTTTTCATCTAACAATTTTTTTTTATCAATCAATGCATTTTTTTATTGATTTGTTTACCTTACATTTCATAAACATTGAGAAAGATAATTGAACCTTATTATGAATAGTAAATGTTTCGTTCTTAAAAGTATTTTCATTTATTTATATCTCCGAAAAGACCATCACCGTAACGATCAATACAAAAACATTAAAGAATATTATTTTTATGAAAGATTTACATACTTACAATCCCCCTATTTTTATTTGTCAAAGAGGACGGGTTAAACCGAGTCGACCAGGTCATTAACGCCTTACTCAATCTTTATTATATTCATCATGTAGAAAATTGCTATTCAAAATTATTTAGAGTCTGATTAGGGTAACTTTTATTTTTTATTTTTATTTTTACTTAGTATTATTTATCTTTTGACTTAAAAGTAAATATATTTGATGGTGATGATTATTTTTTTTAAATATTAAAAATATCAAAAAATTATTTTAAATGTTTTTAAAAATAATATGATTTATTTTTAAAAGTAAAAAATTAAAAATATTTTAAAATACACTAAATAAATATATTCTTAAAATAACATATAAAAACATAAAAAATATATAAAATAAAATTAATCCCAAGTAAGTCTTTAATTTCGTTTGATTTTATTTTTCTCCTGCATAATTTATTAAAAAAATTCATTTAAATGAGAATATGATTAAAAAAATATTATCATTATGCACAATTATTCACCATAATATATATATATATATATATATATATATATATATATATATATATATATATATATATATATATATATATATATATATATATATATATATATATATATCAAAATATTCGATGTGTTATTAGAGATAATGTAATATATTTGCATTAGGGCTTATTCCATAATCTACTTCAACAAATAGAAGGATTATAATTAATTTTTAAGTGAGTGAGTTAAATGCTTACTTCATAATTCTTAAGCATTTACATATTAAAGACTTAAAATTTAATATTTACTTATATAATATTTTGATGTCAAATTTTAGACATCAAGATGGTGATATCAATTGTATTTTGAAGTGATTTAAGGATTTAGGTATTGTATAAATAAATAATAAATTTTAAGTATTAGATATGTAAATTCATAAGAATTATATGATACTTACGTAAATATTTCTTATAAGCTTTTGTTCAAATATAATAAATATTTAAATAATCGTTCAACTCAGTGTTCAAATTTATAAAGAGGTGTTAGAAATCGATCAGGTACTATAATCGATGCCCGAGCGGTTAATGGGAACAGACTGTAAATTCGTTGGCGCAAATTGGAATGAAGGTTTTGATTCTGGGGCTGGAATCAAGATTTCACACTAAACAAAAGAGAGTGCGAAAGACCTAGGAGGGCAGTCATTTTCGGGGATATGAATTGGCATTTATTAAAAAAATTATATTCAATCATATTATTTATGCTTATAATTATATTAATTTATTTATGTGTGTGAATGATGTGACAAAATTAATGCTTGCCGAAAATCTCAACAAAGCATTGAAATTTCAAAAGATAAAATGTGAACCGAAAGACTTTACAATTGGAGTTGTTTTCAGCACCGGACCCATCCACCGAATCCAGAAGGGAGACACATGTGGACAAGCTTTTAAAATAGGACGGGTCGACCGGTTCGACCGGTCGAATGATGACTTGGCATTCAACGGAAACAATTAAGGTTGTTGAACCGGTACAACTGAGCGGTTTTTTATGACTCAAAATTCTTAGTCAAATATAAATTGCAATAATATTTTTATTTATTCGACATTTTTGCTGTTTTCTTGTTCATGTCACGGAGAATTGATTTTTTAAATGTAGAAAAATTTAAGTCAAGCTATTTAATACGATACATTTAATGCATTATATAAAAATGAATATATACATTTTGTTTATTTAAGTAAACATTAAAATATGAAGATATTTTTAAAATGTAACAATCATCATTTTTAGTTTTGATAAAATTTTATTTTCTATAAAATAATTAAGTGAATTATTTTCAGATTTTATTTTGATATTTAAATTACATCAATATACAAATAATTAAATATAAAAAAATAAATAAAATGTTAATTCCCAAGGAAAAAATAATTTTTTTTATTTATCATTGACAGGAAATATGAAACTCACATCCTGATCAAGTTGAATTATTGAAAAGCATATACCTTTACCAAGTTGATTTTAGGAATATTCATATGCCACTATAATTGATTGCATACGAGAATAACCAGCTGCTTCAGGATGCTTGGAATCTAATTGCTCAACAAGAAATTCTTCTTCATTCTTTATTGAATTTTTTTATTAAAAAAATATCTATCATCAAGCGCACTGATAAAAAGCATAAAACAATGTTTTTTTTTTTGTTTTTTTTTTTTTGATAGATTCTATGAGAGGATATTTGTATAAATAAAACTCTTTACATGATTATTTATTCATAAAATATAATAATCTATCAAACAAAAGAAAATATTACGTGTGGAGTCTAGATGTAATTTTGATATCTAAATTTGATAATAGTGTCATACATCATTATGATTATCGTGTAATGGTTATTAATTATATTCGATTATTATGTATTGATATGTATATAAATATTGTATAATATCGTACAGTTAATATTACATCAATACATAACAATTCACAGTCAATACATAATAATTGTGTATTAATTGAGTAACACATAATATTATGCTATTGGAATACGAAAATAAAGCTACACCGGACGTAATATTTTCTCATCAAACAAACTCTACCACTAATATCAAAGGTAACATATTATCCAATTCATAACAAGAAAAAAAGAAAAAGAAAGAATCAAATAAGGGAATTTCATGCAGATTTCCATTCTCTATTTTATGGAACATAAGAGTTCAGCAAACAAAAGAGATCTGCAGCTAGTTACATGCCAAACTAGGATTCTATCTACAGAAGAACTTTCGTTTCTTCTCGAGGACCCAAAAAAAACTATTTTTTTAAGCACCGAAACTATTTCTTTCCAATATAAGAGAGAGAGAGAGAGAGAGAGAAGCAATCCTTCAAGTGATCAACGCTTTCTTCTACTTCAGTTTCTTCTCAAAACCAGAAACTGACTGTGAAGCGCAAAAGAAGTCAAGTGACTTGAAGGAGGGATTTTCTCACTAGTGGGTGGTGAAGTAGCTGAAATCGTGGTGATGAACTCTTAGCTGCTTAAGCCATGACTCTGCTACACTGTAAAGGGCCATAAGCTTCTCATTATCTGAATTTTCGGGGTTAAGCCATAGATTTCCCTGCATCTTATAGGTTGCAAGACCAAATGGAGGAAGGCTGATGAATCTTTTTGTTGTATCCATGGAACTCCTCTCATCCTTCGTTGTAGAAATTCTCGACTTATCCCCATCGGAGTCAGTTAATTCATTCTCTGGAATTAAAAGGTGAAAAATGAATGATTACATGTAGAACATGGAGATTAAGATAGCTGAAAACTTTTGTAAATGTATTTTTTAGCTAAATATTTTGCTTTCTCTATGAGAAAAGATATTTCACTTAAAAAAATCATATATTTTGATGTAATAATAAAGATTTAAGTGTTATTTAAGTAAATATTAAGTTTTTGAAATATGTAAATGTAAAATTTGGTGATGTATGTAAATCCTTGAAATATCTTATAAAATTAATGTGAAAAAATTTTTTTATAAATTTAGTGTTATAAATATTTTCTTTTAATTTTAAATAAGCAGAATACGATAATATTTTTAATAATTTTAATTCAAATAATTTTTTCAAATTTTTACAAAGATAAATAAGCAATGACAAAACTAAAAGTTATCACGTTCTAAATTAATAGTTTGAGGATTGGTCTTCAATCATAGAAATTTCATGTGTTCTATAATGCATATTGTAAATAAAAAGAAAACATAGAATCTTACTTCTAAACAAAATACAAAATTTAAGTGTTTGTTAATGATCTTAATTATCCAATTTTAAATTTTAAGTGGATTAATTTGATGGTAAATTAGAAGAAAACAGAATGATTATTCTACAATTTGACTTCCCTCCCACAAGCTAAAGGTCATTCTTTTAGGTTTTCTCAAAAGATTTCATTATGATACAAATAAATGTCTCAATTCCCAACAAAATCAAATTCAAAAAACAAAAACATAAATGTCGCAATTTCCACATAAGGCCATGATGGCATGCATACCTTGGAAAGAGGCTGATATAGTATGAAAGGTCAAAAATGAAGCGCACAGATCTTTCGCATACTTTCGAGCAGGAATGTGATAAATAGGGTACCTATTAAAAATATCATCATTAATCAATAAGTAAATTAATTAAAAATATACATACTTTATATATATATATATATATATATATATATATATATATTTGGAATGTTAAACTTTACTATTTCTAAGTTTTTTTGGATTATAAAGTAATTTAAAGTCTTTCTCTGAAAATTATTTGTCTTTTACTTTTTTGAAAAGATAAAACGTATTTTATAGATGGATTTAAAACTCGTTTAAAAGACACTATTCAAACATTTATTAAAATTAAAATTTCTCAATGAAAACGCTAAAAATTTCTGTAGATGGCAAATTAAACTGACGCACCTCGCTTCGATCGCGTGTCACCGCATTGGGAGCGAAGCTCCCAACGGATGAGACCCAAAGTCTTACGCACAAACTTATAATTAACAAAAAGAACAAAAAAAAACAACTAAAAAATCAGCATACCAGGCAACAGACATCCAACTAGCAGGTGAAAGGTCTACACTCCTAAATGACATTAAGCCTGGATACCTTCGCGAAAGCTGATTTACCTGTAAAAATCATATTAAAAAAAGCGTAAAATCAATACAATTATTTGTTACAAAACAAGAACTATGAACTACAAAAGAAATAAAGAAAACAACACAAAATTTATCTAAAAATTCTAAACAAAAAAAAAAAAAAAAAAATTCAGGCCACAAATTGGAACATAATTTTCATAGAAATCAAGAGATTCATAAATTCTTCTTACTCGATTCATAAGCGGAATTCTTCCACAGGGAGGACTGGATTCCATATACTGCAAGTACAAGTAACCCAAGCGATCAGTCGGCCATGGAACTTCCTGATCATAAAAGATGTTAAGCTTTGCTCTCGCTGTCATCACTCAAGGAATCGCTCTCGGTCTCCTCTCCCAAAGTCCTGAATTTTTTCATCAAAATGGAGTTCAGAGTCTGAAGGAAATGTAAAGCCAGAAAACATCAGATTTCGAACAGGAATGTTGAAACCTTGGGGAAGCAAGTGATTTGCTGGTATAGATCTGGATAGCAGACAGGTAGGGAACATAGTACTGAACTACGGTTTGGCCGCCGGAGCAGATGAGCGGAATGCTGGCTCCATAGGCGCTCCATTCAATGTACTGATCCCAGAGGTCTCGGAGATTGAAGTATTCGATTTCTTCCTTGCCAATTGGCTGCCATAGACTGTTCAAATCTCCGATGCATGACTGCAATCAGAGAGTTTGAGTAAGAAAACCTGTAAGGTTTTCTTCATTGAAAAAGAAAATCGCACATGATGATGCATGATCCACAACTAAAAAGTGAAAATTGCAGGTGTCATTTAATACTGATGAAAAAAAAGAGAATTTCTTATTAAAAAGATGCGAATGAACAAGAGAAATTTCTCATGATAAAATGGTTTCTTGCGGATAACAAAAATTAAACCGGGGAAGAAATGACTAAAAATAACGAAGGGATCATGATTTCTGTAGAAAAATATTTTAAAAAAAACATGGGTAGGCTAGCAAAAAATCATGGAAAAGGAAAAGAACTTTTTTTTTCGAAGACCCTATATTTTTCCTAAAAAAAAGAACAATGAGGAAGGGAGAGAGAGAAAGACAGAGACAGAGAGATCACCTTAGGGAGAGAATGTGAGGCAACTGATACTGCGGTTCGATCAAGAAAGCATTGCAGATTAGACTGCCTTCTCAAGCTTGAAGCCATACTTGTCTTCCGATTTCTAATCAAGCAGGCTTTCTCTCTCTCTCTCTCTCTCTCTCTCTCTCTCTCTCTCTCTCTCTCTCTCTCTCTCTCTCTCTTGCCTCCCTTGTTTTGCACCACCCTTTCTCCGCTGATCTCTCCCCCACTTCTATCTATAGTAATCTCAAAATTGCTAAAATAATAAGGAAAAGGGAATTTTTCATAAATAACACTAAAAACTCATTGCTGTTCCCATTTCTAAAAAAGCTAATTTCTTTCTCATCAGCAAAAGCAAAAGAAGAAGAACTCAGAAACAGCAAAAAGAACAAGACGAAGAAGAACGCTGCAAATAAAAAAAAAGAGACTGATTAAAATACAAAATCTTAGATAGCATACTATGTATTCATTAGAGTATTTAGCTTACCCACACGCGTAGTCTATTTTTAGAAACTATTAATCCCTCTCATCAATGCTGTCTCTTTCTCTTCCCACCACACCTCCCAAACGATTTTCTTCTAAAAACCTGCACAAAAATGGCGACCTACGACGACGAAACTGAGTAACGATCGCTCCTCGGACACATCACTCCTCCCCACCACCCCAAAAGATTATTTTTTTCTTGTCGTTTGCTCTCTAGGAAAAGAAAGCCACAAAAGAAAGGGAGAAGAAAGACAAAAGACGACTCTCTCTCTCTCTCTCTCTCTCTCTCTTCTCTGTTTTCAGCAAGCCGGAAGTGCCGAAGCAGGGAGAACAGGGTGACAAAGGATGACTATTTTCTTCTCTCTCTCTCTCTCTCTCCCCCCTTCCAACATATATATATTTATTAATATATTTTTCGTCCACGGTCAATTTCATCTCAATCCGAAGCTCCAAATCGTCTCTGCCGTTTTTCATGGGAGCTGAATGTTAAAAATGTCATTACTACGAGTTGTCAGTCTCTGTCTCTCATGGGGACTAAAATATGGCCGAATTATTTAATGATAAATTTTTTAATAGGCAACAAATAGACAGTATTTTAAGACTTTTTTTCGTTCTAGATTTGAAAAAGACTGTATAATACTGTAAATATTTTAATTTTTAAATTTTTTATTCGAAGAAATTTGTCAAACTTCAGCGTACACTTATCTTTCATCTCAAGTGTATTAATCTTTAAGTTGTTAATATTTAACGTTTAATAAATGCTTTATTAACTATTTATGTTATATCTGATCAAATTAAAAAACTTTAATGCCGTTTTATTGTTTTAAATATCGCAGTAATTGCATCTTGAAATTGGATCAGAAGGAATTAATTTGAAATTAAAATGAGATACAATTTCAACAAAAAAAAATTATTGATGTATTTTTTTTTTTAATTAGATTTTCTTGAAGCCGCTTGCTTTTATGTCGAAGAAAAAAAAATAAAATTGACAAATTGCCTCGGTTTCTCAAATTAATTAGGATATTAATTAACTTGTTGTTTGTTAGAAGGACGACTCTAACTTAAAAAAATTACTCAAAAGAACCCTGGTTTTATTTACTGATTTAAAAGAAGTAGATTTATTGTTAGTAACAAATTAATCTAACTGCTGGAGCAATTTTTGGAAAATACAGTCCAATTTTAGATAACAAGTGATATAGCACTAGGAGTGTAAATGAGTCGAGCAAGTTCATAACTCTTCAGAGTTTGAGTTTCTTTAATTTATCAAGTTTGAATTTGAGCTCGAGCTTTATCTTAGATGTTCGAGCTGAGTTATTTGGAACGAAAGAGATAAAATAATTATTATGATAAAAATGATAAAAAAAATTAAAAATTATAAGTATAATAAATTAATTGATATGATAGAATGAGATATAATTTTAAAATATTTTAAATAATAGTATACTTAAATAATTAACTTGTAATATATTTTAAGTATATTTTACATTAATATTTATTAAACGAACCGGCTCGTGAGCTAATGAGTTGAGTCAGAGATAGCTTGAGCTTGGCTTGTTTGCTCATTCAACTTGACTCATGAGCTATTTATTGAGCCAGACTCGAACCAACTCACGAGTCGGCTTGACTCAGTTACACCTCTACATAGCCCCATTAGAAGGATTTTTTTGAGGATTGAGTAATGGTGATAAAAAAATATATATTGTCCATTTATTTGGGTAATGTTGAGTAATTTAGAGAATGATATTATTTAAAGAAGAAAACATTAAAAGATTTGATAAAATCTTAATTTATCTATAACATTTTTTTTATAATTATAGCATGTTATAATTATAATGTGATCAATTTTCATTGTAATACCTATGCATATTAATTTATCTTGATATTATTTTAGGGCTTGATTGGGATAAATTTTATTTTTAAAAATATATTTTTTTGATATGTTTCATATTTTTTTAAAATTAAGCTTAATTATTTTTAAAAATTGTCATAAATGATTTTTAGGTGTTTTGAATATTTTTTAACAAATGCGAGTTCTAGTTTTTAAATTCTCACCCAATATCAATATTCATAACAAAATTTTAACATGTATTTTTTATTTTTATTTTTATTTTTTTTGGCAAATTCTCAATGAATGAATCATGATACATGCAAATGCATAAAATTTGTAATTCAAATAATAATAATATTAGCGTCTTAGAAATTAGATTAAGTGTTAGATCACAATAAATCATCTCTTTTATTTTATTTAAACATAAAACTCATAATTTTTTTGAAAATCTGAAAAAATGCTCAGAAAATATGTATCACTTTTGATCTGAGATCTTCCCTATTCAATTTATATGAAAGGAACGGTATCACGATAATGTTATAAGATTCTTTAAGCTTAGATGATTTAATTCTCAATCAAAATCAAAGAAATTCTAGAAATCTATCAATCCTTTGGTAAATCATAACAATCACTAAAGTCATCATGATGGAACCAATTGATCTTAATCAATCTTCCTCATTTTTTCTTAGACATATATTCTAGGATCTTTAGAGCTCTCTTCTCTCTTGCTTACTCATATGAAATGAGATATTTATAGATTAGAGGAATCATCTCAGTAAATACCTCAAAATGAACTCTATGGATGACTCTGATGATTCCTGATCATATGATGTATTGTGTATTTGAATGCTCAATGAAGTCTTATAAGATCTTTGGCTTGTTAGAACTATAGATGCTCGATTTCCTTATAAACACTCTATTGAAGAGCTTTTAGAAATTCATGTCAAAGTTTCCATGATATTTTAGTGCTTGATCTCAATTTCAATTTCATCTTAAATTTGACATGAAGATTTGTGCTTTCTAGAGGAATTTGATCATGTCTTGCTCCCATTATTTTGGATGATATTATCTTGTCATCAAAAATATATATTGCAATATTTCAAAATAATAAATTCTAACAAATCTGCTCTATTAACCATATTTTGAGAGACAGATCTTAATATTTTTATCTGGATTACGATGAATTGTGTATAAATATGTTCGATGAAATTTGATTAATCAATCTCATCTTAAGGAAGTTTAGGATGACTTATTGGTTCGTACTCACCATTAATCTTGATTTCTAGATTAAGCGGGAGAAAATTAGTTACATCAGAAGATGTATTAATCGAATTTAAATAAATCAAACTTACATATTTAGTCTATAAATTTAAAATGTCATCATACTTCCCCAAATAATCTCGATAAATTGAATCAACCCATCCATGGGCATTCCCCAGAAATCAAGAAATCCATTAGTCAAATCCACTTATTCTCAAGTGTGCCATTAAATCAGATTATCATGAACCAAATAAAATCAATTCTTTTCCAAACAAGTAAGAACTACTTCTTATGGAAGGTTGATGCATGATTATAAATCCTAATCCCGAAGTTTTTCCCAAATCATATTGATAATCAAACTCAAATCCTTATCCCATGGAAAATCGAACTTGAAGTGGAAGGTTCATTACTCATCCTTAGAGATTATTCTTGCTCTCTTAGTTGAGTTGCATTTCTAAAATCGTGATTATCACACCTGGGTTTAGGGGTGATCATCTCATAGATGCGACACTTTGGATGTTGTTGATTGCCTCACATGATACGCGAGCTTTAGTTACACTATTTCCTTTGGTTGACTCACTTTTGGAGTGAGTTCTCACTTCCTCATGTAGATGTAGACTCTTATAGACAAAAGCTCCTTAGTCCAAGACACTTCTAGTGATTAGATGATGTAGATCATCATGAGGAATCAACAAATTAGGCCAAGGCCCATTTACAAGATCTCAAGCTAAAGCCCAAGAAAATTCAAGAAGAAGAAGACTTAGCCCATTAACTTTAAGGCCCATTTTATGATTTCATCTTTTTTTTATTTATGTAATTTTTAATTTTCTTCTAGAAACTCCATGTTTGAAATTTTGCATTTAAAATTCAAAGCATGACATGTGAGGTGGTTGAATCCACATAAAATAATAGCATGTGAAATGGGTGGATGGCATAAAATAATGAGGCAATTTATTGCTTCACATTAATGTGGCCACCCACCTTTCCCTCCATGTTTTGAATTCTTTTCTTTTGAAAGATGCTTGTAATGGCTATAAATAGCCCTCTTATTAGAATGAAGAGATCTTTTGGCACAAATTTTTTGAGTTATTCTTGTGGTTTGAGAGCTTGGTGGCCAAACCTTGGCAATCCTTGGTGGGGCGCTAGTTATCCAACATATCTTCTTCCTTCACCTCCAATACCCACGTTCTCTCAATCTCATCAAAGAAAGAACCCACCATCAAATTTGGTATCGGCTGGAAGGAACAAATTTGGTCAAAGTTCTTCAACAAGGGAGCAACTCAAGTGTTGGACTTGTCTTCAAACTTGTGAGTTTTCTTGGACTTGTGAGGTTAATTAATTTTCTTTTAGTGATGGTTTAAAAGCATATTAGTAGCTTGGAAAGATATATATATTGCTTGCAAGTTTATGGTGATAGCATAAAATTTCAATTAGTAAGCTCCATTATATATTTTAGCCATTTTCAATTGTGTGAATACCCCTCCCTCCCCTCAAAAAAAAGAAAAAAAATTAGAGTACCTTGGTGAGGTAGTTCATCACCTAAAGCAACCTAGCCATTAGTGCAAATCAAAATCTAATTACTTGCTTTATTATCTTTGTTATTGTTTATGGTTAATTTTAGAAGTTTCTTTGATTAACTTATGATAACTTGCTTTCTTAAAAAGAAAAAAAGAGGCTTGATAAATTTGAGCATTTTTATTTCATTGCATTAAAAAATATATATAAAAAAAAAATGCATAATAATATAAGTGTGTTAAACTTGGTGATTTTGGAAGCTAAATAGAACTTTGTCAAAAGACCTAAAGCCTAAGGAGAGCTTGGGATTTAAGTGGTCTTGTACCCTCCTCCTCACCCGGAAGTTCTCTTAGCTTAAAATTTTGCTTTGATTGCATTAATTATATTATTATTATTTTTTTTCATTTTTTTCATTGGTCCCTTTTCATATATCTTTTTTTTCTTCCTTAAAAAAAAATCTCATGGCACCAAAATCTATCTCTCAAGATCAAGTTGAAAATTTGACTAGATTAGTTGATGCCTTAGATCTTAGGATCCAAGATAATGAACTAAAAAAACTCAACAAATATTAGAAGAAAGTAAGAATCAAATGCAAGAACTTAAACAACAAATGCAAACTTTTTAGTGCATCTACAAAATAATAGAGTACCAACTCCTCCTCCAATACCTACTCGTACAATAGGGATAGATGAAGAAGATTCATATCCAAACCATAGAAAATCAACCACTTAGAAGACAATCAATTGCTAGAAATGGTGGAAGGGGAGAAAATTATTTTAAGACTATAGAAGACTCTAATGATCCATCTCAAGAGTTAAAGTAGAAGCCCCAACTTATGATGGTATACATGATCCAAATAAATTTCTCGATTAGTTCAAATGGATGACTTCTTTGATTGGTATAAAATGGATGATTACCAAAGGGTTACTTTTGCTAAAATGAAATTGATAGGGCATGCTAAAATTTATTGGACAAATACTTTAGCTAAAGAACAAAGATTAGAAGGACAAACCTCACTTGGATAGAAATGAAAGAAATGTTAAGAGCAAAGTACTATCCTAGGCATCATGATAAGAAGCTATTAACTTAACTTGAGACAAGGTAATTATCTTGTAATCAATACTTGAACACTTTTGAAGATCTAGTTTCTAGAACATTGTCGATAATGATTGGCAATTAGCCAATAAATTTGTTATTGGACTTGGCTAAAATTAGAAATGAAGTTGAATTATTTGACCCACAATCTTTAGAGGAAGCATTTCATTATGTATTATTGGTTGAACAACAAAAGAAATCACTCCTCTCTAAAATTAAAAGTCAAGTACCTTCCATTTTTCCAATAGATCTATGTTAGCACCATCCAAATGGCCCATCCCCTTTGCCTAAAACTTCAATTGAAGGGAGCTCAGAAACATTAGGGAAGTAATATGTTTTAAATGTCATAAAAAGGTCATATGCAAAATCAATGTAAAGCTCAAATCTTATTTTAGAAGAAGTTGAAAATCCAATAGATGATAATCTAGAAGAAGTTTATGATGACACCCCATTATCGATGAAGAATTGGAATTAACGATGACCCTCATGTTAATGTGATGAGATGTGTAATAAAAAATGAGAAGATTGGAGGAGAAAGAACATTTTAGCATGTATGTTTTGTGTAATGAAAAGAGATGTAGGTTAGTTATAGATGGAGGGAGTGCTATGAATGTCATTTCAACACATACCTTAACTCGAGCCAACCTAAAATCGAACCTCACCGAACCATTTCATGTTGGGTAAATCATACATCTCTTCCCATCACCAATCGGTGTTTAGTTCCTATTAAAATAGGAAGCTATGAGGATCAAATTTGGTGTGATGTTCTCCTATGGACATTGCTCATATTCTCTTAGGATGACCTTGGCTATATGATATGAATGTTATTCACTATGGTGGGGAAAATACTTATATTTTTAAACATAATAATAAGACTATTAAACTCCTACCAATAAAGCGAGAAAAACACCCTCCATAACACCACACAAAACAACTTCTGACTTGCAACCTAAGCCTCTATTGAAGAAAAATGCCAAACTTCAATTAATTATCATAGAAAATCCTACTGTTAGGCCTAACACTATCATTTTTGATCCTTACTTTAAAACACCTACTCTTTCTCCTTTGACCCCAAAGATAGAAATAATAGGTTTTGGCACTTACTAAAAAGAATTTTTTGATCCATTTCTTCTTCACATATTACATGTAAAAGAAGTCATACCATACTCTAATGAGACTCACATACCTGCTGTGGTCTCTTCTCTTCTTCTCGATTTTAACGATTGCACGATGAGCTTCTGATGAGCTACCTCCTCTAAGAGACATTCAACATGCTATTGAGTTCTTACTGTTCAACTTCCTAATCTTCCACATTATAGGATGAACCCTCGAGCATGTTGAGATTAAAAGACAAGTTGAGGAATTATTAAGAAAGGGTTTTATTCAAGAGAGTCTTAGCCCTTGTGCGTCCCAAAGATTATTAACTCCAAAGAAAGATGGAACATGGCAATGTGTGTTGATAGTCGAAATAAATAAAATTACTATCAAATATAGGTTTCTATTCCCCATTAGATGATATGAGATTTAATCTTGAGCAAATTTTTTCAAAGATTGATCTAAAAATTCAGATTAGATCAGGAGATGAGTGGAAGACGGCTTTTAAGACCCCTGATGGACTTTATGAATGGCTTGTCATGCCCTTTGGACTTTCAAATGCTCCTAGCACATTTATGAGATTAATGAATAATGTTCTTAAACCATATATAGGTAAATTTTGGTGGTGTATTTTGATGATATTCGATTTTAGTCCAAGTGAAAATGAACATCTACAACACCTACAAAAGTCTTTGAACTACTTAGACAAGAGAAATTATACATTAATTTAAAAGTGTTTCTTTTGCAAGTGAGGTAATCTTTTAGGCTTTATTATATCCACTACCGGGCTTAAACGATCCTTCTAAAGTGAAAGCAATCTTAGATTGGCCACCACCTAAAAGTTTTATCAGTTAGAAGCTTCCATGGTTTAGCCACTTTTATCTGAGATTTATTAAGAATTTTAGTACCATTGTTGCTCAATAACGATATACTAAAATTAGATAAATTTTGTTGGACTCTAATGCACAAAAGGCCTTAGAGCAAATTAAAGTTCTTATCACTTCGCACCAATTTAGGCTTCTGATTTTTCTAAAGCCTTTGAAGTGACATGTGATGCTTCGTGAATTGGGATAGGTGGAATTTTAAGTCAAGAGAATCATCCTATAGCATTCTTTAAAAAAAGTTAAATGAAGCTAAACAACGATATTCCACTTATGATAGAGAGTTTTATGTGTAATTCAATCCTTAAGGCATTGGCGACACTATCTCTTACATAGAGAATTTATAATTTAATCACCATGCCTTAAAATTCATTAATACTCAATGAAAATTAAGTCATAGGCATGCAAAATGGGTTGAATTTTTACAAGACTACTTTTGTTCTAAAGCATAAGCCCGGAATTGAGAATAAGCATTGATGCTTTATCCAGGTAAACCTAATGATTTCCTCTTTAGAATTGAGAATCGATTTGATAGAATTAAAGATGATTATATTGTGTGCCCCGACTTTCACCTAATTTATCTTGAACACCTAGATAAACCAATAACTTTACAAGGACATTCTTGATAACAAATGGATATTTATATAAAGGAAAACAATTATGCATTCCTCGATCTTCTCTTAGAGAATTCCTTATCAAGCTACATCTTTGGGGTGTATGGTCATTTTGGAAAGGATAAGACCATATATTTATTAGAAAATAGATTTTATTGGCCTTCATTAAAGCGAGATGTTCAAAAATTAGTGGCTCAATGTTTAATTTGTAAAGTGCTAAAACTATCAAACAAAGGTCCGGACAATACACCGCCTTACCTTTTTATAGGCCTTGGGAAGACCTATCAATGGATTTTATTCTAGGATTACCTAGACTTGAGGACATGATAGTATTTTTGTTGTAGTGGATAGGTTCTCAAAAATGGCTCATTTCTTACCTTGTTTAAAAAACAAATGATGCTTCTTATATAGCCAAATTATTGTTTAAGGAAATAGTGCGACTCCATGGTCTCCCTTTAACCATTGTTTCTGATAGAGATGTTAAGTTTGTCTCATATTTTTAGAAAATATTATGGAAATTATTAAGTACCAAATTAAAATTCTCTTCTGCCTTTCACCCACAAACTGATGGATAAACGTAGTTAATCATACCTTAGAAATTTGCTTAGATGTTTGGTAGGTAAAAGTTTAGAAATTGGGATTTACATTTACCAACCTCGAATTTGCCTATAATAGTACTATATCTAGAACTACAAAAAAAATCACCATTTGAGATAGTCTATGGTCAAAACCCATGACAACATTGTAGCAAACCTACCATCTCATGTATTTTCTGATGATTCTTTTGCTAAAAGATTTTCAAAGCCTCCATGAAGATATAAGAAAGCAAATTACTATAAGTAATGATAATTATGCTTTAAGGCAAATCATAATCGTTCAACGAAAGAATATAAAGAAGGTGATTATGTATTGATTCGATTCGCCCGAAATTATCAAACTACTAAATATAAGAAATTACATGCATGAGCTTGTGGTCCATTTAAAATTCTCAAGAAAATTGAACTAATGCTTATCACCTTGATTTGCGCTGATATGTTCATTCATCCATTTATTAATATTGAAGATATTCTATCATATGAAGGAATTAGAAAACCTCCACTTGTTCTAACTCTTTAGCGGAGATATAAATCGCACTTGCGTAAGCCCTCTTCCTTTGAAGTTGACTATATTATCACCGGAAGCACATTAATCCAGCTTGAACATCATTTTCTAGTTCAAAGAATAAGCCACCTGAAGACACATGGTTGACCTGTAGTGATTTGGAGACTTTAGCCCCACAATTAGTAGAAGACTTCTTAGATTTCAACTCTACGGAGCAGAGTTCAATTGAGCCCATGGGAGTTGATGTAGAACATCATGAGGATCAACAAATTAGAGCCCAAGGCCCATTTACAAGATCTCAAGCTAAAGCCCAAGAAAATTCAAGAAAGAAGAATACTTAGCCCATTAGCTGCTAAGGCCCATTTTATGATTTCATCTTTTTATTTATATAATTTTAATTTTCTTCTAGAAACTCCATGTTTGAAATTTTGCATTTAAAATTCAAAGCATGACATGTGAGGTGGTTGAATCCACATAAAATAATAGCATGTGAAATGGGTGGATGGCATAAAATAATGAGGCAATTTATTGCTTCACATTAATGTGGCCACCCACCTTTCCCTCCATGTTTTGAATTCTTTTCTTTTGAAAGATGCTTGTAATGCTATAAATAGCCCCTCTTATTAGAATGAAGGAGATCTTTGGCAATTACAAATTTTTGAGTTATTCTTGTGGTTTGAGAGCTTGGTGGCCAAACCTTGGCAATCCTTGGTGGAGCGCCAAGTTATCCAACATATCTTCTTCACCCAATACCCAGTTCTCTCAATCTCATCAAAAGAATAGGACACCCACCTCCATCAAGAATATTTAACCCAAGCCTTGAGACTTAGGGGTTAGCCATAAGGATAGGTCATGCCTAGGATTTAGGGAGACTGCCACCATAGCCTAAACAAACTCATGCCTTCCTTCTCAAACCAAACCTCATGCCAAATCAAACCAAATTTTAAAGTTCATAATTAATTTCATAATGTCCTAGCAAAATTCTCCATGAACATAATTGAATTCCATAGCCTTAACCTTAGCCAAATCCATTTCAAATTATTCAATTGATTTTCCAAGATCTTATCAACCTCTCAATATTTATCAAATCCAATCAGCAAATGATTTAAATCCAAAATTTCAAAGTTCCAAAATCTCTTCTTAAGCCATATGACCCACCCATGAGCCAAATCTCCACCTTTTTATCTCAAAATAAGTTGTTTTCTTTATAAATCATTTCTCCTTCATTTATATACAAATATAAATGAAATCCATACTCAAATGATCCAAACCAAATCAAACCAAAAAGACCCTTCTAACATATGGACATACCTCCATAAACAAAAATCCTAACCAAATCAAGCTAAAATCAATTTATTTCTTTATAAATCAATCACCTTCATTTATATTCACAAATATAAAAAATCCATCTTCCAATGACAAAAATAAATCAAACTAAATTGTTTTCCTTCCTAGCCCTTTTGAATTCATGAGCTTGGTAAAATTTATTTCAAATCACTTAAACTCAAGTGATTTTCATAAATCATTTATATCTTTATTTATATTCCTAAATATAAATGAAGTATAATTCAATAAAACCAAACCCAAAACTAAATCAAAACACAATTTATACCCTTGCCAATTTCTTGGTGTTGACTCACTTTTGGAGTGAGTTCTCAACTCTCATCATGATCTAGACTTATAGACACCAAGAGTTCCTTAGTCTTAAGACACTTCTAGTGATGGGTGAACACTTAACTAAGCCTGTAAGGGTTAGCCATATGAACAAGTTCTTTGGGACTTACAAAAACTATGAACCCAAACCCAACCCATGCTTTCCTCAAACCAAACCTCAAATTCAAATCCAAATCATAAATCAATTCCAAATCAAATGATTGAAACCCATGATAAAATTCAAACTAAAACCCTTCCTCTTTGATTTTATCTATGGACCTTAATTAAATTCAAATCCCCCAAATCAATTAATTTTCATATATCCATTCAATCAAATCAAATTCCAACACAAATCCAAATGATTGAAACCATTTCAAATCAAATCTTCCAAAGCCATGAACCACCTTCATATGCTTAGAAAACCCCTTTTAAATAAATAAACTTGGTTGATTTCAAATAAATCATTCCTTCATTTATATTCACAAATATAAATGAAATTCAAATTCAGATAGCCAAAACCAAATCAAACTAAATCAAACCAAATCATGAGCTTTCTTAAGCCATATGGATCTACCTTCATAAGCTTAATCAAATCTCAACCAAATCAATGAAACTCAATTGATTTCTTTATAAATTAGTTATTATTTATATTTACAAATATAATTGAAACCCACCTCTCATGAAAAAAAAGTCAAACCAAGTCTTTCTTTTAAGCCCTTGACCTACATCCTTAAATTTGGTCAAATTTGCTCAAATCTTTGAACTCATTTTCTCATGAATCATTTATATCTTCATTTATATTCACAAATATATGAATTATAAATCAAATATCCAAAATTAAACACAATCAAATCAAATGTCCAATTTTAGTTTTATTCTTGAATTTTAAATAAATGATTCCCAAATCAATTCAAAATCCATGGATTTCTTCATGAATCAAACACTCTTAAGCATCCAAATATAAAGATAGACTACATATCAAACCAAACTCAAGTCAACCCAAGTTCTTTTGACTTGAAAACTTAAATGAGCCAAAATCCATTATAGCCCAAATTAATTGTAGTTGAATTTATATTTCAATCTAGGCTCATATATGAGTTCAACTAAACTTGAATCAAGCTAAACCAAACCAATTGACCCATTTAGGTCCACTTGACCCAAAGTGACCCAAAGATCCTTTTGAGCCAAGTTCTAATCCAACCCAAATTGGATTGAACAAGCCCATCAAATCTCATATCATCATTCATCCTAGGGTGATCAACACCTGGATTGTCAAAGTTAACTTGGTCCTTTCACCAAGTCAACCTTTAGCCCAAATGAAATATAAACTAGCCAAAACCCACCATGTACCAAATTGATTGAAACCATTGATTCAAACCCATTCATATTCAATGATTGAACATGACCAAATCCTTAATTGAGCAAAATCAAGTCCAATTGATCATTTGACCTAAGTTGACCCAAATTGGCCTAAATAGCCAAAATGGGTCAAATCATGATTTAACCCAGATTGATTAAAACAATGGCTCAAGTTCATTCCAATTCACATGGAACTTAACAAAGCAAATTGAGCCAATCATTGGTCACCTGAAAGCAAATAAAAGGTCAAAATTAGCAAAATCCAAATTAAACTTAAATCAAATAAAACCAAAGCACACAATCATTTTCAATCAATAAAGAATATGAACAACACCTAACCCAACCTAATTTGATCAAATCAAATTGGTCTTCATTTGACCTATTTGAATCCAAATGAGACAAAATCAAACCTAAGCAAAATTAATCAAAACCACTTGAACCAAAACTCTTCAAATCATCATTTAAACTTAATTTGTTTGACCCAATTTGACAATTGGCCACCCAACCTAACATGAGCCCATTTGACCATATGAAGCCAAACCACCCAAACCAACCATAACCAGAGTTGGCAAAAAACCAGTCTTAGATCACACCCAAACCAGCCCAAATGGGACCAAGGGGATCGATTAAAAAACCTCCATTGGATTCTTTCCATAAAAAAGCAAAGACCATTCTTCCATCACTTGGACATCCCAAATGGTGTGCCTTCCTAGCCTAACCCAAGCAAGCTTGATTAGCTATGGACCAAAGGAAACCCAACTCTTCCTCCTTCCTTCATCCCTAAGCTCAAAGGACCAAGCCAACCCAATCACCATATTTTAGCTCCTTGAACTTCCAATATTGGTGAGTTGATCCCTATAATGAAAAATGTGAAAATTCAGACACGTCCATCCATAAATGAGGTATCCCCTCAATTTGAGTGGGATTCATGACCATTCGCACTCTCTGAGCCCCCAAGTGAGAAATGAAATCTCTAGAGCATTTTCAAACCTTTCTAAGACTCCCTCAATCAATTCCTCTCTGTGTGAAACTAGAGGGTTCCTCCGATTCATACTCTTCTCCACCCCATCAAACTTTGATTAAACTCACACAACATCACCACACATCATAGCAAATCATTTCTAAGCTTCCAAGGGAAGCCATAAATCAAGACTAAAGCTCAAAGGGAGGAACTTGGCCTTTGGAGAAATTTATCTCAAATCAAAGCTCATATGGATCAATATGAGGTAATCCATTAAAATTGATCCTTATATGAACATAGTTTGGAGCTTTGTGAAGGAAATTTACATTTGAGCCCATCCTAGCTGTTGGATCCTTGTGGATCCTTGCACAAAGGTGTGGGTTGAGTTTGGAGTGGATCTGAGCTCAAGTGAGCTCAGATCGAGCGATCCATGGTGGACGAGCTCCGTCTGCCATTGCTCGTAGGAGATGGATCATGGGTCATCCGTTCTGTGTGATTGGAATGAGCGCTTGTTGACCTCTTTTTAGGATGAGCTCTTAACCCCTCCATCTTAAACATAAGACTCCTCTTAGACATTAAGAGATCCTTAGTCTTAAGACACATCTAGTGATTAGGCGGACACTCAACCCAGCCTTAGAGACTTAGAAGGGTTAGCCATAGGAATAGGTCATGCCTTAGGGGTGTTAGGAAAATTTGCCTACCCTTAGCTTAAACCACTCCTCACCTTCCTTCCTTCAAGTCAAATTCCAAATCAATCCTAATTGATTTTCTCAAACTCCAAATCAATCTTATTTGATTTTCTCCAAACTCAAATCAATATCACATGATTGAAATCCATGATTGAAACCCATGATTAAAATTCCAAGTTCAAAATTTTGCCTAGGTCCTTTGATTTCCCTTCAAGGACTAAGCCTAAATCATCTTCAAATCAACTCAAATTCATAAAATTTTCTCATAACTCATTTATATAATCATTTATATTCACATATATAAATGAAATATAAACTCAAATCAATCAAACTAAATCCAAAATTCCAAAATTTCAAATATTTCTAAGTCATTTAATTCCCTTAAGGACTTAGCTCAAATCAACTTCAAATCACTTCAAATTCCTGAAATTTTCATCATAACCCATTTATATTCACATATATAAATGAAATATAAATTCAAACAACCAAAACAAATTCCAAAATGAAACTCAAACTTATTCAAAATCCAACTTAAGCCTTTTAAGTCAAAATCTTGAACTTAGCCAAATCAATTTCAAAGGCCAAACTTGATTTTCCTTCATGATTCAATCAATCATTCAATCATGAATCCAAATATAAATACAAATTTCAATCACTTAACCAAAACCCAATTCAAAAATCAAGCCAAAATTGATTTCAGCTCACCCTTTGAACTTGAAATTATCAAATGAATCAAAACCCATTTGACTTCAAACCACTTGCAAATGGATTTATATTTCAATCATAAGTCCATATACAAGTTCAATCAAACTCAAATCAATCTTTGACCAAGTCATTTAACCTACTTAGGCTCACTTGACCCAATGTGACCTAAAGTACCCTTATGAACCAAATTCTAATCCTAACCAAATTGGATTGAACTAAACCCATCTATGCCTCTCATCATGATCAACAATCATCATGGGATGATTAATCACTCAAATTGGGTCAAACCAAGTCAAGCCTAAGGGTTGACCAAGTCAACACTTAGCCAAAATAAAACCTAACATAGCCAAAATCTATCATAGGCCAAATTGATTGAAACCATTGATATAAACTCATTCATGATCAATGTTTGAACTTGACCAAGTCAACATTTGAACCTAACCTAGCCTAATTAACCACTTGACCCAACTTGACCTAAAAAGTCAAAATATGTCAAAACTTGATCTAAGCCAAATTAATTGAAACCAATGGGTCAAGTTCATTCCAAATCACTTGTTGAACTTGACCAAAGCCTCAATGGCCAACTATACCTAACATAGCCCAATTGACCTTAAACCCAACTTGACTTAAAGGGTTATGTTGAGCCAAATTCAAACTTAAACAAAATTGATTGCAAACAAAGATACCAATCCATTTCATATGACTAACCAAACCTAAGCCTACTCTTGACCTAGCTCAAATAGGTCAAATGGGTCAAATTGGAACTTGACCCATTTGACCTAAATGAAGTCATATGAACCAAATTCAAACCTAAACCAAATTGAATCAAACCAAAGCCACCAAAATATTTCAAATGATCATATGAACTTAACCCAACCCTTGGTTTGACCCAATTTGACCACTTGGTCAACTTGACCCAAGTTGACCCATTTTGACCTAAATGGGTCAATATGAGCCAAACCATACCAAATGAACTCCAAATCCAATGAAAATTGGCCAAACCTATTTTCTCAACATACCAAACTTACCCAAATTCAAAATCAGCCAAATGATCATTTTACCCCTAGGCCTAGGTAAATTTTGGCCAATTCCACTTGAATTTGGTCAAATCCTCTTCATACCTACTTGACACTCTCTAGTGGATCAAGTGAACACTAGGGAGGGTGGTGCACCCAACCCAATGGATTTGGGTCAGCCCAACCTAGCCCAATGGACAAATCGAGCACATACTTTAAAATGGCCACATGGGAATCTTCCTTACACTCAATTGAAGATCATGAGGAGTTCACCATTCCACTCCATAGCCAAAACCAAACCCAAGAACAATCCTAATAGCCTAACAAACCCACTCCTTGTGGGAAATTGGATCAAAATGGCACAATCCTTCTCGGCCATCCAATTGCCAAAGGGGGAGATATACTCCCCATAATTCAATTCAAACTTCACTTCCTCTCTCGATTGAAACATAGGAACTTAGAGCAAGCTTTAGAGAGTCTTCCCAAGCTTCCTAGAGAGGATTTGAAATCTCCATTCTCAGTTTTCTAGCAAAAATAGGGGAACTTCACTGATTTTCCAACTTGCTCTACACATCAAACCAACTCAATTCCTTCTTCAAGCATCATCAGAGTACCAAGTCAAGCTCACCTAAGTGCTTTCACAAGCTCCAAAGGCAAAGGAAGGGTGTTTTAGACCAAAGCCGAAGCTTAAGTGGGGGTGGGGGTGGGGAGGTCCATAAAACTATCCACTCAACCTTAAGAACTCAAACTTTCAGCAAAGCTTCATCTTAACTCTGTGAATTTTGTTTGATTTTGAGTTTGATTAAATGTGAGATTTAGGGAATAATTTTGGGATACTCTCCTTAAGATATTTCTTAAACCACTTTATTCCTTAATCTTACCTTAATTAAGGGTTAATTCACTAATTATCCCCTTAATTAATTTTATAAAATTCTAAAACTTTCTAGAACTCAATTAATTCTTCTTAAGTAGATGCTTAGGAGTTCAAGAGCCTAAATATAATTAAGGAAATCAAAATTCAACTCATATGTGTGAGGGGTGTTTTGAAATTACTTAAGTTAAACCCCTTAGCTTAATTAATCATTAATCATGAGCCAAATTGCATTAGGCCCTTTTCTTTCTAGGTGCATTACTGATTTAAATTCCTTGTGTGTTTTATGTCATCTCTTTGGCTCATAATTATTTGATTAACTATGCTAAGGTGGTGTAAGAGGTAATTAACATGTTTAATTCATACTTTAACCTAATCAAAATATAAAAAATGAATCTAATCACCTAAAAATTGAACAAAAATATCAAAAACATGTGAGGATGGGTTAGGAACAGCAAACTCACTTCACATTTTCCAAATTAAATCAAACTCAAAATCAAACAAAATTCACATTAAACAAACTTTTATTTGCTTTAAGCTTTCTTATTTCATAAGATTGTGTTTAGAAATTAATTAAGGTGAATGTGTTTACACGCTTTCATTACTTTAGTTCTTTCCCAACATGCTAAATATGTGTGTCATATGATTTCATACATTCATGCTTTTCCAAAATCAAATTTAAAATAAAAATATTTTCTTTATGTCAAAATTGCATGCTTTAGCTAAAGAAAGAATATGAGTGACTATTATCACTATTAAATTCAAATTATTTTCAAAATAAATGAATCAATAATCAAAATTGAAAGTGTGTTACTTATATCTTACTTATAAGTTGCATGTGAGTAAAATATAAGGATGTGCTTAGAGTGATTTTCCTTCTCTTTCTTGGTATAGTTTTGAATAAGATTTGGCAAAGTGTATAGTTCATTTGAAAAGAATACTTGCCTAATTCCATTTTCCTATTCATTCCTATTCTATATCTCAAGAAGGAAACCTAAACTCACATATATAAATTGTATAAACAAACCGAAATAAAACAAATGCAAACTTTTTCATCTTTCTTTTCCATTCAATTGTTTTGTACACATGCTTGTATTTAAGGAAAGTGGTATATTAGTATGGAAAACCCCAGGATTTTGAGGCTTTAAGTAGCCCCAAGTAGGTCCTATACCTTATACCCTTGGTGCTAGCAATGGCGTCATACTCACTTATGCCTTTCATACATTCATATGTATATGTGAAAATTGGATAAGAAACTCCTTTTCTACTTAATGAAAATCGTGGATCATAAACATTCAAACTTTCTTAAGTAACTTATTTAGCATGCATCATAAAGTGTGCTAAGCATTCCTATTTGGAATGTATAGATATGCTTAGGATTCATTCATATGCATGTTATACATGTTGGGAAAGAAATGAAGTGATGTGTGTTTTGTGATCTTAACTCACTTTATTTAATCTTAAATTGCCTTTCTTTTTGAATAAGTTTTCTTAGAGTTTACCTAAACTTAGGATTAATTAAAACACATAATAAAGCATTCACTTAACAAAACTAAAACATGAATCCACTTTAGAAATTACTTAGGTTAGGGAAGGAAGGAGAAATTCTCTTTTATTTCCTCTCTTTACAATGTAGTAATTAATTGTAGGATTCACTTGAACCCAATCAAAAAATAAAAGAAAATCAACCCAAAATAACTAAACCACTTAAATGAAACCCTCCTCTAAGTTGAACATTCTTAACACTTAGAAAGTTATAACCTAAAGCCATAACTAAGCATACCACACAAACCTTAAAAGCACACACATTAGGCTAAGTCACCACTTCTAGCTTTAGGTTAGGACAGTGCATGATTTGATGTTTACTTTTATTTTGTGATGTAATATTTTAGACTGGAGGAAGCATGAGAAGACTAAATGGTAGGATCATAGTCTAACCATTGTCTTCTGCATGGGATTGTGCTTAAGGGGCGCTGTAATAAATAAAAAATATAAATGCTTTTTGTTGTGCAGGTGCTTTTACCCCTAAGCATAATCCAATAGGCAATGTAAACTTAGTCACCCATGTGAGGAGTGTTAAGTCCAATATACATGCTTGAGATTTGTATGGTTTGCTTTATCTAATCTCTATTTTGCAAGTATTAGTTAGATTTTCATTTTTTCCTTTTCAGGTAAATTTTGTAATTAGAATTTTGGAATGATTGTTATGGGGATTAGGATGAACATTGGTTATAAGGCCATGCCTTATATACCATGTGAAGCCTTTGGAGCATCCACCTTCCACCTTCCAACCATCCAAAAGAAGGAACCAAAGAAGAAAGAAGAAAAGAAGAATGAAGAAATGAAGCTTGAAGACCCCCATAACAATGAATTCCTTGCTTAATTGTATTTAATTCATTTATAATCTGGTTGTATAAGGGAACTACAATTTATTTTGGGTTTGTGCGGTGGTGCACCACAAATGGCCTCTTATTCTTTTATAGCTTTATAAATTGATTGATTTGTTTAGCTTGTGACATTAAGATGGCATCATTTTCCTAGTTTTTTTATTGTATGTATGGATGATGATTAGACTCTTAGGGAAAAATAAATCTACCAAATTTAATAATTCAAAATTAAAATAAAGAACTCATAACCTCACCTAAAGCTTAGGCATAAAATCAAGATAAAAGAATTAGCAACCCCTTAGTTGGATGAGTATTTCTTTTATAACATCATGCATAAATGCATCTTGCTTCACTCTTGATTGGAGGGCTTCCACCTTTGCTGGAGAAACTTGGCTTGACCTTTGAGAGCTATGGTGGAAACACACCTCCTCCCCTCTCAATGATTTTGGCCAATAATCTTACTCATGCATTAGGCATATGAATTATTAGCTGTCAAAATGATTAAAAAAAAAAATAAAATGTAATATGAATTACATTAGACTTAGGTCATTACTCATGCCCGTACATGATCTAGTCTCTTAGGAAGTGAGTTTAAGGACTTAGTCTCTTTCTAAATAAATACATTATCTTGCATAAAGAATATGACTTACCTACATGAATTTAAAAAATTATATGAGTTAGTTGGCGGCCACCCCCAAGCGGTTGTAAGTCCAAGTAGTCGGGTGATTTGTCCTCTCTTGTGGAGGAACACCAAATCCCCATTTTTTCTTTATATTTAGGTTGTGCTTTTGGCCTTCGCTAAAGCTCCCTAGATTTAGGTTCTGAGATTGCTTCTCCCCTCTGTGGGCCATAAGCATAAATCCTCACCTCTTAGGAATTTTCATAATCTTTTGTTTTGGAATCATAAGCCCTAAATTTCTAATGAAAAATTCAACTCAAATAAATTAATTTAATTTCAAAAATGTAAAGCCCAATCATAGGATAGTTTGAGATGCTTGCTAGGTTTCCTAGCATCATGAGCATCTCCTATTTATCTTCATTTGGCTTCAATAATAACTCTCTCTTTGATCAATCTCATTTGATCTTAAAAAATGAACTAATCGATTGATAGTCCTACCTTTGAAATCTTTAGAGACAATGATCATTTACCTTAATCAAGAGTTTTCTTAAGGAATCCCCATTCCTTACGATGTAATTAACTATGAGGGCTTGCCCTCAAACTGTTTAAAATAAACCCTTTACTTTTCTATAAAGTAATGGAAGAATCTCGTACACCTCAAGAAACATCCTTAGGAGTCCTTATTTTGGTGATTAGGCCCATTGTAGGGTGGTGATTTCTATCTTTTGAGATAGTACACATCTCCTCAATGTCATACCCGATCACCCTATAAGTACATCTGCGGATCTGCGTGGCGTCCGACCAAGGCATTATATTTCTATTTTTATTTATCTTCTTTCCTAAAAAAAAGAGGATATATGAAGGCAGGAATATAAACATTTTCCTCCACAAATTTTTCTGGCGACTCCGCTGGGGATGGTTCCTCTCTCCATCTTTGATAAATGATCGTTGTATCTAAATATCAATAGTGGGTTTGTACTTTTGTATGAACCCAAGACTATCTTTCTTTCCATTGGAACTTAACTTATTTCATCCTTAAGTTAAGCTAGCCAACATCTTTAGGTTTTAGGACCTCACCATGTGTTGGTCTTAAAACCCCCGTTGGGATTCTCTAATGGGTAAAAATAAAAATCTAATAAAATAAAACATTTAAAGACTTCCTCATCATTTTATGATAAGGAAAGGTTCATTCTAAAATAATAAGAACAAAATAAATTTTTCATAAAAATCTTGCTTTTAAAAAAAAAAACACTCTTTCAAAATGGACATAATAAAATATTTTTCCCAAAAAGTTTCTCCTAAATCACCCTCATCTAATAATTCTCATAATTGTTACATCTAGGAATCTTCAAAAATAAAATCAACAATCTTTTTCAAAAAGCACAAATGAACATCTTCCCTCAATTCATTTTGATGAAGATTACATTTTCAAAAATAAAATAAACAATCATCTTTCCAAAAAATCAAAATCAAAATTAAAAAATAAAACCTTCAAAAAGCACATATGAAACCTTTCCATTCAATATACCCACATTTATTGAATGGAGGTTTTATTCCCAAATAAAAATAACATTACTTGGAAATCCCACTTAAACATATTCCATATATGAGAATTCCTTCTTTCAAAAAGCAGTAATCACACACACAAAAAATTTTCACATTTCAAAAATAAGATTGACTTCTATTCCTACATACCCAAATTTGTTAGTGGAAGTCTTCTTTTCAAAAATCAAAACTTAACAATCATATTTTCAAAATTTAAAACACATTTGGAACTTCATTTAGCTACTCAAATTTTCTAAGTGAAGTCTCCAAATTCAAAAAAAATTTTCAAACACATTTGGAACTTCATTTAACACACTCAAATTTGCAGTGAAGTCTCCAAATTCAAAATCAAAAATTTCAAACACATTTGGATCTTCATTTTAGCATACCACATTTGCTAAAGTGAAGTCCCTACAAAAAACCAAAATTTCAAACACATTTGGAACTTCATTCTAGCATACCCCATTTTCTAAAGTGAAGTCTCCCTTTTCAAAATACAAAGAACAAAAATTTGAAACATCTTTGGAATTTCATTTAGCATACTCAAATTTGCTAAATAAAATTTCCATTTCACAGAATTTATAATAAATAATTTTGGAACTTCACTCTTTAGCATACCAAATTTGCTAAAGTGAAGCCCCTATTTTCAAAACAAAACAAAAACACAAAAATTAAGTGAAATTTCTATTTCACAAAATTAAGTGGAACTTCATTTTTACCATACCATGTTTGCTAAATTGAAGACTCCACTTTCAATCAAAAAAATAAATCAAAACCAAATGAAACACATTAGGATTTCCTTAACATACCCAAATTTGCTAAGAATCTTATTTTTGATAAATCAAAATATCCAAAACAAATGAAACACTTTAAGATTTCCTTAGCATACTCAAATTTGCTAAGAATCCTATTTTCAAAAATCTTTTCAAAAACAAAACATACTTGGGTTCTTCATTCAACATAGTCAAATTTGCTAAGTGGGAATTCCAATTTTTAAAATCACTAATAATTCACAAGACAAAAGCAAACAAAAAGAAAAAAGAAATAATTATTTTCAAACACCTCACTTAGCTTACCCAAGTTTTCTAGGTTAGTGGATTCCAAAATATTAAATCAAAACCAAAACCAATTGACCCTTACTTTAACATACTCAAATTTGTTAAAGGAAAGGGTCCTCAAATCAAAATCTAAATTCAAAACATAAACCTATGGAAGCATCTTTCTAAAAATATTTGAACCTATTTTCAACATATCCAAATTTGTTGAATTTAGATTCATATTCAAAAATTCCTCTTTCCAATCAAATCTCTAAATCTTCTCTAAATTCATATGAACCCCACTTAACACTTCCAAGATGTTGGATGTGGGTTCAAATTTTAAATTCAAATTCAGAAATCAACAAAATAGAAAATATGATCCAAGCTTGTTTCCAACATTGATTCTTGATCTCGTTATAGCTATAGTTTAGTTCTTTTGATTGACTATAAATGGCAAGTTCATAGAAGTTTGTGTTTTCTCTACTACATGGACTTGGCCTTGGATCAGGCTAATCTCCCATGAGCTGATCACACCCATCTCATCCATTTCGACAGAGGTTTCAAGGGGATGAGAATCACCTATGAGGGCACTCCCCTCACAACTATTAGTAGGACTACAATGGCCAAACAGAAGTCGATCATTCATATTGATTTGCCATCTGATTTTGATGTCCCCTCACTGAAGAGGAAGGTAGTGGTAGTTCCATCAGTGCTAGCAGTCTTAGTGCCAATGACAGTGATAGCTCTTGTGCACCCCATGGTTTCCCGTGTTGCCCTAGTGAGGGCTAGCACCCACTCATCAGCACCCTCTAAGGGTAAAGCTCCTCTGATCCCAGGGATTGCCTCCCCTACTTTTGAGTATGGGTCTAGCTCTTACTCCACTCACCCTATTAGGACATTGAGGAGGAACAAAAACTATATGATTAAGCGGTATCATACTAGGATTGCTAGGGAGATGGAGGCAACCTCCCGTTCAGTTGTTGAGGAGTTTCTTATTTTGACTTCCTTGCTGGTTATAGCGAACCCATTTCATCCTCTCTTTGGGTCTGACAGAGAGGATACTAGAAGGATTCATACTTCACCTCCACCAGTGGTTCAATAGCCCCAGTCAATCAGGGTAGGAGGTTGTATGCCAACCTCCACTCAGTTCTATGCTAGATTGGCAGAGCTTATGAAAATTCTGAGTCTGGAGCTCAATTTGATTTGAGATCTATCATCCCTCGTAGCATGGGGAAACATCTATGGCAGGAGAGGGCCAGAGAGTCCCGTACTATAGTTCAGATCACTAGCTGGGAGGCGGAGGTTTAGTCTCCAGTCTGTAACTTCTGCACTCATTGATTTTCACTGTGCGCTACCACTCAATCACAACATCTTGCTTCGGGATGACACATCATAGGAGGAGGGTCTGTTCAGAGAATGGTGGTGACTTCACCACACCGCTCTACACCCTCCTCACATGTTCATGTCATAGCATCTCTAGTTCCGCCAAAGGCCATGAATGCCACATCCGGGGAGAAGCGTACCCCATTGGTGATCTTGCTATGGTTGAGGGATCTTATTCCATCTACACCACCTACTGTGGCGAGGATGAGCTCTCCTGCTTAACCTTTTGCCCCAATAGTGGTGCAGAAGGAATGACGACCGCGAAGCATAGTGGTCATCCCTTCACCAACACCACAAGTTCAGCAGGTCATAGAGATGATTACAGCTGTTGCAGAGGGAGAAGATGATAGCCCTATTGACCCATGATGGTAGAGCCTTCTAGGAGTGTCACACCTTCCAAAGTCGGTGGCGGTGTGTGTCTCTTTTAGTAGTCCTCATAGGATTGATTCTCCAATAGCAGGGGAGGTTGGTGCCTCTCCGGACATGATAGTGATCACCGTCCAAAATATTTGTGCACATTGATTGATCATTCTTTGAGGACATAGTGTCACATTATCTTATGAAAAGAAAGAAATTTTGGGTATAATTGGTTTGATGAGGAGAAGATCAACTTTGATCCCAACTAAGATGATTTGTTGGGAGACTCAGCAGGGGTGTGCATGGTAGATACCAAAGGATCCCTCCTTAGAGAACAACAGGCAATGGAAGGTGATGATGCCGAACAGGAAGACACAGCTCACTCGCATCAACACCTCCTGGCACAATTCAAACAAAAAGATGAAAAGATAGATAGGATGGTAAGGCGACTTGAGGACTTGTTAGCGGCGGTCTTAGTACTTAAAAATAAAGTTCATCCTACCTGAGATCGGTCGGCCGAGTTAGTGCATCTCTTGGACCAGTAAGACCTTACCTCCCGTTGAGCAAGGTAGCACTAGCATGTATAAGAAGGTAGTGGAAAGTACCTCCTTATAAGAAAAAGATATAAAGTCCATGGTTGTGCAGTAAGTGAAGGAAGCGTTGGTTCAAGCCCCGGGAGGATCATCAGTTGTAAAGGGTAAACCCTACCCAGAGTAATTTGATGCAATCTAATATCCCAAGGGTTTCGTGCCATCTTCCTTCAAGAGTTTTGATGGTAGTGGAAACTTGAGGTAGCATATTGTACACTTTAGGGCCAATTGATTTACAAGTAGATGGCGACACTTTGTTATACGCCTCTTAGGTAGCTAACGGATAACTTTTTTGGTATGCTGAACTTCCTAATAGTTCAGTAAAGATATTTGCTGAGTTAGAGCAACTCTTCATCAAGAGGTTTGCTGGAGCTCAACAAAGGGTTACTGTTGGCGATCTCATTGTATCACAACAACACCTAGGTGAGTCCCTTGTTGATTATATTCTCAGATGGTGTAACCTGAGTATGAAATGTAAGCCACAACTATCTGAGTAGCATGCCATTGAGATTCTTCTAAAGAATATCCATGACGCGGTCACCTTCATGCTTAAGGGCTTCACTATCAAAATATTTGAGAAACTAATCAACAAGGTGGCTAGTCTATAAAGAGAGGTCAAACAGTTGCCTTTTCAAGACCAGTTGCCCAAAGCAAAGCCATAGAAGGTCTATGAGAAGAAGCTGGGAACAGTGACAGTAGTAGATAAGGGGAAGCAACCAATTAGAGATCAGTCCGAGAGACCACGGCTGCTTTGCTTCCACCTCCTTTACCACCAGAGGTAGCCCTACACGACCTCCATGGCCAACACGCCACCTCCCACCCAGCATGCACATATCACCTTTAGTTATGGTCCACTCTTTTAGATAAGCTTAACATGCCTTATTCATTTAAGGGAGTGTAATCAGAAGATCTTTAAGAACCTCTTAAGAAGCCTAATTTTCACTACAGAACCTAGGAGACCAGGAGGAAGTAGGCAAAGTCATGATCTAACTTTTGCCCCACCAGTATGAGGTCATGTTTTGGACTTAGCCAAGATCAAATTTAAATCAATTCAAACTCATGAGATTTTCTCATAATTTAATTTCTCATTATATATATATATATATATATATATTATATATATATATATATATATATATAATATATACAAAATATATATATATATATATATATATATATAATCAATAAAAGAAATTCAAATCTACTCCAAAATTTCCAAAGTCCTTTAAATCCTCTTAAAGACTTAGCCTAGATATGATCAAATCATTCAAATTCTTGAAAATTTCTCATAACCCATTTATATTCACATATATATATAATATAAATTTAAACAACCAAAACCAATTCAAAAAATCAAACTCAAACTCATGCAAAATCAACCTAAGCCTTTCAAGTTAAAATCTTGAACTTAGCCAAATCAACTTCAAATCAAGCCAAACTCTTAATTTTCCTTCATGATTCAATCAACCTACAATCATGAATCCAAATATAAATACAAACTTTGTCACTAAATCAAAACTCAATTCAAAAAAAACCTCAAATCCTCATGTTCTTCCTTTGAATAAGAAATTGTCAAATGAATTAAAACTCATTTGACTTCAAACTACCTACAAATGGATTTATATTTCAATCGTAAGTCCATATTCAAGTTCAATCAAACTCAAATCAAGCTTTGACCAAGCCATTTGACCCTTAGGCTCACTTGACCCAAAGTGACCTAAAGTCATATGAGCCAAATTCTAATCCTAACCAAATTGGATTGAATCAAACTCACCTATGCTCTCATCATGATCAATCATGAGATGATCAATCACCCAAATTGGGTCAAACCAAGTCAAACTTAGGGTTGACCAAGTCAACACTTAGCCAAAATGAAACCTAACATAGCCAAAATCCACCATAGGTCAAATTGATTGAAACCATTGATCTAAGTTCATTCATGACCAATGTTTGAACTTGACCAAGTCAACATTTGAGCCTAACCTAGCCCAATTGGCCACTTGACCCAAGTTGACCCAACTTGACCTAAAAAGTCAAAATGTGTCAAAACTTGATCTAAGCCATTGATTGAAACCAATGGGTCAAGTTCATTCCAAATCACTTGTTGAACTTGACCAAAGCATCAATTGGCCAACTAGACTAACCTAGCCCAATTGACCTTGAACCCAACTTGACTAAAGGTCATGTTGAGCCAAATTCAAACTTAACCAAAATTGATTGCAAAAGATACCAATCCACTTCATATGACTACCAAACCTAAGCTACCCCTTGACCTAGCTCAAATATCAAATGGGTCAAATTGGTCAACTTCACCCATTTGACCTAAATGAAGTCATATGAACCAAATTCAAACCTAAACCAAATTGAATCAAACCAAAGCCACCAAAATATTTCAAATGGTCAAAAGAACTTGACCCAACCCTTGGTTTGACCCAATTTGACCAATTGGCCAACTTGATTTAAGTTGACCCATTTTGACCTAAATGGGTCAACATGAGCGAAACCATATCAAATGAACTCCAAATCCAATGAAACTTGACCAACCCTATTTTCTCAATATACCCAACATATTAAAATTCAAAAATTAGCCAAATGACTATTCTACCCCTAGACCATAGAACAAATTTTGGTCAAATCCATGGGGAATTTGGTCAATTCCTCTTCATACCTACTTGATACTTTCCTAATAGGTCAAGTTGACCCTATGGAGGGTGGTGCACTCATCCCAATGGGTTTGGGTCAGCCCAACTTGACCCAAGGCCAAAATTGAGCACATGGCTCAAATTGGCCATATGGGAATCATGTTCCCATTCAATTTGAAGCACATGGGAGGTTACCACTCAATTCCTAGCCTAAACCGACCATGTGCAAGCTTCTAATAGACCAAAAAACTGATTTCCTAAGGTCAATTAGATCAAAATGGCAAGTAGAGCTTCGACCGTATGATTTCCATAAGGGGAGATATACTCCCCCTAATTCCACTTGAATTCAACAGAGGCTAATTCAAATGAGTAAGGGAGAATGTTAGGAGCCCTTATAAAGTGATCATAAGCTTCTTAGGAGGAATTTAAATTTTCCATTCTCAGTTTTCTTCAAGTGAAAATAGGGGAGCTCCATTGATTTGAAATTTTTCTCTACACTCCAATCCAAGTCAATTCTTTTTGTACACTCCACCAGAGGGCCAAGTCACTTGCCCAAGCTCTCTCTCAAGTTCCAAAGGCAAGGGGAGATCTAATTCCATCAAAGTCTTAAGGAAGCTAAGGAAGGGTTGGTCCATAGAGCTATCCACTTAACCTCGAGCTAATACTTTCACCACAGCTTCATCTCAACAGTGAGCTCCTCAAGAAGAAATCACCTCACGGTGAGGCATGGCATTTTGATCACTAAACTCAATGTGTGTCCTTTGTGAAAGAAATTTAATGGCATGAGATTTTGACTATATATATGCTTTCCATTAGGGTTACATGGTGTGTGCAAGATTTCATTCCAATTGAGCTCGATTGAGCTCGGATCTTCCCTTTGAAAGTGGGCGGTCTCCATTATTCCTAGAAGAACAATGATCTCGGCCATCCATCCACATTTTGGATGGTGAGATTAAATATCTTTTATATTTGATTTTATCCTTTAAAATCTCTTAAATCTTAGTCATTTCCTTGATCAATGAGATACAAAAGTGCATGGCATACCACGCGTGGTGCTATGATGATGTTTAAGTCACCAGCTCGATGCATGGAAAGTGCATTGAGTGACTTTTGTGTGGTCGATTGGATTAAGGGATTAATAGTATTTATTATAAAATTAATCCTCTAAACTTTAAAATTCATATCTCTCTAAAGAAAAATTAGAAAAATATGAGGTATATTTCCATTAAAAGATAATTCAATCTAGAATATTCTAAAATTAGTTTTAATTGATTTTAAATTATATCTTTCTCTAATTTTAGGTTTTATGGGAAATATTAATTGGCTAATTACTCCCTAATTAAACCACTGATTAATCTCAAACTTCTTGGGTATATTTTGGGGGATGACTTCTGCCTCCCCTAATTTTCTTGGGGTTTTCTTGATGGCTTAATTGGGAGAATTGCTAATTCATTTCTAATTACCCTTTATGTAATTAAGGATAATTAAGGGTTTGATTAGTGTTTTAATCCCTCAGAGAATTGCTACTTAGGAAAGATTTTTAGGGCATTTCTCCTAGGCTATTCTCTAAACACCCTTTTCTTTCTTAATCCTCTTTTAATTAAGGGCTAATTCATTAATTACCCTCTTAATTAATTTCTTAAAATTCTAAAACCTTTCAAAACTTAATTAATCTACTTTGGGTAGATGCTTAGGTGTTCAAGAGCCTAAGTTCAATTAAGGAAATCAAAACCCAACTCATATGTGTGAGGGGTGTTTTGAGATTACTTAAGTTATTTTTTAAAAAGTTTCAGTGAGAATGGTGAGGGGATTAAAGTCAACAAAAGAAGAAAAAAAATTTAATGGGATAAAAGAAAATCAAAGAAAATGCTAAGATTTCTCTCATCTCTCTATCATGCCTCCTTCTCAAACTTGGATATATTAAATTGCTCAAATAGGAACCTGAGTAAAGATAATTTAGAATATCTTATCAAATAACAAAAAGGAAGAACAAGAAGAAGAAAAGATAAGCATGCAAATAAAAAATCAAAACACCAAAAGACTTTTATGCAACCAAATCCTCATCTCAATCTTTGGCATGCAAAACACTCATGGCCACTTGCAATCTATTTTCAAATAAAATGATAACCTCCAATTCACCATTAATGGTGAAATTTGGTTACCAATAAAAGGAGGAGAAAAGAAGGTTCACCTGTCCTTCTTTTGGCTCTAGTTGTCTTCCATAAGCTCTATTGAACAAAACCAACCCCTTCCCCACTTCTTTTGGCTTTAGTTGGCTTTAGAATTTTAATTAAATCAAATAACTTCTAATTAAATAATCCAAACTAAGCCAAACATAACTAAACTAAATAATCATTAAACAAAATCAAATAAAACTAGACTAAACTAAATAATCAATAAACCAAATCAAATAGTTTATAACATTTAAACTTAATAAATAATCAAATGAAATTCAATAAAATGAATAAATTATAACTTGAACCTTAAATAAATAAATAAAATTAATCAATCTAAGAAAGATATGAAATTGATAATCACAATAAATCTTTTTAAACCATAATCAAATTAAAGAAACATAAATTTAAATATAACCTCTAAGTCATCAAATGACATACAATTACACTTAATTTCAAATAATATCAAAATAAAACAATCAATAGAAAACTCAAAATACAAATAAGCTGTTAAACTATCTTTGAATTAATTCTAAATTAAATTGATCATCAAACCAAAATGATTAATATATAAACTAAATGACTAAATTTAGGAATTAAACCCTTAATTGAAATTCAAATAAAAAAGCACATTTAACTTCAATTAAATCATAAGTTAATTGGAATATATTCACCAATCCAGATCAAGTTTAAATGAAACAATAAGATTAATAAATCTAAATAACATTGAAATAATCTAATCAACAATAATCATATAAATTTAATATCTCAAATTGAAACCCAAAAGAGGAATGGACATTAATTTAAAGGATATTGAATTATCAAAATTTAATCAAATCAAACTAAAATCTAATGAATCAAAAATTAATCAATCAAAATATATGAAGTTAAACAAACTCAAATTTTGAAATCCAAATCAAATAAAAAATATTAATTAAATCAAATTAATTCAACTAAATCATTCAAGTAAATGGATTAATTAAGATACTTAGGTTCTTAGTTCGACCCTTAGAATAAATTTTTGCCTTAGGGTGAAAATTTCATTAATAGGATTAGGATGTTGAATAGATTTGGTTATGATCACAACAGAATTTATTCTATTCATCTTCCTTTAAAATCTAAAAAGTAAACCTAAAATCAGAATTAAATATAAAATCAACTAAATTATTTAAATCAAAACCACCCAATGGTAAAAATAAACAAATTATGAAATAAAATCAAATTTAAAATGAAACAAAGTATAGAACAGACTTATCACACAAGCTTTCTTTTCACACACTAAAATACTAGGTCACCGACCCTAGAATTTGGTTAAGCCGGTGTGTTTATTGTGATGTGATATTTTTCTTATTTTGTGATGTATTATTTTAAATTGGATAACTAAGATTATTTGTTCGCTAGTCTGGATGTTAGGGCATCGTTTTGTAATATCCAAAAATTTCAAAAAGAAGGTAATTTAAAATTTTGCATTTTTACTTGGTTTTCTTTATATATATATATATATATATATATATATATATATATATATATATATATATATATATATATATATATATATATATATATATATATACTCAATATTTTCACACCCCAAAATCATTAGACATATTCTCCTATACTTCCACATATTATTCCAAAATGAATGAAAATATATATAAAAAAATTGTATTATCATTTATTAAGTAAATAGTTAATTTACTCTTTAAGCTAATTCCTAGTTAATTTATATTTAAACGATCTAATTAATCCCGAGTTACTGTAGTACCTACTATAGTGATGTTATTGTAGCACCAAAATCCACTTTGTTTTACATGCAGTGGTTGATCTGGATTACAAATTAATTTAAGGGCTGAGATTGAATGTTAATTACTTAATTAAAATAAGTAATTTAGACTATATATATTATAAGCCTCGTTTGAATAAACTTCTCCCTCACTTATGTCCCATTTCTTCCTTGCCTTCCTAAATTCTGCTGCTGCGTGAGCCGTTACTCCTTGCATTTCCAAATTCTGTTGCTACGTGGGACATCTAGGAGGCGAGGTTTGCGTGAAGCTTGGGATCGGAGCAGCCAAGCTTTACAGCTTGGTGATAGTGGGTTTTGTTTTTAGGTAGATTTGGAGAATTATTGGCTGTAGGTATGTAACTGTACATTTATATAGATAAATCAATTAAGCTTCATTTAGATTAATGTCAATTATTGACGTGATATTCTTGTTAAGGATATATATAGTTTAAGGATAATAACAATAAGTTAATTTATATTCTAAACTCCTGTTTTGAGTTCCACAACTAATGAACTGAAAAGTTTGTATATATATATATATATATATATATATATATATATATATATATATATATATATATATATATATATATATATATTATGAATGTACACATGTATTAGATATGTAAGCTATTTTCATTTAAATACTAATATAGTAATATAAACAAAATTTGTATTCCTTTTTTGTATCAGATTTTAATGGAAAGGGTCCAATTCATTATTCAAAGCATTGATCATAGGTCTAATTCAAATGGCCAAAGAATTAGCTGGCTAGATTTTATAGAAAGTATATATGTTCCAGGTAAATATATTCGAAGTCTATATATATGATAATGAAACTACTAATGGGGAGCCACCAAATGGTAAAATGAAAGGAGGATAGTTTAAATTGTTAATTACCAAATTTATATAAAAGAAAGGAATGATGAAAATTAATATCGTTATGTTAATGTGTAAGCAGGTAAATAATATTTGGCCTGAATTTGAGAAGTTCTTTGAAGAGTGACAAATTGATAGCATTGAATTTTATGTGGCATGATCAAAGTAAGGTAAATTATAATTTAATGTTTGTATAGATATCAAGTTAAATTGATTTTAGAATTCCAAGTATTAATAAAGAAATTCAATAATAGACTGTGTATTCAAGGAAGCGTTGAACACATGAGGCCTCAAAATCAATATGAGATACATATAATTGAATTTAAATTCAATTTATAGTCACAATGTATCTTTATTCTCAATTCTTACTAATTTTATTAATATTGTATGAATGACATATAAATATTCCTGTCATATTTTTTTAATGCAAGTACAAATGCTTATTCACTTTATGTATATTGATTCTGATGATTATAAGTCAACTACCTTGATGTCATATGATATTGCCATGAATATTAAAATATTTTAGCTCATGTATTGTTAATTGCTAAAGGAAATATAATGTGAGAAAATTATGATAGGAAGACTATATTATGGAAACCTATACAGGTAGGCAAAAGTTCAGATAAGATGAGCCTTTAACAAGGGATCTTAGCATTCTCGACTTTTGACATTGAGGTTAAAGTTAGGAACAAATTGGTGTCCTATTAGGCAAGTAGTATGATCTCCCCTACCACAATTTAGACGGATGGGGTACCCTTATGAGAGAAAAGTCAAAACCTATGAAATTATAAATGACATTTCTAGGGAAAGAATTTGATATAGAACTGAACTTAATTTTATTAAATAACTGATTCATATGTTTAAATAGTTTTATTATAAATTTTTTACACATTACTACTTTATAGATTACTATTCAATTCTTATTCCTTGCAACATAATTTACAAGTTTCACATGTACATACACATTATTTCTAATGTCTTGTTCTGAGATTACTTTAGCATTATTTGTCTCACTAAGCTTTAGCTTATGATATTATACATTAATAATTTTAGGCAAGGGCGAGGAGGGTAGGAGCTAGTCAGTTTTGTTGATTTATACAGTTTTGGGTGTATAGTTTTGGAAGACTGTAAAGATTTTTTGGGTATGTATAAATTTTAATATTGATGTCTTTAGATGCTTTGTATTTGTGAACAACTTGAGGCTTCTCACACTTCCAATTATGTTGAAATGTAAGAATTTATTTGTGATGATTTGGTGAGATATAAATTTCACTTGCTTATTCAAATACATGTTGGAACTTGTTGGAAATCTTTCAATGTCATCCATTCTATTACATCTCAAATGATCCTAGAATGGGGGTCATTTTTGTGACACAGGCTATCTTGTTTCTACAAGGGCCATGCTTAAAAGGGACCATTGTAATATATATAAATGTTGACCTCACTTTTGGAGTGAGTTCTCAATCTCTCCCATTAGATTTGGAGTCTTTTTAGACACTGATTTTCTTAGTCATAAGACACTTCCAGCACTTAGGTGAACACTTTAAGTCTAGAGACAGAAAGGTTTCAGATTAGCTATGCTTTATGACTTGGGGATCCACACCCTATAGCTCAAACCCAATCCATGTTCACCTTCTTAGCCAAAACCAAACCTCAAATGTAAATCAAATCCAAATCCTCCAAATTAAGTCAAATGATTTGATGATCAAATCAAAATTATCAACCCAAGAATGATTTTATCTTATGGACTTAGAGCTAAATTTAAATCAATCAAACTCAATTAATTTTCTTAAATATCAATTCAATCCTTCAATCACCCATAAACATTTCAAACTAATTCCAAATCTAAATCAAATCAAATCCAAACCTAAGTCCTTTGATCCAATTCCATAAACTTAGCCAAATCTTAACTCAAATCAAATCAAACTCAATTGATCCTCTCATGGATCAATCATTCCTTCAATTATCTTCCCAAATATAAATCAAATCTACATTCAAATGATCAAAACTAAATTAAACTAAATCAAATTAAATCAAAACCCTTCATAAGCCATATGAATCAACCTTCATGAGCTTATCCACTTAACCAAAATCAATTCAAATTTAATTTATTTTCCCATGAATCAATCATATCTTCAATCATATTCATAAATATAAATGAAACATACATTTAAATTATCAAAACTAAATCAAATAAAATCAAAATCCAAATCTAAGCCCGTGGTGTTTATTTTTGTCAAAGTGTTTAGGGGAGACTATATAGATCTTAGGAGGATACTTATTGAGGTGATCGAGTATGACATTGAGAAATGATGTACTATCTTAAGAGATAGAAGTCACCATACAATGGACCTAATCACCTAATATGGACTAGGCAATGTCTTCTAATGTACTAGATCTTTTTTACATGGAAAAGTAAAGTAGGGTTTATTTTAAGTCGAGGTTCATTAAGTTTGAGGCAATGATAGTTATACATCTAAAGAATGAGATTCCTTAGGAATACTCTTGATTAAGGTAAATATCATTATCTCCAAAGATTTCAAGATAAGGTATCAATCATTGGTTATTTTAGAAAATCAAGTGGGATTGAGCAAGAGAGTTATTATCGAAACCAAAGAGAGATGAGTATGGGATGCTAATGATGCAAGAAAACCTAGTGAGCATCCTAAACTATCCTATGGTTGGGCTTTATATTTTTGAAATTGAGGAGAATTATATGTTTGAGTTGAATTTTTTATTAAAAATCTAGGGCTTATAATTCCATAATATAAGATTGTAGAAATGCCTAAGAGATGAGGATTTATGCTTGTAGCCCCAAAAAGGAAACAACAACCTCAGATCCTAAATCTAGGGAGCTTTGACGAGGGCCAAAGCATGACTTAAATCTAAGGGAAAAATTGGTGCAAGGTTTATCTCCATAAGAGAGAATAAACCATCCGATTATTAGACTTATAACCATATGGAGTGACAGCCAGCTAACTCCACCTATGATTTTAAATACATGTAGGCAAGTCATATACTTTGCAAGATGGATAAGCTCTTATTTATTTAGAAAGGAGACTAAGTCCTTAAAATCACTACCTAAGAGATTAGAGCATGAGTGGTATGAATTCATGATTTAATCTAATGCAAATTTTGTCAAGTTTTATTTTGATTTTTGGACATTTTTATTTGACACAGGTTATGGGATTTTATATGCCTAATGCATGAGAAAATCAGTCATGGGCCAAAATTAGAAAGAAGGAGGTGTGTTTTCACCATGGCTCTCAAAGTTCAAACCATTTTCTCTAGCAAAGGTGGAAACCCTCCATTGGCAAGAGTGAGATAATTAATTTATGCATGATATGAGACATACAACATCCAACTAAGGGGTTGCTAAATTTTTTATTATCTTGATTTATATCCTAGGCTTTAGGTAAGATTATGAATTATTTAGTTAATTTTGAATTGATTAATTGGATAGAAAATTTATTTTTTCCTAGGACCTAATTGTATCTAGGTCATTCAACAATCATTAAATAATTAAGAAACTAAGAAAATCATGTCATCCTAATTGTGCAATCATAAACATAACATCAATCAATTTATAAAATTAGCACAAAAGAATAAGAGACCGATGTGGTCAGGTTCCATTGCACAACTAAAAAAAAAGAAAATGGGTGAAGCTCTTATATAACCCGGATTACAAATGAATAATTACAATTATAAGAAATTTCATGTTATGGGGGGGGTCTTCATTTCTTCAATCTTTCTTTCCTACATTTTCGCTTTGATTTAGTTTACTTCAAAGAATGACATGGTACAAAAAGGACCTGACCTCTTTAACCAATGTTCATCATAATCCCCCAAAACATTTATTCCAAATCCTAATTGCAAAATTTACATCAAAATGGGAAAGGTAAATCTAACTAAACCTGCAAAATTAAAGTTAGCTAAACATACCACACAACTCAAGTAGTTATATTAATAATTTGGACTTAGCCCCTTTGTGGTGAAATATTTTTTATCTTCATTTATCTTTAAAAAATAAATGAAAATAAAAATACATGCTTTGTTGGACACCACATAGATCCGCATATATTCTTATTAGGCTGATCGGGTACGACATTGAGGAATGGTGGCACTATTTTGAGAGACAGAAGTTATCATCCTATAATGGACCTAATCACCTAATAAGGACTCCTAAGGATAATGGGTCTTTGGATGTACCAGATATTCTTCCCCTACTTTACATGAAAAGTAAAGCAGGGTTTATTTAAACTAGGTTCGTTAAGTTCCCTATGGAGGTAAGCCCCCATAGTTAATTACATCTTAGAGAATGAGAATACTCTCAATTAAGGTAAATGATCATTATCTCCAAATATTTTGAAGGTAGGACTATCAATAAATTGTTTATTTTAGAAGATCAAGTGGGATTGATCAAAAGGAGGGAGTTATTATTAAAACTAAAGGGAGATGAGTAGGGGATGCTTATGATACTAGGAAGTCTAGTAAGCATCCCAAACTATCCTATGGTTGGGCTTCATATTTTTTAAATTTAAAGAGATTTAATTGTTTGAGTTAAATTTTTATTAGAAATTTAGGGCTTACAATTCCACAACACGAGATCATGGAAATGCCCAAGAGGTGAAGATTTATGCTTATATCCCGTGAAGGGAAATAGCCACCTTAGAACCTAAATTTAGGGAGCTTTGGTGAGGGCCAAGACATGACCTAAATCTAAGGCAAAAATGGGTATATGGTTTACCTCCATAAGAGAAGATAAACTATTGGCTGTTGGACTTACAACCGCCTGGGGGTGGCCGCCAATTAACTCCTCCTATGATTTTAAATACATGTAGAAAATTCCTATTCTTTACAAGATAGCTAGGATATTGTTTATTTAGAAAAATACTAAGTCCCTAAACACACTCCCTAAGAGACTAGATCATGTAGGGCATGAATAATAACTTAAATCTAATACAAATTTTGTTAAGTTTTTATATTTATTTTTGGACAATACATTTGGCGTAGACTATGAGATCCATATGCCTAATGCATGAGAAATTAATTATGGCCAAAATCAGTAAGAAGGAGGTGTGTTTTCACCATGGCTTTCAAAGGTCAAGCCATGTTCTCTGGCAAAGGTGGAAGCCCTCCATAAGCAAGATTAAGCTAGATGCTTTTTATGCATGATGTGAGACATACAACATCCAGCTAAGGGGTTGCTAATTCTTTTATTTTTTGATTTATGTCCTAAGCTTTAGGTGAGGTTATGAGTTGTTAATTTTTAATTTTGAGTTAATTAATTGGATAAAAAATTTATTTTTCTATAAGAGCCTAATTGCATCCAGGCCATTCATAAAAGGAAGGAAGAAACTAAGAAAATCATGTCATCTTAATGCACATGCTAAACAAACATTAAACAATTTTATAAAGCGAGCATAAAAGAATAGAAGGTTGATGTGGTTGGGCTCCACCGCATAAACTTGAAAAGAAATGAGTAGCTCTGTCTACCCTTATACAACCTGGAATACAAATGAATAATTATAATTTAGAAAAAATTAATGTTTTGGGGGTCTTCATTCTTCATTTCTTCTTTTATTCATTTCTTTATTTCTTTCCTTCTTTTAGTTGGTTGGGATGTGGTTGCTCCAAGGCTTTACATGGTGCATAAGACATGGCCTTATGACTAATATTTACCTTAATCCCCCATGACATTCATTCCAAATCTTAATTACAAAATTACATGAAAATGGGAAAAGTAAATCTAACTAAACCTGTAAAATAGATATTAGCTAAACATACCACACAACCCAAGCATGTATATGAATAATTTGGACTTAGCACCCCACACCTAGGTAACCAAGTCTACCTGTCCTAGTTTGGATTATGTTTATGGGTATAAGCAACCTGCATAGCAAAAGTATTTATATTTTTATTATTACAACGCCCCTTAAGCATGATCCCCTGCAGAAGATAATGATTAGACTAAGATTACCCTGTCATCCAGTCTACGCACATGCATCCTAATATCTAGTCAAAAACATTACATCACAAAACAAAATTAGGTATCAAACTATGCACTGCCCTAACATAGAGCTAAAAAATGGTGACTTAAATTGTGTGCATTTAAGCTTTGTGGCATGTCTTAGCTAGGCTTTAAGGTTGAAATTTTCTAAGTGTGAAGGATTCAACTTAGAGGGTGGTTTCATTTAAGTGATTTAGTTGATTTCTTAATTTTATTTAATAATTTTATTTAGTTTGAATGAACCTATGCTTAATTACTAAGTGTTGTAAAGAGAGAAAAAGAGAAGAGAACTTTTCTTTCCTCCCTACCTTAAGTAATTTCTAAGGTAGATTCATTAATGATTTTTTATTTAGTGAATATTTTGTTAGGTGTTTTAATTAAACCTAAGTTTATATTTTCTCTAAATAAACCTATTCAATAAGAAAGACATCTTAAGATTAATTAAGGTGAATTACTATCACAAAATACATAACTATTTATTTTTTCCAACATGTATACCATGCATATGAAATGATCCTAAGCATAGTTATACATGTAAATGCAAATCTTAGCACACCTTAATGATGAATGCAAAGAGATATTACTTAAGAAAATTTAGATATTTTATGAATGCATGATTTTGTTATGTAGAAAAGAGAGGGATTCTTTTATCCATTAATCAAATGCACATCCACAAGTATGAAAGACATAAGTGATGACCATTATTTTCACACTAGGTATAAGGTACAAGACCTACTTATACTTAAAGCCTCATAATCCGATGTCCGACTAATATACCACTTTTCTTAAATATGTGCATGTACAAAAAGAAAACAAATGAATGAAGAATCATGCAAAAGATTTTTTTTGTTTGTTTGATTTTGTTGTATGATTTATATGTGTAATGTGAGATCTTCTTAAGTCATAACATAGTGTATAGAATAGATTTAGAAAGTGTTATGTTCTTTTCAAATGAACTATACACTTTGCAAATCTATTCAAACCATGTTAAGAAAAAGAGAAGAAAATCACATAACACATTTTTATGCTATAATCACATGCAAGCTTATAAGTATTTATAAGAAGCATACTTTCATTTATAATCATTGATTTATAAGTTTTAAAAATAATTTTTAAATTAAATAGTGATAATAGCCACTCATATCCTTACTTTAGCCAAAGCATGCAATTTGACATAAAGAAAACATTTCATTTTAATTGATTTTTTTTAAAAAAGATATGAATGCATGATTTCATGGAATACAATATTTAGCATGCTTGGAAAGAAATAAAGTGATGTAAGCATGTAACTTCATTCACCCTAATTAATTCCTAAAGATAATCTTATAAAATAAGATCATTTAAAGTGAATCAAAAATCTTTAAAGAGATTTTTATTTTATTTTTGGATTTGATTTGAACATGATTTGGAAGAAAGAGTTTGCTAGTCCTAACCCATTTCCCCCATTTGTGAATCAATTTAGTTAATTTTTGTTAAGGTTCATTAAAATTTTAACATAATTAACCTAACAATTATGAGCCAACATATGATATGAAATCACATGGAATTTAAATCAGCAATGCACCTAAGAAAGAAAGGGACCTAATGTAATTGGTTCACAATTATTGATTAATTAAGCTAAAGGGTTTAATTAAGTACTTTCATAACCTTCCCACACATGTGGGTTGGAAATGATTTTAAATTTATCTGCTCTTTGAACACCTAAGGATCTACCCAACAAGAGATTGATTAAGTTGATTGATTTAAAATTTGATTAGATTAATTAAGTAGATCATTAGATTAATTAATTATGTTTGGATTAAGGAAGGGGCATTTAGGAATTATTGGAAATACCCCAAACCCATTACATAAACCTCCTACTTAAACAAAGTGATTCTAATCAATGATTAAATCATCACATTAATTAGTTATTCTTAATTACAAGAGGGTGAAGGGATCAAATTATTTTCCTAATTAACTCATTAATAAATCCAAGAAAATTGAAGGCACAAGTCATCCCACTAACATACCAAGAAATTTAAAATTAATTAATGAAGTCATTAGAGTAATTATAATTATTAGATTTTTATTTAAACCACTAGGAAAATCATTAAAATCAATTATAATTTTGATTCTCCAATTATCTTTAAAATGAACTGAGTTTGCATTTTTCTAATTTTTTGACATTTAATTATGATTTTTTTGAAGTTTCTATGATTAATAGAAAGTTAACTAACCTAATTATATAAATTAATCCTTCGCCATGAGTTTAACGTGTGGCTTTCCACATGACGTGATGGGATTAGTTATTTAAGTTATCAAATCACCAATGTGATCACCATGGTGCTATGCTTGGGCCGCTAAATAAAGATCTGATGGTGATTAAGCTCATGGTTATGAAGGATTAAATTAGATATCTAGTGTGTTTTAATGCCGCCCATCTTTTGTTTAAGAGCGGAGGCCGTTCCTCCATGGTTGATCTGAGCTCACTTGAGCTTGGGATTTGAGATTCAACCCACACCATCAAGAAGCATAGAGAAGAAGATATCTAATGGTTGAATTTTTACAATTCCATCACAAAGATCAAATTACTAAAGCTCGCTTTGAGTCATACTCACGAGGCTATGGTCCAATGGAGGAGGTAGCTTTTAGTGTGAGATGAAGCTCTGAAGGTTTTAATCTTTCATGAAGTGGATCTTCCAATTGACTAAGCTCTCAATGGCTTGCAGCCTTGGTCTGGTCCTCCTTCCCTGGCTTGATACTTGGAAGCTTTGTGAGTCGACTTGCCTTGATGGTGCTTGCAAGTGAATTGAAGTTAAGTATTGAGGAAGTGAATTATTACCTTCCCTCCTTGATTTCAAGAGAGAAATTGGAGAGAGAGCTTGGAAAATGCTTAGGAAACTTGGAGAAGCTTGCCATTGATCCTCTGAGCTCAATCAAAAGTTAGGAAATTGATTTGAGTGGAAGTGAGGGAGAGTATATCTCCCCCTACTTGGATCGGATGACCAAAACTTGTTCTTATATTTTGGATCAATTGATGAGATTGAATGAGTTGTTTAGGTTGTTAGTGTCCATTCATTTTTTGCAGGAGTGAGGTATGGAGGCACATGTGTTAAAATGAGTGGAGGTGATCCAAGTGGAGAATTGATTGAGGTTAGTTTAGCCTTGGTTGGTCATGCACCACGTCCCAAGTGTCCAAATTGTCCAATAGGAGGATGCTAAGTGGCCATGAAAAAGAATTGACCAAATTTCAAGTAGATTTGACCATAGGTTACCCTTTGACCCATGGGTAAAATAGCCATTTAGCTTTGATTTTGATTTAGGAAGATTTAATATGATTGAAAAATGGGTTGTGAAAATTTTCAATGAATTTGGAGTTGATTTGATATGATTTAGCTCAAGTTGACTCATTTAGGTCAAAATGGGTCAACTTATGTCAAGTTGACCAATTGGTTAAATTGGGTCAAACCATGGGCTGAGTTGAGTTCATATGACCATTTGAAGTGTTTTGGTATCATTAGTTTGGTTCAATTTAGTTTATATTTGGTTTTGGTTCATTTGAATTCACTTAGGTCAAATGGGTCAAGTTGACCAATTTGACCCATTTGACCCAATTGGTTTAGATCATGGGTTGGTTTAGAATTTGTTGATCATTTGAAATGTTTTGCAAGCTCTGGCTTTAATCAATTTTGATTTGGTTTGAATTCAGGATTTGATTTTTTTGTCGGGGGTTCATGGTTAATTGGTTTAATTGTCTAATTGAGGCTTTGGTTAAGTTCAACAAGTGATTTAGAATGAATTTAACCCATTGGTTGCAATCAATTTGGCTTAGATCAAGATTTGACATAGTTTGAATTTTTAGTTCAACTTGGGTCAAGTGGCCAATTGGACTAAATTTGGCTCAAGTGATGATTTGATCATGTTCAATCATTGATGATGGATTGGTTTAGATCAATGGTTTCAATCAATTTTCCCTATGGTGAATTTTGGCTAGTTTAAGTTTCATTTGGGTTAAGTGTTGACTTGGTCAAAGGCTATGATTGACTTGGTTTGAGCTAATTTGAGTGATTGATCATCCTATGATGATTATTGCTCACAATGTGAAGCTTAGCTGGGCTTAGTTCAATCCAATTTGTGTAAGATTAGAATTTGGTTCAAAAAGGTGCTTTAGGTCACTTTGGGTTAAGTGAGCCTATGTGAGTCAATTGGCTTGATCAAGGCTTGATTCAATTTTGGTTGAACTCACATGTAAACTTATGATTGAAATATAAATCCATTTGTAGATGATTTGGAGTCAAATGGGGTTTGATTCATTTGACATTTTCAAGTTCAAAGGATGAACATGGGTTTGATTTGGGTTAGTTTGATTTTGATTTGATGATTGAAATTTATGTTTATATTTGGGCTTATGATTGAAGGATTGATTGTTTGAAGAGAAAATCCAAAGGTTTGGATTGATTTGAGTTTGATTTGGCTAAGTTCAAGAATTTGACTTGAAAGAGTTTAGGTTGGATTTTGATTGAGTTTGGATTTGAGTTTTTGAATTTGATTTTGGCTATTTAAATTTATATTTTATTTATATTTGTGATAATGAGAATATAAATGAGTTATGAGAAAATCTTTTGAATTTTATTTGGTTAAGTTCAATAATTTGACTGGAAAGAATTTAGGTTGGATTTTGATTGGATTTGGATTTGAGCTAAGTCCATAAGATGAAATCAAAAGGGCTTAGGAAAGATTTTTGATTTGGAATTCAATCATGGGTTTAAATCATTTGGAATTGATTCATGATTTGAAAAAAAATCCATTGGGTTGGAATTGGTTTATGGCTTGATGGAATTGATTTGAGCTAAGTCTATAAGATGAAATCAAAATGGCTTACAAAGGTTTTGGATTTGAAGTTGATTTGAATTTGAAGTTGATTTGAATTTGAAGTTGATTTGAATTTGAAGTTGATTTGAATTTGAAGTTGGTTTGAATTTTAAGTTGATTTGAATTTGAGGTTGATTTGAATTTGAAGTTTGACTTGAAAGAAGGAAGTAAGGATTTGGTTCAAGCTATAGGATAGGCAAGTTTTCCTAACACCCCTAAAGCATAACCTCTTCCTATGACAAACTCTTCTAAGTCTCTAGGGTTAGGTTAAGTGTTCACCTAATCACTAGAAGTATCTTAAGACTAAGGAACTCTTAATGTCTAAGAGGAGTCTTATGTCTAAGATGAAGAAGTTGAGAGCTCACTCCAAAAGTGAGGTCAGCCAACCTAAGGTGCCCATCAATTTGCGATAATCAGCATAGGAAGAAAGCATCGGGGACTCACATCCTCCTACAAACTAATGGGATAGTGACAGTGTTATCCGACTAGGGTGACATGAGAATGTCACTAGGAGACTTATATCAACTCAAAAGTAGTCGAGAGGAAAGGATCCTCTGGGGGGCTTATCCTAATCCTCAAAATATACTTAACCTAGTTGGTGCATGATGGCTAGTTCAAGAAGAAAGCATGTAGGCTTACATCCTCTTAAACAAGTCAACATAAAGTAAATTTTTATCTTAGAAAGTACCAAACTAATAAGGTGCTTGGTTTATAATAGTCAAGAAGAAAGTGAGGGACTATTTCTGTGTAAGTGATCACTTGGGTGACACACTAGAGGCAAAGATGTCACCGACATAAGAAATAATGAGTGAGTGTCTCAAGGGGCTTGCTCCCACATCAAAATAGCCTGAGTTAAAAAATATGTGTTTGTGTTTGTGTTAAAGGAGGACTGGATTCCATCTGTGTTCTCTTACATCTATCCTAAGACATGCTTAAGAGTTGATGAAATGGTGCCATGAATGATAGTTGTGATCCCACCAAGAAAAGATGCCGCTTGGGTTTTCTTACACCTAACTTAGCCATGCTAGTTGAAATGGTATGCCTCTTGGGCTCTCTTACACTTACTCTAGTAGCCCTGGGGAATTGTATTTAATTTGTGTTCGTGTTGTGAAAGAAGGATAGGATGCCTCTTGGGTTCTCTTACACTACCCTAAACACGTCGTGGAAGATTTGTAAACAAGTAAACAATGCTTCAAATGAAGAGCATATTTTGATGAATTTGAATAAAATTTTGAAGATAATTACTTTCAAACATAATTTTATGGATAATATTTCTTCAAATAGAGCCCATTGATTGGAAGTATCAGGTGTTCCCCTTTCTAATTAATAAGTTGATAAGATTCTCATTGGTATGCATTTTCTATGACAAAAGGACCTTCCCAAGTGGGTTCAAACTTGCCTCCCATCTTTCGATGGGCAACAATCGGTCTTCTTAGAACTAAAATAAGCTCTCCTACTTGAAAAGCTCTAGGGTGGACTAGCTTGTTGTGAGCTTGAATCATCTTGGCTTTGTACAGCTCAAGGTTTTGGCATACCTGTAGGCGTCTCTCCTCCAAACCTTCAAGCTCTTCTAATCGCAACCTGGCTTTCTACTCTGTAGTGATTTTAATAACCATTGCTATACTTAGTGATGGGAGATAAACCTCTAATGGTAGAATGACTTCAGACCCATACACTAAGGAGAACGGGGTAGATTGGGTTTGAGTTCTGTATGTGGTGCAGTATGCCCACAAGGGTTCAACTAGTTAGTCATGCTACTGTTGCTTGTTATCACCGAGTGTCTTTTTTAGTATCTGGATGATAGTTTTATTGAATACTTCTACTATGTTATTCACCCTGGGATAATAGATAGTGGAGTATCTCTAATCTATTCTCTGGTGAAGCTATTGATCTTGGTGTTTGAATGCCTTCATTATCGATATAATTTATGGCACCCCAAACCTATATATAATATGGTTCTATTAAGGAGCACATGTGAAATGTGACCTCTTCCGAGATTGCCTCACCACTTGGAAATTAATCGGTGGCTATGATGAAATGACCCTTAGAAGAAGGAGGATCAATCGCCCACTATATTTAACACTAAAATGGCCATAGGCCAATGTTGTAGAATGTTGGTAAAGACTACATATATCAATCGATGGCATATTCTAGCTACATCCATGCAATCTATAATCATCAAAGGGCAGTAGTATTCAAGTCTCTTTATCTTTACCTTCATCTTCTGGACAAATGTGCTTCATAAATCAGACCTCACCATGTGACCCCATTTTTAGAATGAACTCTCAACACCTCCATCTTAGGCTTAGGACTTTTCTTAAACTTTAAGAGTTCCTTAGTCTTAGGACACATCTAGTGATTAGGTGGACACTCCAACCTAGCCCTAGAAGACTTAGACCATTCCTCACTTCCTTTCCTTCAATTCAAACTCCAAATCAATTCTATTTGATTTTCTACAAACACAATTCAATTCCATGATTGAAAGATATGATTGAAACCCATGATCAAAATCATCAAGTTCTTTTTGCTTATGTCCTTAATTTTCCCTTAAGGACAAACAAAAATTATGATCTAAACTATTCAAATCTGAGATTTTCTCCATAATCATTTATATTCTCATTTATATTCACATTTATAAATGAAATATAAATTCAAACTCATCAAATCAAATTCAAAATTCAAAATGAATTCAAATTTTCATAAGTCCTTTAATTTTCCTAAGGACTTAGCCAAAATCATAAACCTTGATCAAATCCTCAAACCTTAGATTTTCAAAATTATTTATATCTCATTTATATTCTCATATATAAAGGAAATATAAATATAAATCAATCAAATCTAACTCAAAAATTAAATTCAAAATTCAAAATCAATTCATGAATTTTCTCAAGACCCTTTAATTTTCTATTAAAGGACTTAGCCAAAATCAACTCTAAACCATGATCAAATCACTTCAAACTCTTGGGATTTTCTCAAAATTTATTTATATCCTTATTTATATTCTCATATAAATGAAATATAAATATAAATCAATCAAATCAACTCAAAAAAATTAAATTTTAAAATCATTGAAATTCCTTAAATTCCTTAATTTTCTCATTATAACCTAAACTTTGATCAAACTATTTCAAACTCATGGGATTTTTCAAAATCATTTATATTCTCATATATAAATGAAATATAAATATAAATCAATCAAATCAATCCAAAAAAATTAAATTTCAAATTTAAAATTCTTAAATCCTTTAAATTCCTTTATTGATTTATCCAAATCATGATTAAACTCTTTCAAATTTTTAAAATTTTCTCATGATCAATTTATATCTTCATTTATATTCACATATATAAATGAAATATAAATTCAAACAATCAAAACCATTCCAAAAAAAAACAAACTCAAATCCATTCAAAATCAAATCTAAGCCTTTCAAAAAATCTTGAACTTAGCCAAATCACTTTCAAATCAAGCCAAATCTTGATTTTCTCTCATGTTCAATCCATCATAACTCATATATAAATCCAAACCTCAATCAAATAATCGAAACCCAAATAAAAAATCAAACCCAAAATCCCTTTCATATTCTTCCTTTGAATATGAAATTTTCAAATGGATCAAAACTCATTTGACTTCAAATCACTTCTAAATGAATTTATATTTCAATCATAAGTCCATATACAAGATCAATCAACTTCAAATAAAGCTTTGACCAAGCCATTTGACCCACTTAGGCTCACTTGACCCAAAGTGACCTAAAGTGCCCTTATGAGCCAACTTTTGATCCTAACAAATTAAATTGAATCAAACTCATATTGCCTCTCATCATGATCCAATCATCATGGGATGATCAATCAATCAAATTGGGTCAAACTAAGTCAAACCTAAGACCAAGTCAACACTTAACCTAAAATGAAACTTAACATAGCCAAAAATTTATCATAGGCCAAATTGATTGAAACCATTGTGACCTATGTTTGAATCCTTGACCAAGCCAACATTTGAGCCTAACCCATTAATTGGCCCACTTGAAAAGTTGACCCATTTTGACCTAAAGGGTCAAAATATGTCAAAATTTGATCTAAGCCAAATTGATTGAAACCAATGGGTCAAGTCCATCCTAAATTACTTATGGAACTTGACCAAACCAACTAGACCCAACCTAGCCCAATTGACCTTAGACCCAACATGACCTAAAGGGGTCATGTTGAGCCAAAATTGAACTTAACCCAAATTGATTGGAAACAAAGATACCAATCCACTCCATATGACTAACCAAACCTAAACCTACCCTTGACCTACCTCAAATAGGTCAAATGGGTCAACTTGACCCATTTGACCTAAATGAGTCATATGAGCCAAAACCAAATCTATACCAAATTGAACCAATCAAACCAAAGCACCAAAATATTTCAAATGGTCATATGAACTTGACCCAACCCTTGGTTTGACCCAATTTGACCAATTGGTCAACTTGACTAAGTTGACCCATTTTGACCTAAATGGGTCAACATGAGCCAAACCCTATCAAATGGATTCCAAATCCAATGAAACTTGGCCAAACCTATTTTCCAACATACCAAACATACCAAAGTGAAAAAAATAGAAAAATGACCACTTTACCCTGAGTCCATAGAACAAATTTTGGCCTAACCCATGGGTATTTTGGTCATACACTCTTCACAATCACTTGAGGCTTTCCTAAAAGCTCAAGGGGACTTAGTGATGAGTATTGCATCCAACCCAATGGGTTTGGTCCATTTGTCATGGACCAAACCCAATGACTTATGAAAATTCAATTTCAAACTCAAGCTCAATTCAAGCACATGGGAGTTATCCACTCTCGCCAACCACCATGTGCACACATCTAACACCCAAAACAATCTCCATATGGTCAATTGGATCAAAATGGCAAGATCCCATCCGATTTCCATGGGGAGATATACTCCCCTAATTCAATGAAATTAATTCACTCACACTCAATTGAATGGGAGTCTGAGGAGCCATTTGCAAGTGATCCTAAGCTTAAGGGAATTCAATCTCCATCTATTTTGCATTAAAAAAATAGGGGAGGTCCATTGAAGAGCCAATTTCTTCTACACTCCAAATTAATCCAATTCTCTTGCACACCCAGGACGTCAAGAGCCAAGCTCTTTGAGTTCTAAAGGCAAGGAGATCAATTGATCAAAGTCACAAAGGAATTGAAGTGGTGTTGGTCCATTGATCCACTCAACCCCAAGGCAGAATTTCAAGGCTTCATCTCACCGAAAGCTACCTCATAATCGAGTGATCACCTCCGGTGTAGTGAATTTTTACCACTTACTCAGGTGTTGGTCCTTTGTGAATTTAATTTCATGGGATCACCATTGGATTATTGTTTGCTGATGATGGTGTGGGTAATTTTATTCCTGGCTCAATCAAGCTGATCTCCTGATCATGGACATTCATTCCTCTTGATTTCAAGGGAAGAATCTCATCCATCCACATTTTAGATGGATGAAGATTATTCCCATGTTTATAATTTTATCCTTTTATAAACGGGGATTAGTCCGATCTTTGATCGATGGAAGAATAAAGCGCATGCCACTTTTATGATGATTTAAGCCTCACCGCATGACATGTAAAGCATGACCGACCACCCACGCACGAGCCGGATTAGTTAGGATTAGTTAAATGCTTAATTAATTCCTAATTAATTCAGAAACTTCTAAAATTCATAACTCTTCATAGAAAAATCAAAAAAATAAAAGGAAAAAATGCTATGGAAAGATAATTTCATCTAGAATATTTTAAAAATAATTTTTCAATGGATTTTGAATTCCCCTTTTCTCTGAATTTAGGTTTCTTTGGAATTTTAATTAGCTAATTATTTTAATGTCACCAATTAATCTAAATTTCTAGGGTTCATTTTAGGGATGACCTCGCCTCCCTAATTTTCTTGAGATTTATTGAGGGTTAATTGGGAAAATTGCTATTTCATTCTAATTACCCCTTCATGTAATTAAGTAATTAAGGTATGATTAGTGGATTTTCCCTATGATTTTGATTAAGGTTATCATAGTGGGGGTTTATGGAATAATTTTGGGGCATTTCCCAAGCTATTCCTAAACCCTCTTCTTTCTTAATCCCCTCTTAATTAAGGGTTAATTCATTAATTATCCCTTAATCAATTTTCAAAATTCTAAAAAGTTCTAGAACTTAATTAATCTACCTTGGGTAGATGCTTAGTGTTTAATAGCCTAAGTTCAATTAAGAAATTAAAACCCCTTTCATAAGTGTGAAAGGGTGTTTTACTTAAGCTAAACCCCTTAGCTTAATTAACTTTAATTATGAGCCAAATTGCATTAGGCCTTTTCATTATTAGGTGCATTGCAAATTTAAATACCTTGTGGGTTTTATGTCATCTCATTGGCTCATAATTACTTAGTTAATTTTCTAAGGTGGTGTAGGTAAGGGTTAATTCTACTTAATTCATACCTTAACCTAATCAATGCTTAAAATGGATTTAATTATCTAAAAATTAAACAAAAAATATAAAACACATGTGGAATGGGTTAGAACAACAAACTCATCTCACTTTTCAAAATTAAATCAAACTTCAAACTAAACAAAAATCATTTTGAAATTCACTTTGATTTATTCTAAATTTTCTTATTCTATAAGAATGTCTTTAGGATTTAAGTAAAGTGAGTTTGTTTACATGCTTTCATTACTTTGGATCTTTCCCAACATGTTAAGTTGTATGTCATGTGATTCATGCATTCATAATTTCATGTTTCAAATTTTAAAATGAAATTGTTTACTTTATGTCAAATGTGCATGTGTTGGCTAAAGTAAAATATGAGTGGCTATTATCACTACTAAATCAAATTATTTTCAAAACTTATAAATGAAATATCAAATCTGAAAGTATATTATATCTTAATTATAAGCTTGCATGTGATAGATTATAAAAGTATGCTTTAGTAGTTTCCTTTCTTTTCTTATGTTAGCATAGTTTTGAATAGAGTTGGTAAGATGTAGGTTCATTTGAAAAGAACCTAACACTTACCTAATTTTATATCCCCATTCATCCCTATGCTTACAATTTGCATACATAAATTGCATAAACAAAATAAATCCATTAAACAACTTTTGCATTTTCTTTTCCATTTCATTTCTTTTATATGCATGTTTGTACTTAAGGAAAGTGGTATATTAGTCTGACAACCAGGTTGCAAGTTTAAGTAGCCCTAAGTAGGTCTATACCTTACACCTCTGGTTAACAATGTACTCACTTATGCCTTTCTTACTTTCATGCATGTATGTGAAATTTTGGATAAGAAAACCTTTTCTACTTAAGAAAATCATGCATGTATTCAACTTCTAAATTTTCTTAAATGGATTACTTAGCATGCATCATAAAGTGTGTTAACTACTCATTTGCATGTATAGATATGCTTAGGGTCCATCCATATGCATTATATATGTTGGGAAAGAAATGAAGTAATGTGTTATGTGAATTTTGATTCATTTTATTTAATCTTAAAATGCCTTTCTTTTGAATAGGTTTGTTTAGAGTTTATCTAAACTTAGGATTAATTAAAAGATGTAATCAAAACATTCACCTAAATGAAACTAAAATGTGAACCTACCTTAGAAATTAAGATTAGGGAAGGAAAGAGAAGTTTCTTCTTTCCCTCTCTTCATAACTTAGTAATTAATTGTAGGTTTCACTTAAACCAAATTAAAACATGAAATAAAATCATAACCAAAATACTTAAACAACTTAAATGAAACCCTCCTCTAAGTTGAACATGTTCTTCACACTTAGAAAATTTGAACCTAAAGTCCTAAGCTACATACCACACAAACCTTCAAAGCACACACACATTAGCCTAAGTCACCACTTCTTTTAGTTAGGTCGGTGCATGGTTTGATGTATTTTGTTTGTATATATTTTAGATTGATGTTAGGTGTATGCTTGTAGAATGAATGGTAGGATTTTAGTATAACTATTCTTAGGGATTGTGCTTAAGGGGCTATCATAAATAAAAATATAAATGCTTTTGCTTGTTCTTATACCCCTAAGCATAATCCATAGTGTGGACTTAGTCACCCATGTGTGGGGTGATAAGTCCAATATACATGCTTGGGATTTGTGTGGTGTGATTTAACTAACCTTTGTTTTGCACGTGTTAGTTAGATTTCTACTTTTCCTTTTCATGTAAAAATTTGTATATTTAGGATTTTGGAATGATTTATTATGGGATTAGGATGAGCATTGGTCATAAGATCCTATCTTATGCACCATGTGAAGCCTTGGAGCATCTACCTTCCAACCATCCAAAAGAAGGAACCAAAAGAAGAAAAAAGAAAGAAGAAAGAAGAAAGAAGAAAGAAGAAAGAAGAATAAAGCTTGAAGACCCCCATAACAATGAATTCTTTGCTTAAATTGTAATTTAATTCATTTGTAATCTTGTTGTATAAGGGTAGAGCTTCACCAATTTAATATATATTTTGGTTTGTGCGGTGGTGCCCACCACAAATGGCCATTTATTCTTTTTGATTAGCTTTATAAATTGATTTGATGATTTATTTAGCTTTTGCATTAAGTGGCATGCTTTTCCTAGTTTCTTCCTCTTTATGTATGGCTGGATGTGGATTAGGCTCTTTAGGAAAAATAAATCTTTTACCCAACTTAACAACTCAAATTAAAATTAAATAACTCATAACCTCACTAAAGCTTAGATTAAAATCAAGATAAAAGAATTAGCAACCCTTAGCTGGATGAGCATTTCTTTATAATATCATGCACAAATGCATCTTATTTCACTCTTGATTGAGGGCTTCCACCTTTGCTAGAACCCTTGACCTTTGAGGGCCATGGTGGAAACTCACCTCCTCCTTCAGATTTTGGCCAATAACTGATTTCATGCATTAGTCATAAAATCCTATTAGCAGTCAAAATAATTATCCAAAATGAAAATAAAATAAAATTTGAATGCATTAGATTTAGGTCATTTGAAGCATGTCCCTTTACATGATCTAGTCTCTTTAGGGAGTGAGTTTAAGGACTTAGTCTCTTTCTAAAAAAAATAGCCTAGCTATCTTGCATAAGCATAAAGACTTGCCTACATGTATTTAAAATCGTAGTAGGAGTTAGTTGGCCCACCCCGTAAGTCCAAGTGTCGATTTGTCCTCTCTATGGAGGCAAACCAATTACCCATTTTCCTTAGATTTAGGTTGTGCTTCCCTCAAAGCTCCCTAGATTTAGTTTCTGAGGTTGCTTTTTCCTTTTATGGGCCATAAGCATAATTCCTCACCTCTTAGGCATTTTCTTAATCTTGTGTTAAGGAATCTTAAGTCCTAAATTTCTAATGAAAATATAACTCAAACAAACTAAATCAATTTCAAAATATAAAGCCCAATTTTAGATAGTTTGAGATGCTCGCTAGGTTTCTAGCATCGTGAGCATCTCCTACTTATTTCCATTTTGGCTTTGATAATAACTCCCTCTTTTGATCAATCCCATTTGATCTTCAAACATAAAACCAATCGATTGATAGTCCTTCCTATTGAAATCTTCAGAGACAATGATCATTTACCTTAATCAAGAGTTTTCCTAAGGGATCCCCCTTAGATGTAATTAACTATGGGGGGCTTGCCCTGTAGGGAACTTAATGAACGATTTAAAATAAACTACTTTACTTTTCATGTAAAGTAAGAATCTCTTACATGTAGACCCATCATCCTTAGAGTCCTTAAGGTGATTGGTTCCATTAAAGGGTAGTGACTTCTGTCTTTTGAGATAGTACACTATACCTTGATGACGTATCTGATAACCTAAATAAGTACATCTGTGGATTTGTGTGGCATCTTACCTAAATGAATTTCTATAAGGTCTCCTCTTTCTTTTCTCCACGGATTTGAAAGGAAACTCCCTATTAGAGATTTATTTAACCAACAGTCATGATCTTACAAGAATTATGTTTGTTTAAATCATCCACATTTATCAGAAAATCAATTTCATCCACAAGATCATAAGACTTTCATCTCATCCTTGATTTAATTTATCATAATAAAATGGTTGTTAATCTAGCTCCTCATCTAAAACATAATTCTTTGGAACTAACAGTTATCATCAATGAATTGGATTGTCATTCAACATCAATAACATCCTTGATATCAATTTGATCAAAAAAATATTTATAATAATAATATTTTATTTCCAAAATTTACTCAAAAAAGCTAAGTTTTAAAAATTGTACACAATTGATGACCATCTAAAATCATAGATATATTTTCATACACTACAATGCTAATCTAATAAAATCAAAGCCTCATAATTCTTTTGATTATTTCATGGATAAATAGTAATAATCTTATTTCATCCATTAAAAATATTCTACATTAAATATGATCATGGTTCTCCTTAAAAACACACCATCAAAATACATTTCAAATATTGTCAATCCCTAAGTTTAAGATTTATTTGTTTAGATCATCATTTCAAGAGTCATTAATAGTTTCTAGAAAATTTGTTTGTCCTTTCATACAGAGGTCAAATATAATATCAAATAAAAATCATCACCAATATGCCAAAATATAAAATGACCTTCAAGATCAATTGGTTCTTAAATTAAATTTACCTTAAAACACATATAATCCATTTTGATCAAAATGAACTACAATTCAATATGATTCTTAAAATGATGATGGTGATAAGAAAGCATTTTCCCTTCTTTGGTTTCCAACATAATTGGGAGTCATCATGCAAATAGTATATTGAAATTTGATACTACTAAATTGGCAAAATTTCAACAAATCATTTATTATTTAAGCATCGCGGCATTTATCATCCCACTTGAACTTAGCATCCTTTTGATAAGCTAAATGGCTTGCATCTTCCCAATAGATTGGAGATAAAGCCTTAAATATGCCAACTTGGAACGATCTAAGTTGAGTTAGACTTTTAGGGGTGTCATTTCAAAGATAGTTTTGATTTTTTTCTAGGTCTATCTCTATTCCCCAGTGTCGGACAACAAACCCAAGGAACTTTCATGAAGCTACTTTAAATGCACACTTCAAGGGGTTCATTTTGAGATTGAATTGTCTTAATCGTTCGTAAACTACTCTCAAGTCAAAGAGATGGTCTCCCTTTTCTTTACTTCTAACAACTAGATCAATGATGTAGCATTCTACTTGATGATGAATGAGTTCATCAAAAATCTAAGTCATGGCCCGCTGGTAAGTAGCACCATCATTTTAAGGCAAAGGCATGACTTATACAATGATTGTTCGAGTTTGAAAAGCAATATTCTCTCATCGAAATCTTAATTTGGTTGTAGCTAGATGACCCATCCATGAAGGAAAAGGATAATATTGCATGAGATGAGGCATGTTCACCATTAACTCTAGTATAGGAAGTGAAATTCATCCTTAGGACATGCCTTATTTAAGTCCCTGAAATTGACGCATATGAGAATTTGGCCATTCTTCTTCTTAACTTGGATGACACTGGCTAACCAGGCAGGGCATTTTTCTTCCCTGATAAAGCCAACATCGATTAATTTCTTGACTTCAAAAATGACCTGTTGTTCGATTTCTAATCACATGCGTCTAGGAGCTTGCTTGATAGGGCTAGCATTAGGTCTATTACTAGTTTGTGGACTGCTACATTAGGAGATAATTCAAGCATCTCTTCATAAATCCATGCAAAGCAGTCCTTAAACTTAGTCAATAGCCTAACTAAGTCATTAGTTTCTTCCTCATTCAATAGAGAACTGATGTATGTGGGGCGTGGATCTTCTTCTATCCTGAGGTTGATTTCTTTGAGCTTATCTATGGTTGAATTAATTTTTTCTTCAAATTATGGAGGTGCATCATTGATTTGAAGATCATCAAGATCAACTGAAGTTTCTAAACACATCTTCTCATAAGAATTAGTATGATTTGAGAACATCTTATCAGACTCCAAATGATTGGTGACAACTAAGCAGTAATCATCATCGTCGATTGGACCCACTGTACTGAATCCTAGTCATGGTCTTGAATGTGCATCCCTACCTTTGTTGTCCCATAGCTTCTTGAAATACTCTAACTTGTGCCTGGACCATGTGTAAGGAATCAAACTTTTCTTTGCAAGATTATGAATACAAGGCGAGTACCAATCAAAAGGTAATTCCATTAAATCTTTATATAAATCATCCTCAAGTACAACATCTACTTCTTGACTTGATGATGATGATCCCAATAGAAATCTCTTTAGCTTGACATCCATGGAAGATCTAGGGGCTTCCCTAACTACAAACCCTCAACTTTTTGAGAAGAAAGTGGGGTTAGAGCTAAGGTTCCTAACTATTGCCTAATAATTTTACATAATCCTGATTCCAATATATTTATACTTTGCTTGGAGGCCTGATCTATGTCACTATCTGGCTTAAGTGTCACCTCCAATGAGACCCGTTGAGAGGGGTTAGTTGGTGTGCTAATCACATGAGACTTGTTCTATGAGCTGGATTCTAAGTCTATGTGAATAGCAGGAGTACTCCTATGAACTGGAACATAGCCCCTGTTGGCTGGTAGCCAACTAGGGGGTCTTCCACCTCTAGAATTGCCTCTGTATTTACCTCTTCCTCTACCTAGTGGAGGTTGAGTAATCATACTCATATGTTCATATGGTGGAACAAACTGTGGGTGGAATGTAACATGTGGCTCTACCTCTTCCTCGATGTCCCTTTCTCGGTCACTTGTACTTTCTTTTTCTTTCCTTTTTCTTTTTCTTTTTCTTTTTTTCTTCTTTTTCTTTTTCTTTTTCTTTTGTATTCAAATTTTGGCCAAGTTCACGATAATAGATGTTTTAATTTTAAGGAAGATAGTTGGTTGCATCCTCATATATCTCGAGCTCTTTAACTGAGAATGGCTTTTCATCTCCTTTAACATAGTATTCGAATCCATCTCTTCAAAACTTGATGCATTGATGAAGAGAGGATAGAACCATCTTGTTCTAGTGTATCCAAGGCCTACCGAGCAAAGAAGTGAACAATGTATTCGAATCAACTATATAGAACTTGCCTTCAGTCTTTCAGTCTCCTATTTCTAAGGGTAAAACTATGGAGGCTAAAGTCATCTTGCCCTGTTCATTGAATCCTTTCAACATCATCTGATCTCCTCAGAGTTTATAGATGTCAATCCTCAAATAGGTAAGGGTTTTCAGGCTCATAATGTTCACTAATACACCTAGATCAACCAACACCCTAGAAAGTCTAAATCTGTCCATATTCACTATGATGTAGAGGGGACGGTTGTGCTTCATATCCCTAGAGGAATGTCTTTGTCGGTGAATGTGACTCCCTTGACTTATCTTGAATAATGTGCATCCTCTCCAATAGCGGTCAGCTCAGCTAAGCATATTTCTAGATCAAGAAGGGCCTTGATTAATGATTCCCTCATCTCGTTGGATAAGACAAGGGCATCATATATGCTTAATTTAGTTGGCAACTTTCTCAAGTGAGTGAGGATATTATAGTCAACTCTAGGTTGGTCGTCCACATGCATATCCATAGGTGGAGCATCCTATGGAGGGGCTTCTTGACTACTAGAACCAATGACTTATTTATCCTTATTCTGAGGTGTTACCTTAGGAGGTAAAACTTTGCCACTATGAAGGTTGACTTCAGTGACTTCATGAGATGGTTAAATGGAAAGTTTTACCTGCTCATCATGTTCACCTACAGCTTCTTCTATAAGACCCTATGGTGAAAAATAAATTTTTTCCTTCATATATCATTTTAAAGAGGATAAATGAAAATAGAAATATTCACCTTATTGGGATTCCATGCAGATCCGTAGATGTTCTTATTAGGGTGATCGGGTACAACATTGAGGAAAGGTGCACTAACTCGAGATATAGAAGTTACCACCCTAAAATGGACCTAATCACCTCAATAAAGACTCCTAAGGACTATGGGTCTTCAGAATGTACCAGAGATTCTTCCCCTACTTTACATGAAAAAGTAAGCAGAGTTTATTTTAAACCAGGTTCATTAAGTTCCTTATAGGGGCAAGTCCACATAGTTAATTACATCTTGAGGAACAAGATTCCTTAGAAATACTCTCGATTAAGGTAAATTATCATTGTCTCCAAAGATTTTGAAAGGTAGGACTATCAATCGATTAGTTTATTTTTAGAAAGTCAAATGGGATCGATCAAGAGGGGGGAGGGTTCTTATCAAAGACAAATGAAAATAAGTAGGGGATGCTTAAGATATTAAAAAGCCTAGTAAGCATCCCAAACTATCCTATGGTTAGGCTTTATAGTTTTGAAATTGAATTAATTTGTTTGAGTTAAATTTTTATTAGAATGCTAAGGCTTATAATTTCATGATACAAGATCACGGAAATACCTAAGAGATAAAGATTTATGCTCGTAGCCTGCAAAGGGAAGCAACCTCTAAACCTAAATCTTGGGAACTTTGGCGAAGACCAAAAAGCATGACCTAAATCTAAAGAGAAAATAGGTATTTGGTTTACCTCCACAAGAGAGGATAAATCACCTGACTGTTGGACTTACAACTACCTGGGGATGGCTGCCAACTAACTCCTCCTACAATTTTAAATTCATGCAGGCAAATCAAATATTTATGCAAGATAGCAAGGTTGTTGTTTATTTAAAAAGAGATTAAGTCCTTAAACACACTCCCTATAAGACTAGATCATGTAGGGAATGCTTTAATGACTTAAATCTAATGCAAATTTTGTTACATTTTATTTTTATTTTGGATAATCAATTTGACATAGGCTTTAGAATTTATATGCCTAATGCATGAGAAATTAGATTATGGGCCAAAATCAGGAAGATAAGAAGGTGTGTTTCCACAATGACTCTTACAGGTTAAGCTAAGTTCTCTGGCAAAGGTGGAAGCCCTCCAATCAATAGTGAAATAATATGCTTTTTATGCATTATGTTAAAAAAGTATGACAACATCCAGCTAAGAGGTTGCTAATTCTTTTATCTTGTTTTATAACTTAAACTTTAGGTGAGGTTATGAGTTATTTATATTTTATTTGAGTTATTTAGTTTAGTAAAAAATTTATTTTTCTAAGAGCATAATCATCATTAGCCATACATCAAAGCAAGAAGAAACTAGGAAAGATGTCATCTTAATGTAAGTTAAACAAACATCAATCAATTTATAAAATTAGCAAAAAGAATAAAAGGCCATTTGTGGTGGGGCTCCGCACAAACCAAAAAAAAAACAAATTGGGTAGCTCTACCCACAACCATTATAAATGAATTAATTACAATTAAGCAAGGAATTCATGTTATGGGGTCTTCATTCTTCATTTCTTCTTTCTTCTTTCTTCTTTCTTCTTTTGTTCCTTCTTTTGGATGGTTGGAATGTGGATGCTCCAAAGGCTTCACATGGTACATAATACATGGTATTATAATCAATGTTCATCATAATCCCCCTAATTGCAAAATTATATGAAAATAAGAAAAAGGAAATCAAACTAAAACCTATAAAATAGAGATTAGCCAAACAAACCATACAATCCCAAGAATGTATATATATAAATTGGACTTAGCACCCCACACATGGGTAACCAAGTCCATCTGGCCTATTTTGGATTATGCTTAGGGTATAAGCAGTAAATAGTTGTATTTTATTATTACCTTAAGCACAATCCCTTGCATAAGATAATGGTTAGACTAAATCACCCATCATTGTCTATGCACATACTAACATATAGAAACATTACAAAAAAATAAAAGCAAAGCATCAAACACCAAACCTAAAGCTAGAAATGGTGACTTAGTCTATGTGTGTATGCTTTAAAGGTTTGTGTGGTATGCTTAGCTAGGCTTTAAGGTTTAAATTTCTAAGTGTGAAAATGTTCAACTTAGAGGTGGTTTCATTTAAGTTGTTTAATTGATTTAGTTGATTTTTTTATTGATGATTTGTTTAGGTTTGAATGCACACAATTAATTACTAAGTTGTAAAGAGAGGGAAAAGAGAAAAGAACTTCTCTTTCCTTCCCTACCTTAAGTAATTTCTAAAGTAGATTCATGTTTGATTTTTGTTTAATGAACATTTTATTATGTGTTTTAATTAATCCTGAGTTTAGATTTTTCCATAAACAAACCTATTCAAAAATAAAGGTATTTTAAGATTAAATAAAGTGAATACTTTCACAAAACATACATCACTTCATTTCTTTCCCAACATGTGTAACATGCATATGAATGAATCCTAAGCATATTTATACATGCAAATATAAATATTTAGCACACTTTCATGATGGATGCTAAGTGATGTTACTTAAGGAAATTTAGAATATTTCATCTATGCATGATTTTGTTAAGTAGAAAAGGGTGATTCTTTTATCCATTTTCACATGCACATTTATATGTATGAAAGGCATAAGTGAGTGCGACACCATTGTTAGCACCGGTGTAAGGTACAAGACCTACTTAGGCTACTTAAAACCTCACAACCAGGGTTGTCAGACTAATATACCACTTTCCTTAAATACATGTATGTACAAAGAAATGAATGGAAAAAGAAAGATGCAAAAGTTTGTATTTGTTTGTTTGATTTGTTTATGCAATTTATATGTGTAAATGTGGATTTCCTTCTTAAGTAATAGCATAGGAATGGATTTAAGCAAAGGTTGTGTGCTTTTCAAATGAACTATACACTTTGCCAAATCATATTCAAAATTATGCTGAAAGAAAAGAGTGGAAACCACTGCACATCTTTATATTTACACTCACATGCAAGCTTATAAATAATTATAAGTAGCACACCTTTCAGTTTGATATTGAATTTATAAATGAAAATAATTTTGGATTTAATAGTGATAATAGCCATTCATATTACTTTAGCTAAAACATGCAATTTGACATAAAGAAATATTTCATTTTAATTTGATTTTTTAAAAAAAAAAGTATGCATGATTTTCATATGGCATACACATTTAACATGTTAGGAAAGAAATAAAATGATGAAGCAATGTAAGTTCATCCACCTAATTAATTCTAAGATGATCCTGAATAAGATTATTTAAAGTAAATCAAATTTGTTTTAAAAGAGTTTGTATTTTGTTTGAATTTCAATTTGAGAAATGTGAGATGAGTTTGCTTCCTATTCCCCATGTGTGAGTTATTTGTTCAATTTTTAGGTAATTAGATCAATTTTATGCTTTGAGTTAAGGTGTATTAAGTGTTGTATACTTACCTACTTTAACATATTTAATCACATAATTATGAAATAATGTATGATAAAATCACACAAGAATTTAAATCAACAATGCCTAGAAAAGGGCCTAATGCAATTGGCTCAATTAGTGATTAATTAAGTTAAAGGGTTTAATTTAAGTACTTTCATAACCCTTCCACACATGTGGGTTGGATTTTTGATTTCCTTAAGCTACTTAGGTTATTGAACAGCACCTACCCAAGAAGGATTGATTAAGTTCTAGAATGTTTTGATTTTATCAAATTAAGCAAGTGATTGATTAACCTTAATTAAGTTTGGATTAAGAAAGGAAATGGGTTTAGGGAATGGCTTAGGGAAAATTTCCCAATCCATTCCATAAACCTCTTCTCTACTTAAGCAAGGCTTAATTAACTTAATAAAGATATTAAACCACTGTTCATAATTACATAAAGAGAGTAATTAAGGATTTATTAATTGATCACCCTAATTAAATCATCAATAAATCCTAAGAAAATTAGGGTAGGCATAAGTGATCCCCCTAAATGCATATGAGAAGTTTGAAATTAATCAGTGGGATAACTAGAGAGTAATTAGGGTTATTAAGTTTTTATTAAAACCCTAGTTGAGGAAAATACACTATTCAAAACCAATTGAAAATAATTTTAGAATATTCTCCTCGAAATTATCTTTATAATTCATTTTACCTTGTATTTTTATGATTTTCTGGAATTAGTTATGTTATTTTGAAGATTCATGATTATTAATTAATTAAATCCCTAATTAAATAGCTAATCTCATTGGACCACGTGGCGGCGTGCGCTTTCCATGGCGGAGAGGCCACAAGTTATCACATCATAGCGTGCATCAATGGTAGTGTTATGGCTTTCTCATTCGATCAAAGATCAAGAGATAAAGCTCGATGTATTAAAGGATTAATCGATATTCTACATCTTGATCATGGGTCCATCCAAAATGGATGGACGGCATGATCATCTGTTCTCTATGGAAAGGGGAACCCTCCACCTTCCATGGCATGATCGAGCTTCGATTGAGATTGAGTTCAACTCAAAACCATCATCATATAAGGAGAGAACATCTAATGATTTATGGTGAAAATTCATTTTACAAAGGACTACACACTCTCTAGTTTAAGCTCAATTTTGATCCATACCTCACCGGAGGCTATCACCGGCACTTGAATCCATTGAGGTAGCTTTGCATAGTGGAGATGAAGCCTAGATGAAGATTTGAGGTGATTTGGTTGAGTGGATCTTCCTATGGACCAAGCTCTCTTTCAATTGGCCTAAGCCTTGATCAAAGTTCCACCTCTCTTGTCTTTGGAGCTTGGAAGAAGCTTGGGATGAGTTAGAGGCCTCAGGGTGCTGAAGGAGGAATTGATTTTGGGTATTGGCTAAGTTGGAAAAATGGTGGAGCTTCCCTATTTTTGAAGAAAAATCAAAATGGAGAATTGATTCACTCTAGGAAGCTTGGGGAGACTTGAATGCTTGCTAGTTCCCAGCTCAATCAAGTATGGCTCTTGAATTCTAGTGGAATTAAAAGTATATCTCCCAGGTGAATCAGTGAGTGCTTGCCATTTTGATCCAATACACCCATTCAATGGGTTTGTTGGCCATTTAGAGTGGCATAACATTGATTTTGAGGAAGGTAGTTAAAGTTTTTGTGCAAAATAAGGTGGAGGAAGGATTCCCATGTGCTTCATGTACATGGGGGGTGGGTTTTAGCCTTAGGTTGGGTTGGGCTGACCCAAATTGGGTCATGTGCACCATGTCATTAGTGACCATTTGGTCCACTAAGAGAATGTCAAGTGTCCATGAAAAGGAATTGACCAAATTCCAAGTGGTTTTGATTTTAGGTTACCCTATGGCCTGGGGGTAAAATGGTCATTTGGCTTGGATTTCATTTTGAGAATGTTTGATATGATTGAAAAATGGGTTTGGCCAAGTTTCATTGAATTTGGAGTTGGTTTGATATAATGTGGCCCATATTGACCCATTTAGGTCAAAATGGGTCAACTTGAGTTGACAATTGGTCAAATTGGGTCAAACCAGGGTTGGGTCAAGTTCATATGACCATTTGAAATATTTTGGCATCATTGGTTTGGTTTGATTCATATTTGATTTGGTTCATTTGATTTCATTTAGGTCAAATGGGTCAAGTTGACCAATTTGACCCATTTCTATTTAAGGTCATGGGTTGGTTTATGTTTGGTTGATCATTTGAAATGGATTGGTATATTTGTTTCCAATCAATTTGGTATATATTTGTATTTGGCTCAATTTGACTTTTTTTAAGTCAAGTTGGGTTCAAGGTCAATTGGGCTAGGTTGGGTCTAGTTGGCCAATTGGGGCTTTGGTCAAGTTCAACAAGTGATTTGGAATGAACTTGAACCATTAGTTTCAATCAATTTGGCTTAGATCAAGTTTTGACACATTTTGACTTTTTAGGTCAAGTTGGGTCAACTTGGGTCAAGTGGCCAATTGGGCTAGGTTAGGCTCAAATGATGACTTGGTCAAGTTCAAACATTGATCATGAATGAGTTTTGATCAATGGTTTTAATCAATTTGGCCTATGATGGATTTTGGCTAGTTTAGGTTTCATTTTGGCTAAGTGTTGACTTGGTCAGCCCTTAGGTTTGACTTTGTTTGACCCAATTTAAGTGATTGATCATCCCATGATGATTGTTGCTCACAATGCGAGGCTTAATTCATTCCAATTTGGGTAGGATTAGAATTTGGCTCAAAAGGGATACTTTAGGTCACTTTGGGTCAAGTGAGCCTAAGTGGGTCAAATGACTTGGTCAAAGCTTGATTTGAGTTTGATTGAACTCACATATGGACTTATGATTGAAATATAAATCCATTTGCAAGTGATTTGAAGTCAAATGGGTTTTGATTCATTTGACAATTTCAAGTTCAAAAGGGTGAACATGAGTTTGATTTTTGAATTTAGTTTTGGTTTGATGATTGGAGTTTACATTTATATTTGGATTCATGATTGTAGGATTGATTGAATCACGAAGAAAAACCAAGTGTTTGGCTTGATTTAAAATTGATTTGGCTAAGTTCAAGACTTTGACTTGAAAGGTTTAGGTTGAATTTTGATTGAATTTGAGTTTGAGTTTTGGATTGATTTTTTGATATTTTTTATATTTCATTTATATTTGTGAATATAAATGAGAATATAAATGGGTTATGAAAATTTCTTGAATTTGAAATTTGATTGATTTAGGCTAAGTCCATAAGATAAAAATCAAGTGACTTAGGAAAGATTTTGATTTGGATTTAAATTTTTTAATTTGGTTTTATGATTTGAACTTATATTTCATTTATATGTGAACATAAATGAGAATATAAATGGGTTATGAAAATTTCTTGAATTTGAATTGATTTATTTGATTTGAGCTAAGTCCATGAGAGAATCAAAGGACTTGGAAAATGAGTTTGAATCAATCATGGCTTCAATCATAAGTTTCAATTATTTGATTTCATTTATTTCAAAAAATCCATTGAATTGGTTTAGGTTTGAGTTAGGGTTGAGTTGAATTTGGAGTTTTGACTTGGAAGAAGGAAGTGATTTTGATTCAAGCTATAGGAAGTAGTTTTCCTTTAAGACATGATTGCTAACTCTTCTAAGTCTTTAGGGTTAGATTGAGTGTCCACCTAATCATTAGATGTGTCTTAAGATTAGGGAATTCTTAAAGTCTAAGAGAAGTCCTATGTCAAAGATAGAGGGGTTGAGAGCTCATTCCAAAAATGAGGTCAACAAAAGGTGCCCAATAGGTGTGGGGTGACTGATAAAGTATAACGCACATATTAGGGTTGGAAAATGATCGAATGATTACAAACTAAATGATCTACTCTTAAGGTGTAGAAGGAATCCATGGTTTATGTGCTCTACTCTCAAGGACATAAGAGGAAGGATGAATCCATTAGGGATAGAGTATATGAACCTTCCAGAACAGTTCAAATCATCCATAAAGGGATGAGGGGTTTGATTTTACTCTCATTGGGGAGAAGTTAATTTGATTTATTTAATTTGTTTTGATTTTTCTGATTTGATTGACTCCACTAGGGGAGGTTGATTGGATTTGTTTTGTTGAATTTGTTTTGTTTGTTGTTTGACTCCACTAAGAGAGGAGGGTTGAATTTGTTTCAAATTTGTCAATTTTGGATTTGGGATGAACCCTATTAGTTTGTGATGGATCGCACTGAGTAAGAGCCATGGAGGCCTAAACCTAGCTCAGATTTACCAATTCAAAGGGGTAGTCTACCAAACACATACTAGGACTACCCAACCAAAGGGGTGCCTTTGGTATGTAGTAGCTGTACTAGGAAGAAAGCATAATAGACTTATATCCTCCAAAGTAGGGACTAGTTGCTAGGGTGATCCACAAGGGATTGAGGTGAATGTCATTGGAGGACTTAGATCCTCGAGATAGTCAAGATTAATTTAATTTTTAGTTTTTATTAGTTGGTTTTGCCGCATTGGTAGGCCATGGAGGCCTGGTCTCATTTTATCAAGAGTAATCTTACCAAGGTGGACTATCCAACCAAAGGGATTCCTTTTGGTGTGCAAATTCAAGTTAGGAAGAAAGCGGGGACTCACATCTTTTTAAAATAAAACTAGGGTGATGATTTGCTTTGGGCAACAAATCAATCTAACAACTAATTATTGAGTGATTTGGGGACTTAGATCACAAGTCAAGATTAATTTCATTTTTTAGTTTTGGTGGATTTCATTGGTTTAGATGGATCACAGAACTTATATTAGCCTAGACCTATCTCAAATTCATTGAACCAAAGGGAGTTGCTTCCCGACCCATGGGAGAACTATCCAACCAAAGGAGTGCCTTTAGGTTTGCAATGATCAATTTAAGGGAAGAAAGCTTGGGGACTCACATCTTCTACTACAAAAGACCACTGGGTGATTGGTTGCTTTGGGCAACAAATGATCGACTTAGGAGATCGATTTCGATAGCCATCTAGAAGAATGCAACATGTCTTACATCTTCCAAATGTTGGCAACTTGTGGAAAAATAGATTGAACTCAACTTAAGGACTGAGTGAGTACCAACCAAGGATTTATCTCGACTCGGTAGTGCAATTCTATGGGAGTTAACGACCTTAAAGATAAGATGCCTACTTGGGAAAAGGGACCCTTTGGGGGCTTGAATTCCCAATCTACAAGCGATTATTTTTGTTTATTTGTTTAATTTGTTTTAACATGGACCCTGTTAGTTTACAAGGGATCAAATTAAGAAGAGACTTATATCAGCCTAGACATATCTCAGATTTATTGAACTAAGGGAGAATCTGCGCATCTGCTATACAAATTCTCCAACCACAGGGATGGCTAGGAAGGGGTCAATCCAACGGGTAATGTCTAAATGGGGTCCAGAGTGATCCAAATAGAATGCCCAGAGAGGAGGCCTAAGGGCTTAATCCAAAACCACGGAGAAGATGACATGGTTGGTCATTTATCAAATAGGTATTGATGGCCAAATCGAGAAAGCAGGGGACTCACATCAGAGTGGTGTATCCAGGTGAGTCCTTGTCGGCATGTAAAATCAACCAAAGGCGCCCATTTGCAATAATCGAGGAAGAAAGCTGGGGACTCACATCCTCTTATGACATTTGGGGATGATTATCTTATTTCGATAGGTGCCATCCGATCTGGTGATTACCCTTGGGACTTATACCAACTCAAATGTAGTCAAGAGGAAAGAAGCCTATGGGGACTTATCTTAAACCACAAATATACTCGACCTAGTTAGATCATGATGATTAGTTCAAGAAGAAAGCTCAGGGACTCACATCTTCTTAAGCAAAATCAACATGAGGTAGCTTACTGGCTGGGCAGTGAAGTCTACCACTACTAACAGGATGCTCGTTGGTTTGCAATGGTCAACTTAGGAAGAAAGTGCAGGGACTCACATCTTCCAAATAAGTGATGGGTGACAGACTAGCAAGGTAGCATGTAGACCCAGCCAAGAGCAGCTAATGAGTGAGTGCCATAGGGGGCTTGCTCTCACATCAAAATAGCCCGAGATAGAAGATATGTGTTTATTTTTGAACTTATGTTAAAGGGAATAAGATGTTTCGCTGGGAGACTCTTATACTTATCCTAATAGCACCGGGAGATTGTGTTTGTGATGTGAAAGAGGGATAGGATGCCGCTGGGGAGCTCTTATGCATTTCCTAAACACATTATGGCAGATTCACAAGACAAGTAAACAACACTTCGAAAGAAGAGAAGATTTTGATGAAATGGAATTAGATTTTTATTCTTTTATTGATAATTACTTTAAAACATGTTTTATGGGTAATATTTCTTTAAATAGAGCCCATTAATTGGAAGCATTGGGTGTTCCCCTTTACATCAATAAGCTGATAAGATCCTCCTTGGTAGGCCTTCTCTATGACATAGGGGCCTTCCTAAGTGGGTTCAAACTTGCCTCCCATCTTTTGATGGGTAAAAATTGGTCATCTTAGGACTAACACAAGTTCTCCTACTTGGAAAGACTTAGGGTGGACCAGCTTGTTGTGAGCTTAAATCATTTTGTCTTTGTACAACTCAAGGTTCTGGCACACCCGAGGTGACTCTCCTCCAAACCTTCAAGCTCTTCTAACTGCAACTTCACATTCTGCTCTGTAGTGATCTTGGTACCCAATGCTATTCTTAGTGATGAGAGTTGAACTTTTAAAGGTAGAACGGCTTCAAACCCATACACTAAGAAAAATGGGATAAATTGAGTTGGAGTTTAGGTATGTGGTGTGGAATGCCCAAAGGCTTTAACCAACTGCTCATTCCACTGTCACTTATTGTCATCAAGAGTCTCCTTTAGTATTTGGATGAGATTTTTGTTGAATGCTTCTGCTAAGCCATTTGCTCTAGGATAGTAGATGGTGGAATTTCTCCAATCTACACCATGTCTTCTGGCAAAGCTATTGATCTTGGTGCTTTTGAATGCAGTACCATTATCGGATATAATTTGTCAAGGCACCCCAAACCTATATATGATATGGTTCCTGAAAAACTAAAGCACATGCTGAGGTGTGACTTCTCTAAGTGGGATTGCCTCCGCCCACTTTGAAATGTACCAGATTGATGCACTCTGCATACACCTGAATGTACCTCAATTACAATTTCATGGGCTTCATGTTTATCTAAACAACATAACCACATTTGATCAAAGGACCATTAGTGCAGGGTGCCATCACCGAGAGCATAGGAGAGAGCTCTCTATTTCACCTGATGGGCTTCTAACTTTTCTTGAGGTAGTTAGTCGGTGTTCAAATAAGCTATGAATGGTTGCCTCCTATCCAGCTCCTTGTCCTTATAGGTAATGGTAACTTCCTTCAAGAGAAAGTCTCTTGATGAGTTTAGCATTAATAATGGATAGGACTTGTCTATTTTCGACCCCTATTAGAATGGACTCATCTTCCGAACATGCCAATTATTTGGCAAGTTTGACCAAAGAATCTGCTATTGTGTTCTCTACTCGGGGAACCTTGTAGATGGTGACTTCAGAGATTTGGGCCAACAGCTTCATGGTATACTCGTGGTAATGACGAAGCTTAGGTTTGATAACCTTGTAGGATCTGGCGATCTGATTGATGGCCAACTGAGAATCTCCAAAGATGTTGATGATCTTGACACACACTGTGATAGCTAACTCCATACTGGTAATCAAAGCCTCATACTTGGCTTTGTTGTTGGTGCAGGGATTGGAGAGATAGCATGAGAATCTCATCACATCGTGGTCTGGAGTTAAGAGAACTATTCTTACCCCTGCCTTTCTTGGAAGAGTAGATCTTGGTGCTTCCCCTTTATGAAAAGAAGCTGCACCATCAAAATACATCTCCCATCAACGATCAACCTCCTTTAAGTTCATAATTTGTTCATCAGGGAGATCATCACTAAGCAGAGAATCAACAAGAAGTGGGTGTGCTGCTAAGAAATTTTCTAGTGCTTGTCCTCTTATCGCACGGAGGGGTACGAATGTGATATCAAACTGTGAGAGAATCATGGTCCATCGTGCCAAACATTTGGATAACGTTGGTCGTGTCATGAGATACTATAGTGGATTGGTCCTGAAAATTAAGTTCACCTTATGAGAAAGCATATAGAGTTAAGTAGAGATGCAAAGATCAAAAGGCAATATTTCTTAATAGGTGGATAGTTGCTTTATAGGAATCGGGGCATGAGGTAGTAGAAACTCTTCTTCCTTCGTCATTTGCTTGGGCCAACAAAGTCGAGAATCATCCAATGCGGCGGTAAAGGATGAGTGGCACACGGATAGGCTACTAGGCAGTGGTATTGACCATTTTTGGAAGAGGTCATTTTAGCAATGAAAAGAGCTCAAGTTCAAATAGGGATTTCCTACTTCAATATTCAAGTCACTATGCTTAGTGACTAAGAAAATACATTTTTGAGCTAAATCCAATTTACTTGGTTTAATGCAAAATCAAGTCAAATATCCAACATAAATTAAATCAAGTAAAATAATGAAAATAAAATAAAAATTTAAAGTCAAACCTAAAGTCAACTCTAGTTAACCTAGAATTGACTTACGTGAGCCCACTTGGTCAAAAAGTCAACCCACTAAATTTGACTAAATTAAATCACCAAAAATATTTTAATTAATCAAATGAATATGTGTGATCACAATAATAAAAGAATTTGAGTTCATTAAGGCCTAGATAGGTAAATAGGCTACATTGAACTCAAACACAAGTAAAATTAAAATAAACCCAAGATAATTATCTTAAATCATTTGGATATGATGATGGGACATAACCTAATTTGCCATTAAGTATCATTGGGTCAAATGAGTCATTTGACCCATGAAAAATCAAGATTAATTCACTTAACCCCATTTGGGTTAAGTGAGTTAAATAAAAAGAAATTAATGGGGAAGTAATTAAAATATTTTATAAACTGATTAACTACTAACAAAACCCCATAATTACTCCATGCAAAGCTCCAAAAAGGAAGAAGCCAAGTGCAAAGTCAAAGGGAAACTAAGGCAAATGAAAAGTACCATAAAGAAAATACCATCTGCCCAGCTTCTTCCCCTCCACCTCTTCATTTGAAACAAGTGGAGGATGAGGAATGAGCATGACAGCAACCCTCCAAAGTTTGCTATCAACCTAGCAATTCAAACAAGAAAATTCAAAGATGGAACTCACGGCCATATAAGGAAATCAAAGACAGACACAAAAAGTCTAATTGAGGATTCCATTACCTAGTAAAAGCTGAAACCAAAGCACCCTTCCCCCACTTCTCAAGCCATCGAAAAATAGGAGAAGCACCAAAGCTGATGTGTAGGAGGCATAGCTTGGTCTAGGGATCAAGTTACAAGGAATTGATCCAATTCCTTTGGCACAAGACCTTCCCTTGAAGCTTTGGAGCTAATAGAACCAACTCCCCCACTCAAGACCCAAGGAAATAAGGTACACCATTGATGACCCACAGCTTTGATCATTTTCATAGGAAACATGATCTTCAAGTTGATCCAACTATATAGAATCATAGGATTTCTTTCCATAATCATGTAGCACTTAAAATCGTGTAATTTTGTTACCTATATCAAAAGATATTAGCAAAATACTATCAACGGTACTCGGCTCCCATAGGAATTGAAAGATCTTTACATCGATCCTTGTATTTGGATCGATGGCGACCTAGACTGGATCGATTTCACCTATAGAACTGGATCAATCACGGGCCGTCCGATCTTTGTGACGGTCAAGTATCGCATTTTGAACTTCACGGCGCCAAGATACCACCAAGCATGTGCCCGCGGTGGGACACGCCAGCGTCGCGATCCCACATGGGACCACCACTTAAAAATCATTAAATAATGATTTAATTAATTTAAAAATATATAAAACTTATAAAAATCATATAAAATCAAATATAAATCAAAAAATTATAAATAAAAGTTCTATGGATTCATCTTGATGAGAGGAATCCATAGAAATTAAAATCCAAAATTTGTATTGGATAATTTTCCTTAATTTAGGTTTAATTAAAAAAAATTAAACTTTAATTAATCTCTAATTAATAATCCAATTAATTTAAAACTTTGGGGAAATGAAATTAAGCATAAAATACACCTTAGGTGAATTTTTGGGGATTGATTTCATTGAGTTCAAGGAAAATTAAAATTTCATATGCTTAACCTTTTAATTAATTAAATTAATTAACCTTTAATAAAATAATTAAGAAATATTGATCTAACAATATTAAATCAGCATAATGAATATTAATGAGCATCAGAACACTAATTAAACCTAATTAAACCTATCTGAACCTAATAATCCCTAAATTGACTTAATTAGATAATTAAATGAATTAAGTAATTCAATTAAATAATCTAAACTTAATTAAATCATAATAAATCAACCAGTTAACCAAAAATTATAAATAAACCCTCATTGGAAAGGTATTTTAGTGAAGAATAAATGAAAAGTAAAATCCTTTATTGAATCTTAATAAATTAGGCTTAATTTAGGTTTTAATAAAATAATTAATACCTTAATTACATCTTTAATCAAGCTAAAACTCTAGAGATATAAAATTGGCATGTAACCCTACTTGCCAGAAATATTTCAAGTCCAAATAATCTCTGGATTAGGATTTTTCACATTTCTATATTCCTAGGTTAGTGGTAATCAAATATTGGGTTAAAGAAATTAATTAACCTATTAAATAAAGTGGTAATTCAAACTAACCTCCATCAAAGATTAGAAAACTATTCAAAAACTTCTCTAAATATCCCAAGTCAATTAAAGTGATCAAATTCAATCTTAGGTTAATAAAATTATTAATTAACTTAAATTTTAACCTTTAAATCAATGAAGTTTAACAAAATCATTCATCTCTAATAAATTTAAATAATGAACCTAAAACTTAGGTTAATTAAATCAAATTAAATAATTAACCTAAGTGCTTTAGGTTAAGCATAATCCATGAACAAACCTAAGGTACTAATTCATATTAATGAACTTAAACCTTAAGTTTACAAATCCATAATTTAATAACTTAACTTAAATTGAATAAAATCAAACTCTTTAAATTAACATAAGCCAAATCAAATGAAACCCACATAACTTAATTCAAAATGAAACAAATCAAATAAATTAAATTATAGAAAGCAATTCAAACAAATGAAATAACATAAAACTAATCCAAACATAAATAACATCAAAAAGATTAATTAAAATACTTAAGGATCTTAGTTAGACTTTTGGAAATTTCATTAGGATTTAGGATGTGGAATAAAGTGAGTTTCACCTAAAAAAGAAATTCATTCTATTTCTTATTCTTGAAAAACCTATAACTTTAATAAAATAAAATAGATAAAATGGAAATTAAATCACTAAACCATTTGACTTGAAACCAACCAATGGTAAAAATTAAACAAATTTAAACTTCAAATTTAAACTTGAACTTAAAGGAGGCAAAAGCCAACACAAACTCCTCTTTTACACACACTAGATTACTTAGGTCACGGACTCTAGATCTAGGTTAGATCATTCTGTGATTTTTTTTTAATCTCTTATGATATGTTGTGCTGTGCTTCACATGTCTATGTGGTGTATTACTTTAGACTGGATGTCTAGGCTTGTTTGTTCATTAGACTGGATGTTAGGGCATTCTTTATAGATTTAACATTATTTTTTGTAGGGGACTGTGTTAAAGGGATCATTGTAATAAATAAATTATAAAATTGTTGTTTGCTTGTAGGTGCTGAAAATCCTTTAACATAGTCCACAAGACATGTGGGCTTGGCAAGCAACTAATGCTAAGCCCGTATGTTTGTGAAATATAAACTGCTTTGTGTGTGTGTATTTCTAACAGATTTCTTTTGAATTTTAAATGTAAATTTGAGCTTAGAATTAGGTTAGGATCTATAATTAGCGGAGCCCAACCAGAAGATGGTGTGATAGTCCCCTGTGGAGCTCGATGGATGTCCCTTAAGAAGGAGACTTTCCTGGAAAGAAGACCCATATATCTAAACTTGTAGTTCTAGGCCGAGTTGTATAAGGGCCGAACTCGGTTGCCCATTTTTCTTTCTTTTGGGGTGTACAACATTACCCGGCTACATTGGCCTTTTTCTTATATAATTTAATTCAGTTTGATTTATTTTGGGTGCGCAATAAAAATAGCATGCTTTTCTTAGGTTTCTTTCTATGCTATGTTTGTGCTGTGATGAATGCCTAGACATAGGCTCATAAGATAAACTAAATTTTTTTACCCAACTAAATTAATTGACACATAAAAAAATATATAATTCATAATCTTCATATAAAAGCCTAGGCCATTAAAGCAAGATAAAATATGTAACAACTCCTTAGTTGGATGTTTTAATATCATGCATAAATCATATTGTTTCACTCTTGATTAATGAAGGACTTCCATCCTTGCCAGAGAACATGGGCTTGACCTTTGAGAGCCTATGATGGAAGTACACCTTCTTATTCGATTTGGCCCATAATCTTTTTTAATTACATGCATTAGGCATAAATTGTATTCTATGACCTAAATAAATCTTAAGTCAAAATATAAAATCTAAAAATATGCATTAGTTAGGTACATCTTCATACCCTACATAATCTTAGGGGTTAAGGAGTAAGTCTAGATTTATAGATTTCTTCCCTAAAACTGCAACAGCTCAATCATCTTGCATTCATATGACTTAGCCTCATGGTTTTAAAATGCGCTTAAGTAGTGTTACCTAGCAGCCTTCTCCGGGCATGTTGTAAGTCTAGAAGAGTCAAGGATAGGTTAGTTCCCTCAAGTGAGGAGAATGGCTAATGATTCCCAAGGATAGAACTAGGTTGAGCATCTGACAAGTGTCAGAAGCACCTGTAAACTAGGTTTTGAACCATCCTTTTAGGAATAAGTCTTCAACCCTAGGTATTTTTATAGTCTTATGCTGCAAGAATCTAAGCCCTAGATTTTAAGATAATAATAACTTGAAATCTAAAATTAAATCCCAAATTTGAAGCTCGATCATAGGATAGATGAAATGTCCACTTGACATCCTAGTATCAATAGACATTTCCTACTCTTTCCACTCTTAAAATAACTCTCTCCAATTAGGACCTCTCCCAATTGAATTTCCAAAAATCATTCCTTTGAAAGCTACCTTAGTAGTCTTTAGAAATAACCACTTATTTCTTTAATTGAGAGTATTCTTAGGAAGAGACCCTTCCTAAGATGTAATTAACTATAGAGGCTTGCCTTTACAGGGAACCATGATCCCAAGATAAAATAGACCCTATTCTACTTTTCCATGTAGTTCAGGGGAAAATACTTTAGTACACGAAAGACCCGTTGGCCTTAAGAGTCTTTTATTGAAATGATCAAATCCATTATAGGAGAGCATGTTTTCTTTTGAGATAATATGTTTATTCCTTAATGTCATATTTGATCATCTAAATAAAATATTCCTAAACTCTATGTGGTGTCATTTCTTTTCTCTATTCTATATAAAATACCAACATATTTTTTGGTGACTCCGCTGGGGATTGGTTCCTCCATCTTTAGAAATAGATGGTTATTTCTATATATCGACAGTGTACTAGTGTGAATCACCAGTCATGACTACCTTTCTTTCCATTGCATACTTCTCTATTTCATCCTTTGTTGAATTTATCCAACATCTAGAAACAAAATCCAAAAGGAAATAGAGAGAGAGAGAGAGAGAGAGAGAGAAAAATCTTGGCCATATTATTGGCTAAAATATCTTGATAGGTCAAAAACCTATTTTGACCATATTCTAGTTATTTTATTTTTTAATAAAATTAAATTTTGTTTCTAAAAATAGGAAAATGGTCGGCCAGCTGATCTTTGTAGCCCCTTCTAGCATTAGCTTTTCTGTTGACAGTAATCGCTTACGTGATGGTTCCATCATCAAATTTGGGGCCAGATTTGAAAACCTCAATATTACTGCCAACAGAGTGACTCTTGAATCTGATGGTGAGGCAACTCTAAAAAATAATCAACCTACTCTAGAATTTTCTAGTGTTTTTGATCCTGTTGGGGATAGGATGCTTACTAGCCAGTAGGGACCTGTTCAAAAGAAATCAAAGCTACCCACTTCAAAGGCATTCCCTGGTCTAGTTCCCTTTAGCACCTTTAAAGTAGGTTCCACCTCTAAAATATCTAAAATGACCAAAAGTTAGAAAAAAATAGGGAGGAGACTCAAGATGATAGCTCTTAGGGAGAGGAGGTAGAGAGATATGCTAGACATGGAGCTAGCTATGAAGAGGGATGGATATACTCTTAGGTGGAAGTAGATTCTACCCTTTGTCTATTTCCCTAGGAGGATGTGATGAGGATTGCTAGTTCTCCATCCCATCCTTTCATCTATCCTGAAAATAAAAGCTTTAAGCAGGTAAATAGGGAATCTCAAAGTCAACTTCACCAAACCTTACACAGGATTCCTAGATCTTCTTCCTACACTAAAGAATATATATTGAGAGCCATGAAGCATTAGGCTTCTCAAAATGCTAGAACTATCAGGAAAACCTACCACCTTCCTTCATCGAAAGGAAGGGAGGGCGGTCATGTCTGATAGGAGGAAACCTTCTTGCCCTGTGCCTATAGTATCAGGGCGATATTCTCATCTTGTGCGCTCACTTACATGGCATAGAGATCAATATACTAGGCCAGAAAATGATAGGACTTTTTCAATGAAAAAACTAAAAGGGTTTATATCCTTTCTACTTCTGAGCGTAGGATTCCTTCACCACCCTTACCTTCTTCACCTTTAGAGAGATCTTTTGTTAGGCCTAGTTCAGATGAGCCTTTATTGTCATCACCAATGCCTCAGGTTGAGGTACATTCATTATATGTTCCCAGTAAGGGAATGGATTCTGCTCATCCATCTCCAATGTCAGGAAAATTACTGATAATAGTCACTTAGGCCTGTGAGCTTTCATTGAGAGTATACCTAAATCCTAGGGGAATATGAATGAATCATCTGAATTAAGGCCAATGGAAATTGGTAAACCAATAGATGTCATCTTAGATAGTAATGGTGTTCTACTCTCTTTATCCAAAGAGGAGATGGAAAACATCATTAAAGAAGATGAAGGAAATGAAAATTTGAAAATAAGCTCTGAATATTTTGATCATGAGCAAGATGACTTGTTGGGTGATGATTTAGGGTTGCTAGTAGTGCATATCTATGTGGTTGACACCAGATCATCTAAAAAAAGAGCAGAGACACAAGAAGACCTACTTTACCTTCAAAACTTATCCTTGACTTCAAAAGAAGGATGAGCGATTGATGAGTAAGAAGATGGAGGAGATAATTGCTACCATGCAATCACTCAAAGTATGATTCCATCTCCTTCTGACCCCATCATATTGAGCCTTTCATTCATTGCATCGATGATTTGAGGTCCGGTTTGGAAGAGTATAGGAATCAAAACTGCTTGTAATACCTTCCAACTAAAGACATTGGTACAATAATAGGTGAAGAAGCATTTGCACACTTCACAACCCGACTCCAAAGGGTAGACCATACCCAGGAGTTTGATTCCATTCCTTATCCAAAGGGTTTGTGTCCCCATCTTTTTAAAGTATTTGATGGACTGAAATCCCAAGCAACATTTGGCTCACACTTTCAATGATGCTTATTTATTTAAAAAGCTAGAAATTATAGAATGTTTATGAAAAAATTCTGGTGTTCAACATCATGTTCTGTAGGAGACCTAGTGAGCACATGAAGCTGGAGAATCTCTAGATTATATCCTAAGATGGAGAATCTCGGTAAAATGCAAGCCTTAAGAGCAATATCTATAGATCCTCTTTAAACATACATGGCCTATATCCTTTCAAAAACTTTACTATTAAAACTTTTAAATAAAGCCTCTAGTTTACAAGAGGAAGCTCCTAGGATGTCATTCTTAAAAGACCAATAGTCATCCAAGCTTAAGCCTTTAAAAAAAAAAAGAGTAGGTAATGTCTCTAGTGGATAGAGGGAAAGCTCTATGCAAATGCATGAGTGAGCTTCATCTTATGAACCACCGAGTAAGTCATCATTTCTTAGGAATTTTCCAACTAGCTCTTTCTCAGAAAGGATGAACTAGACTTATTCCTTTAAGAAAGAGGTGAGAAAATTTTCAAAATCGATAAAAAGCCAGACTTTAAACTCCCTGTCCCAAGAAAGCCAGAGGAGGTGGGAAAGGTAAATGATCCTAATTATTGCTCATATCATCAAATGTTGGGGCATACCATTGAGGATTGCTTTTCTTTCAAAGACTAGCTTGAAAGAAATTTTAAGAAGGGATTGGTGACTATTCCAAAGGAGCACCTTATGTACCTTGGACAAGGGTCCATTAAGATTATAACAGGTAGTTATTCTTCTAGTTCTTCATTTCAAAATGAATGAGAAATAGCTTTATCCCATTCTACAAAAAAATATATGATGAAAATTTTGAAACTTTCCATGCAGGATCAGAATCAGACACGGGAGGTGATCACTCAGGTTGATCCACTGGAGTCTAGAGTAAGAGTTCCACCTCAGCCCAGTTCAACATTTTCAACTACATAGAAGATCAAAAAGTGCGGTGAGGGAGGGACATCTATATCTAGTGATAGAACTCTGTATGATAAAGATGGAAAGATAGTACCATATAAGCCTTTATCTTTATGTACTTATTTCAAAAGAATAAATAAAAAATCTATCTCTGATGATATTTCTTACATTCATGCTATTCATGATGAAAATGAGAATGAAAATATTAAAAAATTAGATATCAAAAAAGAAGTTTTACATGATGTCGAGAAACTTACATGGAAGATTTGCATGGTGACCCACTTATCATAGATATAGAAGTGTCAGATTTTGATCATTCATAAAGCAAGGATGGTCAAAATGAGAAACAAGTTGATTCAAACCCTGGAGATATTATCAAAATAAATCTCTAGTAGAAGAGTCTTAGCCTTTACCTCTACTCCTCAAGAAAAAGAGAAGCAAATCATGGATGAAAGCACAAGTTCAGATTCTTTACTTAAAGAAATACTAGTAGAAATAAAGGTTCCCAAAGTAGATTATAATGTTCTAGCCCATCTTAGGAAGCTTCCTGCTAGATTAAGCATTTATGACGCTCTCATTCTTTCAAAAGAAATGAGAGAGTCATTAGTACAAGCATTACCTGATCTAGAGATATGCCTAACTCAACTAGCAACTGCTTTCTCAAAAGAGGCTTGTTACTTTAAGGAGATCCCAGGGATTACTTTCTCTGATGAGGATCTACTTTTGGGAACCAGAGACCATAACCGTCCTCTCTATATTGCTGTAAAAATTGAAAATACAAGATTGTCAAGAGTTCTAATAGATCTTGGTGCATCTGTTAACATCATGAACTCTAAAACATTGGCATTCTTAAAAATCAATAGTAGAAGACTTAGCTCTGATAAGATGTTGTTAAGGGGCTTTAACAAAATAGGTGAAAAAGCTTTAGGTTCAATCACTCTATTATTAGAAATAGAAGGATTGAAAATAGAGGCTAAATTTCACATAATAGATTCAAAACTTCTTTTAATGCTCTCTTAGGCAGACTTTGGATCCATGAGTATAGAATGGTTCATCTTCACTCCACTAGTGTATTAAGTACACTAGGGATGGAGTGGAATATGTTATAAAAGGAGATATACAACCATTCGCTATTCATGAGATTGAGCTCTATGAAGATGCTATTTATTATATGCCTAAGAAACCTAGATTTGATTCTATGAAATCCATCATTGTTGAAGCACAAAGTACAATAATGAAGAATTATGAAAAGAAAGAAAAGAAGGAAAAAAAAGAAAAAGAAAAAGAACCTCCAATAATTCATATTGATTTGGAATCTAGCTCAGATGAAGAATCTCATCATAAAAATGCTTCAATAAAGTTTGAGATTTCCTTAGAATCAGACACTGATGAGGAAGAAATCAAAAAATTAAAGGAAGAGTCTGAACTATCCACATATGAAAAATTAAAAAATTATGTGGATACTTTAACTTTGACTCCTCTAAATCAAAATAAAATATCTCAATTAGAGGTCAAAGTAGCCCCAACTTATCAAGAGAAGTGGGGAGGTTATTACTTTGCATCCTTCAAGCTCAAGGAGATGTAAAGCTTGAAGAACCATCTTTCAATGAAATAATAGAACTTCCTTTTGAGTATTGACTTGTAAGAATTCTATGAAACATGGTTTTGTCACAAATATTTGGCCCAAAGATAAAGCCCAATGCATGGAGAGCTTATGGAATCAAAAACATAGAAATTTCCACTCCAAAGTTGGCATTGGGTTTGGTACTAATCATTTGATGATAGAGCATTGTTTAATGATAAGTAATCATCAAATAGATCAACTCTTTGAAGTCTCTTTACTCTTCTAGAAGACTCATTCATAAAAACTATGGAGGAATCAAAGATGATTCACTTGAATGCACCTCGAATATGAGGAAGAAATAAAATCTACTATGGATGAATTAAAGGAGGTTAACCTAGAACTCTTGAGCCCAAAATTGACTTTTATTAGCTCTTTCTTTGGGTCGAAGATTTTTGAAGAGTTAATCACTTTACTCTTTGAGTATAAATATTACTTTGCCTAGAGTTATGATGAAATGTCAGGTTTATCCCAAGATGTGGCTGTACACAAACTAGGAATTAAACTTGATGTTATCCCAGTGAAGCAAGCCTCTAGGCAGATGCATCTAGAAATAGAACAATAAGTGATCATTGAAATAAAGAAACTAATTGAAGTTGGATTTATACGATAAGAATAATACCCTGATTGGCTAGCAATCATAGTTCCAGTAAAAAAGAAGAATTATCAAATATGCATCTACATTGACTTTAGAAACTTAAATAAAGCTTGTCCCAAAGATGAGTTCCTCTTTACTCTCCATAGCTTCCTCGCATGAGATCTTTTCATTTATGGATGGTTCATCTGGTTATAATCAAATTAAGATGTCCCTAGAAGATGAAAAGCATATGGCATTCAGAACTCCAATAGAGATTTTCTATTACACGGTCATGCCATTTGGTCTCAAAAATGCTGGAGCTACTTATCAAAGATCTATGACTAGAATATTCAATGACTTGATTCATAATCAAGTGTTACATCGATGATTCAGTCATTAAAATCAAAATAAAATAAGAACATTTTAATGATTTACAGGTCATTTTTCAGCGATTGCGCCACTATAACTTAAAGATGAATCCTCTGAAGTGTGCCTTTGGAGTGACTTCAAGGAAATTCTTAGGGTTCATAGTGTGGCATCATGAGATAGAAATTGACCCAAAAAAAGATAAAAGCTATTATAGAAATGCCACCACCTAGAAGTCTTACACAGCTAAGATCATTCCAGGGAAGGCTTGCATACCTAAGGAGATTCATATCAAATTTATCTGGATGGTGTCAACCCTTTGAAGCATTATTGAAGAAAAATTTCAAATTTATTTGGGATGAAAAATGTCAGGGTGCCTTCAAAAACTTAAGGCAATATTTAATGAATCCTCTTACTTTGGCTTCCCCGATTCCAGGAAAGCCATTAATTCTCTATACTGTGGTTATGGATGAATCTCTTGGAGATTTATTAGATCAAACAAATGAAGAAGGGAAAGAAAATTCCCTTTATTATTTAAGTCATTGGCTTATCCCAATGGAAAATAATTATCCTCCTATTGAGAAACATTGCTTAGCTTTAGTTTTTGCCTCTAAGAAACTAAGGCATTATATGCTTTCTCATAAGGTCAACCTAATTTCAAGGGTGAATCCTTTGCAATATCTCATGACCCATCCAACACTGTTTGGGTGTTTAGCATGATGGTCAATGATTTTATTACAATTTGAGATCACTTATATTCCTCTTCATGCTATAAAAGAATAAATAGTGGTAGATTTCCTAGCAGCACACCCTATGCTTGAAGGGTCTCCTTTAAATGATGATCTCTCAGATGAACATATCATAACATTAGAAGGTGAACCTAGTGCCACCTGAGAATTATACTTTGATGGTGCATCATCATCAAGAAGACATAGAATCAAACTCATCTATCCAGAAGCGTGAATTGGGTTAATCTTTATAACCCTAGAAAAGAATGATGAGATATTCATATCATTTGGCTGAGCCTTGTACAAATAATGAAGCTGAATATGAAGCTCTTATTACTGGTTTAGAGTTGATAATCCTTATAAAAATTAAAAATATAAAAATATTTGGGGATTCCTAATTAGTTATAAACCAAGTAAGCAGAATCTATAAGGTTTTGCATCCAAAGCTCTTCAATTATCATCAATATATAATGAAATTACTTAAAAAGATTCCATATGTAATGTTGTGTAGAATATCTTGCCAAGAGAATACAATAGCAGATGCTTTGGCTAAATTAGCCAAAGAAATCATGCTAGAAAAGAATCAATTTCTATAGAAGTTCAAAATCAATGTTTTGTCTCCTATAGATTTAGACTACATTAATAGGCAAGAAGAAATGCAAAGGATAGCCACTTATTGAAGGTCAAATTGTGATTGGAGGCAACCATTTATTGACTATTTAAATAAGGGGAGGCTTCCTGAAAATAAATCATTAGCAAATCAAATAAAGAAATGTGTTTTACCTTATGCATGAATTAATAATGCTTTTTATCGAAGGTCATTCGACCAAATGTGGCTCCATTATTTAGACAAATCAGAAGCCCGTAAGGTTATGACTAAGATACACTCTGGATTGTGTGCAGCACACCAATATGGGCCCAAAATAAAATTAAAAATCAAGAGACTTAGGTATTATTGGCCATTGATACTAAATGATTGAATGGAGGTTGCACATCGTTGTCATCAGTGCCAAGTACATGGTGTGGTCTAACATCAACCACCCAATGTATTACACCCTACAATTGCCTCCTAGCCCTTTGAGAGTTGGGGTACCAACATCATAGGGCCTATTGATCCTCCATCATCAAAAGGACATCATTTTATTTTAGTTGCAATGGATTATTTTTCCAAATGGGCTGAAGCGGTACCACTGAAAGAGGTTAAAGCATATCATGTGTTGAAATTCTTTCAGAAAATGTCATATATTAATTTGGCATTCCACGTCAAATCATATATGGTCCATCCTTTAGGTCCACAAAAATAAATCACTTTGGTAGACATAAAATTGATTGGAGATACTGACCATCTATTACCCTAGGGAATGGATTGACTAAGGCATTTAATAAAACATTGGTAAGAATTCTAAAAGAAGATACTTGATGAAAATAAGCGCCAATGGCATGAAAAGTTCACAGAAGCCTTATGGGCCTATCGGATCACATATAGGGCACCAACTCAGTCTTCACCATATGCTTTTGTTTTTGGGATTGAAGCGGTTCTTCCATTAGAAGTGCTTCCTTCATTAGGAATAGCAGTTAATAATAATGTTATGGCAAATCAAAATCATTAGATTCGCTTGGAAGAACTAGATAATCTTGAAGGAAAATGATTGAAAGCTCAACAAGACCATGAACTGTACCAATCATGTATGGTTTAGGCACATGATAGATTGGTTCATCCTAGAACTTTCCAAGTAGGGGACTTGGTCTTGTTTCTTAGATGACCAATCCTAGCTCATCGAAGAATCGGCAACAAATTCGAGCCAACATGAGAAGGACCATTTGTAGTGGAAAAAGCTTATGAAGGAGGTTCTTACCAACTTATTACATGTGATGGTGAACATTTAATACCACCTATCAATGGACGTTACCTAAATAAATATTATGTGTAACTTGTAACTTGTTGCCAAATAAAGATCAATAAAATAAAAACTTATTTTTCTTTATTTCTTTTGCTTCAACTTGTATCATTTATCTGGAATGTTGGAAACTCATTTTTAAATGTATTTAGAAATGGAAGCAAACCTTCCATCACCCTTTCATCAAGTCAGACTAATCAAGTAAGGATTAAGTCCATGAGACTCTTGCTTATTAGTCAAAACTTTTGAGGATTAGGATTAAGTCACTTTGACCCCTTTTCCTCATCCATATCACCTATGAGTTAGGAGCAAGCCCTTTGTGGTACCTTTCTCATGTCTTATCAGTTTGGAGTAAGCCTTCATGCACCATTCTCATAAGTTCAGAACAAGCCCTTCGTGACACCATTCCTTATTTTGTGTACATGATTGGATCAAGTCATTGTGACCCCTTTCATTTTACGCAGGTGATTTAGATTAGATCAAGTCTTTATAACCCCTTTCTAATAGCCATAAAGATATAAGTTCCCAGTTGGCATTCTTTCTAATCATCTAGGAGTAAGTCCCCAGTCGACATCCTACTTTTGTGTACATGATTAAATCAAGCCATTAAGGCCCCTTTCATGTTACACAGGCAATTTAGACTGGATCAAGTCTTTATGACCCCTTTCTAATAGCTAGAAAGATATAAGTCTCCAGTCGGCATTCTATCTAATCATCTAGGAGTAAGTCCCGGTTATCCTACTTTTGTGTACATGATTGGATCAAGCCATCAAGGCCCCTTTCATGTTACACAGCAATTTAGATTGGATCAAATCTTATGACCCCTTCTAATAGCCAAAAGATATAAGTCCCGGCATTCTTTCTAATCATCTAGAGTAAGTCCCGGCATCCTACTTTTGTGTACATGATTGGATCAAGCCATCAATGCCCCTTTCATGTTACATAGGTAAATTGGATCAAGTCTTTATGACCCCTTTCTAATAGCCAAAGATATAAGTCCCATCGGCATTCTTTCTAATCATCTAAGTAAGTCCCATCTTACTTTTGTGTACATGATTGGATTAAGCCATCAAGGCCCCTTTCATGTTACACGAGTGAGTCAGATTGGATTAAGTCTTTATGACCCCTTTCTAATAGCCAAAAAGATATAAGTCCCCAGTCGGCATTCTTTCTAATCATCCAGGAATAAGTCCTCAGTCGGCATCTTATGAGTAAGTCCCCCAATTGGCTTCCTATTCAAAGAATTAAGAAATAGAATCAAGCCATTGAAGACCCCATTTCTTTGGACTACTCAAATAGGATTAAGTCCATATGACCCCTATTTAGTAGTCAAGGTCTTCGATTAGGATCAAGCATTTCAAGCCTCTTCTCCCCAGCATAGCTTTTTAGGGTTGGATTATGCCTTAAAATACTCCTCTCCTCTCTTCAGCTAACTAGGATGGATGCCCTTGCCATCTTTGTTAGCTAATCACATGGATTACCACTATTCTCAAGTAAGAGTAAGTCCCTTGAAGGAGTCTTCCTTGAGCATAGTGATTTCATTAGGGTTAGACCATTCTTTGGGTCTACTCCTAATAGCATTCCTCTTCATCCTAGAACTTAATGAAAGTTAAGTTTCTAGGAATGAATCACACTCCAAAGCAAAGATAGGTATACATATATCTATCTTTCACAATCAAAATTAAAATAAAATTCTAAATCAAAAATCAAAATCATGAATTGGAACCCCAAGTTTATACTTGCATGTTGATCAATCCGATCAACACCAATATGTGCAGTATATTCTAACAAATACACTACACATTATGGGTCCATTTGTTGACCTCATTTTTTGAAGAGGTCATTTTAGCAATGAAAAGAGCTTAAATAGGGATTTCCTACTTCAATATTCAAGTCTTTATGCTTAGTGACTTAGGAAATACATTTTTGAACTAAATCCAATTTACTTGGTTTAATGCAAAATCAAGTCAATATCCAACATAAATTAAATCAAGTAAAATAATGAAAATTCAAAGGAAAACCTAAAGTCAACACTAGTCAACCTAGAATTGACTTAAGTGGGACCACTTGGTCAAAAGTCAACCCACTAAATTTGACTAAATTAAATCACCAAAAATATTTTAAATAATCAAATGAATATGTGAGAACACAATAACAAAAGAATTTGAGTCCATTAAGGCCTGGATAGGTAAATTAAATTCCATAAATCAAAATGACATAAATAGGCTACATTGAACTCAAACACAAGGAAAATTAAAATAAATCCAAGATGATTGTCTTAAATCATTTGAAAATGATGATGGGATAACTAATTATTGGGTATCGTTGGTCAAATGTCATTTTGTATAAGATTAATTCACTTAACCCCATTTGGATTAAGTGAGTTAAATAAAATGAAATTAATGGAAACAATTAAAATATTTTAAATGATTAACTACTAATAAAACCCTTTATATGCAAAAAGAAAGAAAATATAAGTCAAAGGAAACTAAGGCAAATGAAAAGTACCACAAAGCAAAATGCCATTTTCCTCTTCCTTCACCTCTTCATTTGAAAGGTGGAGGATGAGGGAATAAACAAGCAGCTTCCAAGCTTTCAACCTAATTTAAACAAGGCAATTCAAAGATGTCACTCATTTCCATATGAATCCATATGGACACAAAAATTCTGGATTCCATTACCTTTAGAGTGAAACCAAAACTTCACTTTCAGCAAAAAGTGGGAAACATCAAAGGGTGTAGAGGCAAGCAATCTATAAGGGTGATCCAATTCCTTTCCCATAAAACCTTCCCTTGAAGCTTTGGAGCTAATCAAACTAACTCTTTACTCAAGACAAGGATGACACCATTGATCATTTTCTTCAAGCTTTTGTTTTGATCATTTTCAGAAACATGATCTTAAAGTTAATCAAACCATATAGAATCATAGGTTTTATCATGTGATTTTGTTACCTATCAAAAGATATTAGCAAAATACTATCAATTATAGCTCATTGGGGAAGGAGATAATCTGTGCCGTGATATTTGGTTGGATGGCATCTGGTGGATGATTTCACCAGAACCGAGATCGAGGATATCCATCTTGATGATTGGTCGTAGATCTTTTGAACTGCGACGCAGGTAGTGTGACGCGGATGTGCGGGGATGGATGCACGGACTTAGTTAAATAACGGTTAATTAATTTTTAAAATATAGAAAACTTATAAAAATCATATAAAACTAAATATAAATCAAAAAATTACAAATAACAGTTCTGTAGATTCATCTTCATAAGAGGAATCCATAGAAATTAAAATTCCCAATTTTTATTAGGTAATTTTTCCTTACTTTGGGTTTAACTAAAAAATAATAAATCCTAATTACTCTCAAATTAATAATCCAATTAATTTGAAACTTTGGGAAAATGAAATTAAGCATAAAATACACCTTAGATGAATTTTTGGGTATTTATTTCTCTAAATTCAAGAGAAATTGAAATTTTATATGCTTAACCTTTTAATTAATTAATTAATTAACCTTTAATAATATAATTAAGAAATGTTGATCTAACAACCTTCAATCAACATAATGAACATTAATGAGCATCAAAACACTAAACCTAATTAAACATATCTGAACCTAATAATCCCTAAATTGACTTAATTAGATAATTAAATGGATTAAATAATTCAATTAAATAACCCAATGTTAATTAAATCATAATAAATCGACTAGTTAACCAAAAATTATGAATAAACCTTCATTGGAAAGGTATTTCAGTAAAAAATAAGTGAAAAATAAATTCCTTTTTTGAATCTTAATAAATTAAGCTTAATTTAGGTTTTAATAAAATAATTAAAACCTTAATTACACCCTAATTATATCTTTAATCAAGCTGAAACTCTAAGGATATAAAATTGGCATGTAACCCTACTTGCCAAAAATATTTCAAGTCCATATAATCTTTAGATTAGGAGTTTTCAAATTTCTATATCCTTAGGTTAGTGGTAATCAAATATTAGGTTAAAGAAATTAATTAACCTATTAAATAAAGTGGTAATTCAAACTAACATCCATCAAAGATTAGAAAACTATTCAAAAACTTCTCTAAATATCCCAAGTCAATTAAAGTGATCAAATTCAATCTTAGGTTAATGAAATAAAATCTTAGGTTAATAAAATTATTAATTAAAATAAATCTTAACCTTTAAATCAATGAAGTTCAATAAAATCATTCATCTCTAATAAATTTAAATAATGAATCTAAAACCTAGGTTAATTAAATCAGATCAAATAATTAACGTAAATGCTTTAGGTTAGGCATAATCTATGAACAAACCTAAGGTACTAATTCATATTAATGAAGTTAAATCTTAAGCTTACAAATTCATAATTTAATAACTTAAGTTAAATTGAATAAAATCAAACTCTTTAAATTAACATAAGCCAAATCAAATGAAACCCACATAACTTAATTCAAAATGAAACAAATTAAATCAAATAAAGTAATTCAAACAAATGAAATAACATAAAATTAATCCAAACATAAATAACATCAAAAGGATTAATTAAAACATTTAAGGATCTTAGTTAGAATTTTTGATAATTTCATTAGGATTTAGGATGTAGAATAAAGTGAGTTTTACCTAAAAAAGAAATCCATTCTATTTCTTATTCTTGAAAACTTATGTAACTTTAATAAAATAAAATGGAATAAAATTAGAAATTAAATCACTAAACCATTTGAATTGAAACCAACCAATGGTAGAAATTAAACAAATTCAAACTTCAAATTTAAACTTGAACTTATAGGAGCTTAGCAGAGCCTTGCCACACAAACCCCTCTTTCACACACACTAGATTACTTAGGTCACGGACTCTAGATCTAGGTTAGATTGTTCTGTGATTTTCTTTTAATCTCTTATGATATGTTGTGTTGTGCTTCACATGTCTGTGTGGTGTATTTCTTTAGACTAGATGCCTAGGCTTATTTGTTCATTAGACTGGATTTTAGGGCATTCTTTCTAGATTTAATACTATTTTTTGTAGTGAACTGTGTTAAAGGGATCATTGTAATAAATAAATTATAAAATTATTGTTTGTTTGTAGGTGCTAAAAATCTCTTAACATAGTCCATAGGATAAGTGGGCTTGGCAAGCAACTAATGTTAAGCCCGTATGTTTATAAAATATAAACTACTTTGTGTGCTATGTGTATTTCCTAATATCTATTTTGCAGGGCTTAAGAATTTTTTTTTTGAATTTTAAATATAAATTTGAGCTTATAATTAAGTTAGGATCTATAAGGTTTAGGATTAGCAGGAGCTAACCTAACTAGGAGATGGTGCGGTGGTCCCCTGTGGAGCCCAATGGATGTCCCTAAAGAAGAAGACTTTTCTAGAAAGAAGATCCATAGATCTAAGGTTGATGTTCTAGGCTGGGTTATATAAGGGCAGAACTCGGCTACCCATTTTTCTTTCTTACGAGTGTATAGCAGTACCCGGCTGTATTGGCCTTTTTCTTATATAATTTAATTTAGTTTGATTTATTTTAGGTGTGCAATAGAAATAGCATGCTTTTCTTAGGTTTCTTTATGTGCTATGTTTGTGCTTTGATGGATGCCTAGACGTAGGCTCATAAGATAAACTAAATGTTTTTACCCAACTAAATCAATCGAAACATAAAAAAAATATAATTCATAATCTTCATATAAAAGCCTAGGCCATTAATGCAAGATAAAATATGTAGCAACTCCTTAGTTGGATGTTTTAATATCATGCATAAATCATATTATTTCACTCTTGATTAATGAAGGACTTCCATCCTTGCTAGAGAACCTAGGCTTGACCTTTGAGAGCCTATGATGGAAGTACTCCTTCTTCTATTCTAATTTGGCCCATAATCTTTTTCTAATTGCATGCATTAGGCATAAATTGTATTTCTATGACCTAAATGAATCCTGAGTCAAAAAATATAAAAATCTAAAAAATATGCATTAGTTAGGTACATCTTCATACCCTACATAATCTTAGGGGTTAGAGAGTAAGTCTAGGTTCATAAATTTCTTTTCTAAAACTACAATAACTCAGCCATCTTGCATTCATATGACTTAGCCTCATGATTTTAAAATGCACTTAGGTGATGTTAGCTGGCAACCTTCTCTAGGCAAGTTGTAAGTCTAGAAGAGTCAGGGATAGGTTAGTTACCTCAAGTGAGGAGAATGGCCAATGATTCCCAAGGATAGAACTAAATTGAGCATCGACATGTCAAAAGCACCTGTAGACTAGGTTATGAAGAATCTTTTTAGGAATAAGTCTTCAACCCTAGCATACTTTTGTCTTCTAGAATCTAAGCCCTAGATTTCTAAGAAAATGATAACTTGAAATCTAAAATTAAATCCTAAATTTGAAGCCCAATCATAGGATAGATGAAATGTCTAATGGGCATCTTAGTATTAATAGAAATTTCTTACTCTTTTTCCATTCAACTCTTAAAAATAACTCTCTCCAATTAGGATCTCTCGCAATTGAATCCAGAAATTATTTCTTTGAAAGCTACCTTAGTAATCTTTAGGAATAACCACTTGTTTCTTTAATCGAGAGTATTCTTAGGAAGAGACTCTTCCTAAGATGTAATTAACTATAGAGACTTGCCTTTATAGGGAACCATAATCCCAAGATAAAATAGACCATGTTCTACTTTTCCATATAGTTCAGGGGAAAATACTCTACTACATGAAAGACCCATTAACCTTAGGAGTCTTTTATTGAAATGATCGAATCCATTATAGGAGAGCATGTTTATCTTTTGATATAATATGTTTATTCCTTAATGTCACATTTGATCATCTAAATAAAATATTTCTAAACTCTATGTTGTGTCATTTCTTTTCTCTATTCCAAAGAAAACACCAACAGCGGCTTCACCAAATACTACTTGATATCTTCAAAGGCATGCTGACACTTGTCATCCCATTTAAACTTGGCATCCTTTTTGAGAATTGTTGAGAATGGCTTGCATCTCCCCAATAGGTTGAAAATAAAGAGTCTTAGATACGCCAACCATCCTGGGAAAGATCTCTGTTGAGTTAAACTCTTAGGAGGTGGCATTTCTAAGATAGCTTTGATCTTTTTTGACTTTTTTGAATCTATTTCTATTCCCCGGTGTCAGACAACAAACCAAAGGGATTTCCCTGAAGCTACTCTGAATGCACACTTCAGGGGATTTATTTTGAGGTTATATTATCTTAACCATTCAAAAACTACTCTTAAGTCAAAGAGATGGTTTTTCTTTTATCTGCTCTTGACTACTAGATCATCAACATAGTACTCAACCTGATGATAGATGAGTTTGATGAAGATTTGAGTTATGGCCCATTGGTATGTAGCACCAGCATTTTTAAGGCCCAAAGGCATGACCCTATAACAATAGATTCTGATCGGGGTTCGAAAAGCAGTATTTCTTTCATCATCGGGGGCCATCTTGATTTGGTTGTAGCCAGATGACCCATCCATAAAGGAGAAAACTGCATGAGATGAGGCGATGTCCACCATCAATTATAGGAATGTGGGAACTCATCCTTAGGACATGCCTTATTTAAGTCCCTGAAATTGACGTAAATGTGAATTTAGTCATTCTTCATCTTAACTAGGATGACACTTGCTAACCAGGCAGGGTATTTTTTTTCTCCCTGATGAAACCAGCATCGAACAATTTTTTGACTTTAGAAATGACCTGTTGTTTGATTTCTAATCGCATGAATCAAGGAGCTTGCTTGATAGGATTTGTGCTAGGATCTATTGCTAGTTTGTGGACTACTATGTCAGGAGATAATCCGGACATCTCTTCATAACTCCATATAAAGTAGTCCTTAAACTCAATCAATAGCCTAACTAAGTCATTAGTTTCTTCTTCATTCAACAACGAACTGATGTATATCGGGCATGGATTTTTTTTTTTTTTTGAGGTTGATTTCTTTAAGCTTGTCAATTGTTGAATGAATCTCCTCTACAAATTTTGGCAGTGCATCTTTGATCTGGAGATCATCTAGGTCATTTGAGGTTTCTAAGCACACATCCTCATAAGAGTTGGCTTGGTGTGAAAAGAGCCTATCAGACTACAGATGGTTGGTGACAGCTAAGCAGTAATCATCATCCTCGACTAGACCCACTGTACTGAATCCTAGTCCTAATCTTGATTGTGCATTCTGGCCTGTGTTGTTCAATAAATTTTTGATGTACTATGACCTATGCTTAGACCATGAATAAGGAATCAAATCCTTCTTTACAAGATTAATAACACAAGGTGAGTACCAATCAAAAGGTAATTCCACTAATTCTTTATATGAATCACCCTCAAGTTATATATCAACTTCATGACTTGAGGATGATGATCTCAAAAAGAATCTCTTTGGCTTGACATCCCTGAAAGACTAAGGGGCTTCCTTAACTACTAAACCTTTAACTTTTTTAGATGAAAGTGAGGTTAGAGCTAAGGTTCCTAACTATTGCCTGATAGTTTTACATACATTTGATTCGAATACTTTACTTTGTCTTGAGGCCTGGTCTTCATTGTTATCCATCTCGAGTGTCACCTCCAATGAAACCAATTGAGTGGTTGGTATGCTAATCACATTAGACTTGTCATCTGAGCTAGATTCCAAGCATATGTGAATAGTAGGGGTACTTCTATGAACTAAAACATAACCCCTTTTGGCTGATGGCCAACTAAGGGGTCTTCCACCTCTAGAACTACCTCTATTTCCTCCTCTACCTCTACCTAGTGGAGGTCAAGTCATCCTACCCACATGTCCATATGATGGAATGAATTGTGGGTGGAATGTGATATGCTGCTCTATTTCTTCTTCAATTTCCCTTTCTTGTTCACTTGGATTTTCATTTTTGTTTTATTTATCTTTTTCTTTTTCTTTTTCTTAATTTTCTTTTTCTTTTGAATATAAATTTTATCTAAGTTCATAAGAAAGGGTATTTTGAGGAAGATAGTAGGTCACATCCTCATATATCTCAACCTCTCTAACTGAAAATGCCTTTTCATCTCCTTTGACATAGTACTCAATCCCATCCTTCCTAAATTTGATGCACTGATGGAGGGAGGATGGAATCAACTTATTCTGATGTATCCAAGGCCTACTGAGCAAAATGGTGAATGAAATATTTGAATCAATGATATAAAACTTAGCTTCAAACTTCTAGTCACCTATCTCCAAAGGTAACACTATGGAACCTAAAGCCCTCTCACCTTGTTTATTGAATCCTCTCAACTTCAGCTGATCTACTTAGAGTGTGGATATGTCGATCCTCAAATAGGCAAGGGTCTTTAGACTCATAATGTTTATTGATGCGAGATTGATGAGAACTCTGACAAGTTTGAATCTGCCCATATCCACTATAATGTAAAGGGGACAATTATGCTCCATGTCCCCCAGAAGAAGGTCTTCATTTGTGAAAGTGATCCCCTGAGCTTCTCTGGAATAATGTACCTCCTCTCCAATAGTGGTCAGCTGAGCTAAGCATATCTCAAGATCAAGCAGGGCCTTGATTAATGATTCCCTCATTTCATTAGATAAAGCGAGGGCATCATATATGCTTAGCTTAGATGGCAACTTTCTTAGGTGAGAGAGGACATTGTAGTCCACCTTGGGCTAATCCTCCACAAGCATATCCAAGGGTAGAGCATCCTATGGAAGGGCTTCATGATCCTTTGAACTAGTGACTTGTTTCCCTCTATCTTGAGGTGCTGCCCTAGGAGGTAGAACCTTACTACTACAGAGGTTGACTTCGATGATCTCTTTTGGTAGGGTAATGGAAGATTCTACCTACACATCAGGCTCACCTACAGCTTCTCCTATGGGACCCTCAAAATTGGATGATTCCAAGTCTATCTCAAGAGGCACCTGTAATATGTAGAGTAGGAAAATCCAACTCTGAGTCAGAAAGAGGATGATCAAAATTATTATAGTTGTTATTTAGACTTGAAGAGTTATAATTAGTAATAGATTTAGATAACTCATCATAAGTGACATAGATGTAATTCAAACTAGCTTTATTCTTCAATTTATTGGATTTGATAGGAGGTACATAGTAGAAATCAAGTAAATTAAGATGGGTGAGAGATTTGATGCCCTCATCCGCTGATATAAAATGTCTACTATAAGAAGAGCTAGATAAAGTAGAGATAGTCATTGATGTAGTAGCTACAACGATGGACTAGAGGCTGAACTCGATCGATGGTTATGTTACTTGGCTATCATGGGGCGGCATAACTCTTTGCTTCTTTTGAGCTCCCTTTCCCTTGACTTGCAAACCTTCCTTGATGTTGGAGTTTTGAGCTATCTCAGGCACCTTCAAGGAAAGTTTGTTGATTTTTGAGATAATTTTCTTAGAGGTTTTGGATAAGGAGATATCCCAACCTTCTTTGGTTTTAGAAGGATTGCAAGTATTCCCAAGGATTACCCTAATGGAACTGGATGGTTGTTCCACATGGTATTCCTTTGGGATGACTATAGCACCGGTCTTGAAGCTATGTTCAAGCTAGTCCTTAAATATGAAGCAATCTTTCAAAACATGACCAAGCATATGCTGGTAGAGGTAAAAGTTAGGATCATTGCTTTTATCCACTTCTCTAGTCTCCTAGGTTCGAGTAGCTGAAAATCAGGCTTCTTTAAGAGATTCTTAAAGATCTTCTTGATTACCTCTCTCTTAAATGAATAAAGCTTGTTAAGTTTATCCAAAAGAGTAGGTGGATAGCTACATGGCTGGGTATGTGTATTAATGATGTGAGGAGGAGGTGGTGCGCAGATGGAGATTTGTGGCAGGTAGAGCTCGTAATGGTAGAGAAGGTGGAAGCGATGGCTGTGGAGCACGAGGTCTCTCAAATAGCTCTCTAGTCGGCTATTTCCCCTTGTCTACTGCTATCACTACCCCTAGTTTCTTCTCATATACCTTCTGTGGCTTTGACTTTGTTGGTAGATCTGGAGAAGGCAACTGTTTGGCTTCTCCTTGCAAGCTAGTCGCCTTGTTAATTAATTTCTCAAAGATTTTGATGGTAAAACCTTTGAGCATGTAGGCGACCGGGCCATGGATATTCTTATGCAGAATCTTGATGCATGTTATTCAGACAATTGAGGTTCACATTTCATACTCAAATTATGCCATGAGAATATAATCAATGAGGGACTCAGGTTTTGTTAGCCCGAGATCACTTACAATTAAGCCTTTGCGAGCTCAGTAAACCTCTTGATAAGGAGTTGCTCCCAACTCATAAAGTCTTCAGCTATTGGGAAGTTCAGAGTACCAATCAAAGGCTATGCCGCTAAGCTATTGATAAAGAGGTAGTTGCGCTACTTGGTTATCTGAGGCAAGTATGGGCTGCCGCTGTTGCTACTGAGCTTCTACTTTCCCCAAGTTATCTTTGGAAACTTGTGAACCTTCCTTGATGTTGGAGGTTCGAGCTGCCTCAGGCACCTGTAAGAAAGTTTCTTGATTTTAGAAATGATCTTTTAGGGGTTCAAGATAAAGATATCCCAACCTTCTTTTATTTTGAGAGGATCACATGTATCCCCAAGGATTACCCTAACAGAATTGGATGGTTATTCTACTAGATATTCTTTAGGGATAAATAGTGTCCGACTTGTAGGTATGCTCAACCCAATCCTTAAATGTAAAGAAATCCTCCAAAACATGGCCTAACATGTGGTGATAGGGGCAAAAGTTAGGATCATTACTCATGCCCACTTCCTCCAGCTTCCTAGGCTCGGGTAGCTAAAAATCAAGTTTTTAAGAGGTTCTTAAAGATTTTTTTAACTACCTCCCTCTTAAATGAGTAGGGTTTGTTTTATTTATCCAAAAGAGTAGGAGGTAGAAGCCACTAGTATGTGTATCACTTGAGTATGAAGGAGGGAGGAAGATGAAGGCCATGGAGGATACTTCTGACAAGATAAGATGGATGATGATGGTAAGGAGGTGGAAGGTTTATTGAGCTTGAGGTCTCTCATACTAATCTCTGGCTAGTTGCTTCCCCTTATCCAATCTGCTACCTGCTTCTTTTCATAGGCTTTTATGGCCTTGGCTTTAATGACTGATCTTGAAAAGGCAACTGTTTGGCCTCTCCTTGTAGACTAGCCACCTTGTTGATAAATTTCTCAAATATATTGATGATAAAACCTTTAAGCATGAAGGCAATCGAGCCATGAATATTCTTTAATAGAATTTCAATAGCATGTTTTCCAAACAGCTGTGGTTTGTATTTCATGCTTAAATTGTGCCATCTAAGAATGTAATCAACAAGGGACTCATCGGGGTGTTGTTGAGCTACAACGAGATCACCCACAGTTACCCTTTGCTGAGCTCCAGTAAACCATTTAACAAAGAGTTGCTCCAACTTAGTAAAAGTTTTCACTGAATCATTGGGAAGTTCAGCATACCAATCAAAAGCTATGCCCACTAGACTGCTGACAAAGAGACGGAACAATAATGCATCACTGTCACCAGTGTTGCAACAGCTGGCCCTAAAGTGTGTTATTTGTTGGCGAGGGTTCCCACTACCATCAAAACATTTGAAAGAAGGAGGCACAAAAACCCCTTAAGATATTGGATAGCATCAAATTCCCCTAGGTAAGGTCTACCCTTTAAAATTGATGAACCACCTCAAGCTTATGCTAGTGCTTCCTTCACTTGTTGTTCCACCATGAGTTTAATGTCCTTTTCTTGTATAGAGGTATTATCCACTACCTTCCTATGTATGCTAGGACTGACCTGCTCTATTAGAGAAAAACTCTTGGGTTGATCCAGAACATGCAATAACTCAGGCTAACCAGTATCCACAATGGTAGGTTGTACTATTGGAGCATGATTTTGTAGTGCTAGAATTATCGCTGAGAGATCTTCAACTCTATTTCCCAACCTATCAATCTTCTCATCTTTCTACTTGCATTGTTGAAGGAGGTGTTGGGTCGAATAGGCTATATCATCTTGTTCGACTGCAACACCTTTCGAACTATGATGATCCCTAAGGAGGGAACCTCTAGTATCAACCATGTGTACCTCTGCTGAGTCTTCCAACAAATCATCTTCATTGGGGTTGAAGCTAACCTTCTCCTCTTTGATGTCAGACCATTCATACCCTAGGATTTATTTCTTTTTGGTAAAATACTGTGCCAAGATATCATCCAAGGAGTGATCTAACTATGTCCACAAATACTTTGATCGGTGGTGTGATTATGCTCATTAATGGAGATACACCCTCCCTCTAGAGTGTTAACCCTATGAGAGTTACACTAACTAAAAGGCTCATGCTCATGACTGGCAATTACTATGGGTGGAGTGCTACCACATCTACCATGGGGACAATAGAGCTCCCTTCCCCTTGCCCTTTCTATATCCATAATCGGTTGAGGTGATGGTGGTGGTGGTACGATTATGATGTTGCGGGGTTGCCACTCCCTCTTCACTACAACTGAAGTAGGAGGTCTAGCAAGAGAGTGCACCCTCACCTCAGTCAGTGGAGTAGCTAAAGTGGGATCCCTTGGCCATAGCTGGATCACTAGTGGGGTTTTCTTCTCCTATGATGCTACTCTCATGGCTTTGCATGGAACTGCAAAAGATGGAACCTGAACTATCGATAGTGAACGTGGAGTGGAGAGGTGTGGTGGAGACAACACTGACTACCTCTGTATGGGGGCTCTCCTCTTATGATGGGTGTACCAGTCAATATAATACTATTGTTATGGCAGTAGTGTTTTGGTTAGAGAAGGTTATTGACTACCTAGCATATCTTCACCTTTCTCTACTATTGATGTGAACTGATACTCAAGCCTCTCTGGCCCTTTCCTAATGGATCTACTCGCCTACACTGTGAGGAATAACTGATCACAAATCAAATTGGGTACTAGACCCTGACTGTCCATAAGCCCTGCCAACTTGGCATAAAACTATCCTAAGGTCAGCATATGACCTTCTCCTATCTCTGATAAGTGTCTCATAATGAATCAGAGGTGGAGGTGATACTACACTCCTCCTGACATCTTCCTCTCCTTCAGAACTGAAAAGGGGATGGAACTTGTTCTGAGTAAGCAAAGGAGAAACTATCATGGGTGACCCCTCTTCTGTAATGTGAGATAATGTATCTATCTCCCTTACAATGCTACATGGTGCTGCTTGATCTTGTGGCTCCTATTGCGTGTTGGGTTCAACTAGGTGGAAGCGATGCAGGAATCGTCAGGTAGGGGAGACTATCTCGAAGCGGATAGCCTTCCCTTTGGAGGCCAATGAGTGTAGACTGAGCATGATGGAATAATTGACTATGCATTCACTAGAACTGTAGCTACTATGAGAACCTCTACTGCCTTCCTCTTCAGCGATAGAAACTCATAATCATAGGGCATCTCAATACGGATGACTGGCTTTTGCCCAACCACCACATCCCTACTGACAGTGGTGAGGGTTGCCCCCTCACAAGTAATCCTAGCTCCCTCAAATCCTTGGCCAAAATATAGTAAATGAGCAAAATCAATTTGGGGGAGGCTGGCCCGATCTAAGGCCAAATCCATCCCGAAGGGGAAGGTGAACACATACTTCTATGAATCCATCGGTATTGTACTGCACTAATCTTTCCCATACTTTACATGGAAAAGTAAAGTAGGATTTATTTTAAGCCAAGTTCATTAAGTTCCTTATGGTGGCAAGCCCCCATAGTTAATTACATCCTAAGGAATGAGATTCTCTATGAATACTCTTGATTAAGATAAATGATCATTGTCTCCAAATATTTCAAAGATAGGACTATCAATCAATTGGTTATTTTTAGAAAATCAAGTGAGATTGAGCAAACAGGAGAGAGTTATTATTGAAGCCAAAGGGAGATGAGTAGGGGATGCTCATGATATTAGAAAACCTAGTGAGCATCCCAAACTATCCTATGGTTGGGTTTTATATTTTTGAAATTGAGGAGAATTATATGTTTGAGTTGAATTTTTTTTTAGAAATCAAGGGCTTATAATTACACAATACAAGATTGTAAAATGCCTAAGAGGTGAGGATTTATGCTTGTAGCCCCAAAAGGGAAACAATAACCTCAGATCCTAAATCTAGAGAGCCAGCTAACTCTAAGGTAAAAATGGGTGTTTTATCTCCACAAGAGAGAATAAACCACCCGACTGTTGAACTTATAACCACCTAGAGTGGCAGCCAGCTAACTCCTCCTATGATTTTAAATATATGTAGGCAAGTCATATGCTTTTCAAGATGACTAGGTTGTTGTTTATTTAGAAAGGAGACTAAGTCCTTAAACTCACTCCCTAAGAGACTAGTGCATGAGTGGTATGAAATTATGATTTAATCTAATGCAAATTTTATCAAGTTTTATTTTGATTTTTGAACATTTTTATTTGACACAGACTATGGGATCTTATATACCTAATGCATGAGAAAATTCCTTATGGGCAAAAATTAGAAAGAATGAGGTGTGTTTCTACCATGGCACTCAAAGGTCAAGCCATTTTCTCTGGAAAAGGTGGAAGCCCTCCATTAACAAGAGTGAGATAATATAATTTATGCATGATATGAGACATACAGCATCCAGCTAAGTTGCTAAATCTTTTATTATCTCGATTTATGTCCTAGGCTTTAGGTGAGGTTATGAATTATTTAGTTTAATTTTGAATTGATTAATTAAATATAAAATTTATTTTTTCCTAGGAGCTTACTCGCATCCAGGCCATTCAACAATCATCAAATAATTAAGAAGCTAAGAAAATCATGCCATCCTAATTGTGTAATCATAAAAAAACATCAATCATTTTATAAAATTAGTGCAAAAGAATAAGAAATCGATGTGGTCAAGTTCCACCACACAACCCAAAAAAAAGAAAATGGGTAGCAGAACTCTACCCTTATACAACCCAGATTACAAATGAATAATTACAATTAAAAGGAATTTCATGTTATGGGGCGGGGGTCTTCATTTCTTCAAGCTTTCTTTCATTAATTTTTATTCTTTGATTTGGTTCACTCCAAAGAATGACATGGTATAAAAAGGACCTGGCCTCTTTAAACAATGTTCATCCTAATCCCCTTCAACATTCATTCCAAATCTTAATTACAAAATTTACATCAAAATGGGAAAGGTAAATCTAACTAAACTTGCAAAATAAAGGTTAGCTAAACACACCACACAACCCAAGCAATTATATTAATAATTTGAATTTAGCACCTTGCACATAGATAACTAAGTCTACCTATCCTAATTTGGACTATGCTTAAGGGCTAAGCAACCTGCACAGTAAAAAAACATTTATATTCCTTTTTTTTTATTTTTATTATAGCAGCCCCTTAAGCACAATCCTCTGCAGAAGACATGATTAGGCTAAGATCGCCCTATCATCCAATCTATGTAATACACCCTAACATCTAGTCTAAAATATTACACCGTAAAATAAAATCATGCATCAAACCATGCACCACCCTAACATAGAGCTAGAAGTTATGACTTAACCTAATGTGTGTACCATTTAAGTCTTGTGTGGCATGTCTTAGCTAGGCTTTAGAGTTATGATTTGCTAAGTGTGAAATATTCAATTTTGATGGTGATTTCATTTTAAGTGATTTAGTTGACTTGTCAATTTTAGTTGGTGATTTGATTTGATTTGAATGAACCTACACTTAGTGAAAAAATATTATGAAGAGAAGAAAAGAGAAGAGAGCTCTCTTTCATCCCTACCTTAAAGCATTTCTATGGTAGATTGATTAATGAATTTCCTTTAGTGAATGGTTTATTATGTGTTTTAATTAACCCGAAGTTTAGATTTGCTCCAAATAGCCCTATTCAATAAGAAATGCATCTTAGGATTAGTTAGAGTGGATTACTATCACATAACGCACACCCATTTATTTATTCCACCATGTATACCATGCATATGAATAATCCTAAGCATACCTATACATGTAATGCAAATCTTAGCACACTTTGATGATGAATGCAAAGAGATGTCATTTGAAAATTTGGATATTCCATTTGTTAATTGGATCATTAATGCATATCTTTGTTATGTAGACAAGAGGAATTTTTTATCCATTAGCTAAATGCACATCCGCATGTATAAAAGTTATATGTGAGTACGGCACCATTATTTTCTACACTAGGGGTGTAAGGTACAAGACCTACTTAGGCTAAAGCCTCAACATTGAAATGTCTAGATATATACCACTTTTCTTAGATACATGTAAATGTACAAAAAGAACTAAATGGATAAGGAATCATGCCAGAGATTATGTTTGATTTTGTTGTATAATTTACATGTGTAATATGAAGGGTCGTCCCAAATCTTCATATAGAGATGCATAGGAATAGATTTAGGTAAGTGTTGTGTTCTTTTTAAATGAACTATACACTTGTAAATCCTATGTGAATCTATGTAAAGAGAAGGAAAGAGAACTTCATAATACACATCTTATGCTATCATCACATGCAAGCTTATAAATATTTATAACTAGCATCACTTCATTCATAATCTTTGATTTATACTTTTTTAAAAAAATAATAATTTTTGGTTTAATAATGATAATAGCTACTTATATTCTTAATTTTAGCCAACACATGTAATTTGACATAAAAAAGAAACATTTTATTTAATTAATTTTTCAAAAGAAATGAATGCATGATTTCATATGTCAAATAATATTTAGCATGATTGGAAAGAAATAAAGCGATGAGAGGAAATCAAAGAGATCTAAAGCATGATTTTACCAGGACTGTTCAATCTGATCAGGTGGAATGGACAGTCTGTAATCTATCTCCTCCCGAGCGATGAGAGATGGATGTCATTCGTCGATCGTCACTCGATCCGAGCTCACCCTAGCTCGAATGGAGCTCAAATTCATCCCACACCTTCGGAGAAGCACAAGTAACACATCTAATGATTTCCTTCAAAGGACCAAGCAAATTTTTACTCTAAGGTCGCTTTAATGGCATACCTCACCGAGCTTGAGACCGGTGGTGATGGAGGAAGCTTCATTTGGATGAAATAAAGCCCTGTTGAGCCACATGAGCTTTGATTTGTTGTAATTAGCTTGGAAGACCTATCCACTACATGTAGGTGATCAACATTGATTGGACTCCTAGCTCTAGTCTTGGGGAAGCTCAGGATTTGATTTGTTTCAACTTGCCTTGGTCCAAGGATGGTGTGTACAATATTAATTTCACTTTGGTTAAGAATTGAGTGAGTTGAGCTCGAGATTGATCTCCCCTATTTTGGCTTTGAGTAAAACTGAGAAATGGGAATCAAGGAAGCTCGATAATAGTTGGGGAAAGCTCTGGGATGCTTGGCTTCAACTCCTAGAGCTCTGAGGAATGAATGCCTTCTGTTTGAGTGAGAATGAGGGGGAGGGGGGTATATCTTTCCCTTCTTGGATTGGATGGTGGATGGCTAATTTGCCATTTTGGCTCAATGGCTTGGATTGGATGCTCAATTTGAGTTGAAAAACTTCCCACATTGGTCATTTTGGGTGGAGGAGTGAGGGAGAGTGGTTGCCCATGTGATTGGTTAGTGGATTTGTTGAGCCAAGTGTCCAAGATGATTGAAGGTGGTTTGACCTTCCAGGTCATGATGGCCCCTTCAGGGTCATGTTCACCACCCTCCTTGGAGCCCATATGGACTAATAGATGGATGCCAAGTGGCCTTGGGAAAGAAATGGCCAAATTCCAAGTGAATTTGGTCATGGGATACCCTTTGAGCTAAGGGAAAAGTGGTCATATGAGTTTGATTTGGGAAAATTTAAAATGATTTTAAAATTTTTTGGGCCAAATTTCAAGTGATTTAGAGTTCATTTGATTTAATTTGGCTCAATTTGACCCATTTAGGTCAAGTTGGATCAAATTGGTTAGGTTAACTAATTGGTCAAATTGGGTCAAATCATGGGTTAGGTTAAGTTCAAATGATCTTTTGGAGCTTATGAGTATTATTGGTTTGGTTCAATTTGATTTAGATTTGTGATTTTGGTTCATTTAGGTTTATTTGGGTCAAATGGGTCAAGTTGACCAATTTGACCTATTTGATAATTTGGTTAGTTCATGGGTTGGTTTAGGCTTTGTTGATCATTTGAAATGTATTGCAAGCTTTGGTTTCAATCAATTTTGATTTGGTTTGATTTCAAGTTGATTTGACCTTTTGGGTCAAGTTGGGTTCATGGTCAATTAGGCTAGGTTAGGTCTAATTAGTCAATTAAAGCTTTGTTCAAGTTCAACAATCAATTTTGAATGAATTTGACCCATTGGTTGCAATCAATTTAGCTTAGATCAAGATTTGACCCATTTTGGCTTTTTTAGATCAATTTGGGTCAACTTAGGCTAGGAGGGCCAATTGAGTTTGGTCTAGCTCAAGTGAGGGCTTGGTCATGTTTAATAATTGATTATGGATTGGTTTAGACCAATGGTTTCAATCAATTTGGCTCATAGTGAATTTTGGCTTGTTTAGGTCTCATTTGGGCTAAGTGTTTTGGTCAAAAGCTAGGTTTAACTTAGTTTGACCCAATTTGAGTGATTAATCATTCTTGGATGATTGTTGATCACAATGTGAGGCTTAGATGAGCTTAGTTCAATCCAATTTGGGTTGGATTAGAATTTGACTCAAAAAGGTCTTTTAAGTCACTTTGGGTCAAGTGAGCCTAAATGGGTCAATTGGCTTGATTATGGCTTGATTCAAGTTTGGTTGAACTCATATATGGACTTATGATGGAAATATAAATCCAATTGCAAGTGATTTGGAGTTAAATGGGTTTTAGTTCATTTGACAATTTCAAGTCAAAAGGATGAATCATGGGTTTGACTTGGGATAGTTTAATTTTGGCTCTATGATTGTAGTTTATGTTTATATTTGGTCATACGATTGAAGAAGTGATTGTTTGGAGAGAAAATTCAAGGGTTTGGATTGATTTGAGAATGATTTGGATAAATCCAAGAAATTGGCTTAAAGGATATAAATTGGGTTTGGATTTGAATTTTGAATTTATAATGATTTGATTTTGGTTATTTGAATTTATATTTCATTTATACTTGTAAAGATAAATGAGAATATAAATGATCCATTAGAGAATCATGTCAATTAGTGGTGATTTGATTGTGAATTTGGCTAAGGTAGGTCAAAAAGTTTGAAAAAGTGGTTTTGATTTGGTTTGATTTATATTCATTTGATTTGGAAGATTTGGATGCCAATTTCATTTATAGTTGTAAATACAAATGATGGAATAAGTGATTTATAAAGAAATCACTTAGCTTTGGGTTGATTTGAAGGGTTTTGCTAAGCTTATGGATATGATTCATAAGGCTTAGGAAGATTTTGGATTTGTAATTGATCATGGGTTTGGATCATTTGGGATTGGAGTTGGATTTAGAATTGCTTTTGGATTTGAATCATTTGGGATTGGAATTGATTATGGAGTTGATTTTGGATTTGAGAAACTCAATTGAGTTGGGATTGATTTAAGATTTGCGAAAATCAATTGAGTTGGAATTGATTTGGGATTTGATTTGGATTGGTTTGAAGGAGTGTACATGGGTTGGATTTGAGCTACGGGGTAAGTGGTTTCCTTAAATCCCTAATGCATATCCTAATCTTATGATAAACCCTTCTAAGTCTTTAGGGTTAGGTTAAGTGTTCAAATAACCACTAGAAGTGTCTTAAGACTGAGGAACTCTTAGTGTCTAGAGGAGTCCTGTGTCTAAGATGGAGAAGTTGAGAGCTCACTCTAAAAGTGAGGTTAACAAAGCCACATGACCTAACTCCATGGACTTAGCCAAATTCCTTCATTCCAAAACCCAAATTCAATTTATTTTCACATAAACCAATTATTCCTTCAATCATCATTTCAAATATAAATAAAATCTACAATCATCAAGCCAAACCAAAATCAACCCAAGTCAAACCCAACTTAGCCCATTTGACTTGAAATATTCAAATAAACCAAAACTCATTTGAACTCAAACCAATTGCAATTGAATTTATATATCAATCCTAAATCCATATATAAACTCAACTAAATCAAACTCAACCTAAAATTAAGCCAACTAAACCCAATTGGTCCACTTGAACCAAAGTGGCCAATTTGACCTATTTGAGCCAAGTTCCATTCCTACCCAAATTGGATTGAACCAAGCTTACCTAAACCTCCTATAATGATTATTGATCACCCTAGGTTGATCAATTGTCACAAATTGGGTCAAGCCAAGTCAACCTTTATAACCCATATGGACCTAAACTAGCCAAATTATAACCTATGCCAAATCCCTTGAAACCAATGATTCATGCCAACTCAAAACTAACATTTGAACATGACTTGACCTTCAATTGAGCCAAACCTAACCCAATTGGCCCTCTTGACCCAAGTTGACCCAAATTGACCTAAATGACCAAAATGGGTCAAATCTTGATACAATCCAAATTGATTGCAACCAATGGCTCAAGTTCATTCCAAATTGATTATTGAACTTGACCAAAGCCTCAATTGAGCTCAATTGACCCACTATACCCAAATGACCTATTGAACCCAATATAACCTAAAGGGTCAAACCAACCTAAAACCCAAATAAATCTAAATTAAACTCAACTAAAGCCTACAATATATTCCAAATGATCAACCAGGCCCAAACCAAGCCATAACCCAAGCCAATTTGGCCAATTGGGTCAAATTGGTCAACTTCACCAATTTGACCCAAATGAACTCAAATGAGCCAAAATCATATCTAAGCTAAACCAAACCAAAATAATGACACCAATACACTCCAATTGGTCATATAAGCTTGACCTAACCCTTGGTTTGACCCAATTTGACTAATTAGTCAACTTAACTCGATTTGACCTAATTTGATCAAAATAGATCAAATTGAGCCGAAACTAACCAAATAAACTCCAAATCACTTGAAATTTGGGCTAACTCACTTTTGACTCATTTCAAATCTACCCAAATCAAATCCAATGCCAAAACGACCATCCCACCCTTGGGCTAGGGGTATCACATGAGACAAATCACCCATGTAAGTAGTCATTTCCATTTCTTACTCACTTAGCACTCTCCCATTGGTCCACCTAGGCACCTAGGACACTGATCAACCTGACCCAAAGGTGATTGGGTCAGCCATGACTAATGGGGAGGTAAAATTACCTCACCTCCCCCATTGGTGCATTTGAAACACCAAGGACACCCATGATTCCACCTTGGCAACCACCTCCCAAAGCCCACTCGAGCCACTGGGAGATTCTGCCATTCCAAAATACCCGCAGGTATACCCCCCCCCTCATTCTAACTCAAAACACACTTGCACTCCCTCAGAGCTAGAGAACCCTAAGGAGAGTCCCCTAGAGCTTTCTAGAGAATTTCCCAAGCTCCCCATAATCTCCATTCTCTATTTTCTTCAAGCCAAAAAAGGGTACCCTCCCATTTGATCAAATTGCAACCACGGTGTAATTAACTTTGCACACACCATCCTTGGAGCTAGTCAAGCAAGAATAAATAATTCCCCAAGCTTCTTGATGACCAGAGAGTGGATTTTGATCAACATCGACCACCAACATTTTGAGTATTGGCCTTCCGAGCAAAGCACCTCAAATTGGAGATTGTACTGATCAGTAGGGTCTCGTCTCCACAATATGAAGCTTCCTCAATCAGATTTTTCATCGATCTTAAGCTCCGGTGAGGTATGCCATAGAAATTGACCTTTGAATGAAAATGAGTTGAAGCTCTTTGAAGAGAATTTTCATCCTACATTGATCTTGACCGTTGGATCCACTTGGATCTTTCGCACAAAGGTGTGGGATCCATTTAGAATCGATTCTGCTTGGATCATGTGAGCAATGGTGGACGGACTCTATTCTCCCTCACTCACGTGATGATAGATCACATACCATCCATTCCACAACATCAAAACATACGATCATGATTAGATTTGCTAATTATTTGGTTTACTCCTTTAGCACCACGGGATTAATCATAGCCATCCAATCTTAAATCTGGCCACGAAGAGAGTGCGCATCCCGCCCAAGAATTATGTTTAAATAACCAATCCCGTGGCATCACGTAGAAAGCATGCCGCGTCAGCGCACCACGTGGCATCACGTGGAAAGAGTGCCATGTGGTGCCGATGAGATTAAGGGTTAATCAAGCTTAATTAATGTATTTTAATGGCTGAAACTTGTAAAAATTCAAACTAATTGTAGAAAAATATAAATAAATACTCATTTTAAAGGTATTTAGAGAAGAATTTATTAAAAAATTTCTTAATTAATTTGGAACAGTAGTTAAGGCTTAATTATGATTTAATTATAAAATCAATTAGTTTCATAATTCCTTAATTACTTAAGTAATTAACCTCAAACTTTGTTGGTTAATTTAATGGGATTCCCTCTGCTTCTCATGATTTTCTTGGGTTTATTGCTTAGTTCATAAGTCAATTACATTGATTTTAGTGATAGTAGTTAAGATCATATACATATTTTCACGTGATTATAGCTTAGATATGTGAAGTAAAGCTTTCTTTTCCTTAATTCATGTGTAGTTTTACATGTATTTGAATATTAATAAGTCTATAGTCCAGACATCCCAGGAACATGAGGCTTTAGTTAGCCCCAAGTAGGTCATTTGATTGCCTCACTTCCCTGATTAACAGCAATATGTACTTATTTGATTTCATTTACATGTGTTTCTATATTAGAATTTGGATAGAACTTTAATCCACATGCATAAATATTTCAATCAAATAAAAATATAATCTTTGCATGGTTTTCCTTCCTTTATTTATGTATACATCCATATGTATTTGAGAAAAATAAGTGTTTAGTCTGAACATCCCGGGAATATAAGGCTTTAAGTAGCCCCATGGAGGTCATTTGATTACCTCACTTCTCTGGTTAATAATGGCAAGTACTTGCTTATGTCTCTTATACATGTCTATGTGTATTTAATTATGGAATTAGAACTATTTTCTTTTATCAAGGATACATGCATTCTACAATCATCTAAATGATTAGCGTATATACATATAAGTTAATGCTCTCTTTCTTATGATTCATCATACAAATTTACATATGTTTGAATGCAAATGGGTATATAGTTTGGGCATCCGGGACAAGGCTTTAGCTTCAAGGTCATTTGATTACCTCACTTCTCTGGTTAACAATGATACATACCTATTTAATTTCATCCTTATGTATTTTTGTATAAGAATTTGGATAGATCTTTAAACAATATGATTAAATAATTAAATTGCATAAAAGAATATAAACTTTAAATACACATATATACATTCATCATATAAGTGTGCTAAAACTTGTTGCATGTATAGATACACTTTGGATTAAAAAATCATATGCATGTTACATGTGATGGAAAAAATGAGTTAACATATGTCATGTGATAGTAATTCAATTATATTAATCTTAAGATGCCTTTTCTATTGAATAGAGTTATTTAAAGTGAACCTAAACTTAGGATCAATTTAAAAGTATGTAATAAGTCATTCACTAAAGAGAACTAAATCAAATTAATATACTTTAGAAAGTTGCATAAGGTATGGATAAAGGGCAATCCTCTTTTCTTCTCATTACAACACTTAATTGCTAAGTGTAAATCAAATGAAATAAAAGAAAATACAAAGTAAAATCTACAAATCAATTAAATAACTTCAATTGAAATTCTCCTTTCATGCTAAATTGAATTGTTCTACACTTAGAAAATTATACCACTAATGCCTAGCAAGACTTACCACACGAGCCTTAACACACACATTAGAATTAAGTCACCACTTCTAGTTTTATGCTAGGATGGTGCATAGGGGTGTGCATTTGGTTTATTTGGATGGTTTGGATGATGAATCTTAAAAACCAATTAATTTTGGATTCCCACAAAATTGAACCAAACCGACCAAACATAATACAAAACCAAACAAACCAAATAGTAATTTGGTTCAATTATTTTTGTTTGGTTTTGGATAAATCAAAGTTTACTATATTTAGAAATTATTTGTGAAATTTATTCATTATATAATTTTTTTGTATAATGAACAAGTAATATATATATATATATATATATATATATATATATATATATATATATATATATATATATATATATATATATATATATATATATATATAATTAGAAAAGTAATTAATTACTTTCATGCATTAAAAATATTTAAATTTTTATGATGGTTGAAAAAAATTTACCAAGTAATGAATAAATTCATTTTATTTAGTTTCATCCAAAATTTATTTAACAAACTAATCCAAAAAAACAAAAACTAAAGTTTTCATTAATTAAAACCAAAATCCAAATTACTAAGTTCAAAATTCAACCAAATTACTCAAAACCTTTGGATCGGTTTAATTTTTTGGTTAAAACCAAATAATGCATACCCTTAACAATGCATGATGTGATGTATGTTTTGTTTTGTGATGTATTATTTTAAATTGGATGTTAGGGTGAATGCCTCATAGACTGGATGTTAGGACGATATTAGCCTAATCATATTTTTTGTAGGGGATTATGCTTAAGGGGGTGCTTAAAATAAATATGAGTGCTCTCTTTGCAAGTTGCCTAAACCCATAAGTAGAATCCAAGTTATGACATATGGACTTGCTTACCCATATGCATGGTGCTAAGTCTAAATTATTAATATAGCTGCTTTCTTAGGAATGTATGTATGTTTAGCTAACCTCTATTTTGTATGTGTAGTTTTACTTTTCCTACTTTTAATGTAATTTTGCACTAGAAATTAGAATTAGTGTTATAGGTGTTTAAGATGAGCATTACCCAGAAGGCTTTATCCTAGGGTGCCATGTGATGCCTTGAAACCTACCAAATTAAAGAAGCAAGAAGAAAAGAAATGAAGACATGAGGAATGAAGATATAAATTGTATTTATTTTTTGTAATTATGAGTTATATAAGATAGAGCTCGGCTACCCATCTCTTCTTTTGAGGTTGTACGGCGGCACCCGACTGCACCAACTTATTATTCTTTCACATTATTTCTATAAAAATGTTTGATGATTTATTTAGTTTGCACACTAAAAATGGCATGTTTTTCTTAGTTTCTTAAATAATTGATGCTTTAGTGTGTGGTCTAGATGCGATTAGGTTCTAAAGATAAAAATAAATTTTCTACCCAAGTATTCACTCATAATTAAAATTTTCTACAACTCATAACCTCGCCATAAAGCTTAGGATGTAAATCAAGATAATTAAAAGATTTAACAACCCCTTTGTTATATGGTTGAATGTTTCACAACAGGCATATCATATTATTTCACTATTGAAAATAAGGGATTTCTATCCTTGCATGATAGGGGAATGCTTGATCTGTGAGGGCATCCGTTGTGTTGGAAAATACCACTTTCTCATAGATTTAGCCAATAATCTTATTTCATCATGTATGTAGGCATCAAAATCCTAAAGCCTTTATCCAAATGAAGTGTCAAAAATTTAATACAATTTGAAAAGATTTTGCATTAGACTAATTCATTATTCATACTACTCATGCTCTAATCTCTTTCTAAATAAATAACTCCCCAAGCCATCTTACAATTCATAAGACCAAACTACATAGTTTTAAAAATCCTAGGAGGAGTTAGCTGGTAGCCACTCTAGGCGGTTATAAGTCCAGAAGTCAAACGGTTCATCCTTTCTTATGGAGGTGAACCTTTATGTCCACCTGTCACTTAAATTTAGGTCATGCTTTTCTCTTACTAAAGTTCCTTATATTTAAGATCAGAGGTAGCTAGTTTCTTTGGGCTATAAGCATAAATCATCACCTCTTAGACATTTTCACAATCTTATGGTGGGGGATTATGTAGTAATCTAATAAAATTTAACTCAAAGAAATAAATCTTTTCACTTTCAAATATATAAATCCTAATTATAGGATAGATTGGAATGCTCACTGTGGTGTTTATTTTTGATTTGTATATATGGGGGTCACCACGTAGATCTAAGGGTGTACTTATTGAGGTGATTGGGTATGAAATTAAGAATAGTGCACTATCTTGAAAGATCAAAATCACTACCCTACAATGGACTTAATCACCTTAATAAGGACTCCTAAGGCATGATGGGTCTTCAAATATATCAAAGATTTTTCCCTTACTTTATATGGATGAATAAAGTAAGGTTTATTTAAACTAGGTTCTAAAGTTCTATGTGGAAAGCTCATAGTCTATCCTAAGAAAGATGAATTCCTTAAGAATACTCTCGATTAAAGTAGGAAATTATTATCTCTAATGATTTTAAAGATAGGACTATCAATAAATTGGTTATGTTTGGGAAATCAAATGGGATAGATCAAAAGGAGAGACTTATTTTATCAAATCAAAAGGAGATGAGTAGGGGATGCTCATGATACTAGGAAACCTAGTGAGCATTCTAAACTATCCTATGGTTGGGCTTTATATGTTCAAAATTGAAGAGAGTTGTATGTTTGAGTTGGAATTTTATTAGAAAGCTAGGACTTGTAATCACACAATATACAAGATTATGAAAATGCCTAAGAGGTGAGGATTTATGCCTGAGAGAAAATAGCAACCTCAGATCCTAAATCTAGGGAGCTTTAGTGAGGGACAAAGCATGTACTAAATCTAAAGCTAAAATGGGTGTATTGTTTACCTCCACAAGAGAGGATAAACACCGACTTGGATTTATAATCGCCTAGAGTGAATAACTCCTCCTACATTTTAAAATCATTTAGTCAAGTCATATATTTTATAATATGATTAAGAGCTTATTATTTAGAAAGAAACTAAAGTCCTTAAACCCACTCCCTGAGAGACTAGAGCTTGAGTGATATGAATAATGACTTAGTCTAATGCAATTTTTATTAATTTTTATTTTATTTTGGACTCTTTATTTTGATAAAGGCTATATGATTTTTATGTCAAAATGCATGATGAAATGAGATTATTGGCTAAATTAGAGAGAAAGAGGTGTTTTCCACCCCAAGGGAGACCCTCAAAGGTCAAGTCTTCCCCTATTATGCAAAGATGGAAACCCTCTCTTAGCAAAAGTGAAACAAGATGACATGCATGATCTTAAGCATACAACATCCAGCTAAAGGGTAGCTAAATCTTTTAATTATCTTGATTTAATTCCTAGGCTTTAAATGAGGTTATGAGTTGTTTAGAATGTTAGTTATGAGTTGTAGTTGGGGTAGAAAATTTATTTTTTTCTAAGAGCCTAACCGGATCCAGGCCACATATTAAATCACCATACATGAAGAAACTAGGAAAATACATGCCAATTCTATTATACAATTGTAAACAAAGCATCAAATAATTTATAAACCCAATGTAAAAGAATAATAGGTCGATGTGGTCAGGTAACGCCCTACAACCAAAAAAAAAAAGAAATGGGTAGCCGAGCTCTGCCCTTATACAACCTGATATATGAAAGAATAATTACAATGACATAAATGAATAAATGTTATGGGAGTCTTCATTCTTCATATATTTATGGCTCCTTCATTCCTCTTTGATTTGCTTGCTTCAAAGGCATCACGGGGCCTCCCAGAACAAAGCCTTGCCACCGCTCATCCTAATCCCCCATAACACTAATCCTAATTTCTAATACAAAATTACATCAAAATAGGAAAAGTAAATCTAGCTACACCTGCAAAATAAGTGTTAGCTAAATGCACCATACAACCCAAGCAGTTATATGTATAATTTGGACTTAGTACTCTACACATGGGTAACTAAGTCCACTTGTCATAGTCTAGATTATGCTTAGGGTTAAGCAACCTATAAAAGAGAGCATTTATATTTATTTTGAGTGCCCCTTAAGCACAACAATCTCCTGTAAAAAATAATATTAGACTAATCACAACCTAACATCCAATCTATACATCATACATCACAAAATAAATATAAATCAAAATGCATCACCCTAATGTAAATGTGTTTAAGGCAGGTATGTAACTAGGCTTTAGAGTTGTCATTCTCTAAGTGTGAAGGGCATTTAATTATAAAGGGTTGGTTTCATTTTAAGTGTTTTAATTGATTTGTAATTTTTTACTTAGTATTTTCTTTTATTTCACTTGATTTACACTTAATAACTAAGTGTTATAAAGAGAAAAAATGAGAGGGTCACTCTCTTTTATCCCTATCTTAAGCCACATCTAAATCATATTAATTAATCAATTCTCTTTAGTGAATGGCTTATTACATATTTTAAATTAATTCTAGGTTTAGGTTCACTTTAAATAATCTCATTCAATAAGAAAGGAATCATAAAATTAATTGGAGTTAATTATTATCACACAACACATGTTTTATTCATTTTTTCCATCATATATAGCATGCATATGATTAAGCCTTAAATATATCTATACATGCAATATGTATCTTAGCACACTTAAATGATGAATGTAAGCAAATGTACTTGGAATTGATGTTTCATTTGGTTGAATTATTTTGTCATATTAATTTAAAGCTCTATCTAAATTCTTACACAAAAGCATAAGAAAAGAACTCTAAATCATATGACTAATCAATCCAACCACTTGAACAAAATATGAATGCATGTCATTTTAATAGAAAAAATGGGGTTTTTTATTCATTAGCTAAATACACATTCAAATGTAGGAAAGTTTTAAATAAGTACATCATCATTATTCTGCACCAGGGGAGTGAGGTAGGAACCTCCTAAGGGCTACTTAAAGTCGTGCATCCTCAGAATGTCCAGACTAATATACCCACTATTCTTAAATTTATATGGATGTATAAGCAACTATAAGAATAGAAAACCATGCAAAAGTAGAGTTTGATTTAATTAATTTATTTGTGTGAATGAATTAAAGTTTTATCTAAATTCTAATGTCAAAATGCATAAGAATGAAATCAAATGGGTACGTCACCATTATTTTGCACTTAGGGAGTGAGCTAGGAACCTCCTTGGGGCTACTTAAAATCATGCATCCCCAGAATATCCAGACTAATATACCCACTAACATTCTTACTTATGCAAATCAACATATGAAAGAAAGAAAGGAAATTAACTTCATACACTAAGCTTATATTCGCATGCACCTCTTATGTATGTATAACTAAAGTCACAATATATATTATTCATTAATAAGCTTTTGAAACTATATTTGCAATTTAATAGTGATAATAACCATACATATTTTTAGTTAAGCCATCACATGCAAGTTTGACATAAAAGAAACCATTTCATTTAATTAATTTTTGAAAGAAATGAATGTGTGACTACAAGTGGCATACAATATTTTAACATGATTGGAAAGAAATAAAGAAACACAAGCATGTAATTTCATTCAATCCAACTAATTCTAAGGACAATCACATTAAACAAGCTTATTTAAAATAAACCAAAGTTTCTTAAAGCCATTTTTGATTTCATGTTTGATTTGATTTAAGGGATGCCATAAAAGAAGCTAATCCTAATCTCATTCCCCATATGTGTGAGTTAATTTGCTTTAATGAAAAGTAATTTGGTTGATTTTATGAATTGGTTAAGTATGGATTAAATCAATTAATTAACCCTTACCTATGTCACCTTAAGGTAATTAATTAAACAATTATGAGCTAATATGATGTGCAACTAAATTGAAAAGTAATAGCAATTCTTCTTGAAATGAAAGGGGCCTAATGCAATTAGCTCATAATTAGCTTAAACTTACTATGGTTTTCACACATGTGAGCTAACCATAATTTCATTAGCTCTCTTTAGTTTATTGAACACCCAAAGAGCTACCCAAGGATTAATTAAGAAAAATAGGTTTAGTTAAGTTAATTAAATTCAATTATCTAATTAAATCCTAATTATCCTTAATCAACAATATGAAATGGACTTAAGAAAAGAGACAAAGAAGAAAGCCTAAATCTCAATCCCTAATTCTTTTCAATTAGTTAATTAAAGTTGAGGTATGATTTGGGTTTTGATTGATTTAATTAATTCATTAATTCATTCATGAGTTTTAATTAATTAATTTTAAAGAGGGAATGAAGAAGACTTAAGGAAAAGATTGGAAGAGGGGTCCCAATACATTTCCCTAAGTTTCTCTCCTATTAGCAGAGGCTAATGAACACAATTAAATGATCAATTCACTATTCATTTGATTAATTATCACTAATTAAGCTAAGAGAGCAATTAAGGATTAATCAATTAATTTTCCTAATAAATTAACCAATAAATCTCAAGAAAAAAAGGGGAGGCAGAGGTCATCCCCCTAAATAACTTTTAAAAGTTTGGGATTAATTGGACAATTAATCAAAGAGTAATTAAGCTAATTAAATTTTAAATTAAACTTTAATTAAGAGAAATTACTATTCAAAATTAATTAATGATAATTTTAATGGATTCCTCTCTAAAATACCTTTAAAATGAGCTCTCATTTATATTTTTTTAGATTTTTCTACAATTATTTATGAATTATGGAAGTTTCAGCCTTAAAAATTAATTAAACAACCCTAATTAAGCCTAATCCCTTGACCACATGGTCGGCGGCATGCGATTTCCATGGCACAATGGGATAAGTTATTTAAGTTGTCACATCCGCAGACCGTAAACCGACATGACACGTGTGGATCCGATCTAAGATGCCATGATTAAATCATGCGGTTAACGAGAACATAGAGGGGATCTAAGAGTGATTAGATCAGGACCGTCCATTCTGATCACACAAAATGGATGGCCCATGATCTATCTCCTCCCGAGTGGTGAGAGATGGATGTCATCCATCTTTCTCCATTCGATCTAAGCTCACCAAAGCTCAAATGGAGATCAAATCAATCCCACACATTCGAGAGGCAAAATAAGGAAATCCAATGGTGGAAATCTCATGATATGGAACTTTCCTTCATAAAGGACCAAACCATTTTCATATAAGGATCAATTTTAATGGCATACCTCACGAGCTTCACCAGCTTCAATGAGAAAGCTTCGTTAGTGAGATGAAGCTGAGCTATAATTTTGGTTTAGGCTGGATTGCTCTAAAGACCGACATCCTCCATTTGAGCATTCAGTCTTGGTTGAACTCCTATCTCCAATGACTTAAAAGCTTGGGAAAAGGTTTGAGTGGCTTCAAAGACACATGAGGATGGTGTGTGCAAGAGGAATCAAATCTTGGTTATGTGGAGGAAGAGAATTGCTTGAGGAATGGTTGCCCTATTTTAGCTGCACACGGGAATGAGAAATTCTGGTGAAGGGAAACTTAGGAAGGCTTGGGAAGGCTCTCTGGGATTTTGAAAAACACTTATGAAGCTTAGTATGTTCAAATGCTCACAATCCCTATGAGAATTGAAAGAGTATACCCTTCAATTGAGTTTTGATGGACAAGATTCATCTCAATTTTGTGTTCATCACCACACTGAGGGTCTCAATTGACTCCATGTGGTAAGATTGGAGTGGAGGAAGCTGGTAGGAGATCCAAACAAAGATATGGGCATGTTGTGGCTAATTTCTCCTCCTTTTGTCCATGGGGTTCAGCTTTGAGTAAGGAGGAAAAGTTGGGTTTCCTTTGGTCCATGGCTGATCCTAGACTCTTAGGTTGGGCTAGGAAGGCTAGGCACACCCCATTTGGCCCTTGGATGGCTGCCCAAGTGATGGGAGAGTGGACTTTGCCAAATGGGGAAATAATCCTATGTAAGAAAGTTTATCGGATGGCTAATCCCCTTGGGTGGGTTCACTTTGCTTTTAGGCAGACTTTGGGCCTACCTAGGGTCAATTAGTGTTGGGTTTGGTCAGCCATAAAGATTCCATGGATTAGTTTTGGGTGCTTTATCTTCATATGGTCAAATGGGTTCATATGGGATCATGTTGGGTTGGGTTGACCAATTATTCAAATTGGGTCAAACCAAGGCTTAGGTTAGGTTAGGCTAGGTTCAAATAATGATTTGAAGAGTTTTAATTTAAGTGGTTTCAATCAATTTGGCTTAGGTTTGATTTTGGCTCATTTGGATTCAAATAGGTCAAATGGGCTAAGTTGACCAATTTAGCCAATTTGACCAAATTGGGTTGGGTTAAATGTTGGTTCATGTTCAATTGGTTAATTGAAAATGATTATTGGCTTTGGTTTTATTTGATTTAAGTTTAATTTGTATTTTGGCCAATTTGACTTTTAGGTCAATTTAGGCTAAGTTAGATCAAGTTGACCAATTAACAAATTGGGCTCAATTATGGCTTTGGTCAAGTTCAATAAATGATTTGGAATGAACTTGAGCCATTAGTTGCAATCAATTTAGGTTAAATCATGATTTTACCCATTTTGGCTTTTTAGGCCAATTTGGGTCAACTTAGGTCAAGTGGTCAATTGGGCTTGGTTTGGCTCAATTGAGGGTTTGATTATGTTCAATCATTGATTATGAATAGTTTGAATCAATGGTTTTAAATCAATTTGGTATGTTGTGAGTTTTGGCTAGTTTAGGTTTCATTTGGGCTAAAGGTTGACTTGGTTTGACCCAATTCAAGATAGTTGATCACTCTCGGATGATTGTAAATCTTGATATAAGGTTTGGATGGGCTTAGTTCAATCCAATTTGGGCTAGATTAGAACTTGGCTCAAAAAAGGTATTTAGGTCATTTTGGGTCAAGTGGACCTAAATGGTCAATTGATTTGGTTTTGGCTTGATTCAAGTTTAGTTGAACTCATATATGAGCCTAGGATTGAAATATAAATCCAATTACAATCAATTTAGAATCTAGTGGATTTTGGCTCATTTGAAGTTTTCAAGTCAAAAAGGCTAACTTGGGCTTGACTTGGGTTGATTTGAGTTTGATTTGATAATTATAGTTTATGTTTATATTTGGTTAAATTGATTGAAGGAATTATTGATTCATGAGAAAATCCATTAGATTTGGCTTGATTTGGATGTGATTTGGCCAAGTTCAAGAAATTGGCTAAAAAGGCTGGAATTGGGTGTTGGTTTAATTTTGGATTTGGTTTTGCTATTTGAATTTATATTTAATTTATATTTGGGAATATAAATGAAGATATAAATGGGTTATGAGAAAATCACTTGAGTTTGGAGTGATTTGGAAGCAAACTTGACCAAGCTTATGGATGTAGGTCAAAAGGGCTTAATTAGGGAGTTGATTTAGTTTGATTTATTTTTTATCATTGGAGGGTGGGTTTCAGTTTTTTTATGAATATAAATGAGTGAATAATTGATTTATAAAGAAACCAATTGATTCTAGGTTGATTTGGTTTAAGATTTGATTAAGCCTATGGAGGTAGGTCCATATGGCTTAAGAAGGGATTTGGCTAGGTTTGATTTAGTTTGATTTGGTTGTGGCTATTTGAGTTTGGATTTCATTTATATTTGAATATAATTGAATGAATAATTGATTTATAAAGAAATCAATCAAGTTTGGGATAATTTGGGTTGAGGTTTGATTAAGCCTATGGAGGTAGGTCCATAGGGCTTAAGAAGGGGTTTTGGTTAGGTTTGATTTAGTTTGATTTATTTTTGGCTATTTTAGTTTGGATTTGGTAAATGATTAAAGGATTGAATTGATCTTTGAGAAAGTCAATTGAATCTATTGACTTGAATTTGGTAAGGCTAAGTCCATAAGATGAAATCAAAGGGCTTAGGAAGGGTTTTGAATTTAATCATGGGATTTTATGGAGAAATCTTGAACTCGAATTTGATCATGAGATTGATTATGAGTCTTCAAAATTTGGTTTGGTATAAATTTGATGTTTGGTTTGAGAAGGAAAGTATGGATTGGATTTAGGCTATAAGGTAGGCAAATTTTTCTAAGTCCCTAAGGCATAACCAATTCCTATGGCTAACCCTTCTAAGTCTCTAAGCTTAGGTTAAGTGTCCACCTAATAACTAGAAGTGTCTTAAGACTAAGAATCTCTTACTGTCTATAAGAGTCCTAGATCTATGATGAGGAAGTTGAGAACTCACTCTAAAAGTGAGGTCAACACTCACTAGGCTTCCTAGTATCATGAGCATTCCCTACTTCCTCCCTTTGGGTTCCAAAATAATCTTCTCTTTGAACTTTCTCAATTAATTTTTCATATATAACCAATCCTTTGGTAGTCTAACCTTGAAATCTTTGGAGATGATAATTGTCTACTTTAATCGAGAGTATTCTTAGAAAATATCATTTCCTAAGATGTAATTAACTACAGAGTATTGCCTCCATAGGGAACTTCAGAACTCAGTTTAATATAAATCTTATTTTATTCATCCACGTAAAGTAGGAGAAAAATCTCTAGTCTATTCAAAGACCCATCATGCCTTAGGAGTCCTTATTAGGTGATTATGTCTATTAAAGGGTGATTCCTCTATCTTTCAAGTTGTACCTCAATGTCATACCTGATCACTTCAATAAGTACCCCCTACAATCTGTATGGAGTCCTTCCTACCACCCACACGACCCCCCCATCCACAACCTTCTAAAAATAAACACAACAAATTTTTCTGGTGACTCTGTTACTCTATTGTGGATTATTCCTCCCTCCATCTTTAATAGATAATCATTATCTCCAAGCATCGATAGTGGACTGAAATTTTATATAAGCCCAAGACTATCTTTCTTTCCATTGGCACTTAGCTTATTTCATCATTAAGCAAAGTATCCAACATCCTTTAGTTTTAGGACCTCACTTCATGTAGGTCTTAAAACCCCTATTGGGTCCCCTAATAGGTAAAAGTAAATTAACTAATGAAAGGAGATGACTAAACATAGAATCACTTTACCACTAGCTTGGTGAGGGTTCATCCCATATTCAAGAAAGTTTCAATAAAATTCAATCTAAACAAGTAAAGTCTTTTACAAAAGTTTCCAAAAGCACTTCTCCTAAATAAAATCATTTTTTTAAATGCGCTTCACATAACATAAAGTTTGCAAAATATAAAACTTTCAAATTCCATTTTTAAATAATAAATATAATCAAACCTCATTTAACATACTTAAATTTGTTAAATGAGGATCTTTTTCAAAAATCAAAATCAAATATGTATCATCAAAACCCTTTTCATATTTCTCAAAAGCACATTTTTCAAAATAAAATCAATCAATCATCCAACTCCATTTAACATACCCAAATTTGTTAAATGAGAGTTCTTCAAAATACTTCAAACTCCTTTTCCAAAAAAATTTAACAACTCCACTTAACATACCTAAATTTTTTAAATGGAGTTCCATTTTCAAAATCAAAATGAAATTGAAAATCAATATATCGTTTAACCTCACTTAACATACCCAAATTTGTTAAGTGAGAGTTCCTTTTTTTCAAAAGCAACATCATACACAAAATTAAAACATATTTGAACTTCATTTGACATACCCAAATTTCTCAAATAGGAGTTCCTCTTTTCAAAATCAAAATAAATTGAATTCTATTTAGCACACCTACATTTGTTAAATGGAAGTTCCCCTTTTCAAAATCATAAAACATCAAAACATATTTGAACTCCATTTTGCATACCCAAATTTGTCAAATGAGAGTTCCATTTTTGAAAATTAAAACAAATTAAACTCTGTTTAATATACTCACATTTTCTAAATAAGAGTTTTCCTTTTTCAAATCAAAACAAAACAAAATATCAACCACACTTAGACCCTACTTAACATACCCAAATTTATTAAGTAAGGGTTTTATTTTCAAATCAAAACAAAATATCAAAAACATTTGGGCCTCGCTTAGCATACCTAAATTTGCTAAGTAAAGATCCCATTTTCAAATCAAAATAATCAAATCAAACATATGATGAACATCATCGCAAATAACAATGCTTTCAAAAATTATTTTCAAACATGTATTTGAATCTCATTTAGCATACCTAAATTTGCTAAGTGAAAATTTCAAAATTAAATAATAAAATAAAGGTTAAATAACAAATTCATCTCCAAAGTCTCTCCAAGTGAACGAACCCCATCCAACATACCTAAATTTATTGAATGTGGGTTCCAAATTAAAATCAAATCTTATGGCAAAGTCTCTCCTCAAATATCAAACCAATTTAATGAACCCCACTTAGCATCCTAAATTTGTTAAGTGTGGGTTCAAGTTCCAAAATCAAGAACCAATGATTGAAGATAGCTATTAAAGCAAGGGTCTGATTCAATTCTATTTTCAACAAATGAAGAGATAATAGTTCATCCCTTCATCCACTTCTTCAGTTAGTTTTTCATCATGTCTCCTAGAAAGATGATCTTCTCCTTCCCATCTAGTGTGGAATTGGCCTTGGATCAGGCCATACTCACCAACACCACCATGCATGTCATCTAGTTCGGGCGTGTCTTCGAGTCACTTGCGAGGGGGCAACCCTCATGACCGTCAGAAGAGAGGAGGTGGCAGGGTAGAAGTCACTCCTTCATTTTGATATCCCATCATATTTTGAGTTTCCCTCACTAAAGAGGAAGGCCGTTAGGTTCCCATGGCAATTCAATATTAGTTCTATCTATTTTGGTGCCTTGTTCTAGTTAGTGCAGAAAAGTTATTACATCCATCATTCATCATTCTCTTCTTGTAGTCACAGGGATAGCATGTCATCATTAGTTTCTCCCATTCTGAAGGGGAAAGCTATCTTAGCCTCTAAGATAGTCTCTCTACCTTTGAGTTTGGTCCTAGTTCTCATTCTGCTCCACTTACCAGGATGCAACGCACATAAGAACCAAAAGGTTAAGCAACACTATGAGCGAGTAACTGGGGAGGTAGATGAGGCCTCTCTTTTTGAGGCCCTCTCCACCTAAGTGGCAGGGTTTCACCCCTCTCAGTAGAGGAGGACTGGGAGGATTGATGCATTACCTCCACCACCAGCACAATTTGAGGTACCAGCTAAGGAGAGTAAGAAGCCTTACCCTAGTTTAAGATTAGTTCTTCACCAGGTTGGTAGAGCCCATGGATGCTCAGAGTCTAGTACATTATTTAATTTGAGGACTCTGATCCTTAGGAGTGTTAGGGATTAGATACGTAGAGAGAAAGCCTCAGAGGCTAGAGTTGTAGACCAAGCAAGGAAGAAGGAGAGAAAGAGGTATGCTAGACAGTCAATGACCTTCGCTTTGGTAAAATTCCTAGATCGGCAGCCCACCCAAGCCGATCATATCAATAGCATAGTCCTTACAATCACTACCAACTGCAGGAGGAGAGCTCCGATGGATAGGTAGTCGATGTCTCCACCATCACACCACTCCACTCATTGCCCACCATCACGTGTCCAAGTCCCTCCTTCCACAGTCCCCACCAAAGTATAGAAACCTGCATCTGAAGAGAGGACATCTCTATTGGTGATCCAGCTATAGCTTAAAGATCATGCTCCATCTGCCCACCCACAATGTATCCCTCCCATTCAACTTCCACTTTAATAGTCAAGGAGTGGTGACCCAAAAGCAATAGTTGCTCCACCATCACGAGGAAAGATACATCTCATAAGTTGATCCCCTAAGAGCACTCCATCATCAAATATATATATATATATATATATAGAAAGAAATATATATATATATATATATATATATATATATATATATATATATATATATATATATATATATAAAAATATATATATATATATATATATATATATATATATATACTATATGCATCTATATAACATATATATACATATATATATATATATGATACATAATATACATATACATATATATATATATATATATATATACATATATATATATAAGCACAATCAAATCATCCATGAATTTATACCAAACCGAGTAGAGATCTTCACTTGATATCCTAAGGCTACTTTATCGAGAAGAAATAACTTCTTGGGAGTGGTCATTTGGATCAAAAAGAGGGTAGAGTAGATTTTGACCCTAATGAGGATGACCTATTTGAGGATTCAGTAGAAACCCATGTGGTCGATACTCGAGGATCCCTCCATAGAAACCATCAAAGTCATGAGGGTGTTGTGATCGAGGAAGGGGACACCTCTCATTTGACCCGGCACCTCCTTCAGCAGTTCAGGCAAAAGGATGAGCATATCAACAGGATAGAGAAGAGGGTTGAGGATTTATTAGCAGCAGTTCTAGCACTCTAGAACCAAGCTCTAGTTTCACAGCCCAATCCCATGGAGGTCGATCGGCTCAACTCTTACATGTCTTAGATCCTCCTAAGAGTGCCTCTCCCTTAGATTAGGATAGTGGTAGTTTGCATAAGAAGGTCATAGATAGTACCTCCGTGCATGAAAAAGATATGAAGCAGATGTTGGAAAAATAAATAAGGAAAGCATTGGCACAAGCCCGGGGGAGCTCATCCATTCCAAAAGGTAGACCTTACTCGGAGAAATTTGATGTAGTCCAATACCCCAAGGGGTTCGTGCCACCATCCTTCAAATGTTTTGATGGCAGTGGGAACCACGATAGCATATGACACATTTCAGAGTCAGTTGTTGCAACATCAGTGACAATGATGCACTTCTCTTTGACTTGTTCGTTAGTAGTCTATCAAGGGTTGCATTTGATTGGTATGCCAAACTGCCAAATGATTTGGTGAATACTTCTGTTGAGTTGGAGCAACTCTTTATCAAGAGATTTACTGGAGCCCAGTAAAGGGTAATTGTGGGTGACCTCATTATAGTAAAACAAAATCCTAACGAGTGCCTTGTTGATTACATTCTCAGGTGGATTAACCTGAGTATGAAATGCGAATCACAACTATCCAAATAGCATTCCATTGAAATTCTTCTCAAGAATATCCATGGCCCGGTTGCTTTCATGCTCAAGGGATTCACAGTTAAAACCTTTGAGAAATTAATCGACAAGCTGATTAGTCTACAAGAGGAAGCCAAACAATTGCCTTTCTAAGACCAATCATCCAAACCCAAGCCACCGAAAAGTGTTTAAGAAGAGGCCAAAGATAGTGGTGTTAGTGGACAGAGAGAAGTAGCCAGCTAGAGTTTAGTTTGAGAGACCACGAGCTTAGTAGCCTCCTTTGCCACCTCCTCTTCCACCACCTAGGCCATCATACCCACCACATACCTCAGCCACCAATACCTCCACCACCACCACCTCTACAAGACACTCGAGTGGTATTCATATCTTATCGTGATTACTATCCACTCTTATGGATAAATTAAACAAGCCTATTCGTTCAAGAGGGTGGTAGCCAGAAAAATCTTTAAGAATCTCCTAAAGAAACTTGATTTCTAGTTACTAGAGCCTAAGAGGCCAGAGAAACTAGTAAGAGCAATGATCCTAACTTTTGGTCCTACCACCACATGTTAGGTCATGACTTAGAGGATTGCATCACTTTTTACAAGTTGGGTGCCATTATTATCCCTAAGGAATACTTGTTGGAACAATCATCTAGTTCTGTTAAAATACTCCTTGGGGATACCTGTGATCCTCTCAAGAAAAAAGAAGGTTGGGATATCTCCTTATCTCGAACCTCTAAAAAGATCGTCTGTAAGATCAAGAAACTTTCTTTGTATGTGCTTAAGGAAGCTCAAACCTCCAACATCAAGTAAGGTTTGCAAGTTGCCAAAGACAACTCCGGGAGGGTGGGAACTCAACAGTAGTAGTAGTAGTCCATACTTGCCCTGGATAATCTAGTAGCTCAACCATGTCAAGTCCAGCATTCATTCCCTGGATAATCTAGTAGCTTAATTCATTTTTAAGCCTAAAACTTCCTAAAATTATAACTAATCTTAGAAAAATCCAAAAAATGCAAACTTGGGCTCATTTTAAAGATATTTTAGAGTAGAATATAGGAAAATTAATATTAATTGATTTTAAATAGTAAGTTTGGCTTAATTAAGGTTGAATTATAAATCTAATTAGCTTAATTACTCTTTAATTAATTACCCAATTAATATCAAATTTTTCATGAATATTTAGGGGGATGACCTCACCTCCTATTTTCAAGATTTTATTAATTACTTAAGGAATTGAAATTTAATCACCTCTTAATTTAATTAGTGATAATTAGTGAATGAATAATGACTTAATTAATTATTTAAGTCTAATTACCTCTGTTAAATAGTAAAGGTGCTTAGGGAATGTGATTGGGATATTCTTCCCAAGTTTTCTTTACTTTTTGGAATTTGATTAGTTAATGATTAATGAGATAATTAATTGCTTAATTAATTAATTAATTAATCCTCAAGATAAAATTAGAGCCTAAGTAATCAAATATGGGACTTAGGGATTGAGATTAAGGCCTCTTTCTTGATCTCTTTCCTTAAGTTAATTTCATTTCATTATTTGAAAATGTTTCATGCTTAATCAAATGTATTAATGAGCATAATTAACTTAATCTAAAATCCACATCACATCTAATCACCTTTAATCAACCTTGGGTAGCTCTTTGGGTGTTCAATAACCTAAAGAGAGAGTTAATGAAATTATGGTTAGCTCACATGTGTGAGAAAATCATAAAAGTAGTTAAGTGAGATCCCTTAAGCATAATTAACTATTAATCATGAGCCAATTGCATTAGGCCCATTTCATTTCTTAGGAGCATTAAAAATTTACTTTTCATGTGGTTGCATATCATATTAGCTCATTATTAATTAGTTAATTAACTTAAGGTGATGTATGTAAAGGCTAGTTAATTGACTTAATTCATACCCTAACTTAATTAAGACATAAAATCAACCTAATAACCCTTCATTAAACCAAATTAACTCACACATAGGGGATGGAATTAGGATTAGCAAACCTCTTTCACATTTTCTTAAATCAAATCAAACATGAAAATGAAATGACATTAAAGAACTTTGGTTTGTTTTAAATAATCTTATTTAGTTTGATTGTCCTTAGGACTTAGTTGGATTGAATGAAATCACATGCTTATGTTGTTTTATTTTCTTCCAATCATGCTAAATATTATATGTCATATGATTCATACATCCATCTCTTTTAAAATTAATTAAATAAAATGATTTCTTTTATGTCAATGCATGTGTTGATTTAATTTAAAAATATGTGTGGCTAGTATCATTATTAAATCTAAATATATTTTCAAAAGTTTACTAATGATTGAATACACATATATATTGTAAATTTAGTTAGATATATACATAGGAAATGCAAGTGAATATAAATCTAGTATTTGAAATGAAGTCATCCATATATTCATGTGTTGATTTGCATAAGTAAAAAAATGTTAGCGATATTAGTGGATATCTGGGATGCGACTTTAAGTAAGGAGGTTCTTACCTCATTCTCTTGGTGTAGAATAATGGTGGCATACCTCTTGATTTTGTTCTTATACATTTGGACATTAGAATCAAGATAGAACTTTAATTCATTTTACAAAAAATAAATCAATCAAATCAAAATATAATTTTTGCATGGTTTTCTATTCTTGTAGTTGTTTATACATCCATATGTATCTAAGAATAGCAAAATATTAGTCTGGATATTTCAAGGATGCACAGCTTTAAGAAGCCCCAAGAAGGTTCCTATCTTGTTCCTTAGAACAATGGCAACGCATTTACCACTTAAAACTTTTATACATGTGGATGTACTTAGCTAATGAATGAAAATAATTTTTTTATTAAAAAGCATGCATTCATACTGTTTATTTATTGAGTTGAGTATGTGAAGGCTCTTTCCTTATGCTTATGCATAAGAATTTAGATAAAGCTCTAAATTAATATGACAAAATCATTCAACCAAATGAAACATTAATTCCAAATATATTTACTCACATTCATCATTTAAGTGTGCTAAGATACAAAATGCATGTATAGTTATGTTTAGGATTTAATCGTATGCATGATATACATTATAGAAAGAAATGAATAAACATGTGTTATGTGATAGTAATTTATTCCAACTAACCTTAAGATGTCTTCTTATTGAATTAGTTTATTTAAAGTGAACCTAAACTTAGGACTAATTAAAACATGTAATAAGCCATTCACTAAAGAGAATTGATTAATTAATTTCTTTAGATGTGACTTAAGGTAGGGATAAAGGAGAGTGATCCTCTCTTTCTTTCTCTTCATAACACTTAGTTGTTGTGTAGGTCAAATGAAACAAAAGAAAATGTTAAATAAATTTTCCAAATCAATTAAACCATTTAAAATGAAAATACTCTTGATAATTAAATATCTTTCATACTTAGAAAATATTAACTCTAAAGCCTAGTTAGGACATACCACACAAAGCCTTAGCACATACATTAGATTAAGTCATCATTTCTAGCTTTATGTTAGGGTGGTGTATGGTTTGATGTATGTTTTGTTTTATGATGTAATATTGTAGAGTGGATGTTATGATGCAAATTTCATAGACTAGATGTTATAGTGCATATTTCATAAACTAGATGTTAGGTCATGGTTAACCTAATCATATTTTTTTTGCAGGAGATTATGCTTAAGGGGTGCTTAAAATAAATACAAATATTTTGTTATGCAAGGTCTGTAGTGAAATTTTATTCTCATCTTCATCTATCATTTTGAAAGGATAAATAAAAACAAAAATAAAATACCGCTTGTTGGGCACCACGTTGATCCGCAGATGTTCTTATTAGGGTGATAGAGTATGACATTAGGGAAAGGTGTATTAGCTCGAAAGATAGTAGCCACCACCCTATATTGGACCTAATCACCTCAATAAGGACTCCTAAGGACTATGGTATGTACCAGAGATTCTTCCCCTACTTTACATAAAAAAGTAAAACTAGGTTTATTTTAAACTTAGTTCACTAAGTACCCTATGGAGGAAAGCCCCCATAGTTAATTATAACCTAAGGAATGAAATTCCTTAGAATACTCTCGATTAAGGTAAATGATCGTTATCTCCAAAGATTTCAAAGACAAGACTATCAATCAATTGGATCATTTTTAAAAGATCAAATGGGATTGATCAAGAAGAGGGAGTTATTATCAAGACCAAAGAAAGATAAGTAGGGATGCTTATGATACTAGGAAGCCTAGTAAGCATCCCAAACTATCTTACAGTTAGGCTTTTTTAAAAAAGAAATTGAGTTGATTTATTTATTTGAGTGGAATTTTTATTAGAAATCTATGGCATATAATTCCATGACACAAGATCATGAAAATACCTAAGAGGTGAGGATTTATGCTTGTAACCCACAAAGGGAAGTAGCAACCTTTGAACCTAAATCTAGGGATCTTTGGCGAGGGCCAAAGCATGACCTAAATCTAAGGTGAAAATGGGTATATGGTTTACCTCCACAAGAGAGGATAAACCACGGACTATGACTTCTGGGTGGTGCCAACTAACTCCACCTATGATTTTAAATACATGTAGGTAAGTCATATGCTTTTGCAAGATAACTAAGTTGTTGTTTATTTTAGAAAGAGATTAAGTCCTTAAACACACTCCCTAAGAGACTAGATCATGTAGGGCATGAGTTAATGACTTAAATCTAATGCAAATTTTTTTATATTTTATTTTTCATTTTTGAACAATTCATTTGACATAGGTTATGGGATCCATATGCCTATTGCATGAGAATTTTGATTATACACTAAAATTAGCAAGAAGGAGGTGTGTTTCCACAATGTCTCTCAAAGGTCAAGCCAAGTTCTCTAGCACGGGTGGAAGCCCTCCATGAGTAAGATTGAAGCAAAATGCTTTTTATGCATGATGTGAAAACATACAACATCCAACTAAGGGGTTGCTAAATCTTTTATCTTATTTTATAACCTAGGCTTTATGTGAGGTTATAAATTGTTAATTTTTAGTTTTAAGTTAATTAATTTGATAGAAAATTTATTTTTCCTAGGAGCCTAATCGCATCCAGGTCATTCATCAAAGCAAGGAAGAAACTAAAAAAATATGACATCTTAATGCACAAGCTAAACAAACATCAAACAATTTAAAAGCTAACACAAAAGAATAAGAGGCCTTTTGTGGTCTAGCTCCACCACACAAACCTAAAATAAGTTGGGTAGCTGAGCTCTACCCTTATACAACCTAGATTACAAATGAATTAATTACAATCAAAAAGGAATTCATGTTATGGGGGTCTTCAATCTTCATTTCTCCTTTTCTTCTTTCTCTGTTTCTTTTTTCTTTCTTCTTTCTTCTTTCATCTTTCTTCTTTCTTCTTTCTTATTTCTTATTTATTCTTTTGGTTGGTTGGAAGGTGTTTGCTCCAAAGGCTAAATATGGTACATAAGATATAGTCTCATCACCAATGTTCATCCTAATTCCCCATAGCTTTCATTCCAAATTCTAATTACAAAAATTATATGAAAATGGGAAAAATAAATCTAACTAACACCTGCAAAACATAGATTAGCTAAACAAACCACACAATCCCAAGCATGTATATGAATAAATTGGACTTAGCACCTCACACATGGGTAACCAAGTCCACGCCTATTTTGGATTATGCTAGTATAAGCAACCTACCGAAAAAAAAGCATTTATATTTTATTACTTTAAGCACAATCCATTGCAAGATAATGGTTAGACTAAGATCACCTACCATTCAGTCTATGCACATACACCTTAACATCCAGACTAAAATATCACATCATAAAATAAAAGCAAACATCAAACCATGCACTGCCCTAGCATAGGACTATAAATGGTGACTTAGCCTAATATGTGTGCCATTTAAGGCTTGTGTGGTATGTCTTAGCTAGGCTTTAAGGTTAAAATTTTCTAAGTATAAAAAGTTCAACTTAGAGAGTAGTTTCATTTAAGTGATGTAGTTGATTTGGTTGATTTTATTTTTATGATTTGAATTGGTTTGAATGAACCTACAATTAATTACTAAGTTTTGTAGAGAGAAGGAAAAGAGAAGAGGACTTCTCTTTCCTCCCTACTTTAAGTAATTTCTAAAGTGGATTCATTAATGATTTTTATTTTAATGAGTATTTTATTTTTATTATCTATTTTTATTAATCCTAAGTTTAGATTTTTCCTAAACAAACCTATTCAAAGAGAAATGCATTTTAAGATTAAGTAAAGTGAATTAATATCACAAAACACACAACACTTTATTTCTTTTCAACATGTGTAACATGCACATGGATGAATCCTAAGCATATTTATATATGCAAGTGGAAATATTAGCACACCTTAATGATGAATACTAAGAGATGTTGCTTAAGGAAATTTGGAATGTTTCATGTATGCATGATTTTGTTAAGTAGAAAAGAGGGGTTCTTTTATCCATTAATCAAATACACATTTACATGTATGAAAGACATAAGTGAGTACGGAGCCATTATTTTCTACACCAGGGGTGTAAGGTACAAGACTTACTTGGGGCTACTTAAAGCCTCACAACCCTGGGGTGTCCAAACTAATATACCACTTTTCTTAAATATATGTACATGTGCAAAAAGAAATAAATGGAAAAGAATCATGCAAAAAGTTTGTATTCATTTATTTGATTTTTGGTTTCTTAATTTATATGTGCAAATATGAAGATCCTTCTTAAAGGTTAACATAGGAATGAATAGGAATGGATTTAAGCAAGTGTTGTGTTCTTTTCAAATGAACTATAGACTTTGCAAATTCTATTCAAAACTATGAAAAGTCACATAATGCACATTTTATATTATACTCACATGCAAGCTTATAAGTAATTATAAGTAGCATACCTTTCATTTGTAATATTTGATTTCTAATTTTGAAAATAATTTTGGATTTAGTAGTGATAATAGCCATTCATATTCTTACTTTAGCCAAAACATGCAATTTGACATAAAGGAAACATTTCATTTTAAATTGATTTTTCAAAACACATTTAGCATGCTAGGAAAGAAATAAAGTGATGTAAGCATGTAATTTCATTCACCTTAACTAATTCCTAAAGACAATCCTATGGAATATGATCATTTAAAGTGAATCAAATTATTTAAAGAAATTTTAGTTTTGTTTTGAATTTGATTTGAATTTAGGAAATGTGAAAGGTTTGCTACCCAACCCATCTCCCACATGTGTGTGTTATTTTAGTTTAATTTTTAGAACCATTAAGTTAATTTTATGTCTTGTTTAGGTTAAGGTGTAAATTAAGTTCATTAATTACCCCTTACCTACACCTCCTTAACATAATTATTCAAACAATTGTGATCCAACAAATGATATGCAACCACTTTGAATTTCAATCAGCAATGCACCCTAAGAAAGAAAGGGGTTTAATACAATTGGTTCACAATTATTGATTAATTAAGCTAAGGGGTATAATTAACTACTTTCATAACCCTTCCCACACATGTAGGTTGGATTTGATTTTCTTAAGTTTACTTAGGTTATTGAACACTAAAGTATCTACCCAAGAAAGGATTGATTAAGTGATTAAGTTTCTACTTTAATTTTTGATTTTTGAATTTGGTTAATTAAGATATTTAATGAAATATTAAATCATTAATCAATTTATAAATTAATTAAGTTTTCATTCAAATGAAATAGACTTAAGGGAAAAGCTTTGGAAATGGCATCCTAATCTCATTCCCTAAGTCTATCCACTATTCCAAGAATATTAACAAATTTAATTAATGAATTTATCATCATTTAATAGGTTAATTAATCACTTAATTGATTAAGGGAGTGATTAGAGATGAAATAAGCAATTACCTAAATTAATCCAATAATAAATTCCAAGAAAATCATAGAAGGCATCATCCCATCCAATCCTACGAGTTTGGAATTAATTATTAAATAAAGGAGTAACATATAATACATCCCAATAAAACTCAAATTAAGAAAATATCACTATTCAAAATCAATTAAAATTAATTATATATTATTCCCCTTTTAGTTACCTTTCAAATAAAGTTTAGTTTGCATTTTTTTTTAGATTTTTCTACATTTAGTTATGTATTTTAGAAGTTTCTGTGAGTATTAGGTAATTAAATCCCTAATTATATAACTAATCCCATCGGCGCCATGTGGACCGCTGATGTGGTGCGTGCTTTCCATGTGGCACGATGGGATTCATTATTTAAGTTATCACATCAGCTAAATCACCGACATTCATGCACTTTCTTGGATCATCAAAGATCGGATGGTCAAGATCAATCCTGTAGTATCAAAGGGATTAATCAAGGGATCTCGCATATTTTAATCAATACCGTCCATCTAAAACATGCAGAATGGATGGTCCATGATTCATCCCTACCCTCACCTGCGGGAGATGGTGACCGTCCATCCCTCAGGGCTTGATCTGAGCTCACTTGAGCTTGGATTGAGTAGAGATTAACACACACCATCTAAAGGTAAGAAGGAATACATCCAATGGTCAAATTTGATTTAGATCACACTTCTCTTCACAAATGACCAAAGAATTTCTACACTAGGCTCAATTTTGAAGCATATCTCACCGGAGGCTATCACTGGTGCTCCCAACCATTAAGATAGCTTCGTCTAGTGGAGACAAAGCCCTGTTAAAGGTTTGAAGGCTTGAGATCAAGTGGATCCTCCTATTAGCAAAGATGAGCTTCAAGTGCTTGGCTTTGGTCTAGCTCCCTCCTCTGTGCCTTGGAAGCTTGGAAAAAGCTTTGGATCAACTCGACTTGGTGCCTTGAAGGTGCTTGTAAGAGGAATTGGCTTTTTTTGAGTGATGGATGAGTTGGAATTTTCAATGAGCTCTCCTGTTTCGGCATTGAAGAAATCCAAAAATGGAGAATTCAAATGAGCTTTGGAAACCTTGGGAGAGCTTGGCAATGCTTCCTCTAAATTCCTTTTATTCAATCGAATGTAAAAGATTTGGAATGAAGTGGAATTAGGGGGAGTATATCTCCCCCTACAAGGATCAGATGGTCGAGCTTCTCTCTTCCATTTTGATCAAATTGATCACAATGAGTGAGTTGGTTAGGCCATTTTAAGCTCCACATGGTTCAGTTTTGGCAGAGGAGTGGAGTAGTGAAGTTTCCATCCACTCATTTGAGTGGAGAAGTGATTCCATGTGGAGAATTCCTATTGGGTGGTCAGTTTTGCCTTGGGTTGGGTTTGGTTGACCCAAATCCATTGGGTCATGTTTAATCATTGATCATGAATTAGTTTTGATTAATGGTTTCAATCAATTTGGCCCATGGTGGATTTTGGTTAATTTGGGTTTCATTTTAGCTAAGTGTTGACTTGGTTTGATTTGGTTTGACCCAATTTGAGTGATTGATCATCTCATGATGATTATTTCTCACAATATGGGGCTTAGTTTAATCCAATTTGGGTAGGATTACAATTTGGCTCAAAATTTTTAGGTCACTTTGGGTCAAGTGAGCCTAAGTGGGTCAATTGACTTGATCAAGGCTTGATTCAAGTTTGGTTGAACTCACATATGGACCTATGATTGAAATATAAATCCATTTGCAAGTGATTTGGAGTCAAATGGGTTTTCATTCATTTGATAATTTTCAAGTTCAAAGGATGAACATGAGTTTGATTTGGGTTTGAGTTTTTTAAATTTAGTTTTGGTTTGATAATTGAAGTTTGTGTTTATATTTGAATTCATGGTTGAAGGATTGATTGAATCAAGGTGAAAATTCAAGGGTTTGGATTTATTTGAATTTGATTTGGCTAAGTTTGAGAATTTGACTTGAAGAAGCATATGTTGGTTTTAGGGTAGATTTGGGTTTAAGTTTTGAATTTGGTTTTGGTTATTTAAATTTGTATTTCATTTATATTTGTCAATATAAATGTGAATATAAATGGGTTATGAGAAAATCTCTTGAGTTTGAAATGATTTGAATTTGATTTGAAGGAGTTCAAGGGTTTATTTTGAAAGAGTTTAGGTTGGATTTTGATTGGATTTGGATTTGAGTTTTTTATTTGTTTTGGTTATCTGAATTTATATTTTATTTATATTAGTGAATATAAATGAGAATATAAATGTGTTATGAGAAAATATTTTGAATTTGAAGTGGTTTAAATTTGATTTAGGTTAAGTCCATAAGGTAAAATCCAAAGTGACTTAGGAAGAATGTTTAAATTTGGAATTGAGTTTTAGATTTAGTTTTGGCTATTTGAATTTATATTTCATTTATATTTGTGAATATAAATGAGAATATAAATGGTTATCAGAAAATCTCTTAATCTTAAAATGATTTGAATTTGAGCTAAGTCAATAAGATGAAATCAAAGTGACTTTGGAAAGATTTTTAAATTTGAATTCAATCATGGGTTTTAATCATTTAGAATTGATTCATGAATTGAAAAAATCCAATGGATTTAATTTAAGTTTATTTTAGAATTGAAGTTGATTTGAGGTTTAGGTTGTTTTGGATTTGGAGCTTGACTTGAAAGAAAGAAGTAAGGATTTGGTTCAAGCTACGGGGTAGGCAAGTTTTCCTAACACCCCTAAGTCATGACCTATTCCTATGGCTAACTCTTTTAAGTCTCTAGGGTTAGGTTAGTGTTCACCTAATAACTAGAAGTGTCTTAAGACTAAGAAACTCTTAGTGTCTAAGAGGAATTCTATGTCGAGATGGAGAGAGAGCTCATTCTAAAAAATGAGGTCAACAAAGGGCTATAAGTGTGGTGTAAGATAAGGCATATGGATATGGTAAGATGATCAACAACACCGAACTACCACAAGCACTAACAAAAATGATCTACTCCAAACCCAGGGTGTAGAAGGAATCAAGAGCTTAGTGCAATGTGACTCTAGTCATGTTACCAGCATAAGAGAGGGAAGGAGGAATCCACTAGGGACTAAGTATATGAACCTTCCACTAGGAAAAGAGGTTCAAATCATATACTAAGGGATGAGAGGTTTGATTTGATTTGAGCTTCACTGGGGAGAAATTTGATTTGGTTGGGTGATTTAAGGTTTGGTGCTCCACTAGGGATGAAAAAGTGAACTCTCCACTAGGGGAGCAAGTTCAAGTCAACCACTAGAGGAAGAAGAGGTTGTGAAATCCGTTGAAGGACTAGAATTTGGGATCCACTGGAGAATAAAGACTTGCATCTCACTGAGGAGAAGCAGATTGGTTTGATTAAATTTATTTTGTTTGATTGATTAATTTGACTCCACTAGGGAGGAGTGTTGATTTTGATTTTTTATTATTTTTTTAGTTTAACTCCATTGGGAGGTTGATTGATTTGTTTTAGATTTTTAAATTTTGAAATGAATCTTGCTGGTTTATGATGGATCGCACTGAGTAGCGACCATGTTGGCTTAGACCTAACTCAGATTTACCAATCTAAAGGGGTAATCTATGAACCGCATAGTAGGACAATCCAACCAAAAGAGTTGCATTTTGATTTGCAATAGTCAAGTTAAGAAGAAAGTGCAGGGACTTACATCTTCCAGAATAAGGAACCACTAGGGTGATCTGTTTTGTGCAAATCAACCCAACCCAAGATAACACTATTGGGTGAATGTCATTGGGGACTTAAATCAAAGATTAAATTATGATGGATCCCATCGGATGGATTGTACTAAGTAGGGACCATGTTGGCCTTGAGCTGACATATATTTACCAATCCAAAGAGAGTAGCTTCCCGGCCGAGGGGAGAACTATCCAACCAAAGGGGTGCCTTTTACTTTGCAATGGTTGATTTAGGGAAGAAAGCTTGGGGACTCACATCTTCCACTACAAAAAGGTCACTGGAGTGACACATTCACAAGGTAATATGTCAACTCGACCTCGGGCTGCCCGTCAATTTATGATAGTCATGCTAGAAAGAATGCATAGTAGACTTACATCTTCCAAAGTGAAGACACCGTCGGGGTAACCTGTTTGTGAAAAATAGATTGAACTCGACCTAAGGGCAACTACAGAGAGAGTGCCAACCTGGGGACTTATCTCAACTCAAGCATAGTCAGGCAATTTTATAGGGAGTTCACGACACCGCCTCTAAAGATAGGATGCCGCTTGGGAAAGGGGCCACTGGGCTTGAATTTTAATCCACAAGCAATTAATTTATTTTTTTTATTTTGTTTGTTTTATCATGGACCCTGGTTTTGTAGGGATCATAAGAATGAGCTTATATCAGTAGACCTATCTTAGATTTATTGAACCAAGGGAGAATGCATATCTAACAAAACCCAAGGTGGGTAGCTACTAGGAAAGGGGATTGTCCAATCCAAAAGTAACTTGGGTAGTGTCTAAATGCAAGGACGTGATCCAAGTAGAGTCAAGGGAAGGGGCTTTATCCAAAACCCGAGAAGATATTTGCATAGGTATTCAGTGGCCAACTCAAAGAGAATGCTCAGGGACCCACACTACCAAGAGTGGTGTATCCACCGGGTGAGTTTCACACATAGAAACATCATCAACCAACCTAGGTTCAATCATAGGAAGAAAGCTCAAGGACTGACATTCTCCTACTATGAAACTAATTGCCACGATAGTCTATCTTTAGCTCAACAGGTGTTATCCAACCTAGGGAAACTATTGAGTGAATGCTACTAGGGGACTTAGATCAGCTCAAAAGTAGTCAAGAGAAAGGAGCCTGGTCCCAAACCTCAGTATACCAACCTGGTGGTGCTTAGTTGAAGAAGTAATCTGGGGACTCATCTTCTTAAATAAAATCAACATGAGGTACTACTTGGGCAAGGAGCTTACCAAACTAACAAGACTCATTGGTAATGGTCAAGTCGAAGAAAGCATGGGACTTCATAAGTCACCACTGAGGTACTAATAAGGTAGTATGTTAGTCAAACCTAGAGCAACTAATGAGTGAGTACCATAGGGGGCTTGCTCCCACATCAGAATAGCCTAAGATAAAAGATATGTGTTTATGTTTAAGGGAATAGAATACCTCTTGGGTTCTCTTACACCTAACCTAAAACACGCTTGGGGAATTTGATGAAATGATGCCATGGATGGCAGTTGAAATTATGCTGAGAAAGGATGCCGCTTGGGTTCTCTCACACCTAACTTAATTGTGCTAATCAAAATAGGATGCCTCTTGGGTTCTTTCACACCTATTCTAGTAGTGCCAGGGAATTGTGTTTAATTATGTTTGTGTTGTGAAAGAAGGATAGGATGCCTCTTGGGTTTTCTTACACCTAGCCTAAACACATCATAGCGAATACGCAAGACAAGCAAACAACACTTCGAAAGAAGAGAAGATTTTGATGAATTGGAATAAAATTTTATTCTTTTGATGATAATTATTTTCAAATATGTTTTTATGAGTAATATTTCTTCAAATAGAGTCCATTAATTGGAAGCATCAGGTGTTCCCATTTACAATCAATAAGCTGATAAGATCCTTCTTGGTAGGCCTTCTCTATGACAAAAGGGCCTTCCCAAGTGGTTCAAACTTGCCTCTCATCTTTCGATGGGCAACAAATAGTCTTCGTAGAACTAAAACAAGCTCTCCTACTTGAAAAGCTCTGGGGCGAATCAACTTGTTGTGACTTAAATCATTTTGACCTTGTACAACTCGAGGTTCTGGCATACCCATAGGCATCTCTCTTCCAAACCATCGAGCTCTTCAAATCGTAACTTGGCATTCTGCTATGTGGTGATTTTACTATCTATTATTATGCTTAGTGATAGGAGTTAAACTAACAAAGAATGCGACCCATACACTAAGGAGAATGGGGTAGATTGAGTTTTGTATGTGGTGTGATAGGCCCATAAGGCTTCAACCAACTGTTTATGCCACTGTCATTTATTATCATTGAGCATCTTCTTTAGTATTTGAATGAGAGTTTTGTTAAATGTTTCTGCTAGGTGATTCTCCCTAGGATAGTAGATGGTGTCGTGTCTTCTGGTGAAGCTATTGATCTTGGTGCTTTTGAATGCAGTACCATTATCAGATATATTTTGTTGAGGCACCTCTAACCTATATACTATATAGTTCCTGAAAAACTAGAACACATGCTAAGCTATGATCTCTCTAAGTTGGATTGCCTCCACCCACTTAGAAAAGTAATCGGTGGTAGCTAAGATGAACTGATGACCCTTGGAAGAAGGAGGAAACACAATTAAACACTCAAATGTTGAAGCCAAAGCCAAAGAATGTTGGGTGGTTGATGTAGATCACACCATGTACCGACATGGCACCTAGCTATGTTCATGAAGTCTGTAATCATTAAAGGCTAGTAGTATCCTAGTCTCTTGATCTTTACTTTCATCTTCCGACCAGATTGATGCGCTCCACATAGACTTGAATGTTCCTCAATCGTGATCCTATAGGCTTTGTATTTGTCCAAACAACATTGATCAAAGACCATCGAAGGTGCCATCCACATAGAGAGAGGCTCTGTTTCACCCGATGGGCTTGTGACTTCTCTTGAGGTAGTTTGTTGGTGTTCAAGTAATATGAATGGTTTCCTCCAATCCAGCTCCTTGTCCATTTAGTGAACCTCCCCTTCAAAAAGTCTCAGAGTTCACATAAGGAATAGGACTTGTCTATTTTAGACCCTTATTGGTATGGACTAATCTTCTAGACATGCTAACTCTTTGGCAAGTTTGGCCATAGCATCTACTACAGCGTTCTCTCCTTGAGGGACCTTGTAGATGGTGACCTTAGGAATTTGGGCCAACATCTTCATGGTGTACTCATAGTAATGACGATACTTGGGTTTGAGAACCTTGTAGGATCCAACAATCTAGTTGATGACCAGCTGAGAATCTCCATAGATATTGATGCATTTGACACACACTGTAATGGCTAACTCCACAATCGCCTCATACTCAACTTCATGCAGGATTGAGATATTATGAGAATCTCTATAGAGTTAAGAGAACTATTCCTACCTGGGAATAGATCATGGTTCTTCTCCTTTATGAAAGGAAGCCTCACCATCAAAATACATCTCCCAATGGTGATTTCCAACCACCCCAAGTTCATGATTTATCAAGGAGAGATCACTGTGAGAATCGAATGCAAGGTGCTAAGAAATTGCTAGTGCTTATTCTTTAACCAGAGGGTATGAATGTGATATCAAATTGTGAGAGAATCATGGACCAATATCTGGATAACGTTTGTGTCATGAGATACGCTGATTGATTCTGAAATCAAGTTCACCTTATAGAAAGTAGCTTTTTGGGATGCAAAGATTAAAACTAAATATTTTTTCAATAGGTGGGTAGTTCAATGAATCGATGAACATTAGAGCATTCTTTTCACTTGGGCCAAAAAGTGCCGGAGTCATCAAAAGTGTAAAGGGATCAATGGCGGAGGGACCGCTAGAACCGGCTTTCACCAAACGCTTGATATCTTAAGGCATGCTAGCACTTGTCATCACTTGAACTTTGCATCCTTTTCAAGTAAAAGTGCTAAAATGGTTTGCATCTCCTAGTTGGAGATAAAGCATCTTAGATATGCCAACCACCCTTGGAAAGATCAGGGAGAGTGTCATTTCTAAGATAGCTTTGATCTTTTCTAGATCTATCTCTATCCCAGGGACAAAAACCCAAGGAACTGCTACCTCAAATGCACACTTATTTCATTTTGAGGTTAAATTATCTTAACCATTTGAAAACTACTCAAGTCAAAGAGATTGTCTTCCTTTTCTCAACTTTTGACTACTAGATCATCAACATAGCATTCAACTTGATGATGAATGAGTTCATTGAAGATCTGAGTCATGGCTCATTGGTATGTAGCACCGATTTTAAGGCCAAAAGACATGACCTTATAATTGATACTTAATCATCTTTTGAAGGAGAATAATGAGATGAGGCAATGTCCACCATTAATTCTAGGAAGAGGAAACCATCCTTAGGACATGCCTTGTTTAAGTCCTCGACATTATATGTGAATTTGGCCATTTTTTTCATTAACGCATAAGCAACTGTAAGATATTTTTTCTTCGATGAAACCATCGACAATTTCTTGTTGATTTCTAATCGCATGTGTTTTTGATAGGTTAGCATTAGATCTAGGTAGTGGATGTTATTGGATTTGGGATAATCATCATAACTCTATGCAAAGCGCTTCTAAACTCAATCAATAGCCTAACTAAGTCATTGGTTTTTCTTCATTCATAAATATGTGTATTTTCTTTGATCCTGAGGTTGATTTCTTTATGCTTGTCGATTGTTGAATGGATTTCTTCTTCAATTTTGGCAGTGCATCTTTGATTTGGAGATTATCTAAATCATCTGAAGTTTCTAAATCTACTTTCTCATAAGAGTTGTATGGTTTGAGAAGAACCCATCGATTTAGATGATTGAGATAACCAAGAATCGTCATCATCGATTAGACTAATGTACAAATCCCATCTTGATTATGCATCCCTACCTCTATCCATAGATTTTGGTTTCCTATGCTGACCATGTATAGGAATCAAACTTTTTTGCAAGTTTAAGAACACAAGGGCAGTACCATTCAAACAGTAATTCCATTAATTCTTTATATGAATTATCCTCAAGTTCTACATCCACTTCTGGACTTGAGAATGATTATCCCAATAGGAATCTCTTCGACTTTGCATCAATGGAAGACTTAGGGGCTTCTTTAACTACTAAACCTTCAGCTTTTTGAGAGGAAAGTAAGGTTAGAGCTAAGGTTCCTAACTGTTGTCTGATAGTTTCACATAAATCTGATTCGAATACAATCATGCTTTGCATGGAGGATTGGTCTTCATCATTGTCCGAGTGTCACCTCCAATGAAACCCACTAAGAGGGATTGGGCAGTATACTAATCATATGAGACTCATCCTCCGAGTTGGATTCCAAGTCTATGTCAATAGTAAGGGTACTCCTATGAACTAGAACATAACCCCTTGGCCACCAACCACCCTCCGGAACTACCTCTATTTCTTACCTCCTGGAGGTCATCCTACCCATATGTCCATAAGGATGGAATGAACTGGGTGGAATGTGATATGTGCTCTACTTCTTCCTTGATGTCCTTTTCTCGTTCACTTGAACTTTCATTTTCCTTTTCTTTTTCTTTTTCTTTTTCTTTCTCTTCTTTTTATTTTCTTTTGCATTTGAATTTTTATCATGTTCATATATCTCAACCTCTCTGACTGAAAATGGCTTTTCATCACCTTTGACACAACATTCAAACCATCCTTTGGAAATCGATGACGATGGAATCATTCTATTCCAAGGTACGAGCAGCAAAGTGAATGAAGTATTTGAATGAATTAAATGGCTTCAATCTTCCAATCATCTATTCCAAAGGTAACACTATGAAACCTAAAGCCCTCTTGCCTTGTTCATTGAATCCTCTCAACATCATCCAATCTCCTCGGAGTGTGGAGATGTTGATCCTTAAATAGGCAAGGGTCTTTAGACTCATAATGTTCACCAATGCACCTAGATCAACAAGAACCTTGAAGAGTCTAAATCTGCCCATGTCCACTGTAATGTAAAGGGGACGGTTGTCCTCCATGTCCCCTAGAAGAAGATCTTCATCTGTGAAAGTGACTCTTGAAGCCCTAGAATAATGTGCCTCCTCTCCAACAACGGACAGCTGAGCTAAGCAAATTGCAGGATCAAGAAGAGCCCTGATTAAAGGCTCCCTCATCTCTTTGGATAAGATGAGGGCATCATATATGCATAACTTAGATGGCAACTTTCTTAAGTGAGAGAGGACATTATAATCTACTCTGGGCTGATCCTCCATAAGCATATCCAAGGGTGGAGCATCCTGTGGAGGGACTTCTCAATCATCTGAACCAATGACTTATTTCCCCTTATCTTGAGGTGTTTCCCTAAGAGGTAGAACCTTTCCACTATGGAGGTTGACTTCGGTGATCTCCTGTGGCAGGTTAGTGGAAGGTTCTACCTACTCATCAGGCTCACTTATAGCTTCTCCTATGGGACCCTCAGAATTAGATGATTCCAAGTCTATCTCAAGAGGTGAACCCATTTTATGTAGAGAAGGAAAGTCCAACTCTGAATCAGAAAGAGGAAGATCAGAGTTATTATAATTATTGTTTATACTTGAAGAGTTTTCTAAAAGAGTAGAATTAGACAACCCATGTGACACATATATTCAAACTAGCTTTATTCCTTGATTTCTTAGATTTTGAAGGAGGTAGTAGTAAAGTCAAGTAGTAAGTGGGTGAGGGATTTGATGCCCTCATCCACGATACAAGATGTTTACTAGAGAGCTGAATTAGAGTCAGTAGTACAAGGGGACTTTGTAGTCGGTTGCACTACTTGGCTATCTCGGGAGGGCATAGGTTGCAGCAGATGTTGAGCTCCCCCTTTTTCCAAGTCATCTTTGGCAACTTGCAAACATTCCTTGATGTTAGAAATTCAAGCTGCCTCAAGAACCTACCAGGAAAGTTTCTTGATTTTGAAAATAATTTTCATAGAGGTTCAAGATAAGGAGATATCCTAACCTTCTTTGGTTTTGAGAGGATCGCAATTATCCTCAAGGATTACCCTAATGGAACTAGATGGTTGTTCCACTAAATATTCCTTTGGGATAACCATGGCGTCTGTCTTGAAACTATGCTCAAGCTATTCCTTGAATGTAAAGCAATCCTCTAAAACATGACTAGCATGCGGTGGTAGGGGACAAAGTTACTTGCTCCAGTCTTCTAGGCTGAAAGTCAGATTTCTTTAAGAGGTTCTTAAAGATTTTCCTAAGTACCTCTCTCTTAAATGAATATGGCCTGGTGGCGAGTATGTGTACCACTGCTATGGATGTGGCTGAGGAAAAGGCAATGAAGGCCATGGAGGCTACTGTGGTGGCCGATAGGATGGCCTCAGTGGTGGTAGAGGAGGTGGAAGTGGCATGTGAGTCTCTCTCATGCTCTACCTGCTTCCCCACCGCTATCACTTCCCTTGGTTTCTTCTCATAAGCTTTTTGTGGTTTCAACTTTATTGGTTGATCCGAAAAAGGCAACTATTTAGCTTCTCCTTGTAAGCTAGCTGCCTTATTGATTAGCTTCTCAACTATTTTGATGGTGAAACATTTGAGCATGAAGGAGATCGGGCCATGAATATTCTTAAGTATAATTTCAATGGCATGCTGTTCAGATAGCTGTGGTTTGTATTTCATACTCAAATTATGTCATCTTAGAATATAATCAATGAGGGACTCACCAAGATATTGTTGAGCCACAACGATCGCTTACCACCCTTTTACCGAGCAAACCTCTTAATGAAGAGTTGCTCCAACTCAGAAAGTCTTCACCGAACTGGGAAGTTCAACGCTAATCGAAGGTTATGCCTACATGCTAACAAAAAGTCAAGAGTAATGCATCACCGCCACCGCAAACAACGGCTCAAATGCTATGTGTCGCCTTGGGTTCCCGCTGCCATCAAAGCTCTTGAAAGAAGGTGGCATAAAACCTTTAAGATACTAGATGGCATCGAATTCCTCGGTAGGGTCTACCCTTTGAATTGATGATCCTCCTTGAGCTTGAGCCAATGCTTCTCTCACCTACTACTCAACCATGGTTTTAATGTTCTTTTCTTGTATGGAGGTATCCACCTTCTCTCAGCTACCTTGCTCTACTAGTGTGTAGTCTTAATCCAAGATACAACTCAGTGGACCAATTGTAATAGTAGGATGAACTGTAGGGGCTTGGTTTTGAAGTGCTAAGATAGCTGCTAACAAGTCTTCACGCCTCTTTCCCATCCTATCAATTTGATCATCCTTTTATTTTATTTTTTGAAGGAGGTGTCGAGTCGAGTAGGCTGTGTCATCCTGCTCGACCACATCACCTTCCAAAGTCTGTTGTTTGTAAAGAAGGGAACCCCTGGTATCTACCATGTAAACTCCCATTAAATCCTCTAATAGATCATCCTCATTAAGATCAAAACTAACATTCTCATCCTCTAGTCGATAGTTATATCCTAAAATCTCCTTCTTCTCCACTCATATTGAGATATAATGTCATCTAGAAATATGTCCAATAAATGCATAAAAGATCGAGGTGCATGGGATCATGAATAGATACATCTAACCTCTAGGAGAGCTAACCCTATGAGGGTTACCACTAGAAGAAAGATGCTCACTGATCTAGTAGTACTCCAAGGAAGATATATGGTCATGGGAGCAACAAACCTGCTCTCTCCTCCCCTCATTGTTATCTCCATAGCTCTGGTGGTGGAGATGGAATGACACCAGGTCATTCCCCTCACCATAATGTGAAGGTCGGAAGAGCTCGCCACCGAGTGGTGTAGATGGAATGAGATCTCTGTAATCGGATCAAAGGGGCTCTCCTCTCCCATGCCTTCATGGCTTTTGGAATGGTGGATGCTAGAAATTGACAAGGGTAATGGAGTAGCATGGTGGAGGCACCACCGACTCTCTCAATAGAGCTCCTTCCCATGATGGGTAGTACCCATCAAGGGATGCTATTAGTGTGATCAACATGCAATCCGAGAAATCCACAAGTGCGAGGCCGATCAAAATCAAATGGAGCCCGACTGACGTCTATAAGCTCCACCTACTGCAATGTATCTAAAGTGGGTGTACGACCTTCTCCTTTCACTGATCGAAGCCTCAAAGTGAACTACCGGTGGAGGTAAGACTAAAATCCTCCTAACATCATCTCTATCAAAACCAGAGAGGGGATGGAACTTATTCTCTATGATGAGAGGAGACACTATTCTAGGTACCTCCTCTGCTACAAACTGAGTGGTTGCCTCTAACTCCCTCGTTATGTGAGTATGATATCGCTTGATCATGCAGACCAGTCCCATGGGAGTATGGGAACTAGACCCAACCTCGAAGGCATAGGAGACAATCCCTTGAATCGGGGCCTTCCCTTGGAAGTGCCAATAAGAGCTAGCCCGTGGGGCAGCAGGAACAACTGGCATTGGCAAGCACTACTACTGGAAGTTCCATCCTTCCTCTTGAGAGGGAATCTGTCGATGGCATCTCAACCGGATGATCGCTCTGGCCACGCCTCCTATGGTGAGGGTGGTCCCTCACATGTGATCCTAGCCCCTCAAAGCCTTGGCCAAAGTGGGTGGGCAAGTCACTATGGGAGTCTATCCCATCCAAGGCCAAATCCATCCCGGGAAATGTAAAGACATACTTTGTGCCGCCATTTAAAACTGAATCGACTAAAAAACCGACCGAAAGAGAAAGTTTGAATCATGCTTTATTGATTTTTTGAATTTTGATTTAGAATTTGAACCCACACTCAACAACTTGAAAATGTTAAGTGGAGCTCAAATGAATTTGGAAGAGAGATTTTGGAATTGATTGGAAAGGAGATTTTGAATATATAATCTATTTTCAACAAATTTGTGTATGTTGAAAATGGTTTCAAATATTTTTGAAGAGATTGATGCTTCCATATGTTCATATTTGAATTTGATTTTTTGAGTTTGAGGACCCTTCATTTAACAAATTTGAGTAAGGGTCAATTGATTTTATTTTGATTTGTGATTCTGAGATTTACTCACTTAAAAAATTTGGGTATGCTATGTGAGGTGTTTGAAAACAATCTTCTTCTTCTTTTGCTTCTTTGTGAATCATATGTGAATTTGCAAATGGGATCTTCATTTAGCAATTTTGGGTATGCTAAATGAAGAATCCAAATGTTTTATTTTGAAAAGAGGATCCTTTTACTTAGCAAATTTAGGTATGCTAAATAGAAGATCCATGTGTGTTTTTATTTTGGATGATTTTGAAAAAGGATTCTTAGCAAATTTAGGTATACTAAAGAAATTCAAATGTGTTTTATGTTTTGATGATTTTGAAAAGAGGATTCTTAGCAAATTTAAGCATGTTAAGGAAATCCAAATGTGTTTTTATTTTGATGATTTTGAAAAAAGGACTCTTAGCAAATTTAAGTATGCTAGAAATCAAATGTATTTTTGTTTTGATGATTTTGAAAAGAGGGGTTCTTTACTTATCAAATTTAGGTATGCTAAATAAAGGATCCATGTTTGTTTTGATTTTTTTTATGATTTTGATTTTGAAAAGAGGATCTTCACTTAGCAAATTTGGGTATGCTAAATGAAAGATCCAAATGTGTTTCATTTTTGTGATTTTGATTTTAAAAAGTGGTTCTTCACTTATCAAATTTGGGTATGCTAAAGGAAAGATCCAAATGTTGTTTGAATTTTGATTTTTCAAATTTTGAAAAGTGGATCTTCACTTAACAAATTTGGGTATGCTAAATGAAAGATCCAAATGTGTTTCGTTTTTGTGATTTTGATTTTGAAAAGTGGTTCTTCACTTAGCAAATTTGGGTATGCTAAATGAAAGAACCAAATGTTGTTTGAATTTTGCTTTTTTTTTATTTTTAAAAGTGGGTCTTCACTTAACAAATTTTGGGTATGTTAAATAAAATTTCCAAGTGTTGTTTGAATTTTGAAAAAATGATTATTAATTTTGAAAAGAAGATTATTGGTTTTATTTTGAAAATGAAATCTTCATTCAGAAATTGAATGAGGATGTTCATTTGTGCTTTTTTTTGAAAACATGATTTTGAATTTTATTTTGAAAATGAAATCATCAAAATAAATTGAGTGAAGATGTTCATTTGTGCTTTTAGAAAATATGATTATTGATTTTTATTTTATTTTTTTAAAATGAAATCTTCATTCAATAAATTGAATGAGGATGCTCATTTATGCTTTTAAAAACATGATTGTTGATTTTATTTTGAAAATGATATCTTCATTCAATAAATTGAATGTGGATGTTCATTTGTGCTTTTTGAAAACATGATTTTGAATTTAATTTTGAAAATGAAATCTTCATCAAAATAAATTGAGTGAAGATGTTCATTTGTGCATTTAGAAAATATAATTGTTGATTTTGATTTTTGAAAATGAAATCTTCATTCAATAAATTGAATGAGGATGTTCATTTGTGTTTTTTTTGAAAACATGATTTTGAATTTTATTTTAAAAATGAAATCTTCATCAAAATAAATTGAGTGAAGATGTTCATTTGTGCTTTAAGGAAATATGATTATTGATTTTGATTTTTGAAAATGAAATCTTCATTCAATAAATTGAATGGAGATGTTCATTTGTGCTTTTAGAAAACATGATTGTTGATTTTTATTTTGAAAATGAAATCTTCATTCAATAAATTGAATGAGGATGTTCATTGGTGCTTTTGAAAATATGATTTCTAGATTTTATTTTTGAGAGTGATCCTACATATAACAATCATGAAGATTCTTAGATGAGGTTGATTTATGAAAATTTTTGTGCAAACATTTTATTATGTGCATTTTGAAAGAGTGCTTTTTGGAAATTGGTGTTTTTATAAAGGACTTCTTTTTCTTTATTTTTGGAATGAACCTTACCTTACCATAGAAATGGTAAGAAAGAAGTCTTTAATTATTTCTTTTTATTAAGTCTTTATTCTTTACCTATTGGGAAACCCAATAGGTTTTAAGACCTATAAGTGAAGCCCTAAAACCTAAAGGATGTTGGCTAGCTTAGCTTAAGGAAGAAATAAACTAAGTGCCAATGAAAAAAGAAAGATAGTCTTGGGTTCATATAAAATACAAACCCACTATCAATACTTAGAGACAATGATCATTTATCAAAGATGGAGAGAGGGACTATCCCTAGCGGAGTCGTTAGAAAAATCTATGGTGAAATTTTATTCTCATCTTCATCTATAGCTTTTGGAAAGGATAAATGAAAACAAAAATAAAATACTGCTTGTTGAGACACCATGTAGATCCGTAAATGTTCTTATTAGGGTGATCGGGTACGAGATTGGGAAAAGGTGTACTATCTCGAAAGATAGTAGTCACCACCCTACAATGGACCTAATCACCTCAATAAGGACTCCTAAGGACTATGGGTCTTCGTATGTACCATAGATTCTTCTCCTACTTTACATGAAAAAATAAAATATGGTTTATTTTAAATCGGGTTGGTTAAGTTTCCTATGGTTACATCCTAAGGAATAAGATTCCCTAGGAATACGCTCGATTAAGGTAAATGATCATTATCTCCAAATATTTCAAAAATAGGACTATCAATCAATTGGTTCATTTTTAGAAGATCAAGTGGGATTGATCAAGAGGAGGGAGTTATTATTGAGATCAAAAGAAGATAAGTAGGGGATGCTTATGATACTAGAAAACTTAGTGAGCATCCCAAAATATCCTATGGTTGGGCTTTATATTTTTAAAATTAAAGTGATTTACTTATTTGAGTTGAATTTTTGTTAGAAATCTAGGGCTTATAATTTCATGACACAAGATCATGGAAATGCCTAAGAGGTGAGGATTTATGCTTGTAGCCTATAAAGAGAAGTAGCAACCTCTGAACCTAAATCTAGGGAGCTTTGGTAAGGACCAAAGCATGACCTAAATCTAAGGTAAAAATGTGTATATGGTTTACCTCCATAAGAGAGAATAAACCACCCGACTATGTGGACTTAACCACACAGGGGTGGCCTAACTCCTCCTACAATTTTAAATGCATGTAGGTAAGTTATATGCTTTTTGCAAGATAGCTAAGCTATTATTTATTTTAGAAAGAGACTAAGTCCTTAAGACACTCTCTAAGAGAGACTAGATCATATAGGGCATGAGTTAATGACTTAAATCTAATGCAAATTTTGTTATGTTTTATTTTTCATTTTTGGACAATGCATTTGACACAAGCTATGGGATTCATATGCTTAATGCATGAGAAATTTAATTATAGGCTGAAATTAATAAGAAGGAGGTGTGTTTTCACCATGGTTATCAAAGGTCAAGCCAAGTTTCCTGGCACGGGTGAAAGCCCTCCATGAGTAAGAGTGAAGCAAGATACTTTTTATGCATGATGTGAAAACATACAACATCCACCTAAGGGGTTGCTAAATCTTTTATCTTATTTTATAACCTAGACTTTCGATGAGGTTATGAGTTATTAACTTTTAGTTTTGAGTTGATTAATTAGATAAAAAATTTATTTTTCTTAGGAGCCTAATCACATCCAGGCCATTCATCAAAGCAAGGAAGAAACTAGAAAAACATCACCATAAAATGCTAGCACAAAGTAGGGTTACAAATGAATTAATTACAATCAAAAAAGGAATTCATGTTATGTGGGTCTTCATTCTTCATTTCTCCTTTTCTTCTTTCTCCATTTATTTCTTCTTTTTTCTTTCTTCTTTTTCTTTTTGGCTGGTTGCAAGGTGTTTGCTCCAAAGACTTCACATGGTACATAAGACATAGTCTTATGACCAATGTTCATCCGAATTCTTCATAACATTCATTCCAAATTCAAATTACAAAAATTACATGAAAATGAGAAAAGTAAATCTAACTAACATCTACAAAATAGAGATTAGCTAAACAAACCACACAATCCCAAGCATGTATATGAACAAATTGGACTTAGCGCCCCACACATGAGTAACCAAGTTCACCTAGCCTATTTTAGCTTATGCTTAGGGGCATAAGCAACCTGCACAGCAAAAAGTATTTATATTTTTATTACATCACCCCTTAAGCATAATCCCTTGCAAAAGATAATGGTTAGACTAAGATCTCCCTACCATTCAATCTACGCATATACACCCTAACATCCAGACTAAAACATCACATCACAAAATAAAAGCAAACATCAAACCATGCACCGTCCTAGCATAGGACTAGAAATGGTGACTTAGCCTAATGTGTGTGTCATTTAAATCTTGTGAGGTATGTCTTAGCTAGGCTTTAAGGTTAGATTTTTCTAAGTATGAAGGGTTCAACTTAGAGGGTAGTTTCATTTAAGTGATTTTGTTGATTTTATTTTTATTATTTGGTTTGGTTTGAATGAACCTACAATTAATTAATAAGTGTTATAGAGAGAGGAAAAGAGAAGACAACTTCTCTTTCCTCCCTACTTTAAGTAATTTCTAAAGTAGATTAATTAATGATTTTTATTTTAGTGAGTATTTTATTTTATTATCTATTTTGATTAATCTTAAGTTTAAATTTTTCCTAAACAAATATATTCAAAGAGAAAGGCATTTTAAGATTAAGTAAAGTGAATTACCATCACAAAACACACAACACTTTATTTCTTTCCAACATGTGTAACACGCACATGAATGAATCCTAAGCATATTTATTCATGCAAGTAAAAATATTAACACACCTTAATGATGAATGCTAAGAGATGTTGCTTAAGAAATTTTAGAATGTTTCATGTATGCATGATTTTGTTAAGTAGAAAAGAGGGGTTCTTTTAACCATTAATCAAATGCACATTTACATGTATGAAAGACATAAGTGAGTATGGCATCATTTCTTTCTACATCAGGGGTGTAAGGTACAAGACCTACTTGGGATTACTTAAAGCCTCGCAACCCCAGGGTGTCTGGACTAATATACTACTTTTCTTAAATACATGTACATGTACAAAACGAAATGAATGGAAAAGAATCATGCAAAAATTTTGTATTCATTTGTTTGAGTTTTGGTTGCTTAATTTATGTGTGCAAATATGAAGATCCTTCTTAAAGGTTAACATAGGAATGAATTTAAGCAAGTGTTGTGTTCTTTTCAAATGAATATACACTTTACAAATCCTATTCAAAACTATGTTAAAAGAGAAGAGAAGGAAAAGTCACATAATGCACATTTTATATTATACTCACATGCAAGCTTATAAGTAATTATAAGTAACATACCTTTCATTTGTAATATTTGATTTCTAAGTTTTGAAAATAATATTAGATTTAGTAGTGATAATAGCCATTCATATTCTTACTTTAGCCAAAACAAGCAATTTGACATAATGGAAACATTTCATTTTAATTTAATTTTTCAAAAGACATGAATGCATGATTTTCATATGACATACACATTTATCATGCTAGAAAAGAAATAAAGTAATGTAAGCATGTAAATTCATTCACCTTAATTGATTCCTAAAGACAATCCTATAGACTATGATCATTTAAAGTGAATCATATTATTTAAAAAATTATTTTTATTTTGAATTTGATTTGAATTTAGGAAATGTGAAAAGGTTTGTTGGTCCCAACCCATCTTCCACATGTGTGTGTTATTTTAGTTTAATTTTTAGAACCATTAAGTTGATTTTATATCTTGTTTAAGTTAAGGTGTAAATTAAGTACATTAATTACCCCTTACCTACACCTCCTTAACATAATTATTCAAACAATTGTGAGCCAACAGATGATATGCAACCACATTGAATTTAAACCAGCAATGCACCCTAAGAAATAAAGGGGCTTAATTTAATTGGCTCACAATTATTGATTAATTAAGCTAAGGGGTTTAATTAAGTACTTTCATAACCCTTCCAACACATGAAGGTTGGATTTTATTTCTTTAAGTTTACTTAGGTTATTGAACACCTAAGTATCTACCCAAGAAAGGATTGATTAAGTGATTAATTTTCTAGAATATTTTTTTATTTTTGAGTTTGGTTAATTAAGCTATTTAATGAAATGATTAAATAATTAATCAATTTATAAATTAATTAAGTTTTCATTCAAATGAAATAGACTTTGGAATAATTAAGGAGAAATTAATATAATTACATCCCCAATAAAACTTAAATTAAGAAAATATCACTATTCAAAATCAATTAAAATTTATTTTATATTATTCCCCTTTGAATGACCTTTCAAATGAAGTTGAGTTTGCATTTTTTTTTTTTGGATTTTTCTATATTTAGTTATGTATTTTAGAAGTTTCTGTGATTATTAGGTAATTAAATCTCTAATTATATAACTAATCCCATCGGTGCCATGTGGACCGCTGACTCGATGAGTGCTTTTCACATGGTGCAACAAGATTCATTATTTAAGTTATCACATCAGCAGACGTACGGTGCCATGCTTGGACCTTAGATCAAAGATCGAACAGTCAAGATCAATCTTGGGGTATCAAAGGGACTAATTGTGGGATCTCACTTACTTTTATCAGGACCGTCCATCCAAAACATGCGGGACGAATGGTCTATGATTCATACTTGCCCTCGCTTGCAGGAAATGGCAATTGTTCGTCCCTTAGAGCTTGAGCTCACTTGAGCTTGGATTGAGTAGGGATTGAACACACACCATCTAGAGGTAAAGGAAGACATCCAATGGTCAAATTTTATTGAGATCACACTTCTCTTCACAAAAGACCAAAGAATTTCTACACTAGGCTTAGTTTTGAAGCATACCTCACTAGAGGCTATCATCGGTGCTCCCAACTGTCAATGTAGCTTTGTCTAGTGGAGACGAAGCCCTATTGAAGGTTTGAAGGCTTGAGATCAAGTGGAACCTCCTATTGGCCAAGATGAGCTTCAAGTGCTTGCGGCTTTGGTCTAGCTCCCTCCTCCCATGCCTTGGAAGCTTGGAAAAAGCTTTGGATCAACTTGACTTGGTGCCTTAAAGGTGCTTGTAAGAGGAATTGGCTTTTGATTGAGTGATGGATGAGTTGGAATTTTCAATGAGCTCCCCTATTTCGGCTTTGAGGAAATTCAAAAATGGATAATTTAAATGAAATTTGGAAACCTTGGGAGAGCTTGGCAATGCTTCCTTTGAGTTCCTATTACTCAATCGAATGCAAGAGATGTGGAATGAAGTGGAATTAGGGGGAGTATATTTCCCCCTACAAGGATCAGACAGCAAGCTTGTTTCTTCCATTTTGATCAAATTAATCACAATGAGTGGGTCGGTTAGGCCATTTTAAGCTCCACATGGTTTAATTTTGGTAGAGGAGTGGAGTGGTGAAGTTTTCATGTGCTCATTTGAGTGGAGGAGTGATTCCATATGGAGAATTTCATATTGGGTGGTCAATTTTGGCCTTGGGTTGGGTTTGGCTAACCCAAACCTATTGGGTCATGTTCAATCATTGATCATGAATTAGTTTTAACAAATGGTTTCAATTAATTTGGCCTATGGTGGATTTTGGCTAGTTTGGGTTTCATTTTGGCTAAGTGTTAACTTGGTCAACCCTTAGGTTTGACTTAGTTTGACCCAATTTGAGTGATTGATTTTCTCATGATGATTGTTGCTCATAATGTGAGGCTTAGGTGGGCTTAGTTCAATCCAATTTGGGTAGGATTAGAATTTGGCTCAAAAAGGCACTTTAGGTCACTTTGGGTCAAGTGAGCCTAAGTGGGTCAATTGACTTGATCAAGCCTTGATTAAAGTTTGGTTGAACTCACATATAGACCTATGATTGAAATATAAATCCATTTGCAAGTGATTTGGAGTCAAATGGGTTTCGATTCATTTGACAATTTTTAAGTTCAAAGGATGAACATTGATTTGATTTGGGTTTGAATTTTGAATTTAGTTTTGGTTTGATAATTGAAGTTTGTATTTAGATTTGGATTCATCATTGAAGGATTGATTGAATCATGATGAAAATCCAAGGTTTTGGATTGATTTAAATTTGATTTGGCTAAGTTCAAGAATTTGACTTGAAGAAGCATATGTTGGTTATAGTGTAGATTTGGGTTTGAGTTTTGAATTTGGTTTTGGTTATTTGAATTTGTATTTCAATTATATTTATGAATATAAATAAGAATATGAATGGGTTATGAGAAAATCTCTTGAGTTTGAAATGATTTGAATTTGATTTGAAGGAGTTCGAGGGTTTATGTTAAAAGAGTTTAGGTTAGATTTTGATTGGATTTGGATTTGAGTTTTGTATTTGTTTTGGTTATCAAAATTTATATTTCATTTATATTTATGAATATAAATGAGAATATAAATAGGTTATGAAAAAATATTTTGAATTTGAAGTGGTTTGAATTTGATTTGGGTTAAGTCCATAAGGTAAAATCCAAAGTGACATAGGAAAATTTTTAAATTTGGAATTGAGTTTTAGATTTAGTTTTGCTTATTTGAATTTATATTTCATTTATATTTGTGAATATAAATGAGAATGTAAATGGGTTATAAGAAAATCTCTTGAGCTTGAAATGATTTGAATTTGAGCTAAGTCCATAAGATGAAATCAAAGTGACTTAAGAAAGATTTTTAAATTTGGAATTCAATCATGGGTTTTAATCATTTGGAATTGATTCTTGATTTGAGAAAATCCATTGGAATTGATTTAAGGTTTATTATAGAATTAAAGTTGATTTAATTTTGAGTTTGTTTTGGATTTGGAGCTTGACTTGAAAGAAAGATGTAAGGATTTGGTTCAAGCTATAGGGTAGGAAAGTTTTCCTAATACCCTTAAGGCATGACCAATTCCTATGGCTAACTCTTCTAAGTCTCTAGGGTTAGGTTAAGTGTTCACCTAATCACTAGAAGTGTCATAAGACTAAGGAACTCTTAGTGTCTAAGAGGAGTCCTATGCCTGAGATGGAGAGGTTGAGAGCTCTTTCTAAAAATAAAGTCAACAAGGTCGCTTAACCCCTAAGCATAATCTACATTAGGACAAGTGGACTTGGTTACCCATGTGCAGGGTGCTAAGTCTAAATTATTCATATAACTACTTAAGTTGTATAGTGTGTTTAGCTAACACTTATTTTGCAGGTGTAGTTACATTTACCTTTTCCTATTTTTACTATAATTTTGCATTAGGAATTATAATTAGTGCTATGGGGGCTTAGGATAAACATTGGTTACAAGACCAAGTCTTATGTACCATGTGATCCTATGGAGCTTGCCCAACTAAATGAAGAAGGAAAAGAAGGAAAGAAGGAGCTTTGAAGATTTGAAGATCCCCCATAGCTCTCATTCATTTATTGTAATTAAATTGTAAGTATTCTTTCATTATACCGGGTTGTATAAGGGTAGAGCTCGGCTACCCATTTCCTTTTCGGGTTGTACGGTGGTACCCGACCACACCAGCCTCTTATTATTTTATATTAGCTTTATAAAATTATTTAATATTTTATTTAGCTTGTGCATTAGTAAAATCATGTCTCTTCATAGTTTATTTATGATTGTCGATTGTTATATGGCCTGGATACAATTAGGCTCTTAAGGAAAATTAACTTTTCTACCCTAATTAACAACTCATAACTAAATTTTTTAAAATAAACTCATAACCTCACATAAAGTCTAGGCATTAAATTAAGATAATAAAATAATTAACAACCCCTTAACTGAATATTGTACGCTTAATATAATGCATATCATTTTTTTTCACTCTTGTTAAGGTTTTCATCTTTGCCAAATAAAATGGGCTTAAACTTTGAGAGCCTATGATGGAAAAATACCTTTTCTCTTTTGATTTAGCCTATAATCAACTTCATCATACATTTAGGCACATAAAAATCTTATAGCCTATGTCAAAATAAAGAATCCAAAATTAAATAAAATTTGATAAGATTTGCATTAGACTAAGTCATTATTCATGTCACTCATGCTCTAGTCTCTTAAGGAATGGGTTTAAGGACTTTAGTTTCTTTTCTAAATAATAACAACTTAGCCACCTTGCAAAATCATAAGACTTGCCTACATGGTTTTAAATCGTAGGAGGAGTTAGTTGGCTATCACTCTAGGCGGTTATAAGTCCAGCAGTCAGGTGGTTTACCTTCTCTTGTGGAGGTAAATAATATACCCACTTTCACCTTAGATTTAGGTCGTGCTTTGGCTCCTGTCGAAGCTCCCTAGATTTAGAATCTGAGATTATTGTTTCACTTTGGAGCTACAAACATAAATTCTCACCTCTTAGGCATTTCTACAATTTTGTATTATGAAATTATGAGTCCTAGATTTCTAATAAAATTTCAACTCAAATATATAATTCTCCTCAATTTCAAATATATAAAGCCCAACCATAGGATAGTTTGGGATGCCTACTAGGTTTTCTAGTATCATGACCATCCCCTACTCATCTCATTTTAGCTTCAACAATAAGTCTTTTCTTTCAATCTATCACATTTGATCTTTCAAATATAACCAATTTATTGATAGTCCTATCTTTGAATTCTTTGGAGATAATATACTTTGTCGAGTATTCTAAGAAATTCACCTTCCTTAAGATGTAATTATGGGGCTTGCCCCATAGGGAACTTTAGAACATGGTTTAAATAAACCCTACTTTATTCATCCATGTAAAGTAGGAGAAAATTTTCGGGTACATTCGAAGACCCATCATGTCTTAAGAGTCATTATTAGGTGATTAGGTTCATCATATGAAAGTGATTTCTATCTTTCGAGCTAGTGCCCATACACACACACACACACACATGAACCAAAAATAAACACCATGGGTGTGCTGTATATTTTTCCTAACATCTATTTTGTAGGATTTAAAATTTTAGTTTAGAATTTTAAAATGTAACTTGAGCCTAGAAATAGGTTAGGGTCTATGGGGTTTAGGGTTAGCAAGATTTGGTTGTACCCATCTGGTGATTTCAGTGGAGCCTAAGGAGATCCTTGAAGAAGGTGACAATCCAGAAGTTGATAAAAACTCCATAGATCAAACTTTTAGTTCTAGGTCAGGTTGTATAAGGACAGAGCTTGGCTGCCCACTTTTCTTTTTCTCGGGTGTATAGTAGTACTAGGTCACACCAGCCTATTTTATTTATTTAAATTTAGTTTGGTTTATTTTGGGGTGCACAATATAATTGTATGCTTTTCATATGTTTATTTCTGTGATTATTGTATTTTATCATAAAGCCTAGATACGTTAGGCTCTTAAGAAAATTAAATTTTTTTACTCTACTTAATAATTTTAATTAAATTTTAATCAACTCATAACTCACTTTAAAGCCTATGATCTTAATCAAAAAAATAAAATATTTAGTAACCTCTTAATTGAATGGTTGATGTTTCAACATAATGCATATATATTATTTCACTCTTGCAAATAGGGGGTCTTCATTCTTGCATGATAAGGAATAGGCTTGACCTATGAGAGTAGTCCCTTGTAGTGGAGAACACCTCTTCTTTATGATTTAGCCTATAACAAATTTTCATCATGCATTTAAGCATAAATCTTCCCAAGTCTAAATCCAAAAATGATGAGTCAAAATGAATAAAAAGTTATAAATTTTATCACATTAGTCTAAGTCATGGAATGCATATCACAAATTATTTAATTTCTTAGGGAGTGAGTTTAAGCTCTTAACTTTCTTTCCTAAACATAACAGCCCAGCCATCTTGCATTTGCATAAGACTAGCTGACATGATTTCAAATCGCTTAGATGGTGTTAGCTGGCAATCCTTTCCAAGCGAGAAGTAAGTCCAGAAGAGTTTGGATAAGTTTATCTTCTCAAGTGAGAAAGAGAACCAATAATTCCTTAATTTATAAAATTAGACAAGGTTGAACCTCTGGCTTATATCAGAAGTACTTTTAGACTCTGGTTCTGAAGCATCTTATTGGAATAAGTCTTCAACTTTTAAGCATTTCAATAGTATTGTGCTGTTAGAATCTAAGCGCTAGTTTTCTAATAAAATGCCAACTCAAAATTCTAAATAATCTCAATCTCAAAAATGTAAAATCCAATAATAGGATAGTTGAAATGCGTACTGAGTTTCTTAGTGTACAAAACTATTTCTTACTCAATCTCATTTGGCTTCCGAAAAGAACTCTTCCCTCTTTGAAGCGTTCCCACTTGAATTTCTAAATTAACCATTCTTTTTATATATACTTTGAAATCCATAGAGATGAAAATCAATTTCTTTAATCAAGAGTATTCTTAAAAGGAATTCTTTTCCTTCTAAGATATAATTAACTATAGAGGCTTGCTCTTATAGGTAATTGCAAACTCTACAATAAAATAAATTATGTTCTACCTCTCCATGTAGCTCAGGGGAAGAAGCTCTGGTATATCGAAGACACATTAGTCTTAGGAGTCTTTATTAAGTAATTGAATCCATTATAGGATAATATATTTATCTTTCAAGATAATATATTTATCCCTTAATGACGTATTTGATTATCTAAATAAGTACTCCCAAGATCTGCTGGTGTTCCAAATAAAAATCCCCACATATTTAAGAGATGCATGCAGTGTTAAAAACTTTCTCCCATGCAAGTATAATAATCCTATAAGTACAACCCATCACTAGTTTATGGCCATTCATTTTCTGGGGCTTGGATAAACTTAGACTTTTCCACCCTTTAACAAATAAAGACTGTTCATTTTATTGATGGTGGACTGCTTTTTCAAGAGCACTAAAGCAAAGGCTCTATCAAATATCACCATTTAACTTCTTTGTAACATCATTTGGACATATTTTACTTTAAAATATAGGCTATCATTAACTATCATTGAAGAAAATGGACCATAATATATCAATAAGAAAGCGAAAGAGACTCGTCAATCATAAGGAATTTGCTTAAATTTGTCATAGGTCATCACCCACTAACTAATGGATAAGTGGATATCAAATACAAGAAAACATTCAATTTATTGAGAAAGAAAAGTAGAATATCCAAAGGCAAGTAAGAAAAATTATTGGTACTAGTCATGTGATTATTAAGAACAACACAATCTTTAATGATTGGATAACCCTATTTGCACTTTCTCAAGGAGTCAAGGTATTACTATCAGTTGAATATAAGTTACAAATCTAACGATAATGGTAGTAGTGAGTTTCAAAGAAGACAAATCTTCCAAGTGGAAAATAAATAAATAAATAAGGTATAGAGATAACTTTTGATCTATTGAAAGAGATCAAAGCCCAAGCTTCTCTCAAACAAGAAGAAGTGAAGTGAAGAATGGACAAGCATTACAACTCAAACATAAAGGAGAATATTTGCAGGTCTAAAAACTTGGTCAAGAGAAAGTGAATGTGGTAGGTCAACAGTCAAGACTCAACAAGCTCAAATCAATATGAGAAAGAACTACATAATCATGAAGCAAGTCAACCTCAATACTTATCAACTATAAATGTACTTGGGATAAACCTCCATTATACTCAACTATGTTTTTTAATATAAACTAAAATCATCTATTTAGAGTGTGTTCCATGAGTGTTGTGAAACTTATTAAAAAAATTATATTAAGTAAAAAAAAATATCAAAGACTCAGGGAACTCAGCCCATAGCTTCAACAAAACATGGAAAATTCACCCCTTGACTAGCTCACACTCAAGAAACTCGCTCTCCATTCTTGGACTAAAGTCAAGAACTTACATCTTTCAGTAAGCCCTCAAGCTAATAGAACAACAAAACACTTTGACAATGGCCAACCTACATGCAACTCTCAATAGCATTTAAAATTTACCAACTCCACATGTTGACAAATGGAAAGGTTGAACTTAAAAGACATTCGACTAACAAAAAAAGTTAACCATAGATATAAGAAAAGTAATATATGTTGTCTTAAGAAAAAGAAGTATATATTCAAGGATTATCAAAGTCTGATAAGACTACTACTTATAGGAGAGCCAAAGCTCCCAACCAAATGGCCTAAGAAAGAGCCAAGGATTATAGAAGAAGGATAGTCTACACCTAATAAAGCCTACTTGAAATCCTAGTTGATCACCCTTAAGTGGACCTATTTGAAACAAAAGACTATCCTAGCTTAAAGTACAAGTACAAAATAATCAAACTTTTTTAAGGTCACTATAAAAAACTCATCTACCAATTCTTGTCTATCCTAAATAAGTTCATTCCAAAGATATGAGTATCATTAAGAAATCACAACAAGATGACAAAAAAAACTTGCATAAATGAATAAACAAAATCAATAAGTACATAGCCCTAAGGGTTGACTCTCTGTTTACAATATGGTCTACAATGAGTATCATGCAAGTACCTTCAAACCAATTAGTATAACCCATGAAGACTATGGTCTAATGAAAGGTGAAGTGCATCGAAGATAATGGTGAATCATAAATTTCTATAAGAGTCGACCTCCCTTTTACAATAAGATTCATAATGAGTATCATAAAAATCTTTCTTAGTTGACAAGTTTAGTGATTATCCCTGTGAAGACTATGTCTTCAACAAAAGAAAAACTTACTTAAGGTGACTATAAAGAGAATAAGTACAAAGAACTATAGCTCTAACAGTGACTTCTACCTTTACAATGAGATCTATAATGAGTATAACATGAGTTCCTCTTAGCCAATCAGTCTAAGTGGCAAATTGGACAAATAATATATGTACTTATGGTGACTTAATAATTTAAGAGTCTAACATGCCTTCTATTAGCTACTAATGGCTACATTTTAAAAATAAATCCAATGTAACAATAAATACTTGATGACCAAAAGCAAAATTAACAAAAATGAACAAGTAAGAAAAGGTTTTTCATTTCACTATCAAAATTTTTGCATTGTCATTTTTGTAAATATTAAAAAAAATCAGTGCAAGTTGAAAAATAAAAATAAAAAGAGAAAAGAAGATGCCTTCAATGGTAGCACTTGCCCCATTATTCTCATCCTCAAACTCTATTATCAAACGATAAAATTTATCATTTTTAACAACTTTCTCATCAAGGTTATGGTTGGAGGCCAACTTTTACAAGCAATAATTAATGCTTTTTACATACATATTGTTGAGTTACTAGTGATATTATTGTGAATCTAAGAAGCCACCCCACTCACTCTCCTTTTTTCGGATGTCCTTAACTTAACAATCGTGCTTTGCAACTGCATCCACTTGCACCTCATTGGCTACTTATAGTAGGGATTCTCTCTTTGTGAGCTCCCCAAGGAAGGACTCACTATCTTCCTAAGTTGCCTTCAACTAGAAGTCCATTTTTGCAAGCTCCCCGTAAAGGAACTTAGTTATCTTTTCAACCTCTTACTAAAGATCAAAATCAATATGAAGGTTGGCCTTCACCCTTTAATTCTCCACCTCAATCTACTCCTTCATTTTAAAAACCCTTCTGAATATTGATGTTGGTGTGCATTAGACCTGCAACTGAGTCTACTTGCTCTCATGATGGCAATTGACCACTTGAGTTGAAGAACTAAGTAGAAGTTGTTGTCGGCAGAGGCCATGTAAGTGATGTCTCCCATATTGTAGACACCTTGTGTAGAATAAGAAAAGCTAAGTCATATTAGCCAATAGAGATAGGAGACTCCCTCTTCTTCAGCTTTGTCAGATTGGGCAAGGGTTTGACAACTTTCTTTCATATTTCTATGAGAGCCTTAGTTAAAAACTATAGCTCAATCTTCTTCTTTGATTAATCCTCATCAAAAATGAGTTTTTGATGAGTGGAAACTCTCACCCTTATAATGACATGCTTTAGAGCTGCCAAAAGAGCTTCCTCAATAAGGAAGTGCTTGGTTTTTCAACCTTATTGTAGGTTGATAAACCCCTAAAGAAAACCACCTTGAGGGTGAAATGCTTATGGGTATTATTATATCACCTATGATGTAGGCAAGCCAGGTAAAGTGGCACCTAAGAACTCCAACACCTCAAAGTTGATTGGAAAAGAGTGTGAGTCAAAACCACATAAAAAAGTAAATCAAGTGTTAGATGCAAAAACACAAAAATCATAATAATGAATGAGAGAACAAACAAAGTTATTCCCTTTAACTTCTTGAGGGTAGCATCCTTTTCCTCATTCAGCTCTAGGATGCCAACTTGGACTTATTGAAAGGTACAAGTCTAGTCAACACTAGTCACTATGGATGACTTGATGAATAAGAACTTTTTTAAAATTTCTCATTTTGTTTGTCATACTTGTCATCCTTATGTTGATTCCTAAAAATTGGACACTCCCATCTTTAAAAGCTTTTATAGTAACTAAGTGTTGAATAAGGTGAGGCTCAATGGAACCCTCCATCCACAAGTATGAGATGAAAGTCATTATATTTGCAACCAAGTTAGAAAAAAATTGAGCCAGGATGTTTCCAAAGAAAATTTAGCACCTCAATAGCTTGGAATATAACAAGAATTTCCATCTTGAAGTGCACATATGGGTTTAACCTTATATAATAAGTTCAATAGGTCATCCTCGTGAATAGTTCACATAAAGACGTCCTTGAAATAGTAGCCAAGAAAAACCATGTTAGCTAGTTACAAAGTCTCATCCAAGCAATCATTGAATTCAAATTTAGCAAAATATTGTTTAGAAGTTCTAAAAGTTGTCATATCAATGGGCAAGCACTTGTAATAATAAGGGAAAAAGTGAGGAAAGAGAATGCAAAAGAGAAACTTAAGAAGATAACACCTCAATAGAATAAGGGGGGATTTATAAATAGAGAAAAAGTAAGAGTTCTGAAGCATTATCACATCAATCATTAAATACTTAGATCATATATCGCCACAATCACCATTATAAGAACACTTGTCTTTCACATACCATAACATTATGAAGGTAAAAAAAAGACTAGTTGCAAGTAAGCTAATACCATACATAAAGAACATGGTAAATCTTTGTTAAATATTTACAAGCACCTACATTTACAAAAAAAAAATGAACTATATCACTCACCATTATAAAAAAAACTTAAAAAATGAATCTAACAATACATTAAAGAGATTATCCCCCTATTAACTAGTTGTTACAAAATAAACTCGCCTTCAACTAAAGCTAATTAGAACAAAATATCTCTTCTAAGTATTTGTGAGCCACCAACAACTCCACCTTCTTCTCTAACACCTCTCTGTCTAATAAATCTACATCTTCACTTATGACAGAGAAAACCACTTTTTCCTCCAAAATTGAGATTCTTTTAATGGTGACCTCACACTTGGCTTTAAGTTATCCAATTCCACATTCTTGACCCACACTTGCCCGACTGTGTAACCATAACTGGCTCTTCAACGTTATTGGCACCTCCTTCACTCGACTAAAAGAGAGATGCCTCACAAGAAGGATGAATTAGTGGTGAATGCATATCACACTCAGTAGTGGCATCATGCTTCAAAGATACCCCATATGGATTGGTTTTCTGTAAGCTCATCACCTTCCCCTAATTTGAAGTCATGCTTATGAGAAGCAGCTAGAAGTCGGAGACAAGAAACTCTTTATCAAAGAATTAAAAAGTCAAGAATCTTGGAGACTATATTTGGTGGCCCTACAAGAGGACTCCAGTCCATTAAGAAAATGCATGCTTCTAAGTCTCACTTAGCACTCAACCTATAAACTTGTCCATGGTTAGGTGAATTATAGGCTCATTAAAGCACAACATAAACAACTCACCTAATAAAATGCTTCAAGAATGAGCAAAAAATCCTTATCATTTTAAGTCATAGATGGCTATCCAACCTTTTCCAACATGGGACCAAAAGCAATCAGTAATCACACTTGTAAGTAAAAGAAAATGTCTATTAAAGTAATGCTTTACAAAAGAATTCTTCTTAAAAAGTAGGATGACCTGAGTTAGGACCATTGCTAAGAAGGGTTAATGTAGTATACCCACACCAATGCCAGAAAGACTGGGATTTTTAGCCAATAGGTGAGTCACCCTAAGTACCTCATTCATAATATCGACTACATCGCCCAACTTAAGTATCGAGATGAGCATTACACTCCTCTAATCAGAGGAATCTCTCCGAATTCAAAACTGATAAGCATCTTGCTTAAGTTATTTAAACCTTCATTGTACTCACCAACTAACTAGACTTTTGCTTCTTAAAATGAAATGTGAATCGTCCTATGCTTGCAAAGAAAGACCTTTTGAAGCTTGTTGCTCTTACCATTATCAAACATCTTATGAATAAATTTGATCATTGACAAAGAGTAGAAATCACCAAGAAAATTTTTTTAAATAAATCATTATAAACAAATTACATTCCCTTATTTATAAGAGGTGCTTGAGTACAAGTCACATCATATGTCAATAATTAAGCTTATGGAACAACTTTTTGAAAAAAAGTTAAAGGAGCTATATAGTAAATCATATTTACTCATTCCTTTACTCATCAACTAAAGTCCTTAATGCTCATTTTCTTTGCAAGTTACATATTCAAAGAGATGAGAGAATCGTGAACTAAATATACTTGTTGTACATCTTGTTAAGTGAGTGCGATCGAGTTTTCCTGATCAAGCATACTATATCATAGGAAGACTCATTCAAAGGCCCACTCAGCCTAATCCATATGGAGAAATCCTTATGGAGCAACTTGTCAAAAAGAGAACACAGCACAAAGGATGCCCTTCTATCAAGGTCCACTTAACACACCACCTACTATGAAAAGCACTTGCTAACCCATCATAAATTCCACAAGGGGTGATGCTCCAAGAATTCTTCTTAAACACTCAATAAAAGTTCACTTCAAAGACCATTTCTCTCACTCCTAGCTCAAAGGCCTCACCCATGGCACTCACTTGAATACCTGTCTCTAACGCCTAAAGCCTATTAAAGACTTTACTATTCATAGTCATTTTAGACTTTGAATTGAGAGTAGAGAGAGAATGTGTAATGTGTCCTAATTATTACCCATTTATTGATTAAGTAGTTTTTTTTAGCATCCATCACTCTATAAATTCAAGGTTGAAATGTGTTTTAAGAATTCTCTAATTTTCCCTCGATTTTTTTTAATAGCAACCTTAACATACAAAACCATAAGGCATATTTAAGGTTTTTTTTTGTTTAATTTTTTTAGGGGCCATTTGGGATGGCTTTTATTTTTTATTTTTTATTTCTTTTTTTTATTTTAGTTTGTTTATATTTTATTTTAAAATAAAATATATTTGATGGTAATAATTATTTTTAAACATACTTAAAATACTAAAAAAAATTAATTGGAATGTTTTTAAAAATAATATTATTTATTTTTAAAAATAAAAATACTTAAAAAATATATTAAATAAATATATTTATAAAAATAGCATAAAAATAAAAATAAAAATTACAACAAAATTGATCTCAAATAACCCCTTAAAATATTATTCATAATTTTTATTTTTTAAATGTCCTAAATAATTTGTATATTAAAATAACTACCCACTACTAAGAAAACTCAACCGCTATAACCATCACCACTATTATTACGATCATCATAATTGCTTCACTTATTATTATTGCTATATCAATAACTATTATCGTCAACATCTAAATTTATTTATTTAATATTTAATTAAAAATATTTATTGATTTAGAGAAAACTTATGATAAAATTTCAAGAGATATTCTTTGGAGAGTTCTAGAAAAGAAAGGAGTTAATATTGGTTATATTCAAGTCATTAAGGATATGTATATTAGAGCTGTTACTTATGTCCAAACACAAGGGGGATTGACAAGATATTTTTCTATTTCAGTTAGATTACATCAAGAATCAGCTTTAAACCCTTATCTTTTTTGTTTTAGTTATGGATGTTCTTACTAGGCATTTATAGGAAGATATACCTTAGTGTATGCTTTTTACTGATGATATTCTTCTTATTAATAAGACTAGAGAGGAAGTCCAAGAGAAACTTGAATTATGAAGGTCATCCTTAGAGTCTAAAGGTTTCCATTTAAGTAAATCTAAAACTGAATATATGAAGTATAATTTTAATTGTAAAAGCTCTAGTGATAGTATTGTGATATTAGATGAACAAGTCATTAAAAAAGAGTGATTCATATATTTAAGCTCTATTGTTCAAAATGATGGTGAAATAGATGAAGATGTTATTAGTAGAATTCAAGTTGGATGGTTGAAGTGGAGGAATACATCTAACCTGTTGTTTGATAGAAAAATACTGCTTAAATTTAAGAAAAAATTTTATAAGATTGTGATAAAATATGCAATAATTTATAGTGCAGAATATTGACTAATAAAAGAGAAGCATAAGACTAAGTATTGCAGAAATAAAGATACTCAGGTGCATAAATGGCTTTACTCTTAGAGATAAAAATGAGTATATTTCAAAAAGAATTGCTATAAAGCGAAGTGCATCTAACCTGATGTGTGATAGAAAAATAACCTAAACCCTAATATAAACAAATAAAATAAAATAAAAATAAAAATATCTCAAATAACCCTTTAATTGATCAAAGTTATTGCATAAACAATCAAAACATTTAGCGATTAAGAACAATTAAAAGATTTAAATTCAAACCCTCACATATAAATTAAATATGTGAAAATCATAATTAAATTTGCTTAAATATCTTACCTAAAATTACAAAATCATTAATATATTTAAGAAATATTTAATATCAATATTTAAAAATCAAATGCATTAAAAATATAATATAATATTAATCATGTACTAAAAACACTTTTAACTTTTGATTGATCATTAAAGAAATTCATAAATTTAAGTATTCATATTTACTAATTTATATAAAAATAATAATATTTTTAATTATATTTTAATCAAGAGATCTTAAATTCAAATTCTTGCGTATAAATTTATAATCAAATTTGCTCAAATGTCCCACAACTCTCCTGTTATAAAAAATTAATAATAAAAAAAACTAAACTAAACAATGATAATTGATATTTGATGAACTAGACACGCCATTCAAATTTAAAAAAAAAAAAAAATCAAATAAACCAATAACCTGCTTCTACTATATGGTCATCTCTGTTAAATGTGAATGATACAGGCTTTTATGAAGCAATATGTTAGAACAGGTTAGCATCTCACACCCCTTCTGGCCAATTTTGGAGAGTAGGTCTATAAATCATATGGTTACTGATCTCCTCATTCACAGAGGCTTCAACAGTTGTAAGTTAATCGTAAACTAGCAGCTCAATAAGACATGTACAAGCGAAGAATCGATGAAAACTGTTAGTCGACGCCGGCTAGCATTAACATGCAACTTGCTGTAAGGCCAGGTTCAGTTCCTGTGCAGACTTTGCAATTGATCCACCTCTTCTGTTGCAGATGCAAAAAATATCAATTAAAATATAGATTACACACACACACATACATGTTTTTAGAAGGATGAGAAACTGTGATCTTCGCACAACTTGAGATTTATGTGTGTGAGTGTATATATATGTATGTTGGACCAAAAATTTATACTTTTTAAGTTTAAAAGTCATGCATGGCTCCAGACTTGGCTCGATTTGAGAACGGATTTAGAGACTTCAGAGTAAAACTCAATGGAAACAATTGGATTGGCTCAGAGCCGGATGAGCTTCAGATTGGAATTTTATCAGAGAGCTCATACACAGAATTAATGGAAAAGGCAGCAGACCTGGTGAGAGGTAGGAGGCTGTGCTTAACCTTTTCTAACTCGATGAAGCATATATTGCAACGCTCCAACCTGCACAGAACAGAACAATCATAGAAAAAAAAAATTTCAAAAAGTTGCATCAATAGCAAATAATGGCGAAGAAACTTTCAGAAGCATGTTCAAGGAACCTTTGCTCGGCTTGTAGGTCAACGCCAACAGATGAACCAGCTGTTAATGTAGAATTAATTACAGAACCAAAGCTTTTGACAAGCTTCAGCAGCATTTCTAGGGAAATGCCCAAGTGCCTAATTCAAGAAAATCGTTAGCACTGGCATAAGAACTTGAATACTGTCGTCACTTAAAATCTAAAGTCTAAATCTTTGCACGAATAGTCCATTAAGCACTCTATAAGGGGCTGTTTGGTTTCATTTGGAATATTCGAAAATTTCAATTTCAGCGTTTGGTTTCTGAGTTAAGTAAAATTTCCGGTTTAATGTAATGTATTTAATCTATATAAAAGGTAGTTCGCGTGTATTTGAAATTCAGTTGGCGATTCAAATCGTGCCGTAAGTGATCACGGCGGTAATCGCCCGGATACGCCGTGCCGCCGCCTGCGCCGTCCTATGACGCCTTTGATTCGGTTCTTTCGTTATATTTTTTCAAATACAAAAAAAAGCGAATGAATTTGTAAAGCCAATAATGCTATAAAGTAATCCTTTTCTGTTGAATTCTTTTCTTATTCTTTTACAACGACAAATCTGACGAAATAACTAAGATGGCAAGCATATGCTTATGTGCTAAAATTTCAAATGCCAATCAGATAGAATCCATCAACGGGAGCAGAAACTTTAATGAAACTAGTAATTTCCAACATCGAAATTCCATTCAAAGGGACTTCAAAACACCATGGTAACATTATTCTTGTCCCTAACTACTAAGATAAGCCAAATGGTTTTAAATCAAACATGACATCCACTCTAACTGCTCTGCCCACCGAACCAACAATTTTGGAAGAGGTCAAGCATTAGCCATTGCTGAATCTTTTTGGTTGTATATATATATATATATCAATGAGCTCAAAGTGTTTAATCAGGAATAAGGACTATCAGACATTAAACTGCAAACAGAGTGAAAACCATCCAATATTTTATATGACAAACAGAAAATCACAACTAAACAAAACATACAAACGTATAATACATGGTTCCATTAAAGAAAATCTAAGAAATATATGCGCATACCTATCAATCTTACTGTCAAGAAGACATGACAGCAGTGGCAGGAGGCACGAGCACAAGTCCAATGTGATGATCTCACTTTTTCCATTAAAACACTAATTACATCTGAAGAGACCTGTATTATAGAGCATAAAATAAATAAATGGCTTACCTTCAAAAACGGAAAAAAAAAAATACAATAATTTAAGATACCTACAGCATGATCGGACATCTTTCCTAAAGCGCTGATCAGACCCTTTACATCATTCCTCCTCCAAAGTTGCTGTACCACCTGAAATTTATGCACATAAAATTAGAAGGATATTGTATGGTGAATTATTTTAATTGTCTCTTTGGAAAGCATGAGTGATTGGATAGGCTATAGCCTTAGGGGCTGTTTGAGATCACTTTTAACTATTATTTTTATTTTTTGTTTTTATTTTATTTTGTTTTGAAGTAAAATATATTTGGTGGCTATTGTTTTTAAAAACACTCAAAATAATAAAAAGTTGTATTTGAGTGTTTTTAAAAATAATGTAATTTATTTTTTAAAACAAAAAATATAAATATAAACAACATATCAAATAAACATGTTTTTAAAAATAACATAAAAAATAAAAAAAACATAAAAAAATGATCCAAACAGCCCCTTAGGCGGTAATGATACAGCTTTAGAGTGGTTAAAAAAATTTGTCATTATTACGAAAGGAAAAGTTATTAGTTACATATCATTAGTTAATAGACTTTCTTTCCCGTACTAAAGACATGCAAGTGGTCAAACAGTTTTTTTTTTTTTTTCTATTTAGCTTAATCCAAATTAAGAAAAGAAAAGTTTTCTCAAAAACTACAATAAAAATAGCAAAATCAAGCTCATTTATCTACATTTTAAATCTTAATTAAAAAAAAAATTTTAATTTTCTGAAAATTCATGTTAAATTTATTTATATAATAAATAATAATAATAATAAATAGGATATTAGATACATATTATTATTAGAATGAAAACAACATAAACCCAATTCTTACTTATATTATATACCTAATGATTTTATCTAAATGATTTTACATTAATATATTTAAGATTATGAATAATCAATTAAAAACTTATGTTTTGAATATTTGGCATGATGAACAATTTTAATGCTTAGAAGATACTAAACAACAACAACAACAACAACAAGCCTTTATCCCACTATGTGGGGTTGGCTACATGAATCCTTCTTCTTTATTGTATCTTATTATGTGTTAAATTCTCATTTAATTCAAGTATACTAAGGTCATTTTTTATACATCTTAACCAAGTCTTTGTAAGTCTACCTCTACCTTTCTTAACATAAAACAAATCTAATGCATCTACTCTCCGTCATCGGACGGTCGATGCTTTATGTGGCCCATCTAAGGCACTCTCTAATCTTATCTGCCACTAGAGCTACTCCAACTTTTTTCCTAAACATACTCATTTAGATTTTATCTCTAAAGAAAAGCCACTCATCCACGAGCATCCTCATCTCTCAACACTTAACTTAGTCTCATGCTTCTCTTTTATTGGCCAACATTATGCACCATAAATCATTATAGGTCTTACCACCAGCTTATAAAAATTTTCCCTTAAATTTAAGCAGTAATTTTCTATCACACAATAGGCCAGATGCATTCCTCCACTTCAATCAGCCAACTTGAATTCTACTAATATCATCTCCATCTATTTCACCATCATTTTGAACAATAGAGCCAAGATATCTGAATCACTCACTCTTTTTAATGACTTGTTCACCCAATATCACAACACTACCACTAGAACTTCTACAACTAAAATTACACTCCATATATTCAATTTTAGATCTACTTAAATGAAAATCTTTAGACTCTAAGGTTGACCTCCATAATTCAAGTCTTGGACTCCCTCTCTAGTCTTATCAACAAGAAGAATGTCATCAGCAAAAGCATACACCAAGATACATCTTCTTGTAAATGCCTAGTAAGAACATCCATAACTAAAGCAAAAAGACAAGAGTCTAAAGCTAATCCTTGATGTAACCATGATAAAAAGAAATAAAAGAAGCTTAAAGGCTAGACTTACAATCATGAGAATAAGAAAGTTAAATTCGGACTTATAACTCTGAAGCCGAGGATACCCAAAGGTTGGGGCTTGCAACTCTAATAGTAATAGGCCCAAAGATAAAATTCATAACCTCAAATTTGAGGAAATCCTAAAGGTGACTTGTTGCTTTGAAGGTATAGATCCCTAAAGATGAAACTTGTCGCTCTAATAATTAAGAGACTAAAAAATGGGCCTTGCTGACTTTGAGCTAGTGTGACCAATTAGGTCAACGCTTATGTCTAGAAGGTATAATGGAAAGAATTATCACGTCAATGAAGAAGAAAGCTCAAAATTAACACTAAAGTTAAATAGCTGATACATAAGACATACGTTCTGCACAAATCCAATGATGTTGATGCAATGAAAAAACCAGGAGAAAGGTGGCCAGACCACATATTTTGCAAGACAAGTCTCAAGATAAATAACCTTGAAGGTATATAAATGCAATGTCAAAGATCTTGTAATGTAATGCATAAGTTAACCATCATTAGATATCATGATCTTTAACAACTCTTCTAAAGATAGAGATTACACGCCCTCTTCTTTTTGGGTGATGATTGGCTTGGGTGGGTTAATTTGATATACACTTCTAAAATTCAGTCAAGACATCAAACAATTTCAAAACACCATATTCAGCAATCTTCAGTAGCCCACATCTGTGATATTTATCTAGGGAGAGAGGATTTGAGTTTTGGAATATTATGGTGTCCAATGAATATTTTAAATTCAAGAGTGATTCAATAATTTTGCTCATTTGCTAATGACACTATAACAAACGTTAGTTTCTAGCTCTTTCATCTAACTATAAAGAAGAGCTCTCTCAAATTAAAGAATTTTTGGTATCCATAGAACATTTTATGATATATATATATATATGGTATTTATTATTACATAAGTTTAATGCTTATCACATTAATTAAATGGTTCAAATCTATGTCTGTCCATGCAATCCAAAGGAAGTTTGGTCAAAACCCCCTACAAAATGGCTAGGGTCCAAACTCTATTCATTGATACTGACAATGAGTGCAAAAAAATTAATATTTCTAATGTTGGTTTCACTTCACTTAGTCATTTTATATGATCTGTAAGGGACTTTTGGATTCCTTTATATTCGTTCAAAATATTTATATATGTTCAAATTCAATCTATAGTGACTTTGTTTAGAGATTTATCAAAAACTTTAATAATGCCTCCATGTCAAAAACACAAAGAGATTAGCAAGAAGTGTTGGAGCATCCCACCACCTCAAAAAATATGTGTGCTGTGGTGCAAGAAGCAAACATGACTTTTATTGCCTATCATACCCACACCAACAAAGACCTATGTCATGTATGATCCCAAGATAATCAATCTATTAATGCAAAAAAGCGAGTGTATGGTGCTAAACTTTCCAATCTGTGTTGGAGATAAAAAAGCATAGCACCTTCCAGATTCAAAAAATCATGGCAACACTTCGGCATCACCTCACAGAGGCTAATAAAAAGTTAATAGACCACCGAACACCATCAAAAAAGGAATCATGATATGATGAATGAGGCAAATACAACTTATCTATATTATGTTATCATACCCACACTAAGAAAAGCAAGTACATGTGATGCATAGACCAAGTCAACATCGAAATCCAAATTCCACACCACACCACACTAAGAAATGCATAAATAGGTTGTCAAATTTCTAGTAATAGTTCATATGGTTTACATAAAAAAGCTAAATCACTAGAACATTCTCCTATCATGTCAAAAAAAGGTATGTCTTAGACAAGTATGCTATCATAAAAATGAACTATAGGTCTTCTACCACATCAAGAAAGGCAAATATGAATTTTGATATAATCTATGTATAGAAAAAAAATAGTGATAGAAAAAATACAAAAAGCCTCCAATTATGCCAAGCAAGGCATGCATTGATCATGATCCATATATGCTCACAAAAATAGTGATAAAATAATACAAAGAACCTCCCAATAAAGCCAAAAAAGGCATGTATAATTAGTGCTTATTGGATTCTTCCCATCAAGTAAGCAAAATTTGAGCACCTACGAGATTTGGTGATTTGATCTTCAAAAATGATGCAAAAAGAGGAAAAAAATTAAATATTATCACATATACCACATTAACTATACCCCACAAAACAATTATGTAGCACTGTTATCTCTTGAGATTTTTAAAATATTAAAAATATTTAAAAATCTAAATTATTCTCTCACTCTCATCTCTCTTTTATAAGTTGAGGATGGAGTATTGGAGAGAGGAGGTGAGCTATACATAATGTGGGAGTAAGCCCTGAATCCAAAAGCTTCTTGCTTTCAGCCATTTATTTTATTTTTTAAAAAGGTTCTTGGTTGCATCTCAGAAGGCATTGGAAGAGTGAAAGATTGCATAGGAAGCAATTGAAAAACAAAAAACATTAAAGTTTGATAAAAATACTTGTAATTTTCTCAAGCGAGACTGTGCGGTGTCAATGAACTCTCCATGATGGTCTAATAAATTAGCAATGGAATCCTCATCACTAGCAGAAACAGTTTCATTTCCCACAGTTGAAGGGCGTACTCTCTGCTCCAAGAACATGGTATGCATATTAGAATTATACATGTCAGCAGCTTAGTTAATGGCATCACATATAACCAAATTTAGGAATCATTGCAAAAGAAGTTTAAACAAGGATATACTCAAATATACCAAATTTATAAAAGACTCGCTAAAAAAAAGCTGGTGAGCTCAACTAGAGGACATGCAACCAAAAAAGGATCACACTAAATTTTTGAAAATGATAAATATGCATGAAAAGGTGGCCATCATTTACCAGCGTAATGGTCCCCAAACTATTTGCATGGGGCCATTTTAGTCCCAAACTAAAAATATATTCTATTTTAGTCAATTGACTCAAATATGATCCAAAACAATCCCTTTATTATAGCATTTTGGATCAAATTTGAAGAGCCAATGTTGACTATTTTAGATCAAATTTAAATAGTCAAAGAACTAAATTGGGCCCATTAAATAGTTTGGCCCAAAATAAAGTCCAAGAATCATTTTAACAATTTAATTTACCTTTTTCTCACTTGTTTAAATATCAATTTTTAGATTCAAAATTTTTACAGTTCTCAGGCTGCTAAGTACACAACAATTCAATTACTAGCAAGGAAAAGGTATATTAAATTCCACCATTAATTTATTAAAAATAGTTAATCAAAGAACATGAGTAAAACCATATGAAAATCACTCAAAAGAATGCATGAAGCTATAAGCACCAAAATAATTGACAAGCATCAAGGTGCTGTAATAGAGACAACACGTTGACAACTTTGTATGGCGGCTATGCAAGAAAAAATAACAAACATTAATCGAACATGTATGGTACTTTATAAGATACCAAAGCTTTTAAGGATTATAAATTTTGAGGAATCATTTAGCAGGAACATCAATGGAACTCTCCAAATTTAAATGTAACCCACATAAAATCTTACCAATGTGTAAGGCCGGTTCATTCCAGAAAGAAAACTATCAGAAGAATCACATCGAGTTGGGTCTTCAAATCCAGAAGAGCCATCTCGCCTTTCCCAATTTTGAACAAGTGATCTCGTTCTTGCTAAATAGTAGTCATTAATTTATTTTCTGCAAGAAATATTTTTAATAAACAAAAGAAACCTATATACCTCCTCTTGGCATTTCGAAAGAGCTTGAATCTCTGGATTTATGATCTCTGATGTCATCTATATTCAAAAGGACCAAAAATTGCTTGTTTAGCTCAATTTATTGATAACCATGCATTTTAAAATCTTTATGAAGTAGTGATATGCCTTAAAAGTATGCAGTCCTAACATATTGTAAGCAAGGTTACATCAATTCACAAAATTTATAACCAAACAGGAAATCATTTTGCAATTTTTTTTTAAAAAAGCATCAAACTACAGACATGTGGTTCTTATCATATGAATTGGGCTTGTCATTTGCATACACCATTTAGACAGATGACAAAATGTTGAATTAAAAATCAAGACATTATTTTAACTGTATTGTCCCTGTATAAATAATTTATAATTATGCTTTTCCGAATCTAATGAACTTCAAATGTGAAAACTAACTATTAACATTTCAGAGGAAATCACAACAATGACAAGATGGTCCACAATCCGTGTTATTAAGGCTTTCATCAGTGATAGTCTTCAGCCGGCTTTCCCATGATTAAAAAAATGCTATGAAATTATTTTTCTTTTATTTATAAATAATTGTTCACAACTAGGAGAGACTTTAGGAATCAAGGAATTTTCCCAGCCTTCAATGCATGTAGCCATAGGCCTTTGTTTCAATTATCGAAATTCACACCAAATCACAACCCATTTTTGTCACTTCTTTCAAATTCTTCGTATTTTGATTGTGACAAGCAAATAAATGAATTTGGTAGTTCAAAAAAATAACATAGGTGTTAGTTTTATAAATGTATAGTTTTGGGTGTTACCTATGTGATTCCACCTTTCTTTAATGTCAGTTTAGATAAAATCACAGAACATTAAATGCATCAACCACGGATCTACATCCAAATAATAAATAAATTAAAATTTAAAATACAAAGACAACTTAAAAATTATTTCTACCATTCAAGAAATCAAAAGCATGAGGTAAAATTCAGCCAAACAAAGCTTCAGCATCAAAGTAGTAGAATCAATAGAAAATTGAAAAAAAAAAAAAAGACAAAAAATACAAAGCAATAAATCCTCAAATTGTTGATGTTGATTCCTATGAGCAACAAGCTATTGAATCCTAAGCAAGGCATTGAATATTCAAAGCATGAAGGAATGTGAATCTTAAAGCATTCATAAGGCCATGACATTCCATAGAATTTAAAATCTCGTTTATCACCATCTTAAATGATATGGTCCTAAGCATTATTTATTATTTATAACATTATTCATAAAAAAAAACAAAACTCATCATAGAAGACAAATAAGACTTTAACCACAAATAATTACCTTAAAGATTAGTACAAACAAACATAACATAAAACATGCAAATAACATAGACGTAATTAATAATAGCTATATGAAACTTAAACATAACTTGAAATCAAAATCCTTTAAGTCAAGCTGATTCGACTTAAAAAGGATTCACTTATGGCTTAAAATGACTCTCTCTCTCTCTCTCTCTCTCTCTCTCTCTCATATATATCTATATCTATATCTATAAATATATAATAGATAGCATATTTTATAATAAATTCAAGTCTTATTTTTAGTTGACTTGCTTATATTCAAGCAACGAGGCAAACTTGAAATTGACATTTAATCAGTTTCAATCCCAAAATAGAGCTGAAATTGATTTAAATCGAACCAAGTTAATTTTGAGAGAGTTTTGAGTTTCATGATTTTTTAATGACTATAATCCATAACAATATTATTGATATCTGAAAAAGAATCCTATGTGTCATCAATTCCCTTGGGCTAAAGAAAAGAAAAATTCTAACACAAGGTTGAACTGTTGTTGAAAAATGAATATCTTACATTGTATTGTTGAGTTAGCAAAATCCACTACAAAAACGAAAGGCAACAATAACAAACAACAACACAAAGCCTTTATCCCACTACATGGGGTAGGCTACATGAATCCTTCTTCGCCATTATATCATATTAAGTGTCAAAATCTCATTTAATTCTAATAAAATAAGGTCAATTTTATACTTCCTAACCAATTTTTTTTAATTCTACCTCTATCTTTCTTAACATAAGTCAAATCTAATACATCTTCTCTCTTGATTGGTCATTGAATGGTCAATATTTTTTTATATCACTAAACCATCTAAGACGACTCTCTCTAATATTATCTGCTACTAGAGCAACCCCAACCTTTTCATATATATATTCATTTCACGTTTTGTTAAGTGTAAAGCCACTCATCCACTTGATCTTCCTCATCTCTACAACACTAAAGTTAATTTTATGCTTCACTTTTACTGGCCAACATTCTGCGTCATAAAATATTGCAGGTCTCGCCACCATCTCAAAAAAATCTTCCCTTAAGTCTAAGAAGTATTTTCTATTAGACAACAAATATGACGCATTCCTCCACTTCAACCATCCAACTTGAATTCTATTAATAACATCCTCATCTATTTCAACATCACTTTGAACAATAAACCCGAGATATCTAAAATGTTCGCTCTTTTTAATGACTTGATCAGCTATGTTACAACCACACCACTAGATCTTCTGTAACTAAAATTACACTTCATGTATTCAATTTTAGATCTACTCAAATGAAAACCTTTAGACTCTAAAGTTGACCTTCATAATTCAAGTTTCACTTGAACTCCCTCTCTAGTCTAATCAACAAGAAGATTATCATCAGTAAAAAGTATATACCAAGGTACATCCTACTGCAAATGTCTAATAAGGACATCTATAACTAAAGAAAAAAGATATAGGCTTACAACCAATCCCTAATGTAATCCAACTCAAAAAGGAAAATACTAAGTCAATCCTCCTTGAGTTTGAACACAAGTAATAACTCCATTATATATATCTATATTGACTTGAATATAAGCAATTTTAACTCATTTTCTAGAACTCTCTAAAGCACTTCTCTTGAAACTTTATCATATGCTTTCTCTAAATCAACAAATATCATATGAAGACCCTCCTTACTCTCTTTATACTCCTCCATCAAATCTCTCAACAAATACATAGCATTCATAGTAGACATAACGGGCATGAAACCAAATTTGTTTTGGGAAACTTTTGTATCACATTGTAATCTATGCTCAATTACTCTCTCCCATAATTTTAATATATGACACATTAGTTTAATTCATCTATAATTTGCGCACTCTTGTGCATTATCTTTATTCTTAAAGTCAAGAAATTCCTTAATCTTCTAAGCATTTTCACACTTCTATTGAAATATCATCATATCCTATTACTTTTTACACTTCATTTTTTTTAGTACCTCTCCAACTTTGATTTTATTAACACGATAATATAAACAAAAATCTTAATTTTCATTTATGTTATGAAGATCGCTAAAAAATAATCATATTATTACAACCTCCATTAAAAAATTTATCAAAATATCTCATCCATCTAGTTGAATATCCTCTTCTAAGAAATACTTTTGATGCATCATTAAATTCAACTAAATTTACTTCTCTATCTTGCAAACTAACTTATACATCATTTGCCCTCTTTATCATTCAATCTATTATATAAATCACTAAATACTAAATTCTTTGCATCACAAATTACTTTCCTAGAATCTCTACAAGCCACTCTATAATTTTCCCAATTCTCCAAGCTTTTACATTTAAAACCAATTTTATAACAAAATGTTTTATTTTTTATATTTAATTGCACATTTTGACTCTATCACTGACTAGTTTTACTAATAAGAGCAACAAAAAGAAAGGTAAACGAACAGAAATTCATGATGCGAGAAATCCATCATGAGCAAAAAGAGACTAGTGAAAACTCCATATAGTATGAGACAAAAGGAGAACTACCATGAGCATGCTCTTCTCATAGATTCTCTTAAGCACCATTAAAGATCTCTGAACAAAAACTTTTGAACTGATGCTTTTGTTTCAATATTGACTCATAAAATTATTTTTTCTCTTTATCTCTTTTTTCTTAGTGGTTTTCTCTTTTGTTGATGCACAAGGAAGGGTAGCTCGTCCACTTCTAGGAATACATGTCAAACATGGGACCAATTACTATTCATGATATTATTCACATGAAAGAAACAAGCTAAAGATAGGTTAAAAATAACTTTGGTATGAAATTAATTGATGAGAAATTTATTGAGTATTTGTTTTGGAGATGCTTAATGTAATAGACATTAAAAAAACAAAATATCAATCAAGTTGAACCATTTGACAACCCAACAATTCACTCTCTTTCCTTAAAAAAAGAAGGTTATAATACAAATATTACTAATAGCAAGATAGCACACAGAGCACACGGATAGAAAGAGAAGAGAAAAAAATGAGAGAGAAAGAGAGAGATGGTGAAAAGAGAAGACAAAGGGGAAGCGACTTGAGGCCGAGAAGAGAGAGAGAGAGAAAGAGGGTGTTTGATGACTTGCTTGCCGGAGAAAAAGTCAAGAGGAGGGGGAAAAAAAAGATTAAGTGTTTAAAAATGGTCAATATCATCTTTTTCTTCCTCTATGCAAGATAAGAACTCCAGTTTCGTTTCAGCTATATGTAATTTTAATTTTTTTTCTCTAAGTGATGCCAAGCTAGAGAAAAATCAATTAGAGCGATTAATAAGGTAGGCTTGAACTAAGAATTATATAGGGATTAATGTTCAGGTATCAATCTAATAGTATCTAAACATTACCCTATATAGTCATGCAAATCAAGATTAAATTTAAACTAAAGGGTGGCTGTGTGATTTGCATTCACAATCAAATCAGTTAGGTTGGTTTGATTTATGAATTAGCTAAACCAATTTATTTCAGTTGTAAAATTCAGAAAATAGAGCAAACCAAATCATTTTTCAAATTGAATTGAACCTAACCAAACTTTAACATGGCAATTCAATTCAGCTTTGGATGAACAAAAATTATAATTAACTTTAACAATGAATCTAATTATCTATAGCAAACAAAAATGCATTAAGTAAAATACCAAGTAATCTTTGCTAATAATTTATAATTTTGACACATGTAATAAAATTCAAGAGCTTTATTGATTTAACATTTGAAGCAATTGGTATAATTTGATTTATTAGTTTGATCAGCATTATAAAAACAAAATCAGACCAATAACTAAAAACCAAAAAAGTCAAATATAATTAATGATCAAACTGATACTTCAATAATTGAACCAAACCAATAACATATGGTCAACTCAGTTAATTTGTTGGTTTTTATCCAAGTAAATGCACACCCCAACAATCAAACATTGTTTTATAAAAAATAATAAGAAATAATTGATATAATTGTAACTTGAGAATTAATAATCCTGTTAATAGGATTTATTTATTTGAATCAAATTCTCAACCTTGAGAGGTTATCAAGCCATAATAAGTGAAACTACTTTTAAATATTAAAAGTATTTTTGAATTTTTGATATTTAATGTTTCACAGTTTATAAGCTCTATTTGATTTTAAATATTATATTTATGACTTCAATTTGTAATATAGGATTAAGGAACACTTTGTGTTGAGGTCAATGGGGGCCAATGGATACCAAGGTCAAGGTCAAGCCATTGAATTGTTCTTCATATACTGGAAGTGAGCAACTCTTACTAAAAGATTAATGAACCTTTTTTTGTTAGAAGGTTTTTCCTTGACAGTTATTATATGCTCCATACGTTTGTCAAGGCTTACTTCATTCGTAGTTATTCTTGTGTGCATATTGATATGATGTGATGTTTAACTATAATTATCATGTTAAATATAGTGTATGCTCAACACATTATTTAAATGAAAAAAATGTGATGCCATAATTTATCAGGCATGACATTACAATCTTCTTAGCATTAAGAAAATCCCAGTTATAATTTCCATGGATTGTAGGTGATAACATGCAGTAATCTAAATTCAAACTACTCATGAAATCTTTATTATATCACTTTGCTCGTAAAATTATATAAATAAGCTATGCTTACATGTAGTAATTGTTATTTTGTATATAATTGTTCATGAACTCAACTCCATAATAATAACTACTGATTAATCATCATTTATGATACTTCTGTCATATAAGATCAGTCTGACTTGATACAATGATTGTAATTGTTATATTATATAATAAAGCACTAATAATGAGCCTAAAGACAACAACAGGAAAACATAAAATAAAGTATGACAAACCATGACAGAGACAATTAACAATTCTATGACTGACATCAAAGAGTAAACATCCTATATACCATCAATAAGCATCACGAAATGTGGAATTGAAAGACCTTAGCTTGTGTTAACAGAATGGTAATCAATGCTTAAATCATGATAAAAATAAAGCTTTCACCAATCATAAATACATAAAAATTGCATTTATGAAAAAAAAATTATAAACTATCCTAAAAACAAAATATTTGGATTTTTTCTTGGCATTCTCCTTAACCATTATCTTTACTTTTCCTGCAGATGTAAAATGAAGCAACTGGAGATAAATTGGACAACAAAATTTCACAAAGGCAATAACAAAATCGAACATGCAATCAAAGGTTAACCAACCAAAATCAGTATGGAATAAAATATCATATAATCATAAAAAGTATCATAGAAATCTAAACCTACAAGTCTCATGTTGATGGCTTGCGCTTGGCTCCACAGATAAATTATCTCTCAACTTTGCAGTTCCAGTATTCCTAACAGCATCCACTCTTCTTACACTTTTAGTTGATGACTGATTTACACAATTAGCAGAATTCAACAAACCCTGTTCTGCCATATCATCACCATTTTTATTGCCAACTGATCCAGAATGAATAGAAATATTCACTCTATCAGAACTTTCTCTGGAAGTTGTTGGCCTACGGGAGTCAGTTGACTTTGACTGGTTGTTGTAAGTTACTGTTCTTTCAGCAGCTTCTTTTCTAGAATCAATAACTGATTCTTTCCTTTCAGCAGTAATTTCTTTTCTAGATTCTATAACTGGTTCTTTTTTCTCAGTAACAATTTCTTTTCTAGATTCGGTAACTTGTTCTAACCTTGCACTGGCTCTAGGAACAACGACAGGTACCACATCAGGTTTGTTGATTATCTGCATGCCAGTTGTGCCATTTCCCTTAGGAAAACTTCTTTTTAAGCTTATACCACTAGGTGTAGTGGTCGTGTTAGCTGATGAATTTACTGCCGCCATTTTAGTAACAGTATTTAGCACAGGTCTTGGAGGAGTGCCAGGGGCATTTCCAGTAGCTTCAGGTGAAAAAAAAAGAGTGGAAGTAGAGTCAAATGAAAGCTAGCTAATTAGCAAAAAAATAAAAAAACATCAAGAAATTTCAAACAAAATGAGAAATAAAATAGATAAATTACATGCAACAGGTTTTGTTTCCTTAGCTAAAGCATCAGAATTTTGAGAAATTGATAGCCTCCCAACACTGGCCTTCATGCTGTTATCAGTTTGAAATGGTAAGGTGCTGCTTGGAGAAGATTTGGACTCAGAATGATTATTTGATTCAGCAATGCTAGCAACTGTATATGGCTCAAGGCGCTGTCAAAAAAAGAGATCAGCTATTACATCCAATCATCAGATTGGCATAAAAAAAGTCAGACAAAAAAAATAGAAAGGAAATAAGAAAAATATCAACATACCGAAATGTCTACAACCCATACTCCGACACAACTTTGATTATATGAACATCCAAGAAGTTTCCCCTCGTGAACATTCATGTCTAACAATTTAGACCATCCCACATCCACTGAATCATGACATCTTAATGGCTCCCATGAAAAGACCTTGAAAATAAATTTGATAAACATCTTATAAGTGAAAGACCATTGATAGGTTCTATATATAACAAGGTTAAGCTGATGGAAAATGTAGTGACAGCTCACCTTCAAGCTTTCATGTAGCCCACAAAGAAGAGTTCTTCCATCAGGATTGAATGTCATAGAACGGATGCCAGAAGCCTGGAATTCAAGCTAAAATTGTCAACTATGTCCATAACCTCTACTGCTAAAGAAAATTTTTTAAAAAAAAACCCTGAGAATAACCATGAAACAACAAGGTATTTGAACTTAGGATGGCTATTGGATGCCATATACTCAATAGTTGAAAATCACCAATGTGAGCTACTGTAAAAATATAATATCAATAACTAGCTATCCAATGTAACACCGCTTCCATCACCATCATGGTCATTAGAGCAAATACTTCACGCATCTAAGGGTCACTATCATTTATTTTACTTTGAAGTAACAATTAGATAGTGAAAACTTTATGTAGGGTGTGGACTATACATACCATGCATTAGAGCTAAATAACCCAAATTCCTCCTTCAAGCCCAGCCAACAACCCTTCCGTCTTCTCCCCCTTCATAAAACTTATGGTACTCTCCTCCTTAGAAAACTTTAAAAATTAATTGTGCCTATAGTTATCCTTGACAACCATACTCAAAAATTCTACTACATTAGTGTTGGCCTACGTAATAATCAGGTTGAGTTCAATCAAGCATGTAAACTAGATTATTTTTCATGTCAGGTTTCAGCTGATCCAAATAACCTAAAATTAACCCAGTTGCTATTCAAGTTTAAGTTAAATAAGTTTGGGCCAGATTAATTTGGTTAAATAGATTTTCTACTTATACTACTTGATTAGCTTCATTACTTATTCATCTTATTTTGATTAAAATGTCATTTCTTTTGCATATCATTTTGAAAGCATGATCCTACAAGCATCTTTGCTAAAATTACAATTCCTGCAAACACCTTGCTAAATTACAATTCTAGCAAACAAATTGAGTAATCAAGTAGTATGTGTTTACCTAACCACAAAAATCAAAGCTTATTAAGCACACAAATAGGTCGATTGCGGAGTTATTATCACTTTGTGAGTCCAACCTATGTATTCTTCCCCTTGACTGAAAATCTTAGAAAGGTTTCTCTCCTAATAAAAATCATAGGGGGGTTATTCATATCAATATCGCTACATGAATCATGGGTGCAACGACATCGTCATGTCCTTATAAGAAGTACAAGGCATGACCTTCTGTCATTAGTTGGCCTGAAAGGCCTTGACAATAAACATCCTAGGCCTAAACCCAAACCAAATACAGCTCAAGCAATATTTTCAAAGCACTAAGCTCTCTATTTTTGCTTCAATGCACAAGGTGCAAAGCAAAGCAGCACTTCACAAAGGAGAGCGTTCATGACTTATATATATATATATATATATATATATATATATATATATATTGTATGTACAATAGTGATTTAATTATTTAATTAGCAAAAAATAAACCATAGCAAGTAATAATTTTTGCTAAACATAATGATACATAAAATGGTAGTAATATTCAACTATCTAAAAGAAAATTAATTAGGTGATGAAAAATACTTAATATCAAAATTACTCATGAATTTTAGTGATCGATTAGAGATCGAGAAGTGGAGACAGCACATGAAACAAGAGACAATATAAAAATTAGGCATCAAAAAAGCATGTAAGAGAGAAGTAACAAACACCAATAGCAAGAGCCAATTAAAAGCATATAAGAAAACAAACAGGTGATAGAGCACGAAGAGAACAACCTCATGACATTATGAAGGATTCAATACAACCTATGACCAATGAATAAGTTCCTTTCAATCGTGATCATCATTACGATGCTCCATACTAGTAATAAGTGAGATATTGATGAAAATCACCCAAAAGTCAAGATGAAACCTCTACTTCTAAAAGTCACGCAGACACAAAACTATTCATGGATTAACTTTGTAGATATTAGTGATGCCTCAAATGGATACCATTATTTGCATCATCCACCCAATAGACCATGAGATGAGATGAAACAAATTTTGAAACAAAAATATCTCCCATTGATGTGCATTACCCCTTAATAAGTTGACTACACTGCAGCAAGGATAAATGCTTATTGATGATAACATGACTTAATTCGACAAGCTCATACTTTGATATGAAATTATCAACCATCATCCTCAAACAACCTGTAAGGACCGAACCAGTTCGATCCTAAAAGACTAAGCCATTATTCACAACTAGCGACCGAGTTGAAGCTTCCCTCATGCAAATCAAACTCGAGCCCACCTACCTCCTCGCAGCAATCGCCAATCACACATAGCACCGCAATTCATGCAATTTTCCCTCGCTCCTACCACCTTGGCTCCAAATTTAAACAACAAAAAAGGTGGGGCATCACATAAGCAACCACCAAACATTCTAACCAGATCTCTTTCCCCTTCTTCTTCCTCTTCTTGAAACCCTAGCACCAAAACTCTTCATTCCTACTCTTCTTTAGATGCAAAGCTCCTTCGACTTAGCAATTATCTTCTCCTTCCTCCCATAAAAGCTTGTTAAAGTTGCAGTCATCGTGCATTAGAAATCTCGGGAAATCTTATTATTCTTCATGAGATTTAATTTGATAGTTTGTATATAAGTGCTAGTGATGCTAATACTAAATTATCGTAATTTTCATTTATTGAATTTTAGGTAAGATAAGACAATTAAGTCTAACATTATTAGCCATATTCTTTGATAAACAAATTCCATTTGTCTTCTTAAATAAAGACACCATTCAAGTGTATGATAATCAAATTGCGAAAACACAATTTAGAGCATATGTCAATTGTAACCACAACAATAACTTTAGAATTTATTTGAGTAGTTTCAATAGATTGGATTGTAATTATCTTAACAACTAATAGTGTTGATACATTTATTGACATGCCCATACTTACTCGAGGCTTTGTATTATGTAGAATCTTCAAGCTGAGATTTCCAAATGTTGCCAGTTGAACCTCATATAAATTGGAGTTTCATACCATCTATATTGAGATAAGTAACTATTATTTATTAAGAGATAAATGTACCCTTTCTTATCATGGGTGATATTCTTGTTATTTGTATTAGGCTCTTAGATATTTTATAGGATTGTAAATCCTATCATAGACATTATGTATTTGCTTTCCATATGTCTATAGATCTCATTTTATGTTTCATAATGAAATAGTAATTTGCATGAATAGTTTTTCCTTGATTTATTGTTGTATAGATTCTAATTGTACTCACAATATTTATTTTTCCTACACAGTACTTTTATTAAATGTATTGATTTATTCTTGCACAAAGCACGTTTAAAACATTAATAATATTGGACATATTGTGTAATAAATTTCTGGTGAAATTTTGTTTACAAAATATGTCTATGAGTGCGTCTATATACAATGGTGTGTAGATCAATAAAACTCTTTTAAATATTGGCTAGTAGGACTAACCGGTCCATCGCTTTATAAGGAATCACTGAATTTTCAATTGGTGTTTACTTTCGATTCAAGGTGCCTCAATAAAATTGACTATAATTATGTGGATAATTATACAATGGAATGAAATCTATTTGATGAATCACATTTAGACATTTAGTGTGTATGTAAGTGATGACTGCAAATGCTTATACTAGAATTAATTTGAATTGATTTTTCTTTACCATGCAAATGATCACAAGTATCATCATTCTAAACTTCATTTAGAACCCATACTAAGTCTCATTTGTGTTGAATTCAACTAAGCCAAAGAGTCATCTACCATGTAAACAAGAAACTCTTCCATATTATTAGTTGTTGAAAGTTGGAACATAGTAACAATCATAGCCTTAACTGTGCATAAGTAGTTGAGTATGATGAGTCAACCTGTTGTCAAATCTCCTCCCATTCCACTTGAGGTGAATCATCATTTGTTTGAATTCTTAAAATTTGTCCCTATAAGCTCCCTAGTGAGTTTCTCATGTCAATGAGCATGCAATAAATCACATTTGTTTGAATTCTTAAAATTTGTCCCTATAAGCTCCCTAGTGAGTTTCTCATATCAAAGAGATTGCAATAAATCATAGATATTATGATTTGATATGGGCATGCGAATTTGCCTCACTATAACATGAGCCTTGATGAATATATCGATTTCAAATGATTGATTGATAAGTGAATAAAAAAGGATTTCATTTGAGAAAATGTCTGCTTATTTTGTTGCTACCCATCTTAAATTGAAAAGAATGGATCATGCAACATGTGTGTTAATTTTTATGTCATCAATAAAATTACTAAAGTATAGGTTGCTTATCTTTAATTTAATAACATGTTGGATATGATGGTTAGATACAAGTATTTTCAAAAAATCAACCTTAGGAGTGGTAGACGCAGACCGTGGTGGGCCCTCTTCATGGAGGCTAATTAAAGTTTGTAAATTCTCCTAAGATTCCTTGAAAGGTTGTATATGCTTTGGAGGGGGTTAATTTGAAGTGGAGTTAAGATTTAGGGCGCTTAAATGATCGCCCAACAAATTGTATGACCAATATAGATAATTATAGGACTTGAAATAAAATGGTAATGTTATGACTTAGATTTTAGTTGTAATCTAAAAATTTTCATAATTTTTAAAATAATTTGTATATATCTTTTAGATTTTTATTTTAAGATTGGGTCAAAGAAGATCTTCTCATGCCAAGAGCGTTAAAATTGAAAATATTTTTTTGGAAAATGGGTTTAGAATTAAGTAGTGTCTAAAACTCTGGAGTATTATAGATTAAGATTTCTAGTTATTATATAAGATTTTTTACTAAATTCCAAAAATATTAAACACAATTGTTCAGTGCTACAAGAAACCCAAGGCCAATCTTCTCTACCTGGTTTTGAGAGGATTTTTGCAAATCAAAATAGAATAAAAATACTTATACAACAGAGTTAACAGAGTAAAAGAAGGCTACAAAAAAAATTATAAAATTTATATAAAAAGATAAAGCTAATCACTCACCAAAGTAACTAGTTAAAAGAGACCACCAAACCTCATTCCATAGTGAAGCTAGTCATCAAGCCAATCCTCTTAAGCTTTTCTCACTTAAAACATTGTCACAACATCCAAGACCCTTTTTTTCATTCCAACAATCAAATATATAAATTTTACAATAAGAGAATTCAAAAAGACAAAAGAGAGGAAAGAGAGGTGTATGAATGAAAAGGAGTTAATGATTACATGTGTAACCACCCATAAATACCATCGAAGTGATTGATGGTCCCACCCTTATATGGAAAATAATTAATTATTACTTAATCATTTCCTATGAATTTTATATAATATTCACTTATATTTGAAATATCAATTTTCAAACTCAAAATTTTGAATTTTAGAAATTCATATATTTAAAATTTGAAATTCATATTTTCAAAATCACATTTATTTTACAAACAATATTACAAATACATAACATTACATAACAATTTTAAATAGATAAAAGACACATCAATGATAGCTTCTTTACAAACAATATTTAGACATGATTAATCATTTGCTTACTTGATTTGTATCTTATTCCACATTAATGGGCATCATCTAATTCAGATCTAGTATGTGATGAATGAAAGACTATCTTCAAGACAAATGATAATTTTTTATAAGTGTTTAATTATATAATTTGGCAAAACTAACACCCCAAGCATATTTATGCACATAATGATGCAAGTTCTTCAACCTTTTATAACGCATTTCTTAGTAATCTATTTTCAGCAAGTTTTTGAGACACTACAATGCAAAAGAATTCCATGTACACATGCAGAACTGCTTGCTCATAACAACTTTCATTATCTTTCATGGCTTTATAGTCTCAAATGAAAGCATCACAACTTGTCTCGACAAGATGAAAACCATCAGAAATTTCCCATGGTTTAGCCAATTCTTACACAAGATTCTATCCGAGGTTTTAACACTATTAGAGATCAAATCACCTTAAAGAGGATGAATTTATAAGAATCCTGACTACAACACTAACAAAATTAAGCTCTTAATTAGCCACCATGTTGAAGTTATCTGACTTCAATTAGATTTTTGAGTTATCATATGACTCTTAAAATTAGCATTGGAGGATTCCTTATGTAAAGGGACATCTCTTTGCTTTTTTTAGTGAGTTCAATTATGCACATCAATATTACTCAAATTGATTGTGAATTTTATGAAGTAATACAAGCACTTTTATATTAGCCTCATCATCTTTTATCTAGAGAGTTTGTGCTCAATTCATGTCATGAAACTCTCAAGTATTTGAATACTCTAAAGAAATTAAGTTTTTCATATGCCAAGAGTTATAATTTTTTCAAAAGTATACATTTGTCCTCGAACACAAAGCTAATGTTGAGAATAAAGTGGCTTCTGTGCTTAGTAGGATATCCTCACTTTTACACATCATCCACATAATGGTTATTAAATTTGGCTAATATAATCTCTAACTATGTTGTGTTAAGACGCTACAAAAATCTACAAATCAATAACATGAGATGAAATGGTGTTAGCACTATCTGCAAGATGATTACTATTTTGCACCACTCATCTTCAATTCATCACTCAACATTTTTTTCCTAAAGGAATGCCGAAGGAGCACCTAAACATCTTGGAAGTAATAAGACAATAGTCATGGTCAAAGATTGATTTTAATAGCCTAGTCTTAAATGTGATGCCACATAGATTATTGTCCAAATTTATACCAAATGCAAACAGTAAAAAATATAATATTATCCTATACTCCTCACTACATATCCCACACAAATAATGAAAGAATTTGAGTATGAATTTTCCTTAAGGCTTTACCACACATGATGTCGAGGATGACTCTATTCTCGTAGTCATGGAATGGTTCTCCAAGATGATTTACTTTATTCCATATTATAAGACCCCAATGCACGTGACATTGTTTCTATCTTTTTTCATGCCCCAATCTTTTATGAGCTACTTTTAGAAGACTCTAAAAAAAGATAGATACAAAATTGTTCTTCTCTACTATCTATCAGGTTGGTACAATGGAGCTTAGGTGATCTCAGGTGTTTGATAAATAATCACAAACTAGTTGGAATCTTACCTTGCTTACGACAAAATTTGCTTATATTATAGTTTTTATTCCACATAATGCAGTTGAACCCTTTCTTCCCCAAGAAAATCATAAAAAAAAATTATTCTTTAAGTATCTTCTTGGAACCTACATGCAAATATTCAAGTTTCCAGCCACAATTAGCTCATTTCATTCAGAAGCCCTTGATCAACCACCCTTTCCGCCTTCTCTCTCTTGTGATAAATACCTGATGCAATAACTTACATAGCTAGTAGAATGAATGAAAGATGTTGGGTAAACGCTGAAATTCTTTTTGTGCTTATTCACCTTCAAGTGAAAAAAATTTGAATGCGCTTCTTTAGAGGACTTCCAAAGAAGAGAGATATGTTCAACAAAAGACTACTCATGAAAGTTATCTTCAATATCAGTTAAGTCTCTATCATAAAGCTACTCTAAGATTATTATAGTTTCTTTTTCAACTTTGTATGTTTTTCTTCTCTCAACTTATAACACAATACAACATAGGTTAAGTTGGCATCCCTTGTTAATCTTCAACTAAAAACTAAGTATAATAGTAGTAGCTTTAATTGAAAGAATGGTAAAATTTTACATTTTAAAACTTCCCAACACACCCTAAATCAACTGGTATCATAGAAGTAGGTTTTTAGAAGTCATTCCCAAAGGGAACGAAGATGACACCATGATCATGGCTACACCCCAACTAGCACAATGAAAAAAATTTCTCACCCAAAAAAAAGACATAAAATAATCTCATACTTCACCTTTAGCATTAAAGACTTAAAAGCTTGATCTCAAAAATGATAGATGCTTCTGTGTTCATACCTCTCGAGCAACAGGGAAAGCATGAAAAACACCAAAAGGAAACCATATATGTTGGAGAAATATTTAGGAACGGATTTCTACATTTTCATGTTTTCCCCACTATGACCCAAGAAAAAAATTTCTACTTACAGGCAAGAATTATTATTAAAATAAAACAATAGAACAAGCAGTTAAGTGAAATGGTGTTCTCTAGAAAACTCAAGGATCATTAGCATAAATGCTGAAAAAAGTAGTACCTCAGGTCCAGCAGAACCAATCGACTCAAAAGTTTCTAGGTCCCAGAACTTGACTGTTTTATCAGATGAACCTGAGTAAATATCCTTCAAGTTATAACAGAGAGCATTTGCAAGAGAAAAACAATTTTAAATAGAATTCATGTACAAAACAAGAATGCCAGATGAGACTGATGATGAACATAAATATTTTGAGTTAAATACATGATGATCATTTTCTTTCACCATCTTGTTCCCCTTTGAAATATAAGTCAACGGAACAAAATCTGTGGGCTTGCTTTGTGCAAATAGAATGCCACAGAAGAATAACCATAAAGAATGGCAAATAGCATGCAATTCACTACTAATGAAGATGCCATCAGCATTTAGCATCCTTATGATAGAAATATAAATCAAAATGAATACAAGATATGAAAAAATGCCAATAGATAGACATGTGATTCATAATCTATAAACTATACAAATTCTTCTGAATTTTTGGAAGGTTGCAGCAGAGGTTGAAACATAAATAAAAACATGTTTGAAGCTGTTATCTGTGCATTTAACATGCTGCAAAGTCACTGCTATAACATCAGAACACTAACCAGGCTCTAGTTGTAAAAGCCCAATAAAAAAAGAAAATTTTGTGACAGTGAATAAGGTCGGTAATAGCCTTGCACGAATCACGACACCTGTCGAAATAGAAGGCACAAAACTAATCGAACGGATGCTACTTCACGCCAATATTTAAGGGAGAGGGGAGGGAGTGCGAGAGAGAGAAATAGAGAACAAGATAGGTCAAGACTTCTGATAAGAGAAACCAAACTCAAGCCATGCATACACCTCTAGTTGAGACTCTAGCTAACCTTGCATTGAGCTCTCCAGAGTAGAACATATAGCATTTCTATTGATCTTCTCAAAAGTGGAATAGGTAAACTATTCATATCAGAAGAAAAGTTGACAAGAGTAACATTCTAAATAAATTCATTGTGAACAAACTCAAGACACTCTTTGATTTTAAGAAGTAAAAGATAGTATGAAGACTAAATTTTATCCAATGGTCCAGACAACTTTTTTCAACCTTCCAGTTAAAAACTCCTTAGTTCATTTTTAGCTGGTTAAATGCTATAAATGAGAATAGTAATTCAATTTGTTTATCGACAGGACTAGTAGATTTATAATTCACCATGCTATTGCTCTAACTCTCCAGACAACCACATCAACCTTACTTGAAGGTATTCGAGATGCATGTGATTTTGAGTTGAAGCTAAACAAAAAGGATCTTGGTCAAAGTTTTTTTTCTTAGTAATGGCATTTCAGTACCTTTCATCACATCATGTAAGTTTAAGTTTATAGTCATAGTCATTGAATAATTTATAGAAATTATAAGAGTAGAACAATATGTTTGATAGATTACGAAAAATGCATCAAGACTCATTTGGATTACTCTAGCCTTCTGCTTCATGGATTCAATTATCATGAAAAATAACCAATTTAATTATCATCTTCATTGAAATGATGGATCTTTTATTTAGATGATAAGCTTCATCTATTTGTTAGGATTTAAATTTTAAATTACTTTAAATAGGCCTTTTATAAATAAGGATAGAAAAGTTATATATTTCACTATTTATTATTGAAAATAACTTAAAACAAATCACACCCCTAAACCCTAAACCCTAAACAAATACTCTCTATATAAATGAATTGAATTCAAGAAAGAAAAAAGAAATTCCAAAGGTAACATAGAAGAAGAAGAAGATGTAGCAATAAATCATTAAATCTTCAATCAACTTAGTCTCAAGGTAAGCATAATTCCAGCATGTACTATCATGGCATTATTGAAACAACAAATCTTGCCCTATTACCTGTGTAAAGACTATACAAAACATTTATTGTCAATATGTAAAGTTCTTAATTTAAAAACAAAATATTCTTGCTTCAACTTAGAATCAAAGTTGTAAAGATTATCAAAAGCCTCATCAATATCATAAACATAAGACTTATACATTATTATGAATATGTTTTATATTTCTTTCTCAATGAAGAATATTATCATATACATGTTCCTCATTAATATGATAACTGCCATAACTCATATTACTATCCAAACACGGTCGCTCAATGATCATCAATCTCATCATTACCATAAATCACCTTTAATGCACATCAATGTTGTTGCCCATGATCGTACACAATATTCTTATGATGATTGTCTCATAAAGCATGTTAAAGTGATCATCATATACAATGCCTGAAAATATGATCTTCACATCTAAAACCATTTCACCATGATAATTGATTTTTTTCACAAACAGTTTCTAGAACTCAAAAACATAGAAACTTATACCAACTGAAAAAGTTAGAGAAGTTAAGTCAAATACACTAGTTCAGAAAACTATAAAAAAATAAACTAGATCCTTGTGATTAGTAACCTATGACATTTAAGGATTACTATTATACTAATCTTGATTCTATAAATTAACTTGAGTTGTCATTTGAAATGAAAAAAGGAATTAAAAAGGAATTGATAAAAAAGGATTACTTTATAGTTGTTTGGTTGAGAGCTTTACAAATTCATGACTTTGTTTTTTTGTTTGACAAATGTAATTTAAAATAAGCGAAGGTTTTGACTGACATGGCCGCGGCCGCATCACTTTTACATCAGATATTTGGAATGCCAAATCTGAATTTTAAATACACTACCTTTTCTAGTATTTGAAAATTATATTACACCAAATTTTACTTTACTTGCAACCAAACGCTTGAAATGTTCAAAAGCGTACATTTGGAATGCAGTGCATTCCAAATGCAGGCAACCAAACAGCCCCTTAATAAGTATAATAATCAATTATCAGAAATCAAGATTCTTATTAAACTCAAATTTGAGGTTTTGTTTGAGGCCATTGTTGATCCAAAATCTAAAATCAAACCTATCCCTAAAACTAAGAATCAATTCATTATTTTATCATAAAGAGATAAGTCTTGTCACTTATCAAGTTGTATATCCAAATGTGCGCACACGAAACTAGCAAACAAACCAATATGAAAAATACTTAGCAGTGAGCTAAGGGAAGAACTCGCCCATTTTCCAGAAGAACTCGCTTCATATAGGCAATCACAAGGGAGAACTCACCAACCTCTCAAGAAAACTAGCCTCATATGAAGGACCAAATAGAACTCATCTTAGCCAGGTGATTGACATCAATAAACTAGCCTAACATGGACAATAATGGAAGTACTCATCACAATCAGGCGACCGCATCAGACAACTTGTCACTCAGCATATAGCATTCGCCCGACCTCCAAACATGGGCAAGTCTCTTTATATTGTAACATACATACATTTTTCTTTTATAACCAACCCTTATACCCTATAAAAAGAGGACTCGCTAGGGAAGAGGGGCACTTTTTCCTAATTTCTTTATTGCTCCAGAAAGGAAGAGAATTGATCCTTATACTTTGATCTCCTACTTCTACTCGTATTTTGAGGTTTGTGATATTTTTTACATTTTTTTTATTCTTTCTTCCTAATCCCATCTAATCTCACCCTACTCTCTAAGTGCCTAAGAAAGGTCCTACACCACTCTACAAATAAATTTATATTCAACACAAGTATTATTATAAGATTTCAATACACACACATGCATATATTAAAATTTTCAATATAATGCATACTAGTAAAAAAATTTTAGTTAAATCCATTTTATGATTGTTACAAACACAATATGATTTTTAGTATTAATTTAAAAAAGTTATATGATGCATGGCCAAGTTGGTAGCTAAAACCTACAACTCGTCTTTCTTGTGTTCAAACTCAAACTATACACACTGATTAATTAAGAAATACCCATGAGTCTATCATGCTACTACAACCTCCATGGACAAATACTAGCATAAGTCTTCAAGAAAAAAAGCTCTATTACCCATAAAATGGTTCATACAATACAACATATACATCAAGACTCATTTGAATTTTTTGTAGCCTTTTTTTCTTTTTTATATTATTTTTGGCATTTAATTTCAATTTAATGTATTTGTTTGGCATGAAAAATGATTAATTTAAAGAATAAGCTTTATCTATTTGCTTGGATTTAAATTTAAATTAATTTAAATGAAAACCTATTTCTATAATAGGAATAGAAATGCACGTGTTTCAGAATTGATTGTTGAATAAAAACTGGAAGTAAATCTTCCCCTCATTCCTCCTAATTGCTCACTATTTCCTCCCGCAATGGTTCTCTCCTCCAAAAATCCCATTGGTTCTCTCTCTAACTGAAAATTCACCACCATTCTCTGGCTGTAACCCTCTATATACAAACCTAATTCAATCGTTTCTCAATTAAAGAAAAGAGGAAACAAGGAATTGCAAAGGCATGTTGGAAGTCGAAGGAAGAAGAAGAATAAGCAAGATTTCGTAAACAAAGTCTTCCATCAATTTGATATCAGCGCAATCATATTTGATCAATGTTTCATTCATATGAAGGCAAGTGAGTACGGTCTACCAAATTTCTATATGAACAAAAAAATATGAGATTAGGCATGCCATACTTATCAAGTTGAGTAACAGGATGATTAAAATGAACAATCTTATGGGAAACAATAATTCAAACAAGATGAAAATTGCAGCCAACCTGTTGCCAAGAGGAACTCATGCGGATGGAAATCTATGCACTGAATCTGACCTTCATGACACTTGAAATCATGTAATAGCTTCCCAGCGGTTAAATCCCATAGCTGTACAGAAAAATTTAGTCAAACTTTTTAGCAGAAAACTTAAAAAATGACAGATCAATTTTATCATTCTCTTTACATAAACGTATATTAGATAAAAACAAACAAGTAAAATCCAACACTAACTTTCTAAAGTATTTAAAAAGAAAATTCACAAATTGAACTTTGGTCTACTTCTCAGTAAATTACCTTAACAATGTTGTCTTCACCACCTGAAACAACCCAGCGACCATCTGGTGTAAATCTAATAGCATTTACCCCACGAGTATGACCTTTATAAGTATGAATGCACCCTTTTCTTCTAATATCCCATATCTTAAGATTTGTGTCTAATGACCCAGAAGCAAAAAACTCCCCAAACGGATGAAAGTCAACAGATATGCAATTTGACCTATGACCTGTAAGAGTGCGGATAACTGCAATAAAACAGAATTATGGTCAACAACAAGAAAATATTGTTTTTTATGACTTTCTTCACCCAAAAAAGAACAATATAAAAAATTTTGTAAGGTGAGTACTCTTTGCCTCCTCTAAATCCCACAACTTTATAGTTCCACTTGCAGCTCCTGCAGCCACCAGCACTTCAGAAGAATCAAAACTGACTGATTCCACGGCGCTTGTATGACCTGAGAGACTCTGCAAGCATGAACAAGACAATGCAGCTTTATTATACTACATAGCGTTAGAAACCATCAACAGATACAAAAATAGAGAATAGAAGGACATTAATATGATTTGCTGAGAGAACTCACCAATATGGCATTTGGTTTCCCAATAGCCCAAAGATTGACCTTGTGGTCTTCCCCTCCAGTGACAAGAACCCTAGAAGTCCTCCTTCCTATCTTGAGGCAGTTCACGTTGGAAGAATGAGCCACAAATTCTTCTAAACATAACCACGTCAAGGAAGGTAGCCAAAAAAAATAACACAGTTTTTTTGTGGGGAAAAAAAAAAAGAAAAACTTTTGGTCGATTAAGATCAAGAACAGATCCAGAAACCACCAAGCCCTACCTCCTCAAATCAAGGATACGCAGCTTATAGGCGCGTTTAGTGGTCATTATTAACCTGCGACGAAACTACCACCAAATCCAAGCTTACTATTCTTCCCCTTTCCCCAATTTAAGACAAAACCAGAGCAAGTTTCCACCGTTCTCATTTCAGATCAAGTAATTCCTGTCGGCAACAGATCTCGGCGCCACAAACCAACATCTCTCAGAGCCAAATCAAAGAAGAAACCAATGCCGTAAATCGAAGGATGTCCTTGCCGAGATTGCCGAATCCCTTGAAAACAGAAAGAAGATGAGAGATTTTTCCTTGTTTTGAGCTGTTGTGTTTTGTTAAAAACTCGAATGGGCGAGAAGAGAGGGAAGAAGAAAAGGAGCTTTCTTGAAGAGGCGAGAGGGCTAGCAAGGTTCAAAAAGAACTGATCTTTATTATTCCTCTTTCGTTTCCTTTTTTATAATTCGGTCCAAATCGATAAAAAAAAAAAAAATTCTTTTGGGCCACCATCCGGTTTTCAAGTTCGTGTTTCCCTCTTCCATCTTTTTTTCGTGCTCATTTTGCAGTAATTTTTTTCTCTTATGAACGTAATGTCATATTTTTTAAAAAAAAAATTTCTTGCTCTGATACAAGAATGGGCTACTCAGACATAGTGGGTGCATGATTGATAAATACACATAAAATGATGCTCGATTCTTTTCTTGATTTAGGTTTTACATTATAATGAAGCCTCCTCTAACTTCGAGAAGGATTGTGAAATTAAAATTCAAATTTGAAGAAATATCTAACCAGATAAGTCCCAATGATTTTGCCTTTTTTTTCTGTGAGGGTGTCACCAATCGAGCCAAGATGGACTTGACTAAGAAAATTTTATTATAAAATTAATTCATTTAGCTTTCAGATTATGTTTGGGTCCAAGAGTTTGACTTATATAATTTTTCAAGTTGAGTTCGATTTGACTCATAAATTAAATTGATCTATCAAGCTAAATTACCTAATTTTGACCACCATCGACTGGAGATTGACCCAAATTTGAATTTAACTCTGTTTTAAATTAATTTTTGACTCAAACGTGACCTGAAATGCATTTCTAAATGAGTAACTTAGGTTAAGCAGATTGAAGGTGGATCAAGCTTGGGTCAAAAATTTTAACTCATTTAATAGATAGGTAGGGTTCAAATCATATATATTCAAATCAATTTAAACCCGAACTCAACCCATTGACTCAAATTGGCATCTCTAAGTTTCCACAAGAATCTTATGTTACCTTTTCTTATATGTTTCATGACTATGTGCAAATATTCATTAATGGACCTAAGAAAAAAAAGCGCCCAATAGAAGTAACAAGTTAATCCACGAGCCATCAATACAAATACTCATCATCCTCATTGGTGAGTGATCCTTCTTAGAACACTCAAAATACACTGTGATATGCTTGACCAAATTGATCAATGCTAAAGAATATTAGACACGCCTATTTGGCCATGTCTAGAAACTCGTCAAGCACATCTACAACAAACATAACAAATGCAAAATTAGCTCTTAGTTTCAAGTTAATGAAGTTTGGAAACCCTTGAAATATTGTAAGGAATGCCAACATTAAATGGATAGCATCTTCCATATGAGAACTTCATCTAATTATGCATGGCTCAATTTTAAGATAGTTATAGTACTTTTTTTATTAAATTATTTGATTTGAACTTAGGAGCTAAAATGAAGAAGTGGTTCTTTAATAGTAGTATTCTAATGCAATGGTGGACATGCAACCACCACTTTGTTCTAAGATTTTAAAAATTCATTAAATGATATCCTCACACATTAAATCAAATCAGATAATCAATTTAACTCCTTTGGCTAACCAAATAGCTCAAGGGATATGTTTATAAATATTTAATGTGTAACATCCAAAAATTGTGAAAGCATGAGACAAAAATTTCTCCTAAAAATTAAACCACATTTTTTGCTTGCCTTGAAAATGATGAAACATATTTAAATAAAGTTCTACATTTTATTTTGATTGTCTTAATATATATATATATATATATATATATATATATATATATATATATATAAGTATCTTAAATTAAAGTATTAATTTAAAAATTAATAGAAATTTTTTATTAAAACCTCAAAAGAGGGAAAACCACCCTATTTAAAGCTTCCACTATGATAATTTAAGAAGATCTTCCGAGGGATTACAATTATATGTGAGAAGTGGACAAGAGAATAAAGAAGGACAAAGTTGAAGGATGATAAAGATGAAGAGAAAGGAGAGCAAATGAAAGAGACGGAAAAGCGAAAAGATGGATATCTTCATGGTTAGATTGTGTTTGAGATCTTTTATCTCTCCTCTCTCTTGCTTGGCCTCCTTCTCCTTCATAAATTATTATATGACTATTTTATAGATTAGGAGAAATTAATGAAAATAAACCACTCTCTCTATCTATCAAAATGATCCCTTGATCATATGATGTATTTCATACATTTGAATGCTCAAATGAAATCAATTAGATCATTGGCTTGTTGGAAATCATCAGGATGATATATTTAAAGCTATTTAGATTTCTGATATCCCAAATTTTCAAGGATATTTTGAGAGCTTGATAGATTTCAACTTGTGATTTTTTCAAGATTAGTCCACTAATAATATTTTAAGTGTCATATCATATATATATATATATATATATATAAGTATAATATTAATAATTAATTAAATAATTAAAGAAATGTTCTTAGAAATTCTAATATAAACCCTGTTTATTTGATAATTTAATCCATATCTCCATTGTTATGGAAATGCAAGCAAGGAAAGGGGCCCGAGGAGTAAAAGGAAGAAGAAGATGAAAGAAGAAGAAGAGAGGAAGAGGGGGATAAGAAATGAAAAAGAGGAGGCAAAGTGGAAACAAGAAAAATTAAGAATTAAGCAAAGATATTTCATTTTTCATATTTCTTTCATAAATTAAGTTAGACTAAAGTTAGAGATCTTATTTTTCACATCATTTCCCTAAATTGAGGTTTATTTCATATAGACAAGCATTGAGGCTTATACGAAGAGAAATTATTTTGAGGTAAATTATTATTTTTAATTAAATTTAGTTAATTCTTTTAAAATTAGAAATGAAATTTAAATGATAATTTTATTTATTTTAGATTGTTTGTAAAAGAAATAAATTTCAAGGTGACTGTTTCAAGAAGGGTCCCTGATCTAATAAAAGAAAATAAGCAAAAATGAAAAAAAGACAATTATATGACATGTTCTAAGGAAAACATGAAAAATAATATGATAGTAATAAGTAAAAGGGTCCCCAATATGATAAAAGTGATTCTTGTATTGGTGGGACAAAAGAGTCCCTTAAGAAAGCAAAAGAGTCTTCAATATGGTTCAATAGTGAAAATGCTAGATTTTACCTTAGCTTTATTAAACTTTAAGATGTAACAGTCAAGATGAGTTATCCTATGTTATGTTATTGTGTATACAACTCACTACCTTGTGATGGTCAATAAACTTAGACAACTATACATGATAGGTTTTAAGATGCATGATATATTTTGAAATAAAAGTGAAAATTAATGTGATGAAAATAACTAAACAAAAGAATAATTTGATGTAAGTAACTTAATGTGTTAGCACACATATCCTTGGCTTGTGTAAAACATTGAGAAATTTTGCATTGGACATTTTGATAATATTCTTTTACAAAAGTAAAATTATGTTAACTCTCATGCTAAACAAGTTTATGCTAGTTAGATTATTAAATTTTATGATTATTTTTAGCCATGATTAGCACACATGTTGCTTAATAATTTTATTATTGGAATTTTTTATTAGAATTATTTATCTTGTTAAGCTATAGCTGGTTAAAAGATAACTTTGATTTTTTTTTCAAGAAAAGAAAAAGATAAGATTGAAGCTCAGCAAAAATCAGTTTGAATTTTTTGATAGATAGTTGATGTAAGATATGAATGGTATTGAGGTGTGTATTAAATAAAATTTAATATTTTTATATGAATCTTGAGATTATAAGATGCTTTGTAAGTATATAAATAAAATATTTCGGATTTCTTCTATTACTTCGATTGGTTTACATTTTATTAAATTTATGTAGTTGATAATAAGGTGTTATATGTTATTTAAGTCTATTCGAATGATTCAACTTGTCACTCACTATATTCTGATATGATTAATGTCAACATGAGTAGAAGAGGTGACTTCAATCAGCTGAATCATACTCGACTATATTGCATCCCAAATCAATTTTAGAGTGGAGTTGCCATGGGGGTAATAGAGAAAGTGGTATTAGAAAATTTGAATTTTGAGGATTGATGTGAAAGATTGATTGAACTTAGTGTTATTAAGAAAGAGAATTGAATATGATCTATTGCTACAAAGCATAGATGGGTGTAATCTTTATAAGTATGTAACGAGACAAACCCATCACCATACTTTGCTTGTTTTATATAAAATAAATGCATTAATATGAGTATATGAATATATATATATATATATATATATATATATATATATATATATATATATATATATATATATACACACACACACACAATGAATAATAATATGAGATGCTGAGAATGATAATGTAAATGATGAAAAAGATGCAACCTTTTTATCATCTATTGTACCACCACAATACCATCCACCCTTATTATTTTAAGTACTAGTGATACTGCTAACATATGTGAAGACAAAAAATATTTAAAATTATTTCAAAGTTTGAAGCCACATCTATTTAAGAAAAGAGTAGATGCTATATTTATTGAAGATTAGATCATCATAATTGAGAAATTTTGAATATGATAAATGCCTTAATGATAGATAGGTTTCTCTAACAATTTTATAGCAAAAGGTGAGATAGAATGTTAGTGGAGAGGTTAACATTTGAAAATATTTGAAGGAAGACCAGAGGAGTTGATCACATGAAAAGAATTTGAACAAGTTTTGAAAGATTGGTGTATGCCAGACAAGCAATGCAGAAAAGTTTTATTAATTGACTCAAGGATCAAAGTCGATGATTCAATATGAGGCGAGGTTTACATCGCTATCAAGTTATGCTCCTTAACTTATCAATTTTCCTTGTAAAAAGTGTTAGTGAATTTTTAGATGATTGAAAGACCAATCAGACATCCTTTGATTCCATTGAGCAATAAAGATTTCATTGAGTTTACATAAAGTGCTAAACTTCTAAAATAAGACATGGAAATGAAATGATGAGACAAAAAGGAGAAATTAGTAATAAGAAAAGATTATTAGATAATACAAATAGATAAGTTTAAAACCAAGAGTTTATTTAAGGATAAAAGTAGCAGCAACATCTAATACTAGTATGTGCCATATGTGAAAAGTCACATTTTAAAAAATATTTGCTTAATTCTAGAAAATGTTATTTATGTAGTGAGTTAGGTCATGTCAAGAGATTCGTTCTAATAATATTGATAAACACAAAAATAAAAGGTATTGATAAGATAGAATAATATAGAGATGCCAAATCGATATTGAATAAACTCATATTGCAATAAAAAAGTGAATCTTTTGGAGGTAATACTACAAACTCAAATTTTTTGTTTTAATAACTCAAGAAGCTAAAGAATCTTTCAATGTTGTGACCAGTATGATCACTATTTTAAATATTATTGATATAAATCTTTTTAATTTGGGTATGAGTGCATCACACTCTTTTATTTCAAACCACTAAAAAAATACATTTGGAACATATTTATTTTACTCTTAGTATGAGCATTACATTACCTACTAGTGAGCACATATTTGTTAGTACTTCTTATTTAGTTGGTAGAAGAATTAGGTATGGTTTAATTTGGTTACCTTTAGCAAAATTTGAGGTGATTTTACATATGAATTAATTAGTAAAATAATATATCACTATTGAATGTTAGAAAAATGGTTAAATTTTGATTTATGTGATGATACATATTTAACTTTCAATGTAAGAAAGGAGTAATGACATTACTGGCCAATTCAATTAACATAATTCAATACATAAAATTGATTAATTGATTTTCTTAGCCAAATTATAAGCTACAAAAGATATAATTTGTGACATAAGCATTTCTATGATGAATGAGTGCATTAACATTTTTCTTGAGGAACTTGACGACTTGCCGCCAGAGAAATAAGTGTAGATTAAATTTAATATTCAATTAGGAATGACACCTACTGTTAAGACACCTTATATGTTGTCTACTAAAAGTTACAAGAATTAAAAAGTAAGTTTTCAAAACTGATCAATAAGAGTTTTATAAGACCTTGTACATCCTTTTGGAGTGCACCTATTTCATTTGTTAAGAAGAAGAATGGTTTGATGCGACCATACATTGACTATAGAAAGCTAAATAAGGTAACTAATAAAAATAAATATCTTCTTCCTAAAATTAATGATTTGTTTGATCAGTTAAAGAAAATCTTTGTAATTTCAAGAATTAACTTAAGATTTGGATGTCTTCAAGTCAAAGTGAAAAATAATTATATGGAAAATACAACATTTGACACCTAGTATGGACATCACGAATATCTATTTTTATAACTCTTGAGTTGATGAATGCTCTAGCAATATTTATAGACATGATGAATTAATATAATTTTTAGGCCTTATTGTGATCAAATTATAATAGTATCTACTGATAAAAAATTAGTTTATTCTAAGAGTGTTGATGATCATGCCAAATATGTAAGGATCATCTTGAAATTATTGAGAGAGAACAAATTATTTGCTAAGTTCTCAAAATGTGAGATTTGGCTAATGAATGTTGCTTTTTTAGGCATATCATTGATGGTGAAGGCATGCAGTGTTGAAAAGGTGGGAGAAATATGTGAATGACCAAGATTAATGAATGTTATAATGATCAAAAGTTTTTTGGGTTTAGCATACTATTAAAAAAAATTCACAAAAGGAATTTCATAGATTGTATGCCTCTATCTAAACTAACAAAAAAGGTATTAAATTTGAATGGATAGAAGTTGATTTCTTATGCTTAATTTTCAAAATATCTACACCAGTATTGAAAAATCCGCCAAGATTATATAATAATGCTTATTTTAAAAGTCTAAGTAGTATTTTAATATATAATAAGAAGTTGATTTCTTATGCTTCTAAATAGTTGATATCATATGAAAAGAATTATTCAACACAATTTAGAATCAGGTATAGTAGCATTTATTTTGAAAATCTGAAGATATTATTCATATGGAGTAAAATGTGAAATATTTATTGATCATAGAAGTTTGAAATATATTTTTACTTAAAAAAAGTTGAATTTGAGATAAAGAAGATGATTAAAAGTGATAAAGGATAATTATCTTGAAAGGCTAATGTAGTATCTGGTGCATTAAGCAAAAATTCTAGTGATCTTGTAAATTGGATATTAACTCATGAAGCAGAACTAATTTAAGCTATGAAAGTTTAACAGCTGCTATAAATCAAAATATTGAATGATAAGAATACATGTAGTTTTTATCAAATGAATATTAGCCCTACTCTCGAGAAAAGAATCAATGATGCACAAAAGGCTAATAATGAATACCAAAAACTGATCAATCAATTGCATGAAACACATATGAATAAAGGGTAATCATAAGTAATTCACACTCATAAGTATCAAAAGAATCAAACTTGATTCAACAAATTTTGTATAAAGCTCATAGCTAAGGTTGTTCAATTCATCTAAGAAGTACAAAAATGTATAAAGATTTAAAAAAGCTATTTTAGTGGATTAGGATGGAGAAAGACATAGCAAAATATATAGCCAAATGTGAAGCATGTTAGGAAGTTAAAGCTAAACATCAGAAGTTCAATGATATGCTACATCCATTGCTAATGTCAAAGCGTAAGTGGAAAGATAGAATAATGGATTTTTCCATAGGTTTTCTTATATTAAAGCAAGGGCAGGATTATATTTGGGTTTTAATTGATATATTAATAAAATCAGCAAACTTTCTACCCATTCATCAGACTAATTTTGTACATAAATATGCAAATTTATTCGAGAAAGAAATTAGATTATATAGAGTTTCTAAAGTAATTGAATGAAGCAAAGATAACATGTTTGCATATATAACATGTTTGCATATATACCACAGAAGGATATTCATAAAATTCTAGGTACAAACTTACATTTTAGTAAAGCATTTCATCCACAAATAGATGAATAATTAGAAAAGGTCATTAAGGAGAGCTTTGAACTTTCGAGATAGTTGTAAAAATCATATCCGATTGATAGAATTTGCTTGTAATAATAGTTGCCAAGACAACATTTATGTCACCTTATGAAGCATTATATGATAGAAAATGTAGAACTCCATTGAGTTGGGTCAAAATTAGAGAGAGACAAATGATGTGCTCATAACTAGTCGATTAAACTATTGAGAATCAGAATTTTCAGAGACAAATTAAAAGTTACTTAAGATCATTAGCAAAAATATTATGACCTTAAGCATAAAGTGATAGAAATTAAATTAGGGGAATTTATATAATTAAAAGTAGACCTATGAAAGACATATTTAGATTTAGCTAAAGAGAAAGTTGAGTGTTATATATATATTGAACAATTTGAAATTACTGAGAGAATTGAAAAAGTTATAGATTAGCACTGCCCGTAGATATATCTGATGTGCTCAATATTTTTCATGTATCAATGCTTAAAAATAGGTTACATATGTAGTAAGAAGGTAACATATAATAAATTCAAAGTACAAAATGATCTCTATACAAAAGAACCCAAGAGAATATTTGATTTTGATAATAAGAAACTATGAAGTTGACATATTGTTTATATAAAGTGAAATGAATACACAAATAAAAAAAAGAAGCAATATAAGAAAAAGTAAAAGAATTGAGATGAAAATTTCCCACTTGTTTGATAGAATATGAAAGAGGAGAATTTCAGAGAAAAAATTTTAATAAAGAGGAGAGAAATATAACACTACAAATTTTAGAAAATATGATATACAATTTTTTTTAAATGTACTCCACTTTTTGCATGTCCCAAAAATGACAAAAAAATATTTTTATAAAATTCTATATTTTATTTCAATCATTTTGATATAAAGAAGTATATATATATATATATATATATATATATATATATATATATATATATATATATATATATATATATATATATATATATTAGGTATAATATTAATAATTAATTAAGTAATTAATTTAATAATTAAAAATACTCTTAGAATATTTCAATTTAAACCTTATTTATTTAATAACTTAATTCTTATTACTTGAAAGGCAAGCAAGGGAATGGGCTTGGATAAGTAAGAAAGAGGGGGAAAAGGAAGAAGGAGGAAAAAAAAAGAGAAGAACATGAGGAAGAGAAGAGAAAAAAAAGGCGACAAAAGGAGGAAAATAGAAAATTAGGACTTGATAAAAGAAATTTGTTTTTTTTTAAATTTCTTTCACAAATCTAGTTAAATTGAAGTTGAAAATCCTTTTTTTTTACTTATTTTTCATAGATCAAAGTTGATTTCGAGTAGATAAGCATTGAGGTTTATAAAAAGAAAATTGTTTTGAGATTAAATTTAGTTAATTGAGTTGAAAATTAAAAATATAATTTAAAATAATTAATTTATTCATTTTTGGTTGTTTACAAAATAAAAAGTTTCAGGGTTACTATTTCAAGGTGGTCAATTATCAATTTGGTAAGAAATATAATTTCTAATTCAGGAAATAAATGTTCATTAATCTTTTTTCACATGCATTTAATGTAAATCAGATTTATGTGTGCAATGCAATAAAACAACTTCATATTGTAGTAAGTACGATTATAGATTATTATTTATTTATAAATGGCCACTCATAATTATGATCCTTGATGTTTAAAAGACTCGTTAAATGAATGTACAACTTGTGATCAACCACACCATTATACAAATATAACCTCATTTTATTTGTCACAATATAAAACTACATTATATAAAATTTACAAAACACATAAGTACTTAACAACCCCATTTTGTCAGTTGTCATAATTTAATAGTCCTATGATGCATTGCATCATGTCATAATAAGGTGGATAGACTCTTTAACTTTATAACTCTTCTTGTGTTTTATTGATTTATGCTTTAAGTTAGCTTGATTATTTACCCTCCTTGCCAATCCATGGCATGATCAATTCAAAAGTGATTTAATTTGAATTGATGATTAGAAGTAAGTTTACATGGCCACCTTTTGAATGAATAAAACAATATATACAATTTACAAGGAATGTGTTATACTAGTATTACACATGCTTTCACAATATAAAAATTAATAATAATATAACATAATGTCATAATATTATAATATAACATCCAAAAGGTGTGGATTTTTTTTAATCAAATTTAAGAAAATTAGAGGATTGTTGCTAATGCTCTATGAACTCATGATAATAATAATAAGTTAGCTACTTCAATTTCATATATTTTCTTTGAATGGATTTTGTTCTTCTAAATAGAGTCATTAGAGTTTTAAGAATCAAAGTTTTTTTTTTTAAATGAATCTTATTTCCAAAGTTTGTTACATCTTGGGATAAACCTAGGAAAGCTCTTTATTAAGAAATATTTCTTGCGATCAAATTAGTAGAAGGATAGATTCACATGATAATCTCTTTCAATATAAAAAAATACATAAAAATAAATTAATATAAATAAATATAAGCTCTTAGACTTAGAAAAAAGAAATCAAGATATGATGTGCATAAAATCTAGGATATGATAGAGCACGTTAACACAAAGAGGATTTAATCATGACATTATAGTTTAAGGATCCTTTAGTATTATAATCTTAAAAGATGCTTGGAAAATATAACTTAGGCATTATAATACTTAAGAGAATAATAGCTAAAGATAAATTCATAAAAAATTTTGAGACTTAAAATCAAGAAAATTATAAAAATCTAAATCATGTGGTATGTTTAGAATTATAGCATAAGAAAGCTACAATAAACTATAAATTATAACACTCATATAGTTATAAAAGGAATACAAAACTAGAATGACAAGAAAAAATCTATAATAATTTATGAAATATTCATGTTTCATATCTTATGATTTTGTTTATAATTTTTTGAATAATTTGGGACATTATAATTATATTTATTTGTAGAAATAAAATACTTATGCACTATTGCAAACATCTTAATCATAATAAAACTGCATCATTTGTAATTTATATTATGTTAGTCAATCATTTAACATAATCAGCCATGGTTGACACAAGAAAGTAGTTAATCATATATTTCTAAAAAAAACTTTGTATATAGTAAATATTTATTAAATAAGCATAATCACAAAAATAGCAAGTTATAAGCCTTCATCTTAAGAAGTGGCTTGGAGAGCTAAACATGTAGGGTACACAAAAAAAGGATAAGAGTTATCATCTATCTAAAAAAGAAAAAGTGATTTCAATTATCATCCATTCAAAAAGGAAAATAAAAAGGGACAATAATTATTGTTAGCCTAATATAATAGGATGTGGTGCCCTAACATTTCACTTCACATAACTTACAAATTAAGTTATGATTTGCTAAGCACCTTTGAATGTCAAATGATGCTTGACTTGAACTTTTAGCTATTTAAAAGTTTTAGAGACAAAATATGTTACCTCATTATAATCTTGTAGAAATTGAGATTGTGTATGGGTTATGCATGTCCTATAGTAGTGTGGCTACTTATGATAATAAATAGCATATGAGAGTGTATCATATAACAATCAACGTAATCTTTGTAACACAAATTTTGTGAATAATGTGAGAAAAATTTTTCATAAGGATCTAAAAATATTTTAAGTAAAACTTAAATGTATAAAAAGTAAGAAAAAGTACACAAAGACTTTCGTAAACATACATATATATTTCTATGGCGATTCATATTTTTTTAAGCCTAATACAACTTTATGTTAAGAAGCAAACTAGTGCTTACAAAAGAAAATTTAGTTAACCTAAAGCACATAAATAGAAAATGCATATTATTTTGAACTTGTCATTTCATCACCAAGCAGGTGTAAACAAAAATAGTCCCAAACATATTACAAGCATCCTTTTAAGGTTATAGTCAATATTACCGTACATTCTTGACTTGATTTTTACAGAGTTGATACATTAATGGATGGAAAAGGGGGACAAACCACAAACATGCGTATGATATTGATGTAATCATCTTTTCATGCAAGTATTAAAAATTACTCTTAAACTATAATTATTACTAATAATTTGGTTCAAATTATTGTGCGCTAGAGCATTTATAGTAGTAAGAAAAGAGTTTAACATTTTAACACTATATAAAGAACCTCGCACACATACATAATAAATAAAGAGTAGCTCATAAGAGACTTGAGTTACATGAGAAGCTCAAGAAGATAATAAAACTATGATGTCTAACTCAGTTAAAATGATTCTACTATTATGAGTCACGGGTTATACATATGCCTTTACCATAATTGAAGAAAGAATTGATATAATACAATAGAAGTATGGGATACCTTGAGGCATTAAATTTTTCCTTAAGAGACACTCAATGATATATTCATTCATTCTTGGAATAAGAGTGGAGACCGATGACCAAAAGCAGACATCAATTTTAGTAGAGATTATAAGCATCAATGATAGTGAGGATAGCAAGCATTGATATTACTATCAAAGATAAGTATTAACTTTATTGACAATGATGGACATTGGAATTAGTGTTGTGGTGAGTGTTGGTTATGTTAGTATTAATAGACATCAATGTTGATGGTAACATCGGACATTGGCCATCGTGGTGATAGTAGGTGTTAGACTTGAGGGAATAAGTAGTGTGGCCTTAGTGGCAATGCTAAGCATCAGCCTTTAAGGGTGATGGCTATCATCGATATTATTTTTAATGAAGTTCATCAATCTTAATGGCGATAGTAGTAATTTATAATGGGTTTTATCCATATTGGTGATGGCGGATATTAACATTAGTCATTGATAATATTGTTAATGGGTGTTATTGTGAATAATAAGTATTGGCCTTAGTGGCAATGGTGGTGATGGCACGTGTCAGCTGTAATTGTGCCTAGGGCATCGACCTTGGTGGCAACTAGGGTCATTCGCCTTGATGATGATTGTAGTATTGATCTTGTGGTTGATTGGGGGTATGAGACTTGGTGGCGATGATTTTCATTGTTGTTGGTGAAAACACTGGTCATTTGTAATGTAGTCAAAGGTGGACACCGAGTATTGTAATTTGGATCTTTGAATTTAGTTAATTGAGTTGAAAATTAAAAATATAATTTAAAATAATAAATTTATTCATTTTAGGTTGTTTACAAAATAAAAAGTTTCAGGGTTACTATTTCAAGGTGGTCAACTGTCAATTGGGTAAAAAATATAATTTCTAATTCAGGAAATAAAGGTTCCTTAATCTTTTTGCACATGCATTTAATGTAAATCAGATTTATGTGTGCAATGCAATAAAACAACTTCATATTGTAGTAAGTACGGTTATAGATTACTATTTATTTATAAATGACCACTCATAATTATGATCCTTGATGTTTGAAAGGCTCGTTAAATGAATGTACAACTTGTGATCAACCCTTAACACCATTATACAAATAACCAAGCCATATATGATCACACAATTTTAATTGTCACAATATAAAAATACATGACATAAAATTTACAAAACACATAAGTACTTAACAATCCCCATTTTGTCAGTTGTCATAATTCTTATAATAGTCCTATGATGCATTGCATCATGTCATAATTAAGGTGGATAGTTTTAACTTGACTTTAACTTGGTCGCATATAACTCTTAAACTTCTTGTGTTTTATTACATGATTTATACTTTAAGTTAGCTTGACTATTTACCCTCCTTGCCAATCCATGGCATGATTAATTCAAAAGTGATTTAATTTGAATTGATGATTAAAAGTAAGTTTACATGGCCACCTTTTGAATGAATAAAACAATATATAAAATTTACAAGGAATGCGTTATACTAGTATTATACATGCTTTCAAAATATAAAAATTAATAATAATGTAACATAATATCATAATATTATAATATAACATCCAAAAGGTGTGAATTTTTTTTTAATCAAATTTAAGAAAATTAGAGGATTGTTGCTAATGCTCTATGAACTCATGATAATAATAATAAGTTAGCTATTTCAATTTCATATATTTTTCTTTGAATGGATTTTGTTCTTCTAAATAGAGTCATTAGAGTTTTAAGAATCAAAGTTTTTTTTTAAATGAATCTTATTTCCAAAGTTTGTTACATATTGGGATAAACCTAGGAAAGCTCTTTATTAAGAAATATTTCTTGCGATCAAATTAGTAGAAGGATAGATTCACATGATAATCTCTTTCAATATCGAAAAAAAAGACATAAAAATAAATTAATATAAATAAATATAAGCTCTTAGTCTTAGATAGAAGCTAACCTATTATATGGGCAATAGTGCAAGGGGTAAAGTAATGGTAAAAATCAAGATATGATGTGCATAAAATCTAAGATATGACAGAGCATGTTAATAAAGAGGATTTAATCATAACATTATAGTTTAAGGATCCTTTAGTATTATAATCTTAAAAGATGCTTGGAAAATATAACTTAGGCATTAGAATACTTAAGAGAATAATTGCTAAGGATAAATTCATAAAAAAATTTGAGACTTAAAATCAAGAAAATTATAAAAATCTAAATCATGTGGCAAGGAATAAACTATAAATTATAACACTCATATAGTTATAAATGGAATACAAAACTAGAATGACAAGAAAAAATCTATAATAATTTATGAAATATTCATGTTTCATAACTTATGATTTTGTTTATAATTTTTTTGAATAATTTGGGACATTATAAATTATATTTATTTGTAGAAATAAAATACTTATGCACTATTGCAAACATCTTAATTATAATAAAACTGCATCATTTGTAATTTATATTATGTTAGTCAATCATTTAACATAATCAGCCATGGTTGACACAAGAAAGTAGTTAATCATATATTTCTAAAAAAACTTTGTATATAGTAAATATTTATCAAATAAGCATAATCACAAAAATAGCAAGTTATAAGCCTTCATCTTAAGAAGTCGCTTGGAGAGCTAGACATGTAGGGTACACAAAAAAGGATAAGAGTTATCATCTATCTAAAAAAGAAAAAGTGATTTCAATTATCATCCATTCAAAAGGAAAATAAAAGGGACAATAATTATTGTTAGCCTAATATAATAGGATGTGGTGCCCTAACATTTCACTTCACATAACTTACAAATTAAGTTATGATTTGCTAAGCAACTTTGAATGTCAAATGATGCTTGGCTTGAACTTTTAGCTACTTAAAAGTTTTAGAGACAAAATATGTTACCTCATTATAATCTTGTAGAAATTGAGATTGTGTATGGGTTATGCATGTCCTATAGTAGTATGGCTACTTATGATAATAAATAGTATATGAGAGTGTATCATATAACAATCAACGTAATCTTTGTAACACAAATTTTGTGAATAATGTGAGAAAAAATTTTCATAAGGATCTAAAAATATTTTAAGTAAAACTTAAATGTATAAAAAGTAAGAAAAAGTACACAAAGACTTTCGTAAACATACATATATATATATTTCTATGGCGATTCATATTTTTTAAGCCTAATACAACTTTATGTTAAGAAGCAAACTAGTGCTTACAAAAGAAAATTTAGTTAACTTAAAGCACATAAATAGAAAATGCATATTATTTAGAACTTGTCATTTCATCACCAAGCAGGTGTAAACAAAAATAGTCCCAAACATATTACAAGCATTGATGCAAGCATCCTTTTAAGGTTATAGTCAATATTATCGTACATTCTTGACTTGATTTTTACAGAGTTGATACATTAGTGGATGGAAAAGGGGGACAAACCACAAACATGCGTATGATATTGATGTAATCATCTTTTCATGCAAGTATTAAAAATTACTCATAAACTATAATTATTACCAATAATTTGGTTCAAATTATTGTGCGCTGGAGCATTTATAGTAGTAAGAAAAGAGTTTACCATTTTAACATTATATAAAAAACCTCGCACACATATATAATAAATAATGAGTAGCTCATAAGAGACTTGAGTTACACGAGAAGCTCAAGAAGATAATAAAATTATGATGTCTAACTCAGTTAAAATGATTCCACTATTATGAGTCACAGGTTATACATATGCCTTTATCATAATTGAAGAAAGAATTGATATAATACAATAAGAAAATGGATACCTTGAGGCATTAAAGTTTTCATTAAGAGACACTCGGTATATTCATCATTCTTGGAATAAGAGTGGAGACCGATGACCAAAAGCAAACATCAATTTTAGTAGAGATTATAAGCATCAATGATAGTGAGGACAACAAGCATTGATATTACTATCAAAGATAAGTATTAACTTTATTGACAAAGATGGACATTGGCATTAGTGTTGTGGTGAGTGTTGGTTATGTTAGTATTAATAGACATCAATGTTGATAGTAACATCGACGCGTTGGATATAGTGTGGGTGTTAGACTTGAGGGAATAAGTAGTGTGACCTTAGTGGCAATGCTAAGCATCAGCCTTTAAGGGTGATGGCTATCATCGATATTATTTTTAATGAAGTTCATCAATCTTAATAGCGATAGTGAGCCATATTATTAATGTTGATAATGGGTTTTATCCATATTGGTGATGGCGGATATCAACATTAGTCAATGATAATATTGTTAATGGTGTTGTGCTTAATAACTTTAATTATGATGTAGGTCATGGGTGTTATTGTGAATAATAAGTATTGGCCTTAGTGGCAATGGTGAGTGGCGTGTCATCATGTATTGCCTAGGGCATCGACCTTGGTGGCAACTAGGGTCATTCACCTTGATGATGATTGTAGTATTGATCTTGTGGTTGATTGGGTGTATGAGACTTGGTGGCGATGATTTTCATTGTTGTTGGTGACAACATTGGTCATTTGTAATGTAGTCAAAGGTGGACAAGTATTGTAATTTGGATCTTTGAATTTTCTTCTCTGGGATCATTTTTGTAGTCTTATTGCAACCTCTTAAAATATGTGAAAATATGATTTATTTATATATTTTTTTTGAGAGAGACATTTTGGTCATTACTTCTGAATTAAAGTGGCATTTACTCACATATCACACAATTTTTATATATGTATATATCTGGCATCAAAACTTTAAAATTTATATTAATAGCACCTAAATCTTTAATTTTACATCAAAAATACCACCATAATTAATTTTTAAAAGTGAAATCACCTTCTAATGTCTAGGAAATGTGTTAAGTTTTTATATATTAAATTTAGGTATTATGGATGAAAAGTGCATAAGATTTGTGTGCTATGTATGTAAATCTCCCTATAATAAATGGCATAGTCTATGTTGATATTTTTATCAATAACATTTTATAGATATATTAATGCTTTATTGACATTGGAATTTACTAATCTTCGACTCAACAAATTTTTCTCTTTGAGACACTTAATTCAATTACAAATTTATTTTAAAAAGAATTTAGATTATAACTTAGTTGATTCCAACAATCTTTAATTTAAATATTATGATATTTTAAGATTATAGAATTATATCAAATTACATGCTCAATTAGATAATTTCCCTTTATCATATAAAAATATAAAATTCTCTCATTTTATTGATATAATTATCTTAACATACAAAAATATTATGTCAAAAATAAAAAAACAACAATACATTATTCTCACTTCAACACACATTAATCTATTATTAGATCTAAGACCTACCACAATTTAATCCATCTACTTATAATAGACATATTATAATGATGTTTATGTATATTAAACCATAAGTAGCCATTCAAAATTCAAAGAGATATGGACCAAATGAATCATCTTATCCTCATGGCCTATATTTACAAAACTCAACACCAAATATATATATATATATATATATATATATATATATATATATATATATATATAATATCAACACCAAAACCGTTTGCATGATTAGGTAAAATCAGCCCCTATGGATGATAAGATAAGGGTCGCTAGATTTAAAAGTAGTTATCTTCATAAAAATGGTTATTTTCCATCCCACCGAACCTCGTGCCTAAGAAATATTTTAAATTAAAAAGTGGCATAGTTGAGGAGTCCCTATCTTGGAAAGCATCATATCTTTGTTGTTAGATATAATTTATTAGATCTCTTCCTAACCTCCACTTTAATGGCAGAAAAATTTCGAGTGAGAGAGCCTTCCATTTAATGTTAAATAGTGAAAATATTCAACTTTAAAAAACGATATATATATATATATATATATATATATATATATATATATATATATATAAAAAAAATTAAAAAAATGGATTGGTAGAAAAAGAGGTATTAATCGATTTATTTTTTTCCTTCTAGATTTATTTAAAAAATAATTTATTTTAAAATATGTATATAGAAAATCTTTGGAGTATGTAACATTTGTATGGGAATAAATAATTTAGGATTATATGTAAATGTTAATATTGGATAAAAATTTAGATGCTTGTATAGAACCTTTTTAATATTTAATTTATGGCAAAGTTCATGTGAAGTGAAGTTATTTTTAATAGTTTCTTTTGTTCATATATATTATATGTAACTAAATATGGTAAGGCATAAATTTTAATTTAAACCAAAAAAGAATCACATGGAAATAGTTAATCAATTATAATGTTATAAATATTTTAGATATGAAAGTAGTACAAAAATAATCGAAGGAATGAGATTTCTATTTACAATAAGAAATATTTATTTTGTTCATTAGATTAATATATTTTTAATGAAATATATATAATACATATTAAAAATTCTATTATAGACACAAGATTTATTTGTCTTAGAGTTTTCTTTAAAATGATATTGAATTTTGCTATATGTGAAGCATTACACATTTAGAAGAATATATAGTTTGTATAAACTAATTAATACTTTTTATAAAAATTTATTTTAAAAGGTAAGTTTTTTATATTATATTATGTTTCCATTCATTGACATCTCCATCAAGTGTTTTGTAATGAGTAGTCTAAATTATAATCTTGTTTTTGCTTTATAGTGTAGATTTAGAGTTGACTAGAAATTCATGCCATGTGGTGATTCAAAATAATTGGGTAATAGAATAGTCAAATTAAGTCTAGGAGAATTTTGGAGGAACTATATATATATATATATATATATATATATATATATATATATATATATATATATATATATATATATATATATATATATATATATATATATATATATATATATATATATATATATATATATATATATATATATATATATATATCAATTAAGCATTTTTCTATATTCTCTTCTTTGCTTGAATTTGTGTAAATCCATTGAATCATCTCATAGTTTATTCCCATAAACATTGTTGAGACCATAAAATCTTCATCAAATATAGCATAAATTTTGATGCATATTACTAATCTTAAAGGCACATAGGATTATGGTTTTAAAAATTATGTTAATAACCAAAGGGACTCCATAATACTCATTTTATGGTCAAAATGATCACCACATTATGATAATTCCAATGATATTAATATCATATTTTAAGCCTAACCTAAAATGATTTTGAATAGATCAAGGGGCTTTTACTAGTCACATCCCTCCTTCCTTATGTTACTCACATGTAGAGATGCATCCTTAGTGGTGGTGACAAGTATCATTTTCACCTTAGCAGATGACCAAGAGCCATCCAATTAATCTCCTTACACCTCCTCTCAACAAGCTAAGCATGTATTGCATCATATCATGATAAGGCTCTCTAAGTTACATGCATTTTATTTGATTGGATCTAAAAAAAAATTATATATTAAAACATAAATAGACTCCAAATTATGCAAACTTATAAAAATACAATCATCTAGTCATGATGATTCAATCACATAAAAATGTCCAATTATGAGCACAAATTTAGTCATGATGATTTAATCACATAAAAATGTCCGATTATGAGCACATTTGTAATGAACAAGCTCAAGTTAAAACAACCAAGATTGATTTAAGGGATTAAACCAACCCTTTCCCTCCTCCTGCATATGAGTTAGATTTATTGATAAATGAGAGTGCTTTAAGGGTAATGACCAACATCGGCATTGCTTCTTCTATTAGGAATCATTTGTCCACCCCCAACACCCATTCTCTATAAGATATGTGTATATAGTGTTAGTCCATGATAAGGTTCAAGGGGTTTTAAGTGGTTTATCTAACAAGATCGAAACTTCCTAGATTTCTTATGACCATTACATATCTCCATTAGTGCATATCATTTTGATAATGGAATATCAATAAAAGATGATTATTTTTTATTAATGAAAAGATATCTTATTAGTCAAGGTTTAAAAGGTGAAAGCAGGGAGTTTTTTATGAGGAGTAAGCTTGAGGCGATCAAGCCAAAAGCCTCAAAATAAAAAATAAAAAGACATGAAAATTATAAAACTCTAAATAAAAATTTCCAAAAACATATCTACTTACTAAGTTCATCATCATAATGATATAAATCATAAAACTCTAAATAAAAAATTTATATAAGGGTTTAGAATAATCACTCGCTTTAAAATAAAATAAATCATGATGATCATTATATATAGTGTCTGCTCATTTTCAAAACCTATAGAAGAATTATCATCCTCATATTGTATCTCATCATCTCCACCTTCTTCTATTAATAGATCTCCATCTTACTCCTATAATAATGAACATTGACTTCAATATAAATTTAAATGAAATAATACATTAATAACATAATCAAGTAATCTTTTATGCTTAACTTATCTTTTAGTTCTTTTGAAACTTCAGCCTCACCTTGCTTCTTTCATTTAAGTGAAGTAGTAGCTACTCCCAATTCAGTAACACTTTCAATAGTAGTGTTAATGTTGTCATTATCATCATCAGCAATAAATATTCCTTCATATGCAACTTAAAATACTTACTATCTTTAGGAGTTATCCATTCATCATCAGATAATATATCATCAATAATCAAAGGATCTTTGTCATCATCATTACTTATTTGCCTCTGTAAGTTGATATGCCTATCTTTGAGTTTTTTATTAGACATTACATAAACTAATTTATTCATTTGTTCTGCAGCTAATCTATTTCTTCTCTTTGTGTGCAGTTGGTTGAATGTACTCTAATTACGCTAGCATGCAGAAGATGAATAAGTGACTAAGAACTTTTACTATGAATGCTTTAAGTTCAAGCACATCATCTCTAAATTGTACCCACCAATGCTCTACAAATAAGTTAATTAAAAAAATAAAAGTTAATGTTAATTTTTTAATTTAGTAAAGTAAATGAATGTAAATTTACCAGGAGAATGTGTCTTGTAGCATGCTTGAGCTACTCTAAATCCAAGCATTCTTTTCTTTAAATGAAAATCTTAAAGTTGATCATTAGCTTTAAGATTGATAATCTCCTTCAAGGATAAGTCTATCCATGCATGCATATAAACTAGTCTTTACCTCCTTATCAACATGAAATTATTTATTATAATAAAATTGGGGGTTTAAATAATATGCATGAAAATATTGATGTAATTGACTATCTCATTTCTCTTCAATAATATCCCATATTTCTTTATAAATAGCTTCTTCTCTTTGTTTTGTAATTTACTATTTGGCCTTATTTGTTGCCTCATAAATAAAACACATAGCTAGAGTTTTCTCACCATCAACCATGCTTAAAACTTTTACTAAAGGAGTTGTAGTCTTCAAACTATAGTTAACACTATGCCAAAATGAGTCATCTTTCATTATAATCTTTTTCACATGCTTTCCTTTTTTTTTTTTTTGCCAAAGAACTTCAATCCCATTCTTCAGAAGCAAACATAGCCTCCAAAGGTTGTCAAAACTCTTTAAATCTTTGCAAAGTCAAATAAACTATAGCAAATCTTGTAATTATAGGCTGAATAATTTCTTTATCTGTAAATTTTCTCATCAAACTCAACACCCATGAATGATTGTAAATGAACTTGCTAAGAACTTTGCTTAGAGTAAAGCAGATTTATGTTGTGGAAATTGCCCTAACTTTTCAAGCATAAAATCAAGACAATGAGCAGCAAATGAAGTCCAGTATAGATACTTCTTTTTCTCCATTAACATTTTACCTGCAGACTTATATGAACTTGCAATATATGTAATTATTTGAACAACCAATCTCTCTCCAACTTTCTTAACAACAACATCAAGCATTTTAAATAGTAATTTTGCATCTTTAACAAATGTTGATGCATCTATAAATTTCAAAAAATCTTTGTTTCATGAGGGTTGTTAACAAGAAAATTAATAATACCTCTTTGCCTAAAGTCTGACCAACCATCAGAGATTTGTTGATCTCACTTTTGGAGTAAGTTCTCAACTTCCTCATCATAAATCTAGGACTCTTATAGATACTAAAAACTCCTTAGTCTTAAGACACTTCTAGTGATTAGGTGAATACTTAACTTAAACCTAGAGACTTAGAAGGGTTAGTCATAGGGATAGGTAATCTCTTAGGGATTTATGGAGACTTGCCTACCCTATAGCCTACACCCAACCCATGCTTTCCTTCTCAAACCAAACCTCAAATTCATGCCAAATCCAAACCAAATTTCCAAGTCCATAATCAATTTCATAATCAAGTCCTAGCTCAAAATTCTCCATGAACCTTATAATTGAATTTCATAGCCTTAACCTTAGCCAAATCCAATTCAAATCCAATTCAATTGATTTTCTCCGAGATCAATTCAACCTCTCAATTATTTATCAAATCCAAATCCAAACTCAATTCCAAATGATTGAAATCCAAAATCAAATCCAAAGTTTCAAAATCCCTTCTTAAGCCATATAACTCACCCCCATAAGCTTAGCCAAATCTCCACCTAAATTATCTCAAAATCAGTTGATTTCTTTATAAATTGTTTCTCCTTCATTTATATTCACAAATATAAATGAAATCCATACTCAAATGATCAAAACCAAATCAAACCAAACTGACCCTTCTTAAGCCATATGGACATACCTCCATAAACTTAACCAAATCTTAACCCAAATCAACCCAAAATCAATTTATTTTATAAATTAATCACTCATTCATCTATATTCACAAATATAAATGAAACCCACCTTCCAATGACCAAAATAAATCAAACTAAATTGATTTTCTTCCTAGCCCTTTTGACCTACATCCATGAGCTTGGTCAAATTTGCTTCCAAATCACTCTAAACTCAAATGATTTCCTCATGAATCATTTATATATTCATTTATATTCCTAAATATAAATAAAATATAAATCAAAATAGCCAAAACCAAACCAAAAATTAAACCAAAACCTAATCTATACCCTTTAAGCCAATTTTTTGGACTTAACCAAATCCACCTAAATCAAGTTAAAATCGATTTTCTCAATCAATTTCCTGGATCTGTAAATACTACAATTATCAAACCAAACTCAAGTCAAGCCAAGTTATCCCTTTGAACTTGAAAACTTCAAATGAAAATTGAGTTTGATTTTGGATTATATTTCAATCATAGGCTCATATATGAGCTCAACTAAATTTAAATCAAGTCAAAACCAAACCAATTGACCTACTTTGGATCCACTTGACCCAAAGTGGCCTGAAGGACCTTCTTGAGCCAAGTTCTAATACAATCCAAATTGGATTGAACCAAGCCCATCCAAGCCTTATATCATGATCAACAATCACCCTAGGATGATCAATCACCTCAATTGGTTACCAAGCTACTTGGTCCTTGACCAAGCAAGTACCTGAAACTAAACTACCACCATCAAATCAATTGAAACCATTGATTTAAACCAACCCATAATCAATGATTGAACATGACTAAATCCTTAATTCAGCCAAACCAAATCCAATTGGCCATTTGGCCCAAGTTAACACAAATTGGCCTAAAAGGTCAAAATGGGTAAAATCATAATCTAACCCAAATTGATTATAACCAATGGCTCAAGTTCATTCCAAATTGATTATTGAACTTGACCAAAGCCATAATTAATTTGACCAATTTGTCAACTTGACTAGCCCAAATTGACCTAAAGGGTTAAATTGGCCAAAATCCAAATTAAATCTAAATTGATTCAAACCAAATCCTACAATCATTTTCAATTGACCAATTGAACATGAATCAACACCTAACCCAACCCAATTTGGTTAAATTGGTCAAAATGGTCAACTTGACCCATTTGATTTCAAATGAGCCAAAATCAAACATAGGCCAAATTTATTGAAACTATTTGAACCAAAAGTCTTCAAATCATCATTTGAACCTAACCTAAGCTTTGTTTAGTCTCCCTTAACCCAACTGAACCCATTAGTAAACCCATCTTTGATCAAATTACACCCATAAATAAATAAAATTATCTCTTATCACCTTGGCCCTCACTAATGAGTTCACTACCATCCAAACCACCTAACCCATGGGTCACCATGAATAAGGATGTGAGTTAACTCACCTCCCATGGCTAGCACCCAAAATCAAGCCAAGGAGATATCCCACAGGCCTTGAGCCACCTCCCATGAGTTCTTATAACCCCAAACATGTGGACTCGATTGAGATATCGATGGTGGTTGGTTGGTCAAAAATGAGAAGTCATCCGTGATTCATTAATCAAGGGGTATACTCCCTCAATTCGAATAAGGATTGCATCAATTCACTTTGTGAGAGCCTCCAACATGATTTCGAGTTTCCTTACAAAGTTCTAGAGCGATCCCCAGCTTCCCACCTTCGACATTCCCTCTTCCTGTGCGGAATCGAAATAGGGGAGGTCATCTTCAATCCAAGCTCTCTTAATTCGCCACCAAAGATCAATTACTCATTCCTACAACATCTCCATACTTATTCTTGGCTACCTGAAGCATCTCCCAAGTTCCAAACCCACCGGAGCAAGGAGTTCGATCAAGGCTGAAGCTCCAAAACACTATTCTTGGCCAACCAAGCAATCCACTTGGAACAAACTCAATTGCTGCTCAACATGGCTTCATCTCAACTAGAGAAAGCTTCCTCAAGCATGCGAGCCGCCGATCTTAGCTCTGATGAAGTATTTGCATGAAGACCGATCTCTAGCTTAAGTGTGGTTGGTCCTTTTCGAAGGAAACTTGCAAATGAGCTCATCCTAGCTTTGGATCCTTGTGGATCCTTCGTGCGAAGGTGTGTGTTGAGTTTGGAGTGGATCCGAGCTCGGGTGAGCTCGGATCGAGCGATCCATTAAGGATGGGCTCCATCATTCGTCGCTCGTAGGAAGGTGGATCACGGGTCATCCATTTCGCATGATTGGAATGGACAACTCGATCAAATCCATCCATTCTCCCCATTACTTCGGTTTGATTTGTGTCCGATAGATGGGAGATCAATGCCATATCCACCGTGACTTACGGATGTGACAACAAGTAGCCAACACATGTGAAAAGTGTCATTAGCGCCATGTAGCCAACGGATTAAGCTTAATTAAGTCTAATTAATTAGATTTTAAGGCTAAAACTTTCATAATTCATAACTAATTTTAAAAAAAACAATGGCTCATTTTAAATGTATTTTAGAGGAGAATTTAATAAAATATTTTTTATTGGTTTTGAACAGTAAACATAACTTAATTAGAGTTTAATTAAAAACTTAATTAGTTTAATTACACTCTAATCATTCAAGGGATTGATCCCAAATTTTTTGAGATTATTTGAGAGGATGACCTCTGCCTCCTCTAATTTTCTCGGGATTTATTACTTGTTAAATTAAGATAATTGATTAATTAAGTAATTATATTCTTAATATAATTAAGATATTAAGCATATGAACAATAATTAATTAACTATTTGGACTCCCTAATCACTATTGAATAGTAAGGGGGCTTAGGGAATTGGATTAGGGCCTCCCTCCTAATCTTTTTCTTAAGTTTCCTTCTCTTTTTAGTCAAAATGCTAATTAAGGATTAATTAATTAATCAATGACTTAATTAGCTAAATTAAAATTCAAATCACATTAAATCATACTTGATTAAGTTGGTGGCCTATGGAATTAAGTTAGGACCTCTTTCCTTACCTTTTTCCTTAAGCCCATCTCATTTCAAAAGATAATCAATTAAAGTTGATAATTAATTAAAGAAAGTTGAATTAATGGATTAATCATTTGATCAAATAAATTAAAATCTAATTAAAAATCTAAATTTTCTTAATTTAATCTTGGGTAGAGCTTTAGGTGTTCAAGAACCTAAAGAGGTTTAATGAAATTATGATTAGCTCACATGCGTGAGAAAATCATAAAAGTAATTATAATAGTTCATTAAGCTTAATTAATAAATAATTATGAGTTAATTGCATTAAGCCTCTTTCATTTCATGGGAGAATTGCTATTTATTTTTCAATTTATTTGCATATTATATTAGCTCATAATCATTTAATCAATGCCTTAAGGTAACATAGGTAAGTGTTTAATTAATTGATTTAATTCATGCTTAACTTAATCAATCTAATTGCTTCTTATTAAATCAAATTAACTCACACATATGGGAAATACGATTAGGATTAGCAAATCTTTCTCACATCTCTTAAATCAAGTTAAATATAAAATCAAAAGTGACATTAAGAAACTTTAGTTTATTTTAAATAAGCTTATTTAGTATGATTATCCTTAAGAATTAGTTGAATTAAATGAAATTACATGCTTGTTTATTTCTTTTCAATCATATTAAAATGTTGTATGTCACTAGATTCATGCATTCATTCTTCAAAAATTAATTAAAAATTAAAGTTAAAGTGTATGCCAAGCTTTCATGTGTTGATTTAAATTAATATATGTGTGGCTATTATCACTATTAAAACCAAATCAATTTTTCAAATCTTATAAATAAATGATTACATATGCTAATACTAGTTATAAATACATAGGAAATGCAAATGATTATAACTTAAGTGTATGAAGTAAAGTTATTTTTTTTCATTCATATATTGATTTGTGTTAGTAATAATGTTAATGGATATTTAGTCTGGACATCTCGAGCATACGAGGCTTTATGTAGCCCCAAGAAGGTCATTTGATTACCTCACTTTCCTAGTTTAACAACGTCATATACTCAGTTGATTTCATTCTTACATATTTTAATATTAGAATTTAAATAAGACTTAGCTCCATATGTATAAATCTTTTCAATCAAATAAAATAACAACTTTTGTGCAATTTTTTCTCATTTATTTATGTATACATCCATATGTATTTGAGAAAAGAAAATATTTAGTCTGGGTATCCCGGGAATACGAGGCTTTAAGTATTCCTAAGGAGGTTATTTGAATACCTCACTTCCCTGGTTAACAATAGCATATACTAGCTTATGTCTCTTATACATGTGTGTGTCTATTTAATTATGGAGTTAAAACCCCTCTTTCTTTTATCAAATACATGCATATGCAATTATTTATATGATAAGATTAATTAATCATGTGATTAAAAACTCTCTTTCTTACATTATGCAAACTTACATGCATTTGAATGCAAATGGTATTTAGTCTGGATATCCTGAAAATACGAGGCTTTAAGTAGCCCCAATGAGGTCATTTGATTACCTCACTTCCCTAGTTAATAATGACACGTACCTGTTTAATTCATTCCTATGTATTTTGGTATAAGAATTTAGATAAAGCTTTAAATTAATATGATAAAATAATTCAATCAAAAGGAAAAAAATATAAACTTTAAATATACTTATTCATATTCATCAGTTAAGTGTTCCAACACATATAATGTATAATATGTTTAGGACTTAGTCATATGCATATTACATATGATGGAAAGAAATGACCAAACATGTGTTATGTGATAGTAATTAATTTTAATTAATCTTAAGATGCATTTCTTATTGAATGAGATTATTTAAAGTGAATCCAAACCTAGGATTAATTAAAAATATATAATAAGTCATTCACCAAAGAGAATTCATTTAATTAATATGCTTTAGAAGTGACTTAAGGTATGGATAAAAGAGAGTAATCCTTTCTTTTTTTCTCTTTATAACACTTAGTTGGTAAGAGTAAGTCAAGTGGAACTAAAGAAACATTACTTAAAAAATTCCCAAATCAACTAAATCACTTAAAGTGAAATTAATTTCTTATGACCCTTGCATACTTAGAAAATCATAACAAAGCTTAGTTAAGGCATACCACACAAGCCTTAATACATAAACTTTAGAATTACGTCATCACTTCTAGATTTATGTTAGGGCGGTGCATTGTGTGATGAAAGTCTTGTTTTATGACGTATTATTTTAGATTGAATATTATGTTGAGTACTAGATGTTAGTGATATCATGTTTTTCGGGGATTATGCTTAAGGGTGCTTAAAATATATAATAAATGCTCTTTTCTTTGCCCTAAGCATAATCTAAATTAAGCCGTGGGCTTGGTTACCCATGAGTCTTATGCCAAATTATTCATATAACTGTTTGAGTTCTATGGTATATTTAGCTAACACTTATTTTACAGGTGTAGTTAGATTTACTTTTTCTCTTTTTATTGTAATTTTGCATTATGAATTAGGATTAGTGCTATGGTGGTTAAGGATGAACATTGGCCAGAAGGTTTAATCCTGAGATGCCATGTGATGATTTGAAGCCTACCAAATCAAAAGAAGCAAATTAAACCAAATAAGGAAATGAAGAATATATGAATAATGAAGATCACCCATAACATTTATTCATTTATAAATTTGTAATTATTATTTCATTTACCAGGTTGTATAAGGGGTTACTCATTTCTCTTTTTGGGTTGTACGATGGTACCCGACCGCACCGGCTTGTTATTCTTTTGCATTAGATTTATAAAATCGTTTGATGTTTTGTTTATAATTATAATAGAAATGACATATTTTTTCTAGTTTCTTTATGAATGGTGATTTAATGTGTGGCCTGGATCTGATTAGACTCTCTAGGAAAAAAATTAATTTTTATATCCCAACTATAACTTATAACTAAATTTTTAAAATAACTCATAACCTCACATAAAGCCTAGACATTAAATCAAGATAATTAAAAGATTTAGTAACACTTTAGCTTAATGTTGTATGCTTAATATCATGCATTCGTATTATTTTACTCTTGCTAAGAGAGGATTTACATCCTTGCGATAGGGGAAGACTTGACCTTTGAGGGTCTCATCTGTGGTGGAAAATATCTCTTTCTCTCTGATTTAGCCAATAACCTCATTTCAACATGCATTTAGACATATAAAAAAAAATCCTATGCCCTTTGTCAAAATGAAGAGTCAAAATCAAATAAAAATTGATAAGATTTGCATTATACTAAGTCATTACTCATACACTCATGCTCTAGTCTCTTAGGGAGTGAGTTTAAGGACTTTAGTTTCTTTCTAAATAATAACAACCCAACCATCTTACAAAATCATATGACTTGACCACATAATTTTAATGTGTATGAGGGGTTAACTGGCTGCAATTCCAGATGGTTATAAGTCCAGCAGTCGGGTAGTTTACTCTCTTATGGAGGTAAATCATATACTCATTTTTTCAATTAGATTTAAGCCGTACTTTGGCTTATGCCAAAGCTCCCTAGATTTAGGATTGAGATGGCTATTTTCTCCAGCTACAAACATAAATTCTCACTCTTAGCATTTCCACAATCTTGTATTGTTGGATTATAAGTCTTAGTGATCTAATAAAATTCAATTCAAACAAATAACTCCCTTCAATTTCAAATATATAAAGCCCAACTATATGATAGATTGGGAATGATCACTAGGTTTCCTAGTATCATGAGCATTCTCTACTCATCCCCTTTGGCTTTGACAATAAGTCTCTCCTTTTGATTTTTCCCAATTGATTTTCCAAAATATAACCAATTTATTGATTATCTTATCTTTGAAATCTTTGGAGACAACAATTTCCTACTTTAATCGAGAGTATTCCTAAGAAATTCACCTTCCTTAAGAAGTAATTAACTATGGGGGCTTGCCCCTATAGGGAATTTTAGAACCCAATTTAAATAAACCTTGCTTTATTCATCCATGTAAAGCAAGATAAAAATTATATGATATATTGAAGACCCATCATGCCTTAGGAGTCCTCATTAGGTAACTAGGTCTATTATAGGGTGGTGAGTTCTATCTTTCGAGATAGTGCATCATTCTAATGTCATACCCGATCACTTTAATGAGTATCCCCTCAGATCCGCGTGGTGTCGCCCATATACATATCAAAATTAAACATCACAATAATTTTGTAACTCCTTTCTCAACCCATGTCTGCTTCACTTCATCAACAATTCTTGATATTGTTTTAACTTCTTCATCTAACATCCATGTTCATAATTCATACGTGCTAGGATGTTGTAAACCCCTCTCGTAGTTCCCAGAACAAAGCATATTAATCCATGAAGGACTCTAGCCATGTTGAATGGAATCCCATTCTCATAATAAAATCTTGTAATATATAAGCATAACATATTCTTATGTTCTCTTACTGAAGCTGGAGGAATTGGTTCAAGATTAAGATTCTCATTTTCATTTGCATTCACAACAAATCTATCCATTAAACCTCAAGTTCCTCTATCATATGAGTGAAAATGATTTTCACTATTAGAACCATCATAGCTTGAACCAAAATAAGAACTATTCCCAATCATCTCCTCCATATCTCTTGAGATTTTATGTTATGTATTCTTCTTGACTTCACTCGAAACTTTCTCACATGCTCCAACATTGACATATGTACATGCCAAGTGTTACTTAAGTCTCTTAACACCCCTAGTAATTTGCTTGTCACAAAATTTACACTTCAAATAAACATATCCCTTTTTTGCACCTTCTCCAGGCACTTCAACTTGAGTATCATATTTCTTAGCAAAATCTTTTCTTCTAACACCACCACCCATCCTAATAAACAAAGAAAAAAGAATTAATTTAAATCTTGCCAAACAGTGAAAATAAAAGTTTAATGCTATTTGGTAGCAAGATTTAACCTAAATCTTGCCAAACATCAAAAGAATAAGTTTAGGAATTGTTTGGAAGCAACCTAAATCTTATCAAACACCAAAAATCAATACTTCAATGAGCTATTTAATAACATAATTTAACCTAAATATTGTCACATAACAAAAAAAAGTAATAAGTTTAGGGGTTGTTTGATAGTTAAAACTTAGATCCATCTATTGATTCTCTACATCAAGAGCTTCAAAATGGTATAATCTACCTTTTTGATTATAGATATCACTGATAGCAACTACTGCTAATTCACCATTAACTCTAATATAGCTAATCCATTTGACTAACTCAAGTGTAGGATCTTTTAGTTAGCTTCTCAACTAAAGATGGGATGATGTGGGCCATCTACTACTAGCATAAATTTGAAAGCCTCTCATAAAGAGGATCAAAATATCCTTGCCAAAATCTATAAGTAAGATTTCAATCTACATATTCTTATAAAATACACACACACATAAATGTATGGGGTATAAGCTAGTATTTTTTAATATGTATGTACATATGGGGTGTCAGCTATTGTTTCCTAATATGCGATGCATCTTTAAGTTACATAACTTTTCCCTCCTTATAAGGGAATAACACATTAGAAATTATGAGGAACCCTTGAATTGTTGATAATTTTAAAGTTACATAGCATTTTCTTCTTCCAAGTAAAGGATTATAACAACAAATTGTGGTTGTCATCAAATCCTAGTTGTTTAACCTCTCTTCTTATAGAGATTCAGCTTTCAAATCTTGTTAACTCCATTTTATTTAGTCTCCCCACCTTCTGGAAAATAGGTAACCTTGATTGCTCTTAGTAGCTCATTAACTCTTAAGTTGTTCGATCCATTAGTTTTTACTTATGATAAGGGTTCTTTTTGATTATCATGCAATAATATTTTGATTGACATCTAAAGACTCCTTTCACCATGAATTCTATGGGACACTCCCAATAGTTGATATTTACATTGCATTGGCATCTTCAATTTGGAGAAAAAAATGCCTCTCTATAGTCTAGTGCTATAAAATAGAAATAAATTTTTTTTTTCAAGATCTTATAATTTTTTAATCTTTTAGGTTCCACTTAAAAAAAAACCTCCACATATGCATTGTATGCTACTTTTTAAATATACCAAACTTATAACAAACGCTTATATAATCATAGTTGAGTGGTTGAATGGCCTCAACCATAATATTAATCAACAAAGAGAGCAGTGAAATTGAAGGACATGAATGATGTTGCACATGCGGTTGAACCTTTGATTATTTGCTAAGTATGTATGGTCCTCCACAGCTTTTAACCTTGGCCCCGCTTCACTTCTGCGCCTTCCTTTTTTAGCGATCAAATAAGAATTACATTGAAGAGTTCTATTGGCAATATATTCTCTGTAATTGTAGTGTGGAAGTCCATCAGCTTTGCGGATAAAAGTTTTAGTTTATGTTCTCGAGGACTTCGTTTCTTAAAGGCAAAGCAATAATGATATATGAAGAATAAGCACCCCGATAATTCCCAATTAATAATTTCAATTTAAAAAAATTAGAATATATTTAATTATTAAAAAAATTAACTAAGAATTCACCATAAATAAAATGTCATAACTTATCACTTGGAATGCGTTGAGAAACAGTAATAAATAAATAAATAATTTAGGCTGTTTGAGATCATTTTTCTTTTTTTTTTGTTTTCTTTTTTTTATTTATATTTTGATTCATAAACAATGTAATTTATTTTTTTAAAATATAGTAAATAAAATTGATCCCTGACAAGCTCTTAATATATTTTATAACATTAAATTTAAAATTTAAAATGAAAGGAATTTATAGATTTAATATAGAGAGATAGAGAGAGAAAAAGAAATGAACTGTTCCGTTTTTATTTCTACGAAAACACTAGTCTTGTGACTTGTGGAATTCACGGCATTCTTGTTTCCTTGCACAGTTGCATTCTTTAACACAGCCATCAGAGCTTGTGAGGGCGGCAATGGCTGACTGAAACCCATTAAAACAGTGCATTGACTCATTCTCGCAAGGAGAATTACACTTACAAAGTTGGAATATTCATTTACTTATTTATGGAGTTCACAATCTCTTCGTGATCTCAACGTGAATCAGAGTTTTTCATGCCTTCAAATCTATGAGCTTGAAATAATGCGAAACCATACAATAAATTCTTTTTAAAAATGCAAAAACATTCTGCAATATAACTCTGTTAATAAAATGAAATTTTGATTTATATTGCACTATAAATATTTATTTATAATATTACTTCACCTTATTTTTAAGAGGCATTTACTTGCTATTTTTATATATTTACACATCAAATATTTAAATTTTTATATTTATATAAATCATACTCAAATCTTTAATATTACATCAAAAATAACATATTTATTAAATTTTTAAAATGAATGAATAAAAAAAAATACTATATTGATAAATATCAAACTTCAAATTTTAATATGCAAATACATTTGCGATATAAATATAAATTTTCCTATTTTAAAATATTATTAATAATCATTCTATTATAAATAGGGCCCAACTAACATCTTTCTTGAAAACGGACATAATTATTATATTAATTATTTCTTTCTAAATATTTTTATTTTTACGTATTGAAAAATAAATTATTAAAAAGAAACAAATTACTTATTTAATAATAATAATTCATTTATTTTGTAACTTACTAAATAAAATTTTAAATTTTAGGACAGACAAGAGAAAAATTAATACTGAATAATTAAAATTTAATATTTTAAAATTTTAGCACCAGTAATAGCTATAATACAGAGTAAATTAAGTCATAAATTGTTAAAATCTATAGCAAAAAAAACAAAAAAAAAAAAACCTACAATGTACTTGGACAATGAGAATTGTAGCTGCTGGAAAGAGTTGAGAGGAATTGCTAGGTGAGCAGGCAAGATAGCATCCATGGAACAGTATATTTCATTAGATAAAGAGTCTCAATCCACAGGCAAGATATCATCCATGGATCCCCCACTTTAGGTCCCCTTCCCCTAATTTCTCATAAATGCAGTCACATTATTTCTGTATCCAAGAAAATACTTCATCAAAATTCATTCCTTCGAATTCATTGCATTCTCTATGTATTTTAATAACAATCAAAGCTAACTATACTTAATTCATTTTACAACAAAAATTATGCGTCAGCCCAAACTTAGTAAAATCACATAGGTTCTCTCTCTAATCCCTCTTTCTCTAGTTAAGTTCTGATGCTACCATATACATATTCAGATTCAAAATAAAGTTGAATTGAGGATTGTTGGAAAGTGACTTGGGAGATGAATCTCTCATCAAGAATCTTCATTTTTTTTGGTTTTTCAAATGCTTCACCTGTTGCAAGGGATCTGAAATTCTTGAACATATCATGCTCCTGCTATAATGGCAATTCACAGTTGAGGTTCATGTTCATTTCTCGGAATGCCCAAGTGTAAGAGCACATTGAACAATTATAATTTTTGCACAGGAAACAGACAATGCAACAGAAGACAGCAATATACCCAATATCTGATATCATCAATATAGTGAAGTTAAACTGCAGCACTACAGTATCAACAGTGTCCACGCAACATGGTATTTAGAAGTGAATCGAACTTCGTTTTGGTTGTTAATATTCATATAACTCAAAAAATAAAATACTGCTATTCCATGTATAACTCAACAGAAAAGTCATGAGATACATGGATGCTCGCGAGCAATCATGTCACTATTTCTCTTCATCCCTTCATATTTCCTGAGCAAGCATTCCCCCAATTTGGTCAAAGATAAAATAATAAAAAACACAGATGAACTAAATATTGTTTAAGAAAAAACAATAAGATCAGTAATATTTTGCATTTATGCTGCAAGAAGACAATTACCACGGAGGAAAGAAACAAAAAACTCGAAAACTATTTGCAGTTAGATTCAACAATTACCTTGAAGATGAATTTGTCAAAATAACAAGCTATGGTCCTACAAAGTTTCGCATAAATCTGGTATAAAAGATTTGCATGTTTATGAATCAAAATTAGAAGAAAAAAATTGTTCAAAGTTAATAAATAGATAACAAATCTGTTTGAAGTTAATATATTTACCAATAAAAAAACGCATCCATATTCTACTCAACTACTTACACAGCTCTAAAATGAACAATGCAAGCCCGCCTCATCATTATTGAGCATCTCAATAGGCATTTATCACAATAGATAGAATTCACTGCCCTTTCCATTAGTCAAGATACTTGTTGAGATACCCAAAAAAAGCTTAGACAGTCATGCAGCTCCAGAGGACTCCCATTCATATTATAATAAATCTAAGCACTTGCCAGGATCAACTCTAATATATTGGGTATCCACCTTCCTTTTTGCCGAACTACTTATTTCACTTACAGTAATCCAGTAGACTAAACCATTATGTTATTTGTGGAGATTGATTGGATGGAGGCACGTGGATTACTATCTTCACCGTTGATTAAAAACTTGATGATTGTCATTTCCACCGTTGATTGAAAGCACAAAATTGTGTTTTCTCACAGTTGATTGAAACTTTGAGGATTGATATCTACACCGTTGATTGAAGTTCTGAAGATCGCTATCTCTACCGTTGATTGAAGAAGGCACACGGATTGTGATTCCTCCTAAACTATTTGGAAGAAATTTTTGGAGAAATTTTTTTTCATTTGAAATATTTTTGTGTACTTATTTTGTACCAAACTTTGAGTTCTCCCAATCTCCTTGTTAGAGAAAGAAAAATGGTGAGATTCTAGTGCGGCCGTAGACTAGGCAAATTTGTCGAACCACGTAAAAATCTTCTTGTGTCTTTTGTGTGTGAATGTTTTGTTTCAAGTTCTCTCTTTTCTCTTTCTCCTTCTCTTTTAACCCCAACAATTGGCATCAGAGCTTGGTTTGCAAGAAAGAGCAGGAGAAATGATTGATGAAAAGGTCGAATTGAGTTTTGGCAAGTGTGGGCTCAAAAAAAGAGCCACCTCGCATGAAGAGAGTGGGTTAAAAATGTCGGTGAAATTTTCAGAAGGTAAATGAAATAGTAGATAAGACACTACCCAAAGATTTCACCCTCATTTTGAGGAGTTTAGATCTAGTTCCAAGTTTCCATAGTACAAGCACTTAATTAAACTCCGATAATGAGAAACACTTTGAAGGCTAGTTGATGAATCATAAAATATAATGTGAGTAGAGTTTAGAATTTATGAGATTTATTATTTAATTTAAAGCTTATGTTTGAGGGAACGATGACACACCAAATCAATATCCCATGGCCCATAATCCCGAGCATATCGCATACTTAATTAGAGGAGGTAGTCGACGTACGGCAGAAGGATCGGCTAATCATCGTAGGTTCGTCGTCCGTATGACTTAGGGTGAAATCTAAGAGGACAAATATAAATCAATCTTAGCTATGAGGACTTTTACTTGTCAAATCGTATATATAGTTCGCGAAAGAAACCAGTTAGGAACATCTGCAGCGTGTATAATTTAAATAATCTTATCAAAAACACCCGGTTAGAAACTTTCATCATGCATGATTTATGTGATGTCATTTTCGGCAAAATCAGCGAGAGGAGATTCGGCATCCTTTAAGATTACTTGAGTGTGAGAATAGCTATATATTTAATTTGATATTGGCAAAAAATTTTAAACTTGTCAAACAAATTTGATGGTGGATGGATTTAACTTTAAATTTAAATAATTAATTTTATTTAATTTATATCTTTCAACATAAATATTTGATTGTCTTGTAATAAATTTGAATTTGAATATGTAATCATTAATCATTTAAATCTTAGCAATGATAGCCTTTTGATCATGTGGTTGTTGTTAATACATTGTCACTCTTTTTTTTTTGTAAGATCGTCTCAGATTCGTTCTTTAAAATTTATAATTCTCCTTTCGAAGCGTAAAAGATCGGGTTTGAGACTTTCCTCTTGAGAATTTGAACTTGAGAAGTTATGTCAATAGATTTATCCTTTTGCGATTATATGACATAATTAGCTTCTTAAATTTTATCAGGTTGAAATTCTTATAATGTCATCATTGAATTTTTAGGTTTTGTTAACCCGGACCCGATCCTAAGATCCAACCGGAGTTCGACCCGCACAGCATCCTCAGACACTAAACTTGGATTTGTAGCATATATGTCAAGGCACATGCGAGTAATTGATCGATTTTGGGATAGTTGTAGGCATCTGTTCATTCATTTCCCATGTTACTTGTATATTTCTCTAAGTGTTTGATTTAGTGAATACTTCAACACACATACAAATATCTGCTCTTTTAAAATGCTGTACGGACATTGAAATATCAAAGTTGAAGTAATTATGTTTGACATGATATATATGTTGAATTGCAAGCATGGATTTTCAATATCAAAAAATCGTAAATCAAATGTAGATCTGTTCTATCAAATATGAATTTGACCCTTTTAAATGTTCGTCATAGGTCAAGTGTATATTTGCACTAGAGGATACAAAATATTTGTTTGCAAATCAAATTTATATCTATTTTGAAAGATGAAAGCTTAACATTTTCTAAGCTTGTTATAAGTCAAGCGCATCTCTCTTTAAAAGACATACATTCGATTCTTTCAGACACTTGCACGAATCCAGTGGTTAAGCAAAAATATTGCTTCATAAAGTAAGCATAAAGTTCATTTAATTTGAGTATTAAAAACATTCAAATTGAATGGAATGTAATAACCATTTGAATATGCACAATTGATCATTCTATTAAACATTTGGCACAAAGTCTAAAACTATGAACTCACATATAACTATGATAGGTGCAAGAGTTTAGCTCATTTGGACATTTATATAAACCATAGGGCAACAAGTTTAGACGTAAAATTGCTTAGTGCATTTGTCATCAAACTTAAGTTCATTCAAGATTATGGTTCAAGTTTCTCTTAAGCACCTTTCAATTCGTTCAATAAATCACATATTATATTTCAAATGGTAATTGGAAATGTCCAATTATATTCATTATTAAGATATCAAATCATATCTTCTGCTTGTGAACAAATTCTCAAATATTCTATGATTTAGATTTAATTCAACTTGAGCCTTTATGATTGAATTAATTGATCAATATTTTTCATAAATGATTTGAGTTTTGATTCACTTTCCTTTCACGACATGTCAAGTTTAAAAGTACGATTGAAATCATATCAAATTCAAGCTCTTTATAGATTTGATTTCGAAAATTTGAAACCACAAGAACCCGTGGTGGGCTACTTTGCTGAGAAAGGTATGCATGGTAGGTGTTATAAGACACCGCGGCCGAAAGTATTATATTCTCACCACACCACGAAATACGTGCATGAGTTTTTCAAGCTTTATTGATGTGACACAATATTTCTTTATCACATTGGAACAATGCGTACAAGTACTTAATCTAAAACATATTTTCTTGCCACGTTAGAATAATGAATACAAGTACTTATATTACAATAAATTTTCCAGTCACATTGAAACAATATGAACGGGTACTAATATTAATGCAAATTTTCTCGTCATATTGGAACAATGTGCACGAGTATTTATCTTTACAATACATTTCCCTGCCACATTGGAATGTGTACAAATACTTATTTTCTTAGAATTTCTTCGTTGGGCGAACAAGATATAGAGGCGATTTTCTGCATTAGAACAATATGCGGTCGTAACTTTAATATTTCTTTGCAATTTTACCTTTACATGTGCATTAAGGCAAAAGAAGCTTTGTACAAGTGAAGTTTTTATCTTATGTCATGACTTATCACCATTTCATTCAATATTTTATCCAAAATTTACTCTTTGGAATGCACAATTAGCAAATTAATGTATAAGTCTTCAACAAATGCAAGTCCCAACTAATCTTTTCATGTTGAATATCAAAAATTTTGCTTTCTTACTTAATTCAGCAAATCAAAACAACACTTTGATGATAAAATGCAAATGAATTCTCAGCTTTGATAACATGAAAGAAGCAAAACCAAAGTAACATGCCTTCATGAAAACCATACTCCCATCTTATCATGTTAATAAAGAAAATCTCAAGATCAAATTGATTGAATATATGTGAGAACAATTATTTTCTCTATGTTCCTTTTTATCTCCTGCAAATCAAGTGAGATAACAAATTGATGACCAAGTAAAACATCAAAAATAGTAATGTTGAGGCCAATAAAATTAGAATTTCATTGTTACAATACTTCACAATGATTTGAGAACAAGTAGAACATGAAATAACTAGATTTGAACAGTTTTAGCTCACAATCAAGTGTGGACAGCAAGATGAAAGCCTTCAAAATTCACAAACCTTACAATCATATTTATCCTATTCCTTATTTTGATTCAATCAACAAAAAAAGGATGTTGAATGGCTAATCTTTAATGCAATTTCATGAGTTATAATGAAATTCTAAAACCAAACAATGCATTGAAATCCACTTCTCCATTTTGCATCAATATATAAACAAGATGATCACTTAATCATAAAGTGTAAGAGTGATCTACTCACCCAAAACACAAAGTAACATAAGAGGTCTCAAATAATAGAATGAGAGCCATGGATCAAAGTTAAAGCTTGTACATTTGCTATTTCATGTCAATTTCACATTGCCAACTGAATTTAGCATCAGGTCAACCTTAAATCTGAAAACTGACAACAACCAATTCAACATTATCATATTGGACATCACAATTTTCTCTTTTTTTCTAAAATCAGCAAACAAAATGAGTGTTTGGTGGCAAGGTTAACAAATAGTAGCTTTAAATAGCAAATGACAACTCGTTTATAAAAAAATCAGTAAGTAAAATGACAATTTAATGGCCATAGATAAATTGCAACTTCCAATAATAGGAAGGATATAAGATTAGATCCTTCAAAGATTGAAACTTTACTATATTACTTGCCATAAAGAAGGATTTGATTTAATATACGAATCTAAATGGAATTCAATTCATATTACGTAAAACATAAAAAGATCCCTAAACATTGAATCATAAAAAGAGTCAAAGCAATAACTTGCATATTTCATGATTTTGATCCTTACCAACTTAATTTTAGTATAATAATGAATTCTTTACTATGTATGATTCAAAACTAACTACAACGGGAAAATGAATTTTAGCCCGAGGAACCTCTAACAACTTAACTTGAGGCTTGTCCAGATCATCTAAATCATTAACGACATAGCCTTTTAGAGTTGATTTGCTTCCAACATTTTCAGACTATGAATTATGACTTGAACTCAAGCCTAATATGTTACCTAGTTTCACTAGATACATTCTATAAATCATAAACCATCATAAGTACTCTCTTAATGTGTTATGCTATTCACATCAACTAAAAAAAACAACATAAATACATGAAGGTCAGCTTTTCCTCTAGAAGTGATATTACCCGAACATCCACTCTTACTGGTAGAAGCTATGACTGACGAAGAATGAAAATCATGCATGCATTCACTCATGACTTGGAAAATCTGTGAAGTCACGAAACTTATCTCCACTCTCACTTCATAAATAAGATCAACTTACCTGCTTTGACCTTCCTTTGTCTCTCGTAGCTTCAATGCAGGAAAATTCCTTCAAACCACACAGTACTATAAGAGTGAAGAGAGGGTGAGAGAAAGGGATGCGTGAGGCAGGGAGCACTTCGGCTTTGAGGAGGTCTAGAGTGCACGTGTGGAGAAGGGAGTTTGGCTAAGCAAGTTTATGTGAACCGAAGAGATATGGAGGGAGAGTCTCGCTGCTATGTGAAGTTCAATGCAGGGAGTTTCTCCGCTGTTTAGTTTTGTGTGAGACGGAATGGGACGAATGAGAGAAGGAGGATCGCTCTGTTCGCTGGAGAGAGGAAGACAGGCTGGCTGGATGCTGAAAATCGGAGTAGCTCGTTCGGCTGTGTGAGACAGGCGCATGGGAAAACGAGTGCTCATTCCCTCGGCTAGGACGGAACGAGAGGAGCTTGGGAGGAAGAGGGAGATCGCTCGATTTTCTACTGTCGGGATCTCCTGTGCCGTTCGAGGCGGACGGGAAGGGAGGAAGAACAGAGAAAGGTAACTCGTTTGGCTCACATGAAAAGGGGGAGATTGGAAGGAAATTGTGTGTATGAGGGACTCTGCTCGGGTATTAGGGTAAGCCGAGCACTTCAATTGGTTGCCCAAACGACACCCAATAGGGTTTATTAGGTGGCTGGTTTAATTGGTGGGCTAAGCGGCTGCTTTAATTGGAGGAATCAATGGCGAGTTTGATTGGGTAAGGTAGAGGCAGATTTGGGTTAAGTTTGGAAAACTCTTAACCACCTTGACTAGGATTTAACATAATGATAATATTATCATTAAAAATGTATGCAATTTTGATGAATTATCTTATGTGATAAACCCTAGCAATATGAGTATCAATTTTAGGTGATTTCGATGTGTCAGACACAATAATGCAGTCGATTTTACGATCGGAGGTCATTTGAGCGACTTCAACGATAATTAGAGTGAAATTAAGCTTAAATTGTGCGCTCAACGTTCGCGTAGACTTTGCCGAATCGATTGCGGAAGGTGTCGTTTGATAGATTTCAACGTTTCGACGATAATGATGCAATTGATTTCGCGAACAAAGGTTGTTTGGATGCCGTCGAGGCTTTCTGACTTCGATATGTACATAATTATTTCACAAATTAATTTTAATTAATCAATTGATTATTAAATGATTCGATAAGCTTTACTTGATCAACTCATATATTTCAAATGCCCTTACACAATCAAATTCTTCGAATTGAGATGATTTTGATCGAATCCAATAATGATTAGGGCATTGTAAACCCAATTCATACGATGCTGCTTTCGTTAGTTATTTATTTTAACTTTCATGATTCATTTGACTTGTGAACCATATGTGCAGGTCAATAGTAAGATGCAGATAGAAGATTATCTGTACCAGAAGAAACTCCACGAACCTCTTCTCGGACGGAAGCCTGAAACAATGAAGCAAAAAGATTGAGATCTGTTAGATCGCCAGGCACTTGGAGTTGTTCATTTGACGCTAGTAAGAAACGTCGCCTTCAACATCATTAAGGAGGAGACAACAACCGATCTGATGAAAGCTCTGTCAGACATGTACGAGAAGCCATCAGCATCAAATAAAGTATTTCAAATGCATCATTTATATAATTTATAGATGAGAGAAGGTTCATCAGTTGCATATCATATAAACAAGTTCAACGTGATTACGACTTAGTTGAGTTATGTAGATATTACATTTAATGATGAAACCAATACATTGATTTTGATAGCATCTTTGCCAGAGAGTTGGCCTGCTACAATGACCGTAGTTAGCAGTTCATTTGGAAGACCAAACTGAAGTAAAATGATGTATGAGATTTTCTTCTGAGCGAGGACATTTGCATAAGGCAAGCCAGTGAATGTTCTAACTCTACCTTAACTATAGAAAGTAGAGATATGAGTCAAAACAGAAAGTAAAATCAGAATCATAGAAGATTGAAGTTTTAAGACAAGTCTAAAAATCATAAGGATATTGTCTGTTGGATCTGCCAGAAGAAAAAAATATTTCTCAAGTCAGTGCAAGATACCCAAAAAGAAGAAAAATCAACAACAAGATGACGAGTCCACAAACTCGGTAATTGAAGACGACTCTAAAGCACTAGTATGTTGCGTTGAGAGTCCTATTGAATCCTGGAACTGCATTCATTGTCGTGAGTAAACATAATTATAATGCAAGAAAATTTGGCAAAGTTTGTCTTGCGGATGATGAGCTACTAAAGATTGTTGTAAAAAAAAGAAATTCAGATTAAAATTGAAAATGGAAATAAATGGGTCTTATAGGAGGTAAGACATATTCCAGGCATCAAAAGAACGTAATCTCGATAAGACAGATCGACAGCTGTGGATACACTACAACATTTGGTGGTTGATCTTGGAAGGTGTCGAAGGAAGCAATGATCGTGACAAGAGACAAAAATGTGAGAACATTATACATGACCTCAGAAGGAAAGAAATTAATGGCAGTAACAGACAGTGATAACTCTGAGATATGACATTAAAGGCTTGATCATATGAGTGAGAAAAGACTGAAGATCATGGCATCAAAAGCGAAGCTTCCAAAACTAAAGTCAGTAGACTTAAAAGATGTGTGAAGAGTGCATTCTCGACAAACAAAGAAAGGTTAGTTTTGTAGAGAATTCAAGAACCTTCAAATCTGTGAAGCTCGAACTAGTGCATTCTGATGTTTGGGGACCAACTCCAATCCAATCTCTTGGTGACTCATGATACTATGTCACCTTCATTGATGACTCTACGCAGAAGGTATGCGTTTATTTTTTGAAAAATAAATCTAACGTATTTTTTATTTTAAAAAATTGGAAAATAGAAATGGAGAATCAGACAGGACTAAAAGTCAAGTGTTCGAAGTCGGATAATAGAGGCGAGAATGACAACAGTGAATTTAGAGCTTATTGCTTAGAGCATGAGATTCGCATGCTAAAGACAATTCCTGAAACGCTAGAACAGAATGGTGTTGACGAGAGGATGAACTGGACACTAAACAAATGAGCAAGGAGCGTAAGTCTGTACTCAGGGTTACCAAAGATATTTTGGGCTAATGCAATTGAAACTGCAGCTTACCTGATCAACAGAAGGCAATCTATTCCTTTGGGATTAAAGATTACTGAAGAAGAGTGGACGGGAAAAGAAGTGCGACTATCACACTTAAAATTTTTTGGATGTATCTCTTACGTTCATATTGATTTTAAGTCAAGGGATAAGTTTGATGCCAAAATAAGAAAATGATACTTTATTGGCTATGGCTCAGACCACTTTGGTTATTACTTTTGGGATGATCAAAATAAGAAAGTCATAAGAGACAAGGACATAATATTTAATGAGCAATGAGTATAAGTTGTACAAGGACATTGAAAAATGTGAAGAGAAGCATGAAGAAGTCATCTTCAATGATTCGATCTAAGAAAATCCTATTGTTGATACAGTGGCTAATGCACAAGGCACCCTAGAACCAATTACTCCACTAAGAAGGTCTACTAGATAGCCTAAACCTACATAGTGGAGGAGTGATTGGTTATTGTTGATTGATAATGAAGATTTAGTGCAGTGGGAGCAAGCCATGAAGGAAAAGATGAATTCTCTGATAAAGAATAATACATAGATATTAGCTCCATCTCCAAAGAATAAGAAAGTCTTGCAGAGTAAATGGGTGTATAGATTAAAAGAAGAGTCTAACGAGAGCAAAAGATATAAAGAGATTGCTGATCAAAAAATTTTAGCAACTACGTGGGATCCACTACATAGAGATATTCTCACCAATGATAAAGATGACTACAATCAGAATGATCTTAACCATTGTAGTAGCTAAAGACATATCTGAAATAGCTAGATGTGAAGACTGTTTTTCTTCATAGAGATCTTGAAGAAGAGATCTATATGAAACAACAAGAATGATTCGTTGTTCCAAAAAAAAAAATTTAGTGTGCAGGCTAAAAAAAAGCTTATATGAGCTTAAGCAAGCAAAACAATGATATAAAAAATTTAAAGACTTCATGTGCAAAAAATGGGTTCACTAAATGTGAGATCGATTACTGCTGTTTCATCAAGAGATTAGGCAAGTCCTATATTATTTTAATATCTTATATTGATGATATATTAGTTGCAGGGGCAAGCATAACAAAGATTAGTAAGTTGAAAAAACAACTATCAAAGGAATTTGAAATTAAAGACTTGGGAGTAACAAAACAAATCATTGGCATGAAGATTACTCGGGATAAATCTTAAAGGACTTTAGAGTTATCCCAAAAAAGGTACATCCAGAAGGTTCTGAATCGATTCAATGTTCAGACTGCAAAGTCAAGAGAGACTCCCTTGGGTAGTCATTTCAGGCTATTTAAAAAATAGTCGACAAAATTTACTGAAGAGCGGGAGCCAATGAAGAAAGTATTAAATGCATATGCAGTCGGCACCTTAATGTATACTATGATATGTATCAGACCAGACATTGCTCATACAATGAGAGCAGTAAACAGATTTATGTCTAACCCAAGAGAAAAGAATTGAAAAGCCGTGAAGTGGATCCTGAGATATTTGAAAGGTACTTCAAGTATAACTCTTTGCTTTAAAAAGAATGAATTAATTCTATAGGGATACTCAAATTCTGACCAAAGAGGAGATTTAGATGGTCAAAAAGGCATTTCAAGATATATGTTTGCGCTTGGAGGAACTTCTATAAGTTGGATGTCAAGACTGCAGAAAAATATCGCATTGTCTACAACTGAAACCGACTATATGACAATTTCAGAGGCAGGCAAAGAGATGATCTGGCTAAATAATTCTCTAAAAGAGTTGGAAAAAGAGCAAACTAGTAGCACTCTATTCAATGATAGTCGAAGTGTCATCCATCTTGCGAAGAATCCAATATTCCATGCAAAAACGAAGCATATACAACTACTACATCATCATATCAGAGAATTAATTGATAATGAAACTTTACAACTAGAGAAGGTTCTTGGTATGAAGAATCCCACAAACATACTAACCATAATGGCGACCATCTCAAAACTGAGGCTATGTATGACCTTAATTGGCCTCCATTGCTCGTAATAGATAAAGACGCCATACTAGGAACATTTAAGAGAGTTTTCTATAATTTAAGAGCTCAATCTCCAAGTGGGAGATTGTTATTTGTGGAGATTGATTGGATGGAGACACACAGATTACTATCTCCACCGTTGATTAAAAGCTTGAGAATTGTCATCTCCACTGTTAATTGAAAATACATGGATTGTGCTTTCTCATCGTTGATTGAAGTTTTGAGGATTGCTATTTCCACCGTCGATTGAAGGCACGCGGATTATGCTTTCTCACTATGATTGAAGTTTTGAGGATCGTTATCTCCACCATAATTAAAGGCACACAAATTGTACTTCCTCCTAAACTATTTGGAGGAATTTTTTGGAGAATTTTTTTCATATTTTTGTTTACTTCCTCTATAAATAGAGCTCTCAAATGGGCATATTTTATATCAAACTTTGAGTTCTCGCAAACTTCTTGTAAGAGAAAGAAAAATAGTGAGATCCTACTGTAGCCGTGGAAGTTGGCAAATTTGTCGAACCACGTAAAAAATCTTCTTTTGTCTTTTTGTGTGTGATTGTTTTGTTTCAAACTCTCTCTTTTCTCTTTCTCTTCTTTCAACCCCAACACATTACCTAGGTATCCATAGCAGATAGTCCCTACATTCACCTATTATTCATGTCATAATAGAACCAAGTAATGTCTTATATCCAATTCCATAGGGCTGCCATCACCATGAATTGAATCCAGATACTCTAGAAAAGGAGAAATGATATTTTAACACACCAGTGCTTGAGAAACAAGATCACCAATTGCTGATGAATATTATGCTAGAATCGCCTCTTCTGTTGAGGGTAGCCTGTATTCTGCATTCCCATTCCAGGATCTTTTCTCCTCAACTGCTCCAAAAAGGAAACATGCATATGGCATAAAGACAGGATTTACATAAAATAACAGATTAAAATCGAAATCCAAAGACTACCTGCTGTGGATGCGCCTGAGCTGCAGCACCCCGTTGAATAGGAATACCTCCAGGGTTCAGTCCCCCAATACCTCCTTGGGAGGCAATGTTGAAAGCTGCCATGCTAGCAGGCGGCATTCTCTGCATTCCAAGCATGGGCATTGGACGTGGAACAGCTCTAGGAGGCACAACCGAAGCAGCTGCAATACTCCCAGGAATAGCGACTGCTGCTGATACCTGGATCCAATAAATTCAAAACTGAACAACCAGATAAATATAAGAAACAATGTCAAGAGTAATTTATGTCACAAGAACTTTTGGCTTGCTCAGTATGAACAATGATGAGATCACCTCTTCAGGAACAATCGATTTGATAATATGTTTACTATGCAATGCTGGTGTGTCCTTCATATAGATCCTTAATCACAGAATTAACAAAGGTAACAAAATATGCATTCAATTAGAAATCGAAGCCTGGGGTTGTGACGTTCTCATGGACAATCATCTCTACCAGTTAACATTGTTACAACAGTCTCCAAGTCTTATCATTTGTCTTCATAATCATATAGCTGAAAGACACTTCAATATTTTCCTCGCAAAATCATTTCTTGTTCGAAGTTCTGTTTAATGTAAGATGCTTTTAGACTTTCCCTACTCTGTTGAGTTCAATGAAAATTTTGATGTACTTCTATAAATCCAAAACTTTAATATGCATCTCATGATGCTATCATATGACATTGTCAATCAGAAGCCCTACCATGGAAGATTTGAAGGGTTGCAGCAATACAATAAAAACCAACCCAAGTCCCTTAACTTAAAAAATTTATGAATTTAACTATATAGTAAGGCCCTGTTTGGAATCAATTTTTGTCTTCTATTTTCTATTTTTATTTAAAAAAAAAAGTTTTATTATTTTTGTTTTTCTGTTTTTAAACAAATTTGTTTTTTGTTTTCAAAAATGCTAAAAACATGTAAAACCTTTTTTTTTTTTTAAAACACCCGGTTATACTTTTCAGATTTTTAAAAATTTGGATTTGACTTTTTTATTTTTTAAATTATATTATATAATATTATTAATTTTAATTAATTTAATCTAACAAGATTTATCTTGAATGTAGGATAATAATAGATTAATTTTAATATATCATGGGTGTTTATATATAAAAAATGATCTTAGTATACTTGATTTAAATGAGAATTTGATATATATGATATAAGAAGATTCATGTAATCGACCCCACCCAGTGGAAATTGTTGTTGTTGTTGTTGTTGAAGGTGTTTATATACAACAACAAGCCTTTATCACTAAGTGGGTAAGCACATTAATCCTTCATTTCCATGTGTTATATTATGTGTCAAATCATAATTCAAGTTTACTAAGGTCTTTTATACATCTTAACCAAGTCTTTTAGGTCTACCCCTACCTTTTTTACAAAAGGCAAATCTAAATCTACTCTCTAACTCATCTGAGACATGCTTTATGTGGCCAAACCATCTAAAGCGATTATCTCTAATCATGTGTGTTTATATATATAATATAAATTTGAATTTCTATATTAATTTCTGATTGATTCTAATTAAATTTGACTTGATTATATAATAATAATAATAATTTAATTTACTTCATCAATAATTATTATTTAAAATATATTTATATCTTTTCATAAATTTTATCTTTCTCATAAAATTTAAATATCCGCGTAGGTATTTTACATTTTATGTTTATGCATTAACTCATACAAATGAGTGTCTTTCTTTGTATTTTCAACGTTTCAAATGCATCAGTGTGGTTTATCTTACAAGCAGATATTTTTCAAGTAGCATCGACGAAGATCAAAATAATATTGCTCAAATGGATGTATTGCGGTTTGTTGATTTTATTATGTGATTGAATCAACAATGAAAAATTTGTTTGATAGATTTTTACATTTTGAATTTTTTCTAAGAATTCTTTTAAATATACTATTCTTATTTTAATGATTAAATCTAATTTTAAAACATATTTATCGATTCCATTACATTATTCAATTTTATAAAATAATATACAACATATATTATTTATTTTAATATTTTTTTATTTTATTTAAAATAAAAAAATATAAAATTTTAAAATAAAATTTTAAAATAAAAATTCAAAAAAAATAAAATACAAAAATAAAACAAAAAAAAAACAAAAAATAGAAAGTGATCTCAAACAACCCCTAAGTGGTTGTTTGGGATCAATTTTATTTTTATTTTTTATTTTATTTTGTTTATGTTTTATAAGGAGAAAACACTCAAAATATCTAAAAGTTATATAAAATATTATTTATTTATTTTAAAATACTACAAGTTTTCATCCCATGGTGGGTATGAATCCTTCATGAATAACAAATCTTTTAATTTACCTTTACCTTTCTAAACATAAAGCAAATCTATAACATCTACTCCTAACGTCATCTGACATGACGCTTTATGTGGCCAAAATCATCTAAGACTCTCTAATCTTATCGCCAATTACTCCAACTTTTTCCCGAACATACTCATTTCACATTTTATCTCTAAGAGTAAAGCCACTCATCCACCTAAGCAACCTCATCTTTGTAACACTTAACTTAGTCTTATGCTTATCTTTATTTTGGCCAACATTCTCGCACCATAAGTCATGTGGTCTTACCACCATCTTATAAAATTTTCCCTTAAACTTTTCTATCAATAAAGCCACATTCCTCCACTTCAACCATCCAACTTGAATTCTACTAATAACATCTTCATTATTTCATCGTCATTTTGAACAATAAAACCTAAATATTTGAATCGCTCACTCTTATTAATGACTTGTTCACCTAATGTCAACACTACCACTAGAACTTCTACACAACAAAATTACACTCCATATATTGCTTTAGATCTACTTAAAAAAACCTTTAGACTCTAATGTTGACCTCCATAATTCAAGTTTCTCTTGGACTCCCTCTCTAGTCTTATCAAGAAGAATGCCATCAAAAGCATACACCAAGGTACATCTTCCTGTAAATGCCAGTAAGAACATCCATAACTAAAGCAAAAGATAAGGGCTCAAAGCTAATCCTTGATGTAATCCAAATAGGAAAATATTTTGTCAATCCTCCTTGTGTTTGGACAACACAGTAATATAGTATACATATCCTTAATTACTTGAATATAACCAATATTAACTCCTTTCAGAACTCCAAAGAACATCTCTTGAAACTTTATCATAAGCTTTTCTAAATCAATAAATATCATATGTAGATCCTCCTTACTTTCTCTATACTTCTCCATCAAACCTCTTAACAAATGTATATCATCCATAGTAGATCTACATAGCATGAAACCAAACTGATTGTGAGAAACTTTTGTATCACAACTTATGCTCAATTACTTACCATATAATTTTAATGTATGACATTAACTTAATTCTTCTATAATTTGCACACTCTTGTGCATCACCTTTATTCTTAAATATTGGAACCAACAAACTCTTTCTTTCATCCGACATCTTTTTAGTCTTTAAAATAACATTAAAAAGATTTGTAAGCCAAGAAATTCCTTGTCTTAAACATTTCCACACTTCTATTGGAATATCATCAGGTCATACTATTTTTCCATATTTTATTTTCTTTAAACCTTCTCTAACTTCAGACTTACTAATACGACGATAAAAATAAAATTATCTATTTTTGTTGAATTAAAGTTAATAAAATCTTTCGGATCCTTCATTTCAAAAGTTTATCAAAATACCTCATCCACCTATTTCCAATATCCTTTCTAAGAAAAGACTTTATTATTTTCATCCTTAATACACCTCAAACTGTCTTTACTTCTCCTATCTCTTTTTTAACTTATACATACATCTTTCACCTTCTTTGATATCTAATCTATAAATTATTAAAAGTTAAATTTTTGCATAATATATCGCTTTCGAATCTCTGGCCACTTTATATCTTTCCCAATTCTCCAAGTTTTATATCTAAACTGGGTTTTATAGAATGCTTCTCATTTCTTATCTTTTCTTTAACACTCGACTCCACCAACTATTTTTAATAATTTTCTTTTGATTCTTCAAGACATTTTTAACTCTTAATTTCGCATCTTTTCCATAACATTAGTTTACGAACATCCCAAATATTGCTCTTATAGTTTGCTTTTAAAAATATTTTTATTTGTGTTATTTAAGTGTCCCCATCTAATCCTAGGACAATAATTTGATTTATTTTTTCTCTTACAATCTTTTATTTTAAAATCAAAAACTAACAATCAATGTTAGGTTCTTAAACTTTCACTTGAAAATAACCTTACAATCTTTACAATCTAAAAGATCTATTTTTCTTATCAGAAAATAATCAATCTGTTTTAGATCCATTTTATAAGTAATAATATGTTTGTCTCTTTTCTTAAATAAAGTAAGAACTATAAAATCATAAAACAAAATCTAATATAGTCCTACCTTCTTCATTAATCACTCCAAATCCATAACCACCATGAATATTTTTAAAATCTTTTATCACTCTACCAACATGTCCATTTAAATCTCCTCCAATAAATATTTTTTTCTTCAAGATGTATCTTTGTATTAATCCCTCTAATTCATTACAAAATTTTTCTTTTGAGCTTACATCCAAACCTACTTGAGGAGCATAAATAGTTATAACATTGATAATCTTAGTCAATAATAATATTTAAAGCTATAATTATATCTCCACATCTATTAATATTTATAACATTATCCTTCAAACTTTTATCTATAATCACACCTATACCATTTCTAGTTAATTTCTACGAATACTAAAGTTTAAAACCTAAACTATCAATCTCCTTGGCCTTCTCCCCAACCCATTTAGTTTCTTGAACACAAAAAATATTTATCTTTCTATGAACCATAATATCTACTAATTCCATTAATTTTCCTATAAGAATACCTATATTCCAAGATCCTAATCTAATTCTAGTTTCATGGACTAAAAATAACATAAAAATAACCCTTAAGATGCTAGTAATTCAAAAATGAATGACAGTAAAGCAATATGAATCCAGTTGAATTACTATGAGTTTAAATAATCAACTAATATGAAATACTTCAGTTATGCTAAAATACCGGTTGAGGAGGCTGGATGCTGGTTGTTCCTTCAAAATCAGTAGAGGTGTCAACAGGACGAGCAGGATAATTGATAATTTTCTCTCCAGGCTGTGTTGGTACCAGTGCACTGATAATGTCCATACAAAAAGTCAAATCTAAAAGTCATAGACGGATGCTTGAAATGTATATGCTGAGATCCCATCTATGTTGTGCAGACGAAGAAATAAACAATAAAACTCTAGGCTACTACACGAATCCATTTTACAAGAGAAAGCGATTATAACAGTGACTTACTTCCGACCTGGTAGAGGATCAATTCGGAAGTACCTGAAGAAAGATTGGAAAAAATCTTTAAGGCAAGTAGATATGTATACGGTGTACCCATGATTCAACAAATTTTCATCAGTTGTTCCGAAATGTTCTGTTTCCACATATGGCACAAATAAGAAAAAAACAAAGCAAGCATAGATCGCTATTACATTAGTAATCATAACTCCTAATGAAGTACATAAAATGATATTTTGAGAAATTATTCAATAGGAGATTAAAATGGAATTATTGATGTATATTGTAAATTTATCCAATAAAGTAAAGTTGGCATTGAAAAAAATATATAAAGTTAAAATTTAGGTTCATATAAAATAATTGAATTGAAGAGTTACAAGAGAGATTACAAAGCTTTACTTTAAAAAACTTTTCAATAGAATTTTAAAGGCTAAGATGATATCAAATAATTACACAAAAAAATATCTTAGTAGCAATGTGATGTTTAAAATTGTGACTATTGCGGGACAATTAAAATTACGAGTTAATGTGAAGTTATGATGCTGCAAATTAATGAATTGTAGAGTTGATAAAAACAATTATATCAATTTCAAAGAATAAAATTAATTTTAAACCGACAAGATCTATTGTGGAGATGATTTTGTATATATAAAATTAACAGAGAAGTATATAGAGAAGAAAAACCAATATATGACATTTATTGACCCTTTAGAAGACATATAATCGAGTACAATAAAAACTAATTTGGTGCATACTAAAAAAGAAATACTTGTTTAAAGGAAAATTATGAGTACTAAACATGTATATCATAGATTACTGACTACTAATAGAAGTTGTAGCATAACTATAGAGCTTATATTTATAAAGGAATTACATCAAGAATCAACATTAATTGCATATCTTTTATATTCATTATGGAGATGTTTATAAAGAATATTCAAAATGAGACAATTTAGTGTTTTTTTTTGTTGATGGTCTATCTCAAAATGGTGAGACATCTGTTGTAATTGATGAAAAGTTAACATAACACAATATCTAAAAGATAACGTGCTTAAAGTTAGTAGAATAAAGATGAAAGATATAACATCAATTTTAGTATATATAATATTAACAGCTATTTATCCATATTATTAGAAGATAAAGTGATACTTAGATGTGATAGTTTACATATTTTAGATCGATTATATAAAATAACACACATACATATGTATACATATATATGCATACACACAAATATATATATATATATATATAAAATATATATATATATATATATATATATATATATATATATATATATATATATATATATATGTGAGGATAGAACCTCTTGATCACTCTAGAATTAATGTTGGATGGTTAAAATAATAAAAAACTCAAGAAATAAAATGATAACATGGAGACTATAAGGTAAATACCATGAATTGCAATTAAACTGGTAATACTGTATGGATCCAAGCAATGGGTGATAAAAAATTAATTATAACTAAATTGAGAATGATAAAAGAAAAAATTACATGCATAACACTCAAATCTTAGCTATTCAAAATATGACATCCTCATATCTCTATTTTTAAAATTATCATCTAACATCAAAATTCAAAATAAAACTCCAACCTGTATTTTTTTTACTTTTAGCAAATTCCCAAGTTCGATCGTGACACACACAAAATACATTGGTTTGATAATTCAAAAAAATAACATGAATGTTAAGTTTATGATTAGGTATGCTTAAGGTGTTATGTATATAATTCCCCCCATAATAAACTGAATATATGGCAAAATTAGGAAGAATAAATTTTAGAATGAATATAATATAAAAATGGTTGGGCGAAAATATATTAAAGATAAGATAATTAGAAATAGACTAACTAAGTTTGGACATATTGAACACTCATTAGATGGGTAAATAAAAGCAATGTTCAAGAATCGTAAACCTCGATAACATGACATTAGAATTTTGAATAGTGGAGACTAGGGGTTGACCAATTTTGAAAGTTGATTCCTTGGTGATACTAATCCAACTTGACTGGAATTTTGTGTAGCATTTCTTTATTAATTGTTTATATATTTGTTGTCATTTTGTTTCCATTTATGTAATCGTCTAAATTAGCTATAATAGAGGCATGATGCTCTATTTTATTTCCTATTTTTAAAAGAGAAAATTATTCGTTTATTTTATGTGGTTGTTATCACCCAAAATCTGAAACTATTATTAGCTAGCCGCAAAGTTATGGCTAAGTGTATACATATGCTTCTTCTCTAGAATAAGAAGAAGAATATTTTCAAGTCAATTCACTCTCTACTTTTCAATATAGTATTAGAAATGACTCTTTGAATATCTATTTATTCTTCCATGACTAAATTCAATGGCAACAAAGAAACAAAGCATGACTTTTAAGTGATCACCTCCAAAACTAAATGTATACCCAAGATACACCATAGATAAGATGTACTCACGCAAGCAAGATTGAAATCGAATCACGATATATTGTAGGCAGTTTGAACTCACCTAAAGAGAGCAAATGAACTAGATAAGGATAAGCCAACTCGAAGATCGACCATTTGCAGCTTGCCATCAACTCAACAACAAAAAGATGAATCAAATGACAAGCCCCAGCTAGGGACTAACCATCCACTCAAGTGACACACTCTACTCACTCGCAGGACTAGGCAAACACATCATATTGATGACCCTTATAGGAACAACTCGCAGTTACTCACCTGCATCACTATTAGATGGAGACTTAGCTCAATGACAAGCCCCATCTCCAAGCCCGGATGAGTAGATCCTTTTAATGAGCCAGGTCATCTCAAGGCCATGTCTTAACTATAGTACCCCTGGTGTACACATACCTGTCTTGTTAGTCCCTAGAGTTTATACTCTTTTCTTTTATTACTATATGATTTTCTTGTAACCTTATATGTAGCCTTCTGACCCTATAAATAAAAACCAAACATAGCGCTTGGATCTTTGAATCTTTTTTTTATTCTTCTTTCCTCTTTGATTCTCCTTTTGCACTCTCTAGAGATTGTTGGAGACCGAATAATTCTAACACTCAGATCATTACTATACTTTCCATACTCAATCATATAATGGATACATTTTCATTTTTTTTATTGCCCCCTACTTCTCATAGCGAGATTCATAAAATCTTATATTACTTTATGAATAGATTAAGATCCAACATCCTCTTTGGTGCAATGAGCGTGGATAGATACTGCAAATTTAAAGCTGAGCTCTTCAAGAAGTACGATAGCCTGCAAGAGATAGTTCAGTCAGTATGGAGCAAGCTGCATAGCATTTCACAACTCAATAATATTTGAAGGAAACTGAGAATCATATAACTCTCCTAGCCCAAAGGGTGATGGAGAGGATGCAAAGGGAGGTCCCATACAGACGCAAGTTAAAAGGTTCCTTTGATTTGGTGGTTCTGCAGATCAAGCACTATCAATGAGCAATGACTTTAACCCATTGCCTAGATGATAATTCTTATCACACAACCAACAAAAAGACTTTGCCCTCAAGGCGAGAGGTGAATCTTTGGCCAATGCCTTGTCTTAGATAGATTGTCAAAGCTAACCCATCACCAAGTTTAAAATCCCTCACTTGAGTCTTACTGAGAGAGAATCGGCCTTGCAAATCATGTCCCTTTGAATCTAATACTCCCTCCTCAACCTCGTCAACGAGCTAAAATGCCAATTTTTTCTTTACAACTTTTAAAGAGAATGCTTTAAGATGATTTTCACTCTTGCGTGTAGGCATTATTGCTTCATTTGCTGAGCTTAAAAGGATGTTTGTGCCTCAATTTGCCAGTTCCTAGAGACATCTAAAAAGCTCTTAGGCTCTATTGCAAATTCACCAAGAGCTGAGAGAGAGTTATTGAAGTTCATTACATGCTTCCAAAAGGAGAGATGCTAGAAGTCAAGGACCTTGAGTGTGTAGTTGCACAAGTTGCACTCACCTAAGGTTTAAGAGAGGAATAGCCAATAAACATTGGAGGAGTTGTTGGAACTCACCAACAGTCACGTAAACACGAAAGAGTATAATGAAATCACCCAATCCTCACAAGAAACTCAAGATCCCTTTAAGGAAATCACCATCTCACATCATGCCGAAGGCAGGCTGGTAGTGAGAATAATGGTGAAAAGACCACCACATGCACACCAACCGTAGAAGAGACATGCTCTATAGGACCTGCTCACAGGGCTGCACAATCAATCCATTAGATGTCACAACATACTCGCCACTTAAAACATTTTCAATCACCCTCTACGGAACACCTTCCAAGCGGACGTGTTGGCGTACTATGTAGCAGTGAAGTTTCTCATGGGTGGACAAGAGATTACTATCAAGAGAAACAACAATCAATTGAGGACATACTATTTGAGGGTAGTCGGTGACTAAAAGTAAAGTAATCAAGAAAGTCCTATAACTTGGGATAGCGAGAACAAGGTTGGAGACCACAATGACAATGGAAAAAGTATAGGCAAGTAACAACAACTCAGAGCAAGTCCTCAGAATTAACTCTTATGATCCCAAACAATGAGCAACATTGGTCCAAGTACTACGCATTCGTGTGAGCAGTCGTAGAAATGTTAGTGATTGATGCAAAAGTCACTTACAACATACTTGATGTCAGAAAAGACGCACACCCTATAAAACAAAAGATGATGAAGACAATAGCTCTACTCATAGAACCGATAAGGAGGATGTTAATAAGCTGCTTGAGACTGACTTCAATAGAGAATTCTAGTATCCATAGTGGATCTCCAATATTGTGATGGCACAAAAGACGAAAGACAATTGAATAATGTGCATATACTTCACTAAATTGAACTCAACATGTCCAAAAGATGCATATCATTGTCACATATTAACGCAATCAACTCAATGAGCTTTTTGGATGCATTTTCAGGCAATCACCCGATTAAAATGCACCACTCAACTCTGAGAAGACAACCCTAATTGTAGAAGAGGGACTCTGTTGCTACGAGGTAATGTTGTTTGGCCCGAAGAACATAGGTGCCACCTATTAGAAGATTATGAATCAAATTTTCAAGAAGCAGAAAAGAAGAAACGTAGAAGTGTATGTATACAACCTGTTAATGAAAATCAAGTCGACAGAGCAACCCATACTGAGTCCTTAGAGTATCATGAGGTTCAAATGGACAAAGGAGCATAAAATTGCTTTTCAAGAACTAAAATTGATACTCACCTCACCACCCCTATTACAAAGCTCAAGTCTCAGAGAAACAGTACTTTTGTATTAGAGAATAAAGAAGATGATGTGAGCTCAGTGTTGTTCTAAGAAGAAAGAAATATATAAAATGACCAATATATTATATGAGTAAGTTGCTAAGAGGTGTCAAATTGCAATGCCCTATTATGAAAAAATTTCACTCTCCCTCATCATCTCAATTAGGCGAATTTGTCCTTACTTTCAAGGTTCATTTAATACAAGCCATCACCGGCCACTCACTTTGAGCTTTACTCATGAAGCCCAAATCACTCAGAAAGATTGCTTAAGTGGTCAATCGAGTTAAGCGAGTTTGATATCTCTTACTCGCTCTGTATAGTAATTAAGGTGCAAGCACTTACCGACTTCCTGATGGACTCCAACGACTCGGAGCATGAAGAATTCACCAATCCCAAGCAGTCGTGGTCACTCTATGTGGACGGAGCCTTTGAGAAATAGAGAATGAAAGTTGGCATAGTTCTCAAGAGTTCAACAAACATCACAATTACCCAATAAGTGAGAATTAAGTTTAAGGTCACCAACAATCAAGCCGAGTATGAGCCGTTCATTGGACTGAGGTTTGCACAAAAAGTCAATGTTAAGCACTTAATTATTTACTCAAACTTGCAATAGATAATTAACCAAGTCAATGAAAACTTTGAAATCCAAGATGAAGATTTTCTAAGAAAAACAACCTAGAAGACCAACCCCCTATGGAACTCTTCATTCCGAGCATAGGAGAAGGTGAGGCATTGTAAATAGAAGAGGGTCACTCATTGAGCTAGGTTGACCCATTCATTGAGTATTTGAAAAATAGAAAACTTGAGGTGAGCATAAAGCATCCCAAGTGATTCAAAATCAATGCGTCATAATAATTTTGTTGGGAGGTGAATTACTTAGGAGATTAGTCAATCGCTTAAACTTTGGTGTGTCAAGAAAGGTAAGAAAAAGAAAGCCTGAAGAGAAATGCACTCAGGCAAGTGTGAAAGTCACTCTAGAAGAAAAACATGAGTTCACATAATACTAAGGCAAAGATATTTTTAGCCGACTTTAAGATTCTGAAGACTTCTCAAGAAGATGCGAGCAATGTCAAAAGTTCATACCGATGCAATAGCAACCCTCACCAATTAAGGCTGATCAGTAGCTCCTGCAATTCTCTTGTAATCAAAGAAGTTAATTATGGTGATGGTAGACTACTTCTCTAAGTGGATCGATGTTAAAACACTCGCCAAGATCTTCACACAAAAAGTAAAAAATCTTATATGGTATGACATTTTGTAGGTAACGTACCAATGATCATTATCATCGATAATGAACCATAGTTCGTCGAGAAAAGCCTAAAGGAATTCTACGAAAATTAGGAAATTCGACTCAAGTTTGCTTCTGTGCATCGTCCACAAATCAATGATCAAGTCGAAGGCATCAACAAGTAAATGCTCAACTTATTATTAAGTAGAAGATTAAGGCACTAAGATTAAATGGTTAAGGCACTACCATTAGTTCTTTGGGATCTTAGAACAACACTTTCCTTAATGATAGATAGGCCAGATGCCCTTTGCATTGTCTCATAAAGCTGAAACTTTACTGCCTGTCGAATATGAGCTACACAGTCAGCGAGTCATAATGATTGTCAAGTACAATCAGTAGCCCCTCAAAGTTTAACAAAGTGAGGACATTGTCAAAGTCCAAAAATCTGCTGCTAGCTGATCATGTTCAACCAGCTTATTTATGTTGAACTAGGCACCTAAGAAGCTTCTTGCACTCTTTCATCTACACAAAGTTGCCCACAATGATTCCTTTTCTTTAAATTCAATCTTTGACGAAATTCTTCCTTCTAACGAGCGAGCTCTGCAAAAAATCTGCTTCTTTTCCACCTCATTGCTAGCGAGCTCAGCAACAAACTTATTCTCCTCTTCCTAGCCCTGATCAACATGTTGTCTACCACCTTGATCATAAAGTGAGGACTGCAACATCGCAATCCTTCAATGCCTACACCAACTCCTTGAGGACCTTGACATATTACTCGCAAAGCTCGAATATCATTTACCAATTCGCCGCTTGAACATTCATAGCTGCATAGTGCGGCCTATGGAGGTGCACCTCAGCAATATGGACCCTGATGAACAAAGAATACACAAAGCCTCCCATGTTGAATGCAGCATGAGAAGCCTTGATGATCCGTGGGCCATAAGAACCATCCTCTCGTTTCTTAGGAGCTCTTTTTAGAGGGGCTGGTCTCACACTTTTGCTTTCCTCTAGTTTTGGCCTTTCTTCTTAGGCAGGACTTGAGGAACAGTGACTACAACACCACTTGTCATCTCTCCTCAGCCTAGTGTAGGTGCCTCAGTCTTAGGCACAAGTGTGGTCTCAGTACCTACACTCTATGCTTCCTCAAAAGATTCTGCTACAGGTGTTGTAGTAGAGATTAGCACCTCCTCTTCAATCAGCTCCACACCCGCAACGATCTCACAAGCAGCTCGCCCAAAAAGCCAAGGACTATTGGGTCAGTGGGATAAGAGGCCGAGATGTCATTGCCTACAAAGAATTAAGATTAGTACAAATTCTTTAAAAAGAGAACCAAGTAAAAGATGAAGACAAGCTCTAATGGCACAACAACTCATAGATATTGCCACCCTTTAGGAAAAGCTAGATGTTAATTGTCCTCCCCTTTAAACTTCTTGAGAGACGTATCTTTTGTGGGAGTCGGCTCAAGGATGAACACATTTTCCTTGGTAAAGGGGATGGGCTTGATTAGCACATGGCAACCGATTGAATATTTAACAAAAAAGAACACAGCCCTTCAGTTCCTCACCTTATTTGTAAGTTCCGACATCCTCATTTGTACTGTCAAGACCTAGACACCACAATCCTAATGGCCTTTAACGAAAAACCTTGGCAACAACACCAAGATCCATGGAATCCCCTCCTTTTAAAACAATGACATAAAGGTTACCACACATGCCATGGGCCGACACAGCACCATAAAAATTCAAAAGCCCGCCAACTTAACACAAATGGAAACCTCAAGCCAAGTCGGAAATGGTAGTAAGGGACGCAAAGCTCATCGTTGTAACTATGTTGAGTTTCCTATTCTCATATGGAACCCACACTGAGAAGTTCAAATTATCATAACACTAAGTCAAGAAGGAGACATTGGCCAACATGTTGTTTGCATAAGAAACTTTGTAATACTCGACAACCAAGAAAACACGAACACACTTCTTCATCACCACCATAATCATATTCACATAAATGGGAAACTCTTATTGTAAAAGAAAACTCACACTTGGAAATGAAAAGCACTCGGCGAGAGAAAAATTCACGACACCTACCACAAGAGGGGGGCAGGGCATATAAGTTGAGTAATTTCTCGATTTATGGAGTGACGTCAAATCAAGATTTAATGGAAAATCTCACACTATCATTACAATTTGCAAAACACAATGCTAAAAATTGCATCAAGACAGCAACCAATTTATAAATACCAATTATAATACACTCGTCAATACATATTTTTCAAAGAATCAAATTCCTAAGAAACTACCTAAGTACATAATATAATAGTTAGTGGGGATAAATAATTCCTTTCTTTATTAGGCATTGCAAAACAAAGTCGTCGTCTGTGATGAATTGGGCGAACCCAATCAGCTCGTCATAGCGACAACCACCTCGGCACGAAGCTCCCCTAGCTCCTCCTGCAAAGAAGGGAAGGCTAAGGCAGTCGCTGCTACTGAACTCACACCTTGCTCTAGGAGGATAATCTTGTCAAACAAGGTAGCGAGCTCAATCTGCCACACGGTCATCTTAGCCTCCACCTACATGCAATCACTACACTCGCTGCCAACTAAATGCAGGACCCTAGCAAACCCTAGCTCCTTTCTTCCTCCAAGGATGGAGAATTTTGCATCAATAGGAGAGAGGGGATGCATCGTCCCTCTTCACCATCATCAGTCACCTCCCCTTCTTGATGAGCAGCCACACTAGATGTGGGAACCACATCATGAGAAGAAAAAGTATGAAGGCCCACCACAGGATCGCCTCCAATAGATTCGACCTTGCAAAATAAGACGAAGTAACAAGGTTAGCATCAACAAAATAGTAATAAGCACCGTCATAAGATGACTTGCCAAAGGTGTAGCCCTGCGGGCATCAAAACATTTGACACTGACCTCTTGCAATGAAGGGAGTGATTAAAATATCGATCAAACTTTCAGAAGGCAAATGAAATAGTGGATAAGACACTACCTAGAGATTTCTCATTTTGCGAGGACTTTATATCTGGGTCTTGGTTTTCTATAAAATACCTATAGTTAATTACTCCTCCCAATACTGAGAGAGCACTTTCGATTAAGGTCAGTCAATGATACATAGTATAGTGTGTAGTAGCAGTGAGTGAAGTTTAGAATTTGTGAAATTTATTATTTCAATTTAAAGCTTATGTTTGGGCGATCGCTTCGATCAAGATCATATTTGTATCTCATGTCGTGATCCTGGAGAGGAGGTAGTCTAAGCTTGACCGGAAGGATCGCCAAATCATGGGTTACGTCGTCTAAGGTATCCTTGTAGACCTGAAGTGGAGTTTGTCTAAGGGGACAAATATAAGTCGATCTTAACTAACATGAGGCCTTTTGTCCAATCAAATACATCTATAATTCACAAAGAAAACATCAGTGCGGTCGTGGGTAGAATTTAAGGTGTCATATATGACAAATCCACCGGTCAAGAATAGTTGTAATTATGTGATGTCATTTGGGAGAAAATCATGCGGACAAAGGACACGAGCCATCCTTACCGACTTAAGATTATTTAAGTATGAAAATAACTATATATTTGATTTGACATTGGCTCTTTGTGAGAAAATTTTTTCTTAATTTGTCACCCCCAATAAACAATTGCGGATGGGTGGATAGATTTATTTTAAATTTAAATAATTAATTTTATTTAATTTATATTTTCTTATTTGAATATATGATTATTTTTTAATTAATTTGAATTTGAATATATAATCATTAATTATTAAGCCTTAATAATGATAGCTTTCTAATCATATGGTTGTTGTTGGTAGTAGGCGATCCTCTGTCTCTTTCCAGAGGATCATCTAAATTAAATCTTATATTTATAGTCTCCAAACTTATCAACTCTAGCGAGCATGGGGATCGGGTTTGAGACTTTTCTCTTGGGAGCTTGAACTAGAGAAGTCACGTCAATGGGTTTATCTTTTGCAATTATATGACAAAATTAGCTTCTCATATTTTATTAAGAGACAATCCTTATAATGTCATTATTAGATTTTTAGATTTTGTTAACCCGAACCCGATCCTAAGACCTAATCGGGGTGATTCATTGCTTCAAAATTTATAGTCCTCCAGATCTTGTCAACTCTAGTTGAGCTTAGAGGATCGAGTTTGGGACCTTCCTCTTGAGAATTTGAACTTTAGAAGTCACATCAATGGTTTATCTTTTGCAATTATATGGCAGAATTAACTTCTCAGATTTTATCAAGTGACAATTCTTATAATATAATTACTGTATTTTTAGATTTTGTTAACGACGGTCACAAGACGTCGGATTGATTCATTCTTTATATACTTGAATTGTCAACTCAGCAGTTTAGAAGATTGGATTTGAGACTTTTCTCTTGAGAATTTGAACTTGAGAAGTCACATTATCAATGATGCAAATAGATTTACCTTTTATAATTCTATGATAGAATTAACTTCTCAGATTTTATTAAATTAATATTATAATAGATTGGGTTTTGTTAAACTCATGGCGGGTTCTTTTCATTACAAAATTTGAATTTTTGATACATCACGTGATTGATTTGTCGTGGGATACGTATCTCTGCATTCATTTGCCACATTATTTACATATTTCTCAAAGTGTTTGATTTAGTGAACACTTCAACATACATCTAAGTATATGTTCTTTAAAATATTGTACGGACAATGAAATGTCAAAATTGACGTAATTATATTTGGCACGACATGTGTCAAATTGCAAGCATAGACTTTGATACCTAAAATCATAAATCAAATGTAGATCTGTTCTGTCAAATATAAATTTGACTTTCAAATGTTTGTCATATATCAAGTAGAGGTCATTCTATAAGATATGATCGATCTTTCAACTGCTTGTCATGAGTCAAGTATAGATTTATTCTATAAGACATGCATTGACTCTTTCAAATATTTGCATGAATCAAATGAAAATTTTGTTCTATGTAATATGAGTTTGGTTTCCTCAAGTACTTGTCATAAATCAAGTATGTATTTGTCCTAGAGAATACAAAATATTTATTATAAATCAAGTGCAGATCTGTTTTGAAAGATGCAAACTTGATTCCTTCTAGACTTGTTAAGTCGAGTGTGTATTTGTCTTCAAAGGATATGAATTTGATTCTTTGAATACTTGCATGAATCCAATGGTTAAGTAAAAAATATTGCTTTAGAAAGTAAGCATAAAGTTCATTTAACTTGCATATTAAAGACATTCAAATTGAATGGAATGTAATAATCATTTGAATATGCACAATGGATCATTCTATTAAACATTTGGCATGAAGCCCAGAACTATGAACTCACAAGAATGGTTCATGATTCATGTTTGGATTTAATTTCCTTGAATATTGTATAAGTCATAAAATATTAAACTTAAATGTAACATTGATCATAAGCATATGTAGAATCTCATTCATTTAAATGCTTAAATAAATCTTAAATCAAATATTCATTTTCATATCAACATTTAATGAAGGCATCTCCTTTATATTCATGTTTATTATTAAGATATCAAATCATATCTTCTACTTATGAACAAATTTCAAATCCTTTATGATTTAGATTTCATTCAACTTAAACCTTTATGATTGAATCAATTAATCAATATTTTCATGAATAGTTTGAGTTTTGATTCACTTCCCTTTCGTGGCATGTCAAGTTTAAAAGTACGATTGAAATAATATCAAATTCAAGCTCTTTACAGATTTGATTTATTGAAATTTTCAAGAGTCGAAAGTCATCCCCGCCAGAAGGCTACTGTGAGACGAGCCTTCCTGCCAGAAAAGGCATGAGAAAGTGGTGTCATTACAATCGCACCAAATATTATTTATCCACCACGCCAAGAAGTCATAATAAGATAAGATTTTCTCCGATTAACAATGCAAATACTTAATTTAAAGCACATTTTCTTGTCACGTTAGAATGTGTGCATGCACTTATATCACAAGTTTTCCCGCCACATTGGAACAATGTGAACGGGTATTTAATTTTAATGCATATTTTCTTGCCATGTTGGAACAACATTAACAAATACTTAATTCACAAATTTTTCCGCCACATTAGAACAATGTGAACAGGTACTTATATTACGATATTTTCACGCTTAACAACATAAATAAGTACTTAATTCATAAAGTTACATTGAACAACGAATGTGACTTAATTTAAAACATATTTTCTTGTCATGTTGGAATAATGTAAACAAGTACTTATATCAGAAGTTTACCCGCCACATTGGAACAATTTGAACGGATACTTAATTTTAATGCATATTTACTTGTGACGTTAGAACAACGTGAACAAGTACTTAATTCATAAGTTGCCCCGTCATATTGGAACAATATGAATAGATACTTATTACAAAGTTTTTTTGCCACATTGGAAAATGTGAACGAGTACTTATTATAAAAGATTTCTCCGTCACATTGGAACAATGTGAACGGGTACTTATAGTACAAATTTTCCCCGCTACATTGATAATGTGAACGAGTACTTAATTTGAAATAATTTTCATAAATTTTCATTCGCATGTGCATGGAATTAAAATACAACCGAAACCCCCTTGCTATGACATGATTTTCATCATTTCAGTTAAATTTTGCTTTTGGAATATTCAAATAGCAAGCTATAACATAAACTTTCGATCACATGCAAGCGTCATTCCATCCTTCTCATATTCAATATAAAGGAGAAAATACCATTCTCAAAGTCCACAAGTAAAATAGCAATTAAATGTCAAGATGTAAACATATATTTCAACTTTTGCTAACAAATAATCACAAAGAACTTTGCATATCCTATATCTCCAATTCTCAACACTTTCTTGTCAATGCAAGCTTCAACATTTAATAAGCGATATGATAGAAAGAAGAATAGTTTAAATCATGTTTTACCTCATTCATCTTTTCTTTTAACATGGTAATTGTTTGCAAGTAGGACTTGATTTACATAAAGTAAAACAATCAACTTCAATTGACAAGCATAAATCTGAAATTCCTTTTTTAATTTCAATAGGACATGTCATGTTACTCATCTTAGGCTACTAGAGAAATATCACCTTAGATTGCATGCAAATGAAATTTCATTTTACCTTTTATTTGAAAAGCTCATTGATTTGGTGATAAACATAGTGTAAAAACAATGCTATAACTTTAATCCATATTCTCCAAATCCAGGCATGTAGAATGACAAGTTAAAAGCCAAATCAATTTTCAGAAAAATGGCAATATGAAGCTTGAAGTTTGGCAATCTCATCACATTTCACTTCTTATTCATTTAAAGGGCCAAGAATGAACATCATGCACTTGAGTTTCAATGACTTCTAGCATGAATCACATTATGGATAGCACGATGAATTCAATATGAGAACACTAAGGATGATCACATCAATCCATAAAGGTTCTTCAATTGCATGTCAACATAGAAACAAATCCAGCATTTAAGATCAACCATAGTAAGGCAAAATAAAAGTAAAGCCTAAGGCTCACCTTATTTCACATCATTTTCTTGCATAACTATACTTGCATGTAACACATAATTGCATTAAATCCAACAAAGTTGAGATCTGAAATTTCAGATTTAACTAAGAAAAGACTTGCATATCAATAAGACCCAAATGAAAACCAAGTCCAACATGAACAAGTACTGCAAGAGAGAGCAAGCAACCATGCTTAACTTAACACTATAAAGATCTGAAAATTTATCTTAACTAGGTAGCCATTTACAAGATATTCAAATAAGTTTCGATCCACATAGAAAACAACCATGCTAAGTTTAATATGCATTAATCTGAAATTCAGATTTTATTAGGTGGTCGTTTGTATGGTAATAAGGTGTCAAGTGATAGAGAGAGTAATTATACAAGTGAGCAACTCATATGACTAATGAAAGACTACACAAATGATATCTCAAATATCAAAAAAATCCTAAACCTTTTTTTTTTTTTCAAAACTTAACATTAAGTAGGCTATTTGGTATCAAGACAGGAGCAAGATCTAAAGTAGATTTGATTTACCTGCTACCCAATAGCAAAGATGACAATTTAACCTGCACAGAGAAACTGAGACCCTATTTTCCTCGATTATGTATTAACCCGGAAAGAAGGATGATACAAAGTAAAGAGGTCAAAGCATGAGTTTAAGCTGAACAATAAAAATAATAACTCTGAATCTTATAGAGCTTCATTTTTTTTTTCACTTTTTTTTCTTAGCAGAACTCGAGTAAAGGCTTTGAGAGCTCAGTTGGAGGGCTGTTTTGATTCATTTATGGTAGAGATTTGAGGCAAATGAAAGAGAACTGGGGTTGCATGAACGGGAAGACTAGCTAGGCCTGAGCATAAGAATTAAGATGAGAAAATAGAGATTGAATCTTGCAAACCGGAAAGCAGACGGTCGCAGGATGTGTGCCTCTCTTTAGCATGAATAGAAGAGTGAATGAGAGACGAAATCAAATTTTCTTTTCAGCTCATCAGATCTGGAATCGAGGATGGAGGCGAACGTGACTGGGAGAGGTGAATGGGCAGAGGAGTGGAGGAAATGGCTTCGGTTTGCTGCAGAGAAGTGAAATAGATGTTTTTAGCCGGAGAAGAGATTTAGACTGGATAGGCTTGACAGCTGGAGATTGGGTATGGAAGAACGAAAGAGAGCTTGAGAGTAGGAAGGCTTCGTCCGTACCTGGGTGGAGCGATCGAAGAGAGGGCAGTAGCAACGGATCCTCAGCAAAGAGGAAGGATCAGGGTATTAGGAAGATCGGCTGCTGCCTCCATTTTCTTAATCGACCGAAATGATCGGCAGGCAATGGGAATGTTTGGTCGGCATATGTAATTGGGAGTTTGAGCGGTAAGTTTAGGGAGGTGAAAAGCCAAAATATTAGACAGCTAATGGAGTTTTTCTTTTTTTTTTAAATGAGATTCATCATAATAATAATTAGCATAATTTAATATGATAATCATGAGATTATTGACATCAAAGTTGTAATTTATATATTTTATAAAAGAATAACTTCAATGTCATGTATTTTCCTTAATATATTTTTTACTCATTTGATTTGTTATCGCCTCATCTAAATTTTGATGTTATATTTTTGTGTTGACGATTATGCAATATAGGTATTGATCCTAGATATGTTTGATGTTCCGAACGCAACAGTGATGTTTGTTTTAAGATTGGAGGTCAATTGAACAACTTCAACGACGATCGGAGCGAAATTTAAGCTTAAATTGCACAACGCCACATTCGAATTGCTCGACGTTCGCATAAACTTTACCGAATTAATCGCAAAAGTTGTCGTTTAATAGATTTTAATGTTTCAGTAACAACGACGCAATCAATTTAGCGAATGGAGGTCGTTCGGACGTCGTTGAGGTTTCCGACCTTGACATGCGCATAATTACATTAAAATTTCACTTTGATTAATTGATTGATTATTAATTGATCGAATGAACTTCGTTGATCAATTTTTATATTCTGAACACGTATGTGCAATAAAATTTTCAAATCGAGAGGGTTTTGATCGATTTCAATTGCAATTGGTGTACTTGGATTCGGATTTGCTTGACATTGTACTTGATATTAGTGTATTTTGTCAAGTATGCTTGATTTTATTTATGAAACATATTTAACGGTCAACAATCCCCAAGGTCAAAAAGCCACTGGGAAATTAAATGTGCATCTTGCTCATTCAATGCTCCATTCAACAACTCGCACATGGAAAGGTGAAAGCTAGGATCACTGAAATAAGTACTCATTAACCTGCCAGCAACAGATGGTTCAATTATCGACTCACCTTTCGAGTTGCTTGGCAGCCGACTAATCGTCTCAAAAGAGTCCAGGATGCTCGTTAAACTGACCTATAAGCTGTCAAACCTCAATTCATTTTCATAAAAATAACATTATTGTTGCAAAGTGCAACAAGATAATATCTCAACGAGATAATGCCTTAAACAACCTATGGTGTGCCAAAGAAAGAGATTCTCGATGCATCAATTTCTTCACTCACTGCCTTACCAGTAGCACTTCCTCTTTTCTCGAGGCACATTCAGCTTAGCTAGAGTAGTAACTAGCTAAGACACCTTAGTAGGTGCCATGCCCACAATTGGAGCCGCTTCTATGAAAGTAGCAATCACCACTTCAAAGCAACCAAAAACTTATCGTTTGTTCCCAATAACGACTTGACGCTACCCCTTGAGGAGGCCCTTCCACCCGCCATTATCACCAACATCACCAACCAACATTGGGATGCCATCCTGCGCAAAAAGAACTATAGCAAAGCGAGAAATGGGAGAGTAATGATGCCTAATGCTCCACCTATCTCTTTATTTACTAGTATGAGTCATTTGAGATGTCACATCAATGATCAAATTAAAGGTGATGAAACATGATTATCAAAGATTTCCTTGAACAATATACACTAATAATTTGCAATAATTGTAGTTGATTAGACTTCATGTTCTCTACAAGTGAAAGAATCGAGAAACCAAGTATATACTTAAAGTACACTACAGACAAGATGTACTTGCCCAAAGAATTGAAGATTAGATCACTATACCGTGGGCAACATGAACTGCCTAAAGAGGACAGTTGAACTGGGCAAAGATAGGCCAACTCAAAGATCAACCACTTGCCAGCTCGCCATCAACTTGACGACCAAAGATCACTCACTCTACTCGTTTGCTGGAATTTCCCAACATATCAGGCAGGCGACCCTTACAGGAATAACTCTCCAGCCACTCACCCACACCACTATTCGACAGGAACTTAGCTCGATGACTTACTCCATCTTCGAACATGGGTGAATAACATTATTGTACTCTTCATACTCATTAATATAGTTGATGCATTTTCATTCTATTTTACTACCCCTGCTTCTCATAGCAAGACTCATGAGTAAAGTATGGTGTCATTCCACAAATAGATTTAGGTCCAACATTAAGACTATCGCTTTTTGTCATAATAGAAGGATATAGAGCTCAGTTCTCTCACTGCATAGTATAACTTCTTTTAATGGTTGCAATTAGTGATGATGTTCCTTGTGAACAATGGAAAGATGACAACCTTTTAAGCTACTGCTCAACCAAAGAAAGAAGAACAAAAATTCAAGGATTGTAAAATAAAAAAATATAGTAATGTCTTGGTCAATCAACTCCATGGAAAATGCATCAGAGAGAATTCCTGATTTATGGAATAACCAAGAAAATCTTGGACTCTGCCAAAAACACATGTTCAAACAACTAAAACAATATAGAGTTTTGTGAGATAGAAACTGTTCTTCCCAGTCTTTGACAACGAATCTTATTATCACTCATTATTTCAATATTATAAGTCATCATTGGTAAAACCTTGAAAGAGGATCACACCATCAAGTCTTTCTAATAAAGAACAAAATCTAAAGCTTGCCAAATATTTAAAAACTTATATACTATGGTCTATACTTAATTTTAGTTAAGAATTCATGGTCTAAGAACTATAATGCCAAAGAATATTTTGAGTCAATCTTGAGAAATATCTCCCAAATCAAAATATTATTTATCAAAGATCAACTGTCAACATCTCTCAACAAAAGAGAATTGTCATGAAGAAAAATAGACAATATTTTAAAAGCAAATGGATCACTTATGAAGCATCTTAGGGTGAAGGTGTTCTTACAACAACATAACCCATCATTGACATCCACATCTATTCCATAAGTCAAGTCAAGTAAATATAACAAAAATAACAAACAATGAATGTATAGAAAATAATGAATGTGACATCAAACAAGTCTAGTTTAGAATGCATCTACCACAATGATAATCATTGCTTATTTCTGAAAATGTGTCGATGTATTCAAAGCATCAAAATTATCATGTTAGGGGGTCTTCGTGCCTGCATAGAATATTTTCAATACGAAGAACCCATATACGCCTTTGTTGGAGCAGCGGGATGATAGATTCTCAATCATGGTTCAAACCATCAATACAAATATTTCTTAGCGTGGTAAGCAAGCTAGTGTTCCTACAATACCTCCCCATATAAGGAGGTATTGCCAAAATATTACCAAATTTTTTTGGACTTACAATGGACCCAATCAAGATGAAGATAAAAATATTTAAGCGCAAATGGACGAAAAGAAATATGAAATCAAAGTGAATATAGATTTATGTACATTATGGAATTAAAATGAATTTGAAAATTGAGAACATAAGTATTTCAAAGTAAACTTACAAATATATTGAAGCCTCATTTGAAATACGAATAATACCCCTCTCAAATGCTAAAGACTCGCAAAGAACTCACACAAGAATTTTAGAAGAATGAAAGAATAAAAATGGGTGGGGGGTACCCCTCTATTAATAGCTTAAACTTGACCCATTGTAGAGTCCACCTCATTAAAAGACAAATGCATAAGGATGTGAATGTAATTTAATAAACTACTATAAACAACTCTTACTCATCAAACGCCATTGAATTCACAATCCTAATTAGAGTTGTAAAACGAGCAGAGCAGGAGCGAGCTAATTGTTTGTTCGTGTTAGGCTAGCTAATCGTTTATTCGTGTTAGGCTCTATTGAAAATTCCTTTATTCGAGTTTGACTCGTATTCGAAATTTCATTATTTGTGTTCGGCTCGTATTGTTCGAAATGGCTCATTCCGCTCATATCAACTCGAATTGGCTCAAAGTATTTTCAAAATATTAATTTTATATATTTTTTAATTAAAAAAATTAAATCATGACAAGGAGTCAAACCTATGCCGCCTGAATGCAGATCATCCTCAATAACCAAGGAAAGCTTATATATTTTTGTTAAATATAAATAGCAACTTTTATTACAAAACCGTGGCAAAAAAGATTCAAACATGTGCCATTGCACAAACAGAGACCCATAATCATGCCTTATTAAGCACTCTACTGCATCCACTATGGTGAAATCATTTTATACTTATATTAATATATACGCATTATATATATAATTTTTTTTTGAGCTAAAACGATCACAATCAAATAGAGAGGTTCGTGTTCTATTCATTTATAAATCGAGCTTAAGAAATTTGTTTGTGTTCGGCTCACTCACTTAACGAACAATTCAAACATGAGCTACTTAATGAGTATAACACGAGTTGTCACAAACGAGCTTTTATAAAAGACCTGATCCTAATGTATAAGCAAACAGAAGACATTGATAAAGGCTTAAAATAAACCCTTGCAAGCATTACGAATCAATCCTATATTTCAATCAATTACATTGAAATGCATGTAAATGACCTAAAGAAAGAAATTGTGCATGCATCACAAGGCAATGCAATGCTCAAATTTAAATGCATCAAAATTTATACAAGTAATCTAAAATAAAACACACGTATGAAGTGATTTCACATTCAAACTTAATTCCCCTAAAGTCATATGATTCACCTCAAGAAGCATGCAAACCTCTCGAGTCACATCAAAATCATTAATGCTCAAGTCATCTACATGTGCATTGACACATGCTAAATTTTTAAACCATATTTCTAAATATGTTGTGTGAGTTGAACATGAAATTGACTCAAGTTATTAAATATTAAAAAGCATGCAAATATATTATGTAGTTGCACTAAAATTTGTGCAATCATGCAATATAAGTGCACCAAAAATCATGAAACAAACTTGAACATACCAACATGTGCTCCGACTAGTGCGCTTAATACTCAATTGCATAATCTGAGAATACTAAGTGAACTAAAATTAATTTAACTTTAAATATAGCTTTGCCTCAAGAGATGTGCAAATATTTTGAAAGATTTTTATAGCACTTTCGAGAATAAAAATTCTCATTATAAAGTCAAAACCAAACCCATCAATCATGCATGTTCTCTTGAGCAAGGCATTTCACCCAAATTGTGAAAGTCGTCAATCCCAACCAAGTCATATCCTCCTCATAAGATCTGAGTCAATAAGACTGATCGAAAACTGAGCATTTACCTCCTAAAGAGAAAATTTTATTTTTACATTTACATCACTATCAAAGACCTTAATAAAAATTATAATTATATAGATACTTTATACTCAAAGTAGAGTTAACAATGTCTATAGCATGACAAATCTTCAATTGAATTTAAATCACATATAGATCATAAATCTGATTCTTAGTTGGTAGGCAAACAAAGTTGACGAAATTTAAAATAATAAAGATCAATCACCTAAAAGCCCCAATGATGGCCTCGTTGAAAGAATATATCAACTATAGAGGTTTATTATTATAAAAAATCTTCTAAAATTTTAAAATTGAATTATACCAAATTCAAATTTCAATTAGTTAACTCTTGACTTTAAAATTGAAAGTATGATCTCAAATTCTAATCTATAGACTTGATCATATGCTTTAAGTAAAGTTGATAAGATCTATCGTGTGACAAATATTCAAATAAATTTAAACCACTTATAAATCAATAAACTTGATCCTCTATTGGTTGGTGAACAGAGTTGACAAACTTAGGAACAATGATCAAACACCTAAATACCTCGATGATAGCCACGTTAAATTTTCTATAATTTTAACTTTAAATTGTTCCAAATTCAAATTTTGATCAACAAAATAATGATCAAAACGCTTAATTAAAAGAGGCTAATCATATGAAATTCAACATTTAAAGGTTTAAAATAAAAATGCATCCATCCTCCACAAACATTTATCAAATGTGACAATTTAAAAAAATACTAGCTCACAAAAGGGTCAATGTCAAATCAAGTTGATTCTTATATTCACTTTTAAATTATTTTATGTCAGTACAGACATAATCAGTATCCTCTATCTGCATAATTTTGCCAACAAAACAACCTCACAAAAACTAACAATTATGAGCATAACCCTCTAATTGAGAGGTTTGTCGTGAAATGCATTATATCACAATCACGATCATAACCCATAAATTCCTCAATGACTTTATTCCTTGAATCGTGAATCAAATGATATATTTGATAAGCACAAAGCTCTCTATTAACTGAGGTCAACTAAAATTTATCTTCTCAAATAAACATCCACCCTCAATCTGTGTGGTCCCTTTAGATGAAACAACTAATGACTACCAATAGAAATCCTTTGATCAGGTTGGGTCGACTATCCTCACAAAGTAAATCAAGAACTATGATAACTCGAGATGATGTAATTATGAGATCTTAATTGGGTTCATCAACCCTTTTAAGTTAAGGGTGATGAATTTTTGTAAGTTTTATAAGTAAACTGCTACTACTACTATACACTAAGTATTGAGTGACCTAATGACTAATCTTAATTGAAAGTTCTCCCTCATCACTATGAGAGGTAATTAACCATAGGTGCTTGTGTTTATAAAAAACCTGAAACTATATTTAAAGTCCTCATAAAATGGGGATAAAATCTAGGGGTAATGTCTTATCTTCAACTTAATATGTTTTCCAAAAATTTAACTTGAAACTACTACTAAATTCTCTCATGAAAGACTTAGGTGTGAATTTTTGGAGCCACAAATAAAAGATGACATAGGCTTAAAATGACAAATATTGGAGATGTACAAATCAATATAGGCAAACAAGCATAACGACATTGGGTTCGCCCTTTTTAGGATTCATATGAGTCACTAGAACATACAAGCCACAAGAATTGAGCACATAGGTCAAGCTGATTTGGTCCATGCCTAGGAAAAGATGATCCACTCATATTCAAAGTGAGTAGAATGCATCTCTTTAGGGTTTGCATTGGACTACTTGTGATATATTTGATCAACCATGAGCAAAAGACTACTTGGCGAGTTTTGGAGTTGCTTAGAATTTGGTTTTAGTCAGTTGAGGCATTACTAAGACATTCCTATCATTTTTAGAGGTCAACAATAATCAACAAAAATAACTAAAAAACAAGGATTCATAAAGCAAACTCCAAATAATTGAGATAAGATTAAACCATACAAGGATTTTTCAAAAAGAGTTCATGTCAACAAAGGTGAAAATTTTCATAAGTTGTGGAATCATTAAAGAATTTTTTAATTATTTCAGTTTTGAGGGTGTTTAACTATGAGGGTTTAAAATTTTTAAGTGTTTGTTTGAAAGTAAAACAAATTCAATGTATTTCTTTAAGGAATTTTGAACATATCAATCAGATGTATTTTGATGAATTTAAAATTCACCTAAATTGAGTGAATTTCAAATTCATCGCGCTACGCGACATTGCCTCGTGACCTTCCAACAAGCCCTTCATGACATCACCTCGTGATCTTTGAGAGACACAATGACCCCATTGTGCTCGCCACCTCAAACGTATCCATGCAATGTCACAGGATGACCTCATCGCACTCACAACCTCTCATAGTACTTGTGCTCATGCAACCTTGCTCACAACCTCATCACCTCCTCGTGCTCACAACTTAGTTGCCATCTCCTCTGACATTGACCAAACCATCCCCTTTAGCATCATTCCATACTCTAAAGCCTTAAAAAATTATTAAAAATATAAAATCAAAATTAGATTCATTTTAATTTAAAAAGTGATTTTGTGTATTTAACAATCAACCAAATGATTTGAAGTATTTTAAATATATTGTTTTTCCTTTTACTTCACAATGCATCTAAAAATTAAAATATATATAAATTCTGACTGCTTAACAGCCAAGCAGCCCCTAAAGCTTAAAGAACATCTTTTACATGATATTTCATTGCCAAGAATCAACACCTAGGTTAGGATAGATGCATGAATTTGAGTTGGGCTTAAATGAGAACCACGATATATGTTATTAATATTTAATTTAAATAAAAACCACAAGAATAACAAGAGCATGCAAACTTTATGGAACTACAACTAGACAGATAGAACCTACCCGTTAACATTTAGCATGAGATGAGTTCTGTATGCGAAGCAGCCAGCTTTCTTTACCAAATTATGAAGAAAATGATGTTCCAGAGCAGATAAAGCTATGAAGAGTAACTTTAAACCTAAATTTCCTTTTTCATTTATATTTACTAGCTAAACCAGACCTAACCAAAGGCATTAGTAATATCCAGTATAATTCAATATGAATCAAAATCATTAATTGGAGGAAAACTACACTATCCAAAAAGAAAAGCTTCTACATGGGGCCAAGCCAAGAAAAAAATGCCACGCCCAAATAAATCTATTTATCAAAGCCAAAATAGAAGTAATGAGAGATCTACTTGCTCAATATTACCACATTGCTTTAATCAAAAAGCATTTTCGCAAGATGTAATAACATCCAAATGCTTCAAGATCTTTAGTCATAACAGATAATAATGATTTAAAATACTAAAAAACAAAGAATGTTTAGATGCAGTTGACGAACTAATTAAATCTTTTAAAGTTCTAGCAATACATGTGTGCATGCAATTTTGTAAAATATGGAGTCTCTACTATTAATTGTAGCTAATTTCTGCACAGTCATGGAAAAGTAAATCCAGTAAGCATTATATAAAACATCGTAGGGAAAGAGAAGTAAATCAAGTGAAATATTATGAACATTACTCATGTTCCAAAGCCTGTGCAGCAGTTATTCGTTTTTGGGGATCATATCTGCAATGATACATCAATTGTTTTGTGAGTATCAAAATGATTAAAAAAGAATGCATTCACCAGAAAGCAGTGCTAATCTTGCAATCATCAAACATGCTCATAGAAAGCACAATGCTTTAAATTGACTCGAGAAGAATATTTTATATAGCTTAATATTATGTGCAATGCATAGCTACAGTATGATGTAAAAATAGAATGATCATTCAGCAAATAGTCACTGTAGATTTTCCATGCTTTCCCACTAAACCAAAATCTTGGGCAGACTGCCAAAAGAAGGCTGTTTAATATGAGAAATGACACAAGAAATTCAATTAGTTTTTAAAAATAATAAAGATTACAATCCTTCTACAAAGTTAACAAAACAAATCTAAACAAAGTAAAAGAGAATCCAGGAATGACGAATGTGAATCTTAACTATCTTTTTCCATGAAATATGGATGTGAATATTTTTTTAACCTTCTAAGTTTTATTCGACGTGAATCTAAGATCCTACATCTGTTTAGAACTTGTTCAAATGAAGCCATTAGGACAATAGAAAAACGGTCCTTTTTTCTAGAAAGGAAAAGGAAAAGAAATTTCACCATAATTACACTTCACCTATAGTGTTCATTGGAAACGTGGGACATCTCATATAAAAAGCCTACAGATAAAGTTAAAAATAAAGAGTCTAGATCATTAAAATGTGTGATAGTTAGGTGGTTGGGAAGTAGCATAGTTGTTTTATTCCTTTTTTTTGTCCTCAACCAGTAAGAACTTTTGACTACAAGATACCAGGATGACCATAATGATGCTGATGCAAGATGTCTAGGACTAGTTGATGTAGCTTTACAATGAGATGCAAAAAAATCACGCAAACACAAATTCATAAATTTTTGTTACTTTAGATGAAACCAAATATAAAGAAATCCACAATGAAGATTATTAATAGCATGGTAAGCATAGCACATGAAATTGAGAAAAATAAAAATCATACAATCATTTAAAAATAGATTGTATAATACATTGAGCATTGAAATAAACTTTCAGTTTTCCTCAATTTTTATATGAGTGCATTTGGATGTGTATTCTTCTAGAGCTTGAAGACCTCAACAAATACTTCTGAAACGAGTTTGCATGTACCAGCATAAGGAATAGATATTCCTTTTGGGCGATTCTTATTCATATTCTTATCAACAATGTGCTTTTTTTTTTCAAAATTATGCATATGCATTAAAAAAGCAAAGCACAGAGTTACAAAAGACCTACAAGTGTACTATATCAGCTAAATCCTCTTTGCGGATCTGAACAAAGAAAAACCTATGCTCACTATCTATATCAGTATCACCCTCAAAACAAACAAAAGGAGAGCTAATGTTTTCATGGTTTACATTTTTTCCACAAAAAGGTATGGTGCAAGGCAATCTGAACATGAGTAGCTGTATTACCTTCCATATGCACAATGTGAAAAAGCACTTGTTGGAATTGTTGTAGAAAGCCAAGGTCTTTCCCCAAACTGTGATAAGGTCTGCCATCTCCTTTTTTGCATACTATTCTGAAGATATTGGATGACATTAGCATTATCACCCTCAAAAATGATTCCTCTAGCTAGGGGTGTGCATTTGATTAGTTTAGATGATGAATTTTTAAAACCAATTGATTTTGAATTCCCAAAAAAATAGACCAAACTGACTAAACAAAATAACACTTTGATTCAGTTATTTTGGTTTAGTTATAGATAAACCAAAGTTTACTATACATATAAATTATTTGTGAATTTTATATTCATTATGCAATTTTATATGTATGTATATATTATGTATGTATGTATAATTAAAAATAATAATTAGATAATTTCATCCATTAAAAATATTTTAAATTTTTATGATGACTAAAAAAAACTTTACCAAGTTAATAAATAAATTTGGTTTATTTGGTTCCATCCAAATTTTTTTTAATAAACCGAACCAAAAACCAAAATTCAAATTACTAATTTCAAAACCAAATCAAATTGCTCAAAAACTTTGATTTGATTTTATTTTTTGGAACCAAATCCTGCACACCCCTACCTCTAGATTCCATCATCCAAGGTTTCATAATCTTTCTAATAGCCAACACAACCTCCAACTCAACAGTATTGTTGTCCCAATATTCAAAACTCTGACGAGCAGCCATAATAGGATCCCCATACTTGATTGATGTTTTATCAAGTATAATGTCTTTCAAATTCTTTTTTGTAGTGTGAATATTAAATGTTGATTAAATTTCATATTCCTCCCTATTTTTCTAGTGAAATTTCAAATTTTGGCAATAATTAAATTGTTGTTTAGAATGAAAAAAGTGTGATTGTTCTTTTTTTTTTTACATCAAAAGATGCTAATTTCACTTGAGTATTCAAACCTATCTAAACGCATTTTTTTTGTGTTTTTTAGCATCTCATCCTAAGTTGTAATATTAAACCTAAGATCCTTAACCATCCTATATATCAAATTAACATCAAAGCTTATGATTGTGTTATCAATTCCATTGAATCAATCCAAAAAAAAATTGATATAAGATATAACTTAACTAAAATTGAATAAATCATGATTCCAAACAAACATTACATAACTACTATGACAATATGAATTATATTCCTATATTTTATGGAAGCAATTATCTTGAGAAATTTTCAACCTAGATTCATAATTCGGAATACATTTTTTAACATTATCAAATATTTGATTTAAAAAAAATTGAATATACAAAATCAAAATTATCAAGTCATGCTCAATCCTTGTAGAACTGTACTACAAAGAAACTGAACCTACATAGGATGATAGAAAAGATAAACTAAATAGCAATATTTTTTCATTTGGAAACAATATGAATCAATGACATGAAAATTTTAAGCATTCAAATTAAAGTGAATATAATTATATGAATGCTACAAGAGCATTCAGAGTATTGTATCTAACAAGTATATGCCTTAAGGTTATTCTTCTCAATTATTTGTTTTATTAAAAATCATATGTAGGACAAAGATTAGCTTAAAAAATAAAAGCCATTTTTTTGGCTTAACATGATCTTTTAGATGATTTTGAGCTCATCTTGGATAAATTGAGCCAAGCAACTTGAAATACAAAAATATACATACATACATTATTGCCAATATCTTCAATTCGATCCTCACCAGTACAATAATAAAGTCTTAACTTGCAGGCTTTTGGGTAAACCAAAAAATATATATTAGCATTACAAATATACATAAATGCATATTACATACATTTTAAAATCTTAAAAATAGAAAAAAAAATGATTTCAAGTCAGCTCAGAATCAAGATGATTCAAGTCAAGTTAGCTCAAAATCAAATCAATCAATACACAAGAAGATTTTGAGCAACATTATATGTTTGAATTGGGACTAGATAGGCTTGAAATTGGATCATTTTCACACCTAGTCTTAGGAAAGATATTAATATTGACCCAATGAGGTCATTTGTCTTATGCTTGGCTCATGATTGATTTGATGATAACAAATTTTATATAATGGCACCTAATGCTTTGCTAAATTTTTTTAGGGAAATCATATTCTAGCAACAACCCAAATGTTAAATGATTTCTTATTTTGAGGATGAGCTCAAACAAATATGTTAATAAGATTCAACTGAAGAATCATAAACTCCAGAGCTTTGGCCAGAGCTTTGGATATAATTAAGTGTAATTGCCTTAAATTCATAGGACATGGAATTTGATTTACCAAAGGTTAAGAATGATGAACACTAATAAAATTGATTAGAATATTCAAATTTTAATTTTAAACTTATTATAAATAATTTTTTGTGCATTTAACTATGTTGAATATCTTTTTTTTAAATCATAACTAGTTTGATTGATCCTAAGTTTCCTAATGCACTCATTAAATTTGTTTCAAGCAATTAGTTATGTCAATTTTATTAGCTGAATTAAAGAAAATAACTTAATTGGGTGTTTACATGTTAAAAAATTTATTAGACCTTACATATTTTATTTCATTTCATTAAATTTTCCTAACTATATTAATCAGGTAATAAATAGATGATTATGCTATACTTAACAAATTTAGTCTTAATATTAATTTCATTCAATCCATTCAAAAGATCATATGCACTTATATATATATAATTTCAAATACTTAACATATATATAAGGTTATTATTAAAATAAAGCTATACCAAAATTACAATTCAATTCATTCACATAACTATCAAACGCTCTTTAAGCAACAAGCATCAACAAGTTCAAGCATGACCCCATCAGGATCCTAATGTGCTTAAGCTACAATAGTAATGACTAGTCAAATAACTGTTTAAGCTAATTTGACGAACCATTATAGGCATCTTTTGAAAAGAATTTGTGAGTTTCTTAAATATATTTTATTAGGCTAATTATAATGTATTGGAGCCTAGATATACTCTCATATAGTGAGTTAAAATGGCAAATGGGTGAGTGAAAGAAATAAGTGATATCTTTTGAAATTTTGAAGTTAAAAAAATAATATATATATATACAACAATATCATCAAACTTTTGAGGCTTCTATTTGGAAACATCATTCCTATTAATCTCATAGAATTATTATCAATCTATTTTTCTTCTCTATAGCCTTTTATAATCTGTAAAATATATTAAGTTAAACATAGCAGATGATTGCTTTTTGTCACCCTCAAGTTCAAGAGAACTTTGGATAGACTTATTAGTTGTAAATCTTAGTGGTCTTAGTGGTATTGCCAAGTAGAATTTAGAGAGGGTCAAATCAAGCACAAATACTTATCCTTTAAGGTGATGCAAAGGTTTTTGTGCCTACTGAATGAATGAAGGAATGGACTTATGGCAAGTCCAAAGTAGTGAAATTCTAAGTTGGAGCATGGATGTAGGTTGGTTACAGGCTAAACCACGTAAAAATCTATTGTGCAGTTTCTTTATAGCTTAAATTTAATTTCTTATCAATTTACGTAAATTGTTACATATGCTTAAATGTTTGTAGTAAATGTAATACATGATATCATGCATTAGTGTTGAGTAGATTATTAATCTTGAACTTAAATTTATATTTCTCTCTTGTTGCATAACTCTTTATAGATCATCATTAATGTAAAACCCAAAATGACAAAAAAAAAAAAGGTAAGTTAACATATATTTTAAAATATACTCATGTTCATATTCCGTAAAAAAAAACATCCAATTCATTTTCATAAAATCCTACATATTCTTCTGATTAAAAAGATATAATATATATTATTCATATATATCTAATGTATTTAAAACTTTCTTAAACAAGTATAAATAAATAAAGAGAAATAAGAAGAAGAGGAGGAGGTGAAGAGTAAAAATAAAGCTATAAGTGAAAACACATGCATAGTGAATGTTAATTAATTTCATTAGATAAATTTCAATTAATCTTCATTAAATTGTTTGTTGCAGTGTGTATGTTGTATACTTGTTGGAAATAAAGAGATAATAGATAATTTTTTTGATGTTATATATGCATTATAGAATAATAATAAAATAATAAATATGATTACTTGCCTTAATTGTTTACAATAAATTTCATTATGCAAGTGAATTGTTAGTGTTCTGCATTAGAAGTGAGATGCTTGTAGTAGTGGGTTGTTTAATAGAGAAGAGTTAAATGTGGTAAAGTCAATTCATGTAAGAATATAAATTAAGCTTATATAAGTACTAGATTAAATTAAATTATAAATTTTATGTATTGATAAAGTATATTCAATGATAGGTTGTACATTCATGATAGGCTATACATTCAAGAAGACATCAAGCATGTAAGAACAATTGCCCAAATACCAAGATAAAACTTGTAATTGTTAATTTAAATTCAGATTTCTATAGGACTGTTGATTGTCACTATTTTTACTACTTATTATGAATATTGCATATAAATATTTTTATCATATTTTGTTCATATACAAATGATTACTTGCATAGCCTCCACTATATTTTACTTATTTACTACAATTCTAATCTAGTCAAATGTTTTGATGTCATATTGTACTGTTGTGCGTATTGAAAATGTTTCAATACAGATACTGCTAATTGTTGAAACAAAAGTAAAGCATATAATAAACAGTGAAATGCCATAAAATTGTTATAGGTAGACTATTTTATAAACCTGCGCAAATATGCAAAAATTATGACGAGATGAGTCTTAGATAAGGAATTTTAGACTTTTCGACTACTGGCATTGAGGTTGGAAATAAAACAATTGATGTATGGGGGTATTGTTGGCATATAATGTAGATATGGCTAGTCTTATCAATAATTTTGACCATCATGATGACCAATATTTTGTTGATACTAAGATTATCAATGCTATAAGTGTTTATGCTCCTCAAGTAAATTTGGATGTAAGTTCAAAAGAAAAATTTTATAATGAATTAGAGGGATTAATACAAAAGATACCTTGTAATATCCAAAGCTAATTTCTAGTTAATAATTTTTTTTTAAAATAATCTAATTTTGTTATTGTAATATTCAGTTGTAGACAAAACCCACTTCCTTGGCATGCATGGTGGTAAGGAATTTGATGTGTGTTTGGTGGATCTATCCATTTTATTTCATTTCCTCATTTATTCCATTTTATTTTATTTTTGGATCTTTATTTGAGTCAGTCTCCTCCAAGCCGGCTAATCCCTTCCTTCTTCTGCTTCGGATTTGGGGCTCTCAGGCAGCCACGAGGAGAACCGAGAATCCCTAATCCGGCCATTTGGGACCTTCGTGATCTGGTCCAGGAGTCTCGTGAATCGCTATCGAATTAGGGTCTGGCCGATGGGAGGTAGCTGGGAGTTCAGTGACTTGTTGGGTTTCTTTCATATTCTTTTTCCTCCAACCGTGACCTTCCTTGGTGAAATCGATAGGAGTTCAGTATCTATAGGGAGTTCCGTAAATTGCATCACTTTTGGTTGTTAGGTGAGTATGCAGAATTTTCCTATTTTCATTTCCTTCTAGGACCGATATTAGATTGTGAATTAGAATGGGGAAAATTGTGATGGCTTCTTTAGTTATAGTATGTTATTACATTTTTTTTGTTGTTAATTTTATTATGCTAATTTAATCAGGTAATAAATATTGGCATTAGTTAAGAGTACTTCGGAGTCGTGTTCCTGTGTTAGGAAAGATTATATGAGACATCAACTTCAGGTAAGAATGAAGTTGAAGCTTGGGACACTACTACATTAAATTTATTTATGAATTTCATGTATATTGAAAGGTTATTAATTATAGGTTGTGTCTCGAGGAAGCGTCGAGCGCGAGGTGAGGTAATTAATATTTAAATTCGTTCTCTAATGTATGCTTATTCTGATTCTACGATTTTATTAATATTGTATGAATGATATATGATATATTAAATGTCGTATTGTATGCAAATACAAATATTTATTACATGACTAATATATATTATTCTGATGATTTGATTGTCTTAATATCATATAGCATATAAATGTTTTAATCTGAATCAATACTTATTACTTTATTTATTTATAATGATTATACTCAGTCAATTCTTTATGTCGTATGATATGGTTGTAAATATAAAATGTTTTAAAAACGCATTATTAATTGTTAAATAAAGTAATGTGATAAGCAGAGAAATGTCGAAAAATTGTGATAAAAACATGTTATAAAGATCTGCTTGAGATAAAAGTTCGGAGATGAACCTTTAACAGATCTTATTCCCAACTCGACATTGAGGTTGGGGCCTTTGGCCGATTGGTGTCACATTAGGTAAGTAATATGATCGGTGTGTCTTATCTTGCTTTTGTAGATGGGTGACCTTATGTTATGAAAGTCAAACCTATGTAATTATAAATGACATTTATAGGGAAAGGATTTGATATAGAATTATTTTCATTAAATAAGCGAATAAATTATCGACTCACAAATGACAAATTATTTATCTGATCTATCTTTACGAATATTGTTGATTCATTTTTTGCGGCGTATTTTACCACTCTTACTTTTCAAATTTCAAATGTATACGCGCTTATTTCTTTGGACATACTTGAAGAAAAAATCTTTTGGAAGAGATTTAAATAAGCGTGTTGGTAGAGTGGTAAAAGATTTTAAAAGTATTGATAGTTATAGTTTGGAAGAAGACTTTAAAGAAGTTATTTATATTAAATTTTTGCTTATGATTTTGTAATTCAAATATTTTATTTAAGAAAAGAGATGAAACGTATTATTATAAAATCGATCTGAATATGATTGATTATTTCGATAAGAAAAATAAATCATTTAGATGTAAGATTGTAGGTTATTCAGTGTAAATCAGATTGTTAGTTTTAAATTTTAAGATGAAGATTGTAGAGTAAATAAATCAAATCAAAGGATTAGATAGACTTAAATAACATGAAATAAAATATTTTAAAAAGTACAAAAGCTTAGAATTTGGGATATTTTAAAATTTATATGAAAAAATATAGTAAAATTAAACAAATTCTTAAAATATCTTGAAGAATCAAAAGGAAAAGCTAATAAAATAGTTGGTGTAGTCGAGTATGAAAAGATAAAAATAAAGTATTGTTATAAAACTTGGTTTAGATGTAAAACTTGGAGAATTTGGAAAATATAAATATGTAGAGATTAAAAAAGCGATATATGATAAACTTTGCTTTTAGTGATTTATATAATAGATTAGACAAGAAGCGAAAGATGTATGTATAAGTTAGCCAAATACAAAGAGATAAGAAGTAAAGCTTGGTTCAAGTGGGTGCTAAGAATGAAAATATAAATCTTTTCTTAGAAAAGGATATTGAAAATATGTGAATGAGGTATTTTGATAAACTTTTCAATTAAGGATCAAAAACGATTGATTTTAGCAATCTTAATACCTAAATAAAATAGAATTTTATTTTTATCATCAGATTAATAAATCAGTTAGAGAAGCTTTAAAGAAAATGAAATGTGAAAAACAAGTGACGATAATATTCCAATAGAAGTGTGAAAATGTTTAAGAGATCAGGAATTTCTTGGCATACAATCTTTTAATGTTATTTTAAAGACTAAAAGATGTCGATTAATGGAGAAAGAGTTTGTTGGTTCTTATATTTAAGAATAAAGGTGATGCACAAGTGTGTAAATTATAGAGAATTAAGTTAATGTCATACATTAAAATTAAGATGTGAGAGAGTGAGCATAGGTTATGATGTGATGCAAAAGTTTTCATCAGTTTGGTTTCATAGGTAGATCTATGGATGTTATACATTTGTTAAGAGGTGATTGAAGGAGAAGAATAAAGGAGGATCTACATATGATATTTATTGATTTTGAAAGCTTATGATAAAGTTTCAAGAGATGTTCTTTGGAGAGTTCTAGAACAGAAAGGAGTTAATATTGGTTATATTCAATTCATTAAGGATATGTATACTATAGTTGGTACATGTGTCCAAACACAAGGAGGATTGACAAAATCTTTTCCTATTTCAGTTGGATTACATCAAGGATTAGCTTTAAGCCCTTATCTATTTGCTTTAGTTATGGATGTTCTTACTAGGCATTTACAGGAAGATGTACCTAGTGTATGCTTTTTGCTGATGACATTCTTCTTGTTGATAAGACTAGAGAGGGAGTCTAAGAGAAACTTGAATTATGGAGGTCAACATTAGAATTCAAAGGTTTTTTTTTTCAAGTAGATCTAAACCGAATATGGAGTGTAATTTTAGTTGTGTAGGTTCTACAGTAATGTCAGACATTAGAACAATGCATTAATAAGAGATATCTGTTGAGATTTAGGCTCTATTGTTCAAAATGATGGTGAAATAGATAGAGATGTTATTAAGAATTCAAAGGATGGTTGAAGTGGAGGAAATGCATCTGCTGTGTGTGTGAAGAAAAGTTCCACTTAAACTTAAGGAAAAATTTTATAAGATGGTAAGACCCAATGATCATGGTAATCATAAAAGAAGAAGCATAAGACTAAGTTAAGTGTTATAGATATGGGATGCTCTGTGGAGAGATGCTAAATGAGTCTTAGAAAAAGTTGGAGAGTCCAAATGGCGAGCAAGACAGAGAGTCGCCTTTAAATGGTTTGGCCACATAAAGCGCCTACCATGACCATCAGAGAGTAGATGCATTAGATTTATATGTTAAAGAAAGTATAGACCTAAAAGACTTAGTTAAGATGTATAAAAACGACCCAAGATACTCAATTAAACACATAATATAACAATAAATGGAGATGAAGGATTCACGTAGCCAACCCCACTTAATGGGATAAAGGCTTGTTATTGTTGTTGTTGTTGTTGTTTGTGATGACTCATATTTTACAGGAGTCAAATCTATACAAATATAAATGACAAAGAAAATTTAATTTACAATTGGACAAAATTTTATGAAATTAATTGCCTACATGCATAGACATCTCAACTATTTACCTGCTATACATTTTACAAACTATTTGCTCAATTCTATCACGACGTAAGCATGTCTTTACTCATCGTTATATATGCAAGCATGTTTTTACTTACTATTACATTCATGCAAGTTCAACTTTACATACACGTTATTTCTTCTGCCGTGTATTGAATTTACTTTAACATTATTGATCTCATTGGCTTTTAGTTTACAATATTATACTCTGACTTTCAGGTAAGAATAAAGAGAGCAATAGCTAGACAGGAGTTTTAAATTCTATAATTTTGTGAGACTATAAAGATTTTTTGAGTATGTGTAAAATTTTAATTTGATGCTTTTAATTGCTCTGTATTTGTGTTCAAATTTGAGTTTACGCACTTACAAATATGTGATTTAAATATGAATTGACTATTAGAGGAATTCAAAATATAAGAGTTTATTCGTGATGATTTAATGAGATTCAATTTTCACCGCTATCAATCCCCACCGTCATGCCGGAGTCAGGAAACTGGGTTCCGGTTTAAGCCTTACGCCTTTACCGCTTCCTGCTTCAAAAAAGCAGTCAAGCTTGAGAGCAGCTTTAGAAATCCTGTCAGATGAAATCCCGATCGAAATGCCGCTAACCTGAGCTGAACCGATCGAAACCTGCTCACTTGCTTAAAATATATCTTCCAAATCACTCGTTATGAGTATACCGACCCAAAGCTAGCTATCTCCTCGTTCAAAGATTTCAGATTTGCACTTTCCTATTCCCTAACTCGTGAACCTCGAAGGGCCTAAGGCTTCACTGAACTAAGGGCCTCTCTTCGATTCCTCCAACGGCTACTCCAAAATCCTCAGGACGAGTTTAGCTCTCCTTGTCCGCCGTGACTCCAACACCAAACCAAGGGTATGTCTTTGCAAGCCATTTAAGTGCATCTCTGCTTTAGTAATTGGTCCATTTATGGTAATGAAGTGAGAAAGATGTATCGATTTGTGATTTACTGCATGCATCTCTCTCAATTTCCCTTGCTAACTGCTTTTACATAATCGGATGAGTTGTTACATATATGATATCGGTGAACCCTTACTATGGGTAGTTTACTACTTCTCTGCGATACATCTATTTTATCACTTAGGGTGTTGCACTTTTGGGCTTTTCTTATAGATATCTACAGTTAGAGGTGGATGTATTTCTCTTTGGTGGCTTGTTATGCTATGTGATTACATGGAGGTTCTCTGATCTTGATGCTATGGATACCCCTTATGGATGCATGCTATGTGATTTTGTTTGACATGGTCAAATTTAAATTGATGTTAAATTCTATATTACATATTGTTCGGTGAATATTATAGCTTGCTAAATGGGCAAACTGAGAGATGGTGTTTCTACCACATGGGAGAGGGAAATCAAGATAATATTCTGTGATATATGTTTAAAAGATGTGGAATTGGGGAACAGACCAACAACTCACTTCAATAAAGAAAGATGACAGAACATCTTAATAAATTTTCAAGAGCAAACAGGAAGACAATATAAAAAAACACAGCTACGAACAAATGTGACCAACTTAAGAAAGATTGGAAACTATGGAAGGAACCGAAACGCAGATCTACTGGCTCAGGGTGGGATCCTATAAAGAAAACAATAAAGGCTTTGGATGATTTGTGGAAAGAAAAACTATAGGTGAAGCAAATGACTTTATTCAACTCCTTTATTTTTTTGAAGTTTATTACAGATTTGATTCTTTAATAAGTACCATGTTTTGTCTCTAAAATGGTACTCTCAACTACAAGTTGTGCCTAATGCCAAAAAATGTGGCATAGATTCGGAGCTAGAAAAGAAGCTTGACATAATGTTTAGTGGTGTGAAAGCAACGGCCATGCTTGGGCTCAGTGGAATTTCCACAATTTAATTGATCCCAAGAAGCATTCAACGAACCACTGAGGGAATAATTCATAATATTGGTGAACGAGGTGAAGGTAGTCAATCAAAATGCACATTAGAGCTTGGTCAACAAAGACATAAAAAGAAAAAAAATAATACTGCATTTATTAGAGACTAAATATTTCAATTGGTTTCGACATGTGCAAGCATGACTTCCATTGCTAGAACCGTGCATGTTTGTCCACCAATGTTAAAAGCTGTTAAGATACTCGATAGCACCCTTGAAATTTTTGGCAATATCTCGTTATATCTATTTTCAGCGAAACTCCTTGAAGACCCCACTAAGCGAGAGGTCTTTCTGACAATGGTGTTAGAGCGAAAAGTTCATTACCTTCGCTACTTTATGAACAATAATGATGTCTAAACATTATGAACTACCTATGACTGTTTTATTTTATTATTATTATTATTTACATGTTTCATGGCTTATGAGACATTGTATGTTTGAACTTTTATCCCGATTTTCTGTTTTAATTACCTTTCTGCACTAGTCATCATCTCAGATGACATATCCATGCTCGTAAAGCATTGAATAACTCCATATTTCATTTTTTTTTTTGTTAGTAATAATATTATTTATTTATGTTGCCTTTTGATGTATTAGGTTATGAATTGATGGAGACAACAAAGACTGATGAGCTAGTAGAAAGACCTCAACACATATCTATTATTGCAACAACAACATACTTCATAAATGAATTCTACGAAACATATATATGCAAGAATCCATGTATGACCTTATCGCACATTGGAGACAAATGGATTGGAGAACTATTAGGAGGTCACCCTACTAGGTTTCACAATATATTTCGGATGTCAAAACCAATTTTTGTTGATCTTCTGCACGAACTTGAAGCTTCACATGGGCTTCATGGTTCATCCAAGACAAGCACAAGAGAAGTGTTGGCTATAACTTGTGAACATTTTCAGTCGTCGGAAACCATTAGTTGGTATTTCTCTGTGGGTTTAGATGCATTAGTAAGCTTGGCCAGAAATATTGTGAGGCCAATTGATCCAACTTTTGAAAGTACTCCACCGAAAATATGTAAGGATGTTAGATACATATCATTCTTTAAGGTACACATCTCATGGCTTTTTTTTTCTTATTATGGCTTCTTTCTTGTAATTACTTTGTTTATAATAATATTTGTAAATAAATTAAATGTATGACAGAATTGTATTGAAGCACTTGATGGAATACATTTTGATGCATGTGTTCCTAACAGTGAGAAAGTCGCATATATCAGACGTTGTCGATCACAGATGCAGAATATATTAGTCGTATGCGACTTCAACATGTGTTTTACTTTCATCATGGCTAGGCGGGAAGGCATTGCACATAACAGTCGTATATTCGAATATGCCACATGTAGGCGAGAGTAATTTTTCAATGCCACCCTTAAGTTGGTAATTGAGCAAGAGAATATTGTTTAAAGCAATTCATATGAATTAATCATATTTTTATCATCACTAGGAAAATATTACCCCATTGATGATGGATATCCAATGCAACGGGGATTTCTTAAACTATTTTCGGATATGAAATATCATATCCCCGATTTTGAGAGGAGCAGCCAAGTAGTACAAAGCCGAAGAGAAATGTTCAAACACTCCTCATTACGAGGTGTTATCGAGAGGACTTTTGGAGTTTGGAAGAGGAAGTGGGTTATTCTACGTGATATGCTAACATATTCATTCCAAAAACAAGTAAATATAGTAAGGGTAACAACGACTTTACATAATTATATATAACGACATTCATCTCGAGGAGATATTGATTTTAATGTCGTAGACTATGATCTAACATTTGCACATCCTGAAGCATATGAATATCAAATGGGTCAACTATTTGTTGAGAGTGATTTAATTGTCAATGATAGTAAAACACAATATTGGGAAGGGGTTGAAGAGATGAAGCAAAGGAAAGAACATATTGCTAACGCTAATGAATATGTAGATGGAATTAGGGATGACTTGTTGTTGAAGCCGATGACTGCACACCACATGTGATACCATATTTATACTTTTAGTTATTGTCTATGAAAGTGAGACACATTATATATCTCAATACATTATATAGTTCGTGATGTAGGACTTTTGTGACAAAGCCAATATGTTTGATGAAACACAAGATATGAAATTAACTAATTAAATAAACCTTTTATCTTTATGTTTTCTTCTTTCTAGATTTTCTCTATCCCTGTGGCTACTGCTAGTGCGTTGTTATCCTCTTGTTGTTATTGTTTTCTGGTTTTGGTGTTTACGGTTGAATGACCCTTCTAGCTGATGGTTGGTTAGCTTTGTACCAGTTGCGAATGTTTTGCTGGCTTGTTACTTGTGAGTCGTCCATGCATATGTTGGTTTGGTTACAGAAGAATTCACTCTCATAATGTGTACGGCCGAACTTCAATCTAAAAGGGCTTTGTAATATGGTCAAGCCTAACATGTTTCATATATATATATATATATATATATATATATATATATTGGATGTGGTTGGTTGGCATTGCCTCTTTTGTTGGGTGTCTGGCTCTAGGATATAGGTGGCTAGTTTTGGAGTTCTGTTGACTTTTTTTCTTTGGCTTACCTGTTATTTTGATTGGTTTGGTGGAGGTTGCTTGGTGGACTGGTTTTTAAATGAGGGTGTATGTTTTTTTATGTGGATTTGACCTCCTTCTGGGTTCATTTTGCTATCTCTAGGATGTTGTTTGTCATTTAGTGTTGTCCTGTGTGGCTGGATGACTTTGTTGGCTAGCATTTCTTCTTTTGTTAGAAGTTTGGTTCTGGGATGTTCTTAGCTAGTTCTGGAGTTTTGTTGGCTTTTTTTCTTTGGCTTTAGTATTATTTTGGTTTGTTTGGTGGGAGTTTCTCGGTGGATAGGTTTTGTTGGATGGATGGCTTTGTTGGTTGGTTAGCCTGATGGCTTTGCTTGCTGGGTTTGTCTGTTTTCTTGGATGCCTGGTTCTGGGAAGTTGTTAGCTGGTTCTGGAGTTCTGATGGCTATTTTTCTTTGGCTTTAAAGATATTTTGATTGGTTTTGTGGGGGTTGCTCGATGGAGTGGTTTTGTGGGATGGTTGGTTTTGTTGGCCGGTTAGCTTGATGGTTTTGCTTGCTGGTTTATCTGTTTTGTTAGTTGTCTGGTTCTGGAATGTTGTTGGCTGCTTCTGGGGTTCTATTGGCTATATTTCTTTGGCTTCTTTGTTGTTTCGGATGATGGCTTTGTTGTTGATCTTTCATTTCACACTGCTGCTCCTGATGTTGGAGGATGATATGTAGTTGGTTGGCTAGATGGCTTTGCTGGTCTTTCATTTCCCAGTGGGCCTAATTATTTTTTTGGCTATTAGTCTACGGCAGATAGCTCAGGCGAGGTTTGTATGGCTGTGATGGCTTTGATGTTTCAGTTTATCTGTTCTCTTGCTGATAGCTTTATATGTGATTGTAATCCTTCTTAATGAAGTTTGGATGCTCACATATATTATTACTTCTTGAAATGATACTAATTGAGCCTGAGCCTGAGCCTGAGCCTGTTCTTTCTTTATTTTTTATCTTTGTTATTAATCTTTATTTCTCATTTTTATGTGCTTATCCTTTCTTTAATATCTTACAGGTCTTTTACAGGTTTTGGGGTCTTGCAGATGGTTTTAGCTTTCCGCACATAAATCTAATGCTATTGTTGAGTTAGTCTTTTTCATTTTTTTAATATGTTATCATATTATTTAGGGGATTTATCGTTGTTGGTTTATTGTAGCTCTTTGGATTTTTCCCCTTTAAGGACTTTATACTTCTTTATAATGATAATAAAATTATTTTCCTTATGTTAGGAAACAAATCTGTATGTGATTGATATGTTTTTGCTAAACTTCTAAATATCCTAATGGCGTAATACTAAAAGTACTCGCATTTAAATGTATTAAATTTCTTCTATACACAAATGTTAATCTGTATATGCTAATACATTTTCTTTGCTTATATCAACATGGCTCAGGAAATATGAACTCAAAGATTTCAGTGCCTTTAGAGTTGTGAACTGCAATTGTTGTTTACAATGTTGCGTATTCACTTCACATCGAGAAGGCAACTATGGATGAAAATTTTACAGGTGTCCTCGAAATCGAACACTGGATGACTGTAATTTTTTTATATGGGTTGACGATTACGAAAAGACAACTGCAGATAATGATCATGTTTGAAGAACTTTGGAAAATAAATTCTCTAAAAGACAGATATAAAGCTTAATATTATACTGGCATCACTAGTCGCAAATGTTATTCTAATTTTCATGTTATTCAGTGTAATGTGATGTGTTAAATTCAAATGTCAAAAACTAAAATTATGAATATGTATGAACTTCCAAAAATTTATTTTTCTTATTTTGTTGATGGCATATGTAATGATCATAAGGGTAGTTCTATAACTTTTCTGAAACAAGCAAAGAAGACCGCACAACTCAATCTTTCAAACAATTACACTCTTTCATCAGAACCACATTTCTAATAGCACTTTTCCCCACAACAACTTCACAGTTGCTTCTTCATACAGCTGCAGCTGTGCCAAACAGACCCTAAGTCATCCCACCCTGTTACATCCCAGATTAACCTTGGGATGGGGGGGTCGTTTGGGGTGTGACAATTCATACTTTGGTTTGAGCAATTGTAACTTAGGTACTACATTAATGGTTATAGCTTGTGTAGTTGTCAATCATTTACATTATACTTAATTGGCATAGATTCACACATTAGCTTAATCATTTAATCTATATCATATATTCAATTGTATGATGTCGTTACAGGATATCATCAAATGACTATTAACTCTGTAATATAATATTTGTGAATGTAATATTTTCTATGATAAAAAATACATGTACATTCCTAATATTAGTTTATTCACATTATGATATAGCCCCACCACATGTACATGATCTAGTGACCATATCTCATGGTACGACATTAAGATGAAGAAGCATCATCATCATCAAGTCTCAAACCACGGAACTCAATCATCAGCCCCTTCAAGGTAGAAATCATGCATGTCCTTCAAAATCAAACCACTCCACCTACAAATTTTGTATGGCATCCCCATTAGTTTATTAGAAATGATTTGGTATTTTACTTATAGTTTTTCCTTCCAAAAAAAAAACGCAATCAGTCAAGAAAAAAGAGAAAAAATAATACTTGTATATACTTTTTTTTGACATTGATAAGTCAATCCATGACACCTATTTTTCTTATTTTGTTTGCTTGGCTTGATCTATGAATAAAGCCTCTCATGTACTCTGTTATCATTTATCAATGAATTAGAAACTTATTTTCTTGTGAACAATTGTGAGGGTAAATTTGGTGGTCAACTTCTTCAATAAAGTTTTGTGAACTCATTGCTTAGCTAGATAACAAGCCATCTTCTTCTCCACCTCACTTGATTTCCTTTCTCCAAGGCTTCCAATGCCATCTCAAGTATGCGCACATCTCTTTCTCAGCTTTCCGTCAATCCCATCACCACCAAATCAAACCTAAACATACCCACCACTTCACTTCCCTCCAAACCCCTTATACAACATTAAATTATAATGCTACCTCTAAATCAAACCCTAAACATAATCCCAAAAAACACAAAAGTTTCCCAAACTAATCCAAGCAGACCTCCTTCAACTAAACCTTCACTCCACATAAAACATAACTTAATCTCCTTAAAAATCCCTTCTTAACCATCCCTCCTTCACTAAAAGCCACCATCAAGCTTCAAGAGTGCTTTCATTGGTACGCTTGTGTGCTTCATTAAATCTATTTGATTGTTATGTTTATAGCGTCCATTAGAATTGGATGATTTCAAACTTTACAAATTTGCACTTTGGAATAAATATTGATTTTCACTTTATGATAAATATTTTTGAACTATTACAAACATTAATATAACTAATTTGACTTTATTTCATGAATATACTTCCTATATAACAAATTCTTAATCTCTTTTTATTCTCTTGCTAATTCAAATCCAGCACTTTACCAAATGAATATATTCATCTTGTTAAAAACTATCATATATAGTGATTGTATCAACAATTGATTGTGGATATTTCAGGTTTACTATGCCTCGGGAAGACAAATTTATTTGTAATGATTCATGATTATTTTGTAGAAAGCACACTAGCTTTTCCCAGATTTGTATGACAAAATCAAACTAATAATTCATTGGAGCTGAATTTTTTCCAAGCTAATTAGAATGATACAAAAAAATATTATTGGATTCCTTTTCTTAAGACTGTTGCACTCTACTGCCTTTCCATCCCTGCGATCATGCCTTCACCATACTACAGCAATCTTCTACATGCAGCATTCTACTAGTTTCTTCTATGGCATTTGATCCCTAGGATTCTAGCAATCAACGACATTTCATGCAGATTGTAGCAATCATCGCATTCAGTAACATTTCATGCAGGATTGCAGCAATCAACAGCTTCAACTCTGTTCTCCTGGGCTTGTAGCAATCACTAGAAAATGACAGTTAAAAGTACTTTTTACAGGAGTACCATACTTTTATGGATCATTTGAAAATGTACAAAAAAAAAACCAAAAAGAGATATTTAGGCAAATAATTGAATATATAACGAATTTGCAAAAACAAGCAGTATAAGCATAAATTTTTACTAATTTATCAGCACTATCTTTGAACTTTTTTATAAAATGGCTATTAATTAACAACCACGTTGGATTCATCAGCAGATTAAAATTACACTAATTTTAAGTAGCACTTATTGTGAAACAGCTAGGTTGAATGAAGAAACAACAGCAATAAAAACGATAGTATGGGATTATAGGTGCAAATAAGTTACAAAAAATACATACTCGAGCATTTTTGAAAGGAGATCATATGCAGGGTTCTTCGGAGTTAAAGGAACAATACTATGAAGACAGGAGCTTTCACTGCACATATAATTTAATGAGGTGAATAGCCTTGTCTCCTGCACAGCTTTAATGCACAAAAATGTTGGATGATTTATCAACTGATAGTAAAACACTTACTACTTAACCGTTTGAATATGATGCTGATCACTCTGATAATGAGGGAGATATGGCAGCGTAGGCCACTTTTCAGGGTTAGGGCTCCCTGTAGTAAATGATTTTAGAAACAAATATATGCACAAAAAAATACGAATAAAGATACTGCCACAGAGCATTGTATTCTTACCTAATACCTTGAAAATCTTGTCCAGCTGATCAGCCTGACACCATCACCACAAATATCAGATAAGGTACAACGGTATACACGTTACTGACAACTTTTAAATCAGCGCCAAATGCAATGAAAGAGGTGCACAAACAAAGTTTGAAAATACATCTCCACAAATACTACAAGTAACTATCAGTGCTGACGAGTTCGAACACATTCATCGTATATTAGATTAAAGATCAACAAGAAAGAAAAAGAATAAGTCCAGAAAGGGGCTGCAGGAGATGCCACTTATACCTGGAAAGGATTAGGGGTCCCTTTGACTTCCGCCCCTTGAAACAACGGCTTAAGCGTCAGTAGTTCAGCAAAAATACAACCCACTGCCCACATATCTACATGTAATGTGCAGAACGAGTATACAAACCCTTGAGCTTGACAAATAGCATGGGAATGTAAAAAATAAATAAATAAACAATTTTGTAAATCCAGATAATCATCCTACCAACAGCACTCGTATAATGCTTTCCTCCGAGAAGAAGCTCAGGAGCCCTATACCAAATTGTTACAACAACCTATCAAAAAGTAAAGTTTGCATAAATCAACTAATAGCAAGAGAACGAGCTGAATGCACAAGAACACGCAAGTAGGTCTAAACAAAAAATGGAAACTCTCACCGATATCATAAAAGAAATTAGAAAATCATATAAAGGAAAAAAAGCTGTTCAATTGATAGTAAAAGCAGCATTACAACAACAACTAAACTTAGAAATTGTTCAGAACAAGCCTTCCGAGTCTTACATCTACTGTTGACTGGAGCTGCATCAGGGTATTTTTTTTTTCTTTTTATATTTCTTGAACTCTAAAACTTTGAGTGTTGGGCAAGAAAAAGTCAATTGAGCGTAGTTAAAATGGTTGGAATAGCCTCTATTAAAAAGACAAGGTCATAGATAATAGATTTAAGTGGCTTTGTAGGCATAAATGTAACAACAAGGTTATTATATAGAAATAATGTGAAATTATTACAAAGGAACAAATATATCAATTATAGCAAGGTTACAAATTGTGGAAAAAAATACTTATGCAAATAAGGTTAGTACCATATGTAGTATTCAACATGAAAGAAAGAGAACGTGAATTTATAAAATAGACTAAAATAGGTGGTATAAAGCTAGTGATGAGTTCAATTTTGAATAACTATGTCAGTTTTAACCTACCAGTTTTTATGATAAGTGATTTCACATAAATCTTGATCCACACCTTATTAATATTCCTCTTGTTCTATCAATATGCATACCCAGTATAAATAAATTATTTATATAAATTTACCCTCAATGTCAACCCCTCTTACAGAACTTCCTCTAATATGTTTTCAAAATCTTCCACTATAACAACATAATATTGCAAATTTACATATATCACAATATTATATTCATTTAAATGACAACAATTTAAAATCCAATTCGCATGCATTTAGTATTTTGACCTATTTTGCTCTATATGACTAGTTCCCTCCCTCTCTCTCCCCTCACAACCTATTGACACCTCTTGAACCCACAATATGCATGCCATTACATGTATTGATACATTTCTTCATTATTTCAACATAAATAATACCTCCGACATAGGCAAATTATCACAAACTTTCAAAAATCACATTCTACACAAAAATGATAATAATTTAGCATCCAAATTTTCACATGCATTTAACATTTGATCCTACAATATTTCTTATAATCTGTTCTCCATCATAAAAATAGATCATATACACAACAGCATTACCAAACTAAAGAAAATTAGCTGATGCATAATTGTTAATGGATAGCACACCATGTCAATAAAATAAAATAAAAATAAAAGAAGCATGAGAAAATTTCCAGAAATAACTTAGTAGCTACAGAAAATATTCCTACAAACTTGAATTTACAGCAAGGGATTGTTTAACTAATTCACATGTTAGTCTTCATTCTACCAACGAAACAATGAAAAGATAAAATGGTGTAGCCCAAGACTTCCTTAATCAACAAAGAATATGTAATGAAAACAAAGGAGAAAGGGAGAGAACAAGAGAAATAATTTCAACATCAAGAAAACAGAAACACCATGTTAATAGTTACGTGACAAATCAAATGAGAAATTTTAATTTGATAACAATGGAACACAGACTGCCTTACCCCATTCTCAGATAGGGGCTTCAAGGGAGCTTGGTAAATCCTAGCAAGTCCAAAATCAGCAATCTTTACAACTCCATGTTCCTCCCCTTCACCCATGACCTGATTTAAGTTGACACCAATATAAATGGATGCTAGTCTTTCGAGAAATAAAAAATGAGCATGCACCAAAATGATAAGCTGCTAGAACAAACCAATATATTAGAAGGCTTGAGATCACGATGAATAATCCAATTGCTGCAGCCAAAGATTTGTACGAAACTTTAGTTATTATTAAGAAATCATTCATCTAATGACCATATAACGACATGTAATGTAATACATATTAATTGAATCCTACTATTGCTATGACTGCACCTACAAGATATGAATATGCAAACGCGTGATGAATCCCACCTGTGTAGATAGTTCAGCCCATTTAGCAGCTGCCAGAGCAATGACTTGACAGTATACTGATTAATAGGATGGTGGTTAAGCTTCTCACGATGATATCTTATGATTTCCTGCAATGTGGAGTGTGTTGGTGTACATTGCAATAAATACACATATTTGAAGAAGATTTTGTTAATGTGTCACATTAATAAAAGTTCTTAGGGCCAGAAAACAGTCCCTCCACTTTTAACTGCGAGTGAGAAAATAGTGACCCTCAGATACAAGCCAAATAAATATTGTTTGAAAATTAAAAAAGCATGAATACAACTGTTTGATCATCTCTGCGTAGACAAATTAAAAAGGTAAATCCCCAAAGATCTAAAAAAAGCCTTGTCTTGTCCTCCACAATATCCAAAAAAAAAGCTCCCTGACCCCCTATCTAGGTTTCATATTCACAGCGTCCTGTAACCACTTAATCAATTTTGTTAGTGTTTTCCTCTGCATCCATGTGATTTGATTATGGCATGCCATATTATGCAACTTAGGGTAAGTGAGCTTGCGTTATCAATTTTTTTTTATGGAATCCTAATTCTGATGCATTTCCAAACAAAATTATTGAGTTCTAGATTCTGTTTTGCTCCAAATTGCAAACAAAAAAGCCACATATTTAAAACACATTCATAAGTGGTTACAGCATGCCGACATAGAGAAAAGCTAATGTTACGCTGATTGATGTGAACTTGGGCACAAGAAAACATGGGGATCTTACATCCACAGAGAAAATTAGTTAAACTTGCTTGCAATTGCCTGATTATCAAAAGATGCCTTTTCAACATACAAGCATCCTCTATTTATAAAGGATTTGAGCAACTAAAGGAAAGCTCTAATCAAATCTATCATGTTTCATTTAATTGTGTTGAATATGATTATTTACAACACTAATCACAGAAATATTGTCACCATAGAGAGTACTTAAAAAATAACTTTGAATTTGTAGACCTTCCATAAATCTTTTGAGCCAAATTAATTCGCAAAACCCTTGTGCATGGCATGCAATCCAACCTCAGTGCTACTTGCCAATTTATAGTCACAACAAATTATTTCTAACTACTCCATGTGACTAAATTCCCACACAACTTTGTGTGAAATCTAGAGGTAGATTTGCCATCCTCAGTACTCGCCTAATTTACATTCTCTCCTTATTTTTTGTGAAACATTAATCCTCTTCCAAGATATCTTAATATATGAATTACAGCATCAATGTACCTTTGAGTAGGGGAATGCATGAACTAACTCATCAAACTAAACTTACTACATAAACAATATCAAGCCTAATTAGTGAAAGATAAACTAGTTTTCAAACTAACTGTAAATATCTCCACCTGTCCACAAAAAGATCATCTTCAATAACCTATCACATTCAATTCTCTCCGGGTGGTGTTCCCACATGTTGGCATCTAAGTTTAACACTCTCTTTAAGGAGATCAAAAATAAATTTCCCTTGAAAGCTAAATATACCAAATTTGTTATTTTCATCCCAAGAAAGCACTTAATGCACCAAACTCCTTCACTTTGAATTCTTCTTTCAACCTCCCTTTTAGTGAATAGATTTCACATGTATCATCACCAACACAATGTGGCCAACTCTTCCTTGTTTATGCCCTAATCATTTTATTACTGAACTATATTTAGTAAACCAAGCTCAAAGGGATACTTTAGGACATAAAAAGGCATTTTCAACTTGCACACTTTCCCTATTTTTTTCTAATTGAAATCTTAGTGGAATCCTGATGTAAAGTTCTACTAAATCATCATTTAAAACGCATTTTTATGTCAAGTTGGAGTTTTCAATTCAAGTTAGATAAATGGAAAACATAATCTGAACAATATTCAACTTTGCAACAAGAACAAATATTTCCTCAATTAATGCAATATGTTTGCGCGAAACCATGAGCCACCAATTTTATTTTATATTTTTTAATATTTCCATTTGCTTTACAATTAACTATGAAGATCGACTTGCTTCAAATCACTTTCTTACTCATAAGACCAACAATTTCTAAAGTTCCATTTTTATGGAAGGCACTTATTTCTTCTAAAATGGCTTCTCTCCACCTTGTTTCTGGTAGAGCTGCAGACATGTTACTTAATACAGTAACATTGTTGACGTTGATAATAAAAGCTCTAAACTAAGAAGGTAAACCATAAGTTGTAGTGCATGATCTTACTCCCTAAATGTAACATGTAAAGACATATTATCAACGCTCCTCCTTTTTCAGGACCTGCTCCAAGTTTGATGATTAGTAAGGTTGACAAGTTTTAGCCATCTTACAATAAACCAAAGAGTCTTGGAAGGTAGACAATTGATAAGGCAAAACACTAGGTTTTGCTCTATCAGAATAGATCTCTTAAATAGCTTCTCAAATTGCCCTTGCAGTCATATAGAACAAACACATTCTGCCAATTTTAAGTCAAATAGAATTAATGTAATTTTTAACTTCCATGGTGTTGTTTGTGATTTGGTGCATCTTCATATGGTTGAATTTTAGCTCATTTGAGGTACCCAGACTTTTCGCTGCCTTTGTTCACAAGCATAACAAATTCGAGCAACTCAAGGAAGTTGACCCATTGAGCATGTGCCAAGTAATTTGCTGGAATTGACCCACAAATAAAAAGAAGGATGAACCATTGGTAGAGCTTCCAGGTACATAACTTCTTGTAATAGATGATTTTGCATGAGTTGAAATGAATCTCTCCAGCTATTGTAAAGAAACTTCGGCAATACCGGAAACTTCATTCTAATACCATGAACAAAAACAAGTTTGGTAATGAATTCCTTCATATCCGCTTATTCTACTGCATCATTCATATATACAATCATTAGATGCATGTAAGAAAGGAAAAAATATTTACAGCTTTTGATATAACCACGTTTAGAGACAATTTACAACCACCACCAATATGTCTAAAACAAATTAAGCAAACGAGCAGTCTGCCAGCTGCAAGAAATCAATCAAAGGGAGAATATAGAACCCAACTTGCACAAAAGAATTCAGAAGGAAATCAAGGAAAGCAACTTGCAGTTTTGAGCAGCAAACTAATAAGGTAATGCAACTAGCATGGCTGGAATAGAATATTCGAAACTATCAGGCCAAGAAGTAGGAAGCCAATATAAAAAAAACAGCTTTCATGGCATGAAGAATCAGAAAAATATAAAAATAGATAGTCATGGTATTTGAATTCAAATAACACTTATTAGAACAGTAAATACTTTCCATATACCATATGCCCAACTCTTGCAACAAGTAAATATTATCAACAAAATGTAGACATTACAGCTAAGAACAGTCTGAGAGAATTATCTTTGTGTGTGTGTTGTGACATAAGGTATGCTAGCATTTCAGGATAACAAGGACTTCCATTCTATTTACGTACTTCCGTAGTTACGTGGTATTCCACCTGACACCAAGAATGCTTTAAACAGCCAAAACATGGCCCGCGCTAACCTAGCTAGTTGATATGAACTATTATCACTTCAAAAATAGAAATATAGCTGTTTGAATTCAAAACCAAGCGATGCAATAATCAAGAAAAAAAAAAGTCAGGCATTCATCCAATCATAATCTTTTAACAGATAAAGTTATGTAAAGCACGGAACCTCCATTTATGAAATTAGTAAACCATAATGCCTCTAGTTTCGTGCTAGAAAAACTGAACCATTTCAAATGTAAACAAAAAATATAGCATTCTGTATTCTTCTCAATAGCAGACAACACCAAATGATATATGAAAAAGCATTACTACCACAGCATAAACCATAAAGGGAGATATTTTAGAAAGTGAGGTCCCCAAGCGGGAACATAATAAGTTAGATGCATGCAGGCTGATTTTCCAAATTAAGACCAAGGGTACATATAACTCAGAAAAGCAAGTGGCTCCAGAAGATATAGTAGCACATACATATAGGTCATGATCAGCATAGTCAAAAGCCAGATACAGTGACATGTCAGCATGGTTGATGTGTACATTAACAAGTTTCACAACATTCTCTTGTGAAATTTCCCGCAACAACTGCAACAACCAAGAGAATAGTATTAACAAAGAAAATTTCCATTCATTGGCTCAGACAACTGGAGATTATAAAATACATATGAATAGAATTTTTTGATAAAGAAGCATGCTGGTTTTTCCAAAATAGCAAGCAAAAAATTGAGCTCGCTATAGCCATTTAACAAAGGAGCATATGAAAATTAAATCATTGATTGGTCAATATCAAGTATGTATGCTCTTGATAGTTCTAGAAAAGGTCTATGGTTATTTTATGTTTAAAGTCATCATCATCATCAATCTTATCCCAACTACATAGAGTTGGCTTTATCAATGCTCATATTTCATTCATTCTCTCGTAAGTGCTACCTAAGACGTCAAACTTTTCCTTTGCAAATAATTTTTAACTGAAAAAAAATAAATCATCTAAAAAAGAAATTCTCAAACAAAGATTCTTTGATGAGTACTAATCCCAATAAAAACCTTCTTACTTCAATGAAAACATTAAAATTTCATGAGATTACAGCCGGTGCTGCTGCTGTCTTATAATTTATGCTTATAGATAAACTTAGAATTTATTTCCAACTTGCTGGCATTGGACTCACTGAAATAGTAAGCCACACAGCTTTCAAATGAGAAAAATTTTTTGTAGTTAGAATTAAGACCTTGGTCCTTGATGTCGTGTTCATAAAGCTTAACCAGTGAAGTGGCAAGTTATTATATAATTGGCTATGGTAAATAAAAAAGCCTAGAGTATCTGCAAAGAAGAGTCTTCCTAACCAGGTCCTGCAATTACCCAGGTAGCTGGCTATTTGCAAAAAAATATGTTATTCGGAAAATTCCATTAGCACCTTATGATACATAAAAACACCATGCCACTACTTTTAAGGCCAGAAATTTTGCATACCGTATATCACGGATGGCATGATTGATGTTACTTTTGGCTTTAAAACTTAAATGTTTTTTGGGGACATTAAATCTATGCTGTTCAAATTGTTGTAAATGTATCTTCTTTAAATTATTTATGACTCATTTTAAGATGAACAATTATACAATTGTACCCATGGACCTTTTCATACAAAGGGAACCCGAGGGTATATTATTAGTTTTTGAAAAATTATTATCTTACTTTCAACTACTGCTGCCCCTCCCCATCTCGGTACTCCCTCTATAATCATGCTCACCATCCGTCCCTTCCCCCTCTCAGTATCCCTCTTACTGCACCATTCTATCTCTATCTCCATCGACAGAAGAGAGAGATTCATTCTCACATTCTCAAAAATCTTACTCCCTCCAAAAATGTTTGCAACCACATGAGAAAATCAAGATCCTTGAGTTAATCACACACTAAATCATTAACTCTTAAACATTGAAAACTTCTCCTCTATGGTTCCCTTTTTAGTGCGTCTCCTCTATGGTTCCCTTTTTAGTGCGGTTATTGGATGGCCTATTAGCGTACCTAAAATAGCTACAGCCAATTTAAGCACTACATCCCTTTTAACATTCCCATGCAAAATATCTCATAAAAACATATAAAATAGCTTTTTGGACGTTCATCCCATACATGACTTTGACTCTACAATGAGAAAAAGAGACGGTCATTTTCAAGTAAGGACCTGCCAATACTTGAGGCATCGCAATACAACCGACACAGTGGTGCTCATATACATACTTGAGTATATATGGAGATTTAAACAAGTACATTTGTTTATTTCACTGAATTTATCTCAAAAAATCCCTCTAGCGAAGATCATGTGCAAATCTTTCCAGAAAATAATCTCATTTTGCTAATGAATATTAGGAATAAAAAGTTTTTTTTTATTCATCACCTTTGTAAAAAAAAAAATGTAACATTAAACAAACACGTACTGGAACCATACTTACTCTAAACAATCCAATGTTAACAAAAATTTATGTATGATACAATGTTTCAAGCTGGAATATAAGTAGACCAGATTCAAAAGAAAAAACAGTTCTAATAACAAACAATGCAGAGGACAGGATAATAGCAAGGCAGGTCATTCAAGAAGTGAATTGGTATTTGTTGCATGAACAGTTTTTTTTTTTATTCATCCATTAGATTCCATGATCCGGTTAGGAGAGTAGATGCATTAGATTTGCCTTATGTTAAGAAAGATAGAGGTAGACCTAAAAAAATTTGGTTATGATGTATAAAAAATGACCTTAGTATACTTGAATTAAATGAGAATTTGACACATATTAGGACATAATAGAGAAGAAGGATTCATGTAGCCGATCCCACATAATGGGATAAAGGCTTGTGTTGTTGTTGTTCTGATTCCATGATGAAATTGCTAGACAGCGTGGGAAATTGCCATGATTGAACCTAAATAGACAAGTAGTAATTCCTTGGTTCTGCTTCCCATCAACAAAATTGAAAAAACAAAAGCAGTAGTTTAACAGAAAAAATTCAAATTGGGATGGGAAAAGCTGTAATTTCCCAGAACTTTCAACTCGTCTAAACATAAACAGGAATTTCATGGCATAAATGATATAATACATGGGAAATTGTTAAAAAAGACACTAACTTTCTTATGTGATGCTACATTGACCCTACTTCCGAACAGAAATGGCGCTTAAATATCTCAGAAGTCAAAAAGTAAGAGCAAAAATTCAACAGTTGTACCTGAGATAAGACGGAGAAACTATGAGATTCCCAATATATCTTCAACTTATATAAGCATAAACCTGATTTCTCCACAAAAATTTAAGCAATTCTTTTAGCATCTCCATCTCCTTCTACCCAGCAAAAACAGATTCCAATGAAACAAAGTAAAAAAAAAAAAGCATCCAAAATAGATCACATAAACACCATCTGGGACTATTATTCAAAAAATATGAAATTAGGAGAAATATAAATGGGATTTCGATATGATGATCTCGCAAATGGCGATGGAGCATACATCAACTACCCTCTAACTGTTAGAATATGATGAAAGAAAATTGCAAGGCTCAAAAAACAACTTCAACTAATTTAGGCATAACCTCTAATTTCTCCATGAAATCATAAGCAAAATTCTTACCGGCTCAACATCTTTCTAACCACCAAACACTGATCCTCAATGACAGTGCAGTGACCACTGAATGAATATTATCCAAAACAATAAATGAAGCCAAAGACCATACATGGCAATCAGATTTTTGGAGGACTACTCACGAAAATGAAGGCCTAGAAGGACCAAAGAGGCAAAGTCTTAAGGCCAATTTCTATACCATGCTCTGTAAATCATGGTGCAGAAGCCGTTAGTATCATCCACACGTCCATTGGCTCCTGGACTTGGATGAAAGCTACTATATTTTCAAAATATCTCCAACTCATTTAAACATATATCTTAAGTTCTTTATGACGCCAGAAGTAAAATTTTAGCATCTCGATCTCTTTTTTAACCTATCAAACACAATTTTTAAATAAATAAAATAAAAGAGAGTATCCAAAATAGCATATCGTGAGATCAGGTTCCCCATTGATTACTCCATTGAAAATATAAAGAACCAAAGAAAGAAAAGGATAAAGTGGTTTTGATTCCATGATCTCTTGAATGGTGTTGGGGGAGATGCCATAATTCATCTTTTGACTACTTGAACCTAAAATTTCTAGATCCGTAAAAATATTCAACTCATCTAAATATAAACCCTAATTTCTGCACAAAATCTAAAGCAAAACTTTTACCAGCTATTCCCAATGAAAAATAAAAGAAAAAACTATTCAAAAAATTTATGCTAAAGACTATAGATGGCAATCAACTTCTATGATAGTTATTTGATTGAGTTCTATGATAACTATTTGATTGAGAAAACCAACCTAAGAAGACCCAAGAAGAAGAGAGAAAAATGGCAAAACCATGATCTCTCGAATGAAGGAGTTATAACATCAAATTTTTGAACTTAGATGGCAAGTTCAATAAAGCCATAGAACATCATCAAAAAATGCCTCATTTGGTAACTTGAAGTTTAAAATCATATTTTCAAAAAAGATAAAATTCAGTACTCCATCATTCAATTATATGTAATTTGACACCAACATTAATTTAGATCACCACAACCATCCTCATACCTCCATCAAAGGTGAATATTTCATTTTCGTACTCAAAATGAGTGAAAAATAAAATCATGATTTTGTAAAATAATTTTTTGCTCTACAAGCAACCAAATGAGTACCTTAAACATGAACAATAATTTCTCCACATATCACTAAAAAAAACTTTTACCAGCTCAATTGTAATGACTCAAATATAACTAAGTTGCCCAACCATATCTAGCATATAATCATTAATGAATTAATGAAGTGTCTTTAACATAATAGAAGGGTTAATTCTACGTCATGATAAGTCAGACTTCAAATAAGCTATAAATTCACTAAATTAATTAAACACCATTAGCATAAAAATTTTATAAGGCATAAAAATCTATAAGGACCTGCTGTGTGATAAAAAAAAGTACTGCTTAGACTTAAGGGAAAATTTTATAAGATGGTGATGAGAAAAAAAATGCATTCTGGCGCAGACTGTTGGCTAGTAAAAAAGAAACATAAAATTAAGTGTTGCAAAAATGAGGATACTCAAATGGATAAGTGACTTTACACTTAGAGATAAAATGCGAAACAAATATATACGTGAAAAGATTGGAGTAGCAGATAAGATTATAGAGAGTCATCTCAAATGATTTGGTCACATAAAACATCAATCGCCCGATGACCCAATTAGGAGAATATAAGTATTAGATTCAGCTTATGTTAAGAAAAAAAGCGGTATACCTAAAAAGACTTGGTTAGAAAGTATGAAAAATGACCTTATTTTATTAGAATTAAATGAAAATGTCATTTAATAGGGGCAATGGAGAAAACCCCACGAAGTGGGATAAAGGCTTCTTCTTGTTGTTGTTATTGTTGTTGTAGCATAAAAATTTTGTTTGATTGACAAATTGAATCTTGATTATATAAGAATGATATTTGGATAAAAGTAAGATAACTTATGAATAATTATGTTAACAAATGAGATTGAATATTTAAGTTGGTGCTTAACACATTTGATAATTGAGCTAATCAAACAAGGTAGAATTTCTAAACAATAAATCATACAGCAAGGAGCATTATCCAAGCTTCGTTAGACCCTTCATTATCAGATTCCAACATGTGTCACAAATCAAGACTACTCCACCTTTCAAACAAATATGGTCAACCCCTCTCCAATTCAAAAAAGTAACATGTGATGACAAACATTCAAATCTCCCTCAAGAAGTTTATGGTTGGCCACAAAATGTTGATCCATGAAGATTGCTAGCAATTGGAGGCATTCTCTTTCCTTATTTGACTTGATCAAGCCCTAATCAATAAAATAATGTCATTTTTGTTTCCTTTGCTACATGAAAATATAATGTAGGCTTTCTTAGAAGACGAATTGGAATGATTTAAGCATTCTTTTGCTTGGTCGAAAATTAGTGAAGCTTGATGGCCAAGCCTAAAAGGAACTTTGGTATGCTCCTTAATAATCTATACAAGTGCTTTGCACTCTCCTTACCTTCTGATGCTTGGCATACCCTCAAACCATAATCCTAGTCACCTCCTTATCTTCCTCTACAACCCTACAACAACCCCAAGGCATATCCATAGTTGATGATCTCCTTCATCATCATCAAACCATGATTATAGTGCTCTCGAGCACCCTTACTTCTAGCAAACACTAAAGACATCCCAACCCCACCATAGAACTCCACATTTCCTCTACATAATATTAAACCCCAATTACTTAACGACTGCTCTCAACTAGTTATACTTGATCCCTCATCCCATCTACATGCATAAAAAAATAATCCCCTCCATCATACAGGATCTTAGCCTCCACCCTTTTTCCCTCCATCATGCAAACTCTCGTCTTCACTCCACATCATCACATGCATCTCATGTTGCATTACCTTGTTTAATGAATACTCGCATCATCTACTTTATTACACTACAACATCATTTGTTGATCACAAGTTTTTATGATTCATGATGTTTTCATATATAATATGGTGCTTCACTCTTCTTATTATGTTAATATGCTATTCTTAATTATGATTTACAATTGACATCATATTTAATTAGCCATGATTACATCATATACTTTATATGTTCAATTTGGAGTCATTTGTGGATCATTGAATTCACCACCTACTATGAGCATTTCAAGGTGTTTAAGGATTGGCTAAGGATCTAACGACCCAATGAAAAAAATGGTAAGTTAAGTGTGAGTTTAGGTAAAAAATTATTCCTGTTAAGCTTATCAAGTGTGCAAACTAAATCTTGCTCATGCATAGTGAAATCTAGTAACTTGTAATAGGATGGATGCTTGAATAAATGAATTGTAAATGACGTGCTTATTTTGATTTTTTTTTTATAACTGTCATAGATTGTTACATAAATTGACATACAACTACTTGGGTATGAATGTAAATTTTTCCTTCGCAACCATTTTTTTGTTATGCTGCCGAGATTTTTGATAACATTAGAACTGGGCATGGCATCAAAAAACTGATTTCCGGCTGAAGAAAAGTAAAATAAAAAAATATATCTTGTCCAAAACAAAATATCACAAAGAAAATATGCAGGGCCATCAACCTCTCCGACGGTTACTCGATCGAAAATAAAAACTTAAGAGGACCGAAGAAGTACGGGTTCAAAGTGGACTTGGCTATCATGCTTTCTCGTGAATGGCGGTGGGAAGACGCCCTGGCCGCCAATTCCGTCCTTCATTCAACCTAGACGGAAAAAACCGTAGACTATAATTTTCAACTCGTCAAAACATAAAGCCCAAGTTCTCCACAATACCTTAGGCAAAACTTGTACCTGCTCATCCCCTTTTTACCCGCAAAGTACGGATTCCCAATGAAATTGAAGGAACAACTTATAAAAAAATTTAAAATTTTAATTTGAAAAAATAAAAACAAACAAAACAAAACGGCTGGATGCATCAGGGACATGTATTACGAACATTTTTTTTTTTTCTAGCAGTTACTCGATCGAAGAAGTAAACCTAAAAGAACAGAAGCGGGAGATGCACAAAAGGGATTTCGATACCATAATCTCACGAATAGCAGTAGGGGAGACGCCATCGCCGTCCTTTGACTGCTTGAACTTCTTGATGGCGATACAGTTCTTGCGGACTTTCGTTTTGGCTAGAAACACGAGCCCATATGTCCCCTCCCCAATCTTTCCCACGAGATCGTATTGTTGTAGCCAAGCGGGCCGGTTGCTTCCCCCGCTGCCGCTGCCGCTGCCGCCGGCGATCCCACGACCATCGCCCATTTCCAATGCAAGTAATAGAAAACCGGCAGAAAGCCTGCAGGCGTGACTCGCTGTACCGGTTCGTTTTGGGGGTATAAATTTGGGAAATTTACATACATAACACTCAATTCTTATATTTGAATATTTACTTAAATAATATTTAAATTTTTATTATTACATCAAAAATATCACCCTGATTATTTTTTTCAAATGAAATACATCTTTTTCTGTATAGGAAAAGTACTAGTTTTGTAAATATTCAAATTTTGATATGAAATATATAAATGCATAAGAATTCTGTGATATGTATGTAAATTTTCCTATAAATTTTAAGGATATTTATGAATAGATCATTTGAAATATATGTATTTATAATTTAATTATTTTTAGTATTTTTTTTTAAATTATGAGATTCATATATTTAAAAATATCACAATCAAATTATTAAAAAATTTACAAAAAATAAAAAAATATGAGTTAAACCTTTATTATAAATTTTAATATTTGAATGCCAATTTAAAATTTTAATATTGAATATGATTAATTTATAAATATATAAAAATAGGATGATAGTATATATAAAAACTCCTAAATTTTAAATATAAATATTTATATCTAATATTTAAAATGAGGTATTTACATACAAATCATTTAATTCTTTTAACTTTTATATATCTAACAACTTAAACTTACTCTATACTTGCACAACATCTAAAATCTTATAACTCATCAAAAATATTATGCTCCATTTAGTCTTGAGCTAATGATTAGTATTATTTTCAATATTTATTCTTATCAAAATATAAGTGAAATATAATATGCATTTTCTAATAATATTTACTCATATTATGAAAACAGCTTCAAATCATTGAGTCTATAATAATTTTGTTTGTATAAGATAATATGATTAAATATGCTATATTAATATTACTCACATAGTATGTTAGAATAGCCCTACAACACCTTCTAATTTCATGTGAGAGTGGACTTCTCTATCTTCTTTAAACCAAAAATCTCTATTTATTAAATATAAAATAACTTATTTTATGTTTATAATTTTTGTTTTTATCTCAATATTAATTTCAAAATAGAACCATGTACTTTACATTTTAATATAAAATGAAATTTATAATTGTTTGATTGCTTTAGAGTTCAAGGTTCTTCCTTAGATCATTAAGCTTACAATAACTTTATTATTTGTGTGAAATGATAAAATTGAGTAAGTTGTACTAATATTACTCACATAATATTTAACTCTTGAATTTTATGTTAAAAAGTAGGCTTCATGATTAGGATAGTTTTTGTCTTCATGATATCATTTTTTTACTTAAGCCCTAAATAGTTATAGTAACACCATATATTTTTTAATCTACAAATGTTGATTTATCAAAAATAAGCTCAAGTAAATCATTAGCAATCAGTAGTGTCCCCTAACAACATGCGATATGTTGTAGATACAACTTACAATATGTATTATTTACATGTCATAAGGACAAAATAGTGAATGAAGAGAAGATTTTATAAATACCAACAAAATCAAATAGAAAATGATTGCAGTTTTTTCAATTAGTTGGATGAAGCTGAACAGTAAAGAGAGGATATTTTATGTTTGTTTTGAGCCCACGATGAGATGGTCAGAAAGTATTTCAGGTCAGCCTTAGTTCAAATTAAGATTATAAAAGGAATAATAGTTGTAGCTCTAGTATAATGTTTATATAAATGATTTCCTAGAGGTTTAACTATAGGAATAATAGTTGTAACTCTTGTATAATGATTATATAAATGATCTTCTAGAGATCTATAAATGTGCATTTGAATGTTTCAATGTACCTATGAAATTTAATGATAGACATATATTGTTATTTTTAACTATTTTGCATATCTTGCAAATATTAAGCTCATATGAATGTACATAATATTAAAAAAATTGCATGGAAAGTGGAAAACAAAATAACTCAGATTATAGGAAGCTAAAGTTTAAATTTTCTTAGAGAAGATATACAAGTTCCAAATATGAAGAAAACAAGCTAAGTTCATAGGATAGTAATCAAAATAAAACATATTTTAGCATGAGCTAACCCATGAATCTCCCTCAATAAATTGACTCATAGATGGAAATATTAGTTACAGAAGGATAACCGAATATTCCAATGAACCATTTAATTATTTCCTTTTATAAGAGAAAGTTTATTTACTCAAACTAGCTTATAGTAATTTTAAGAGAATCTGAAGTTCAAATCAATTATTAAAAAAAATGAAATAAGAGTTAAGTCTTATTAATCGATAACTTAAGCTTTTTGGATTGATGGGTGCTCGTATATTATCATATTTAATTTAAGACTTTTGTGAACCAACCTCAAAAGCTCAACATCATAGAAAAGGAACAACCAATAGCAACAATGTAGAAATAGTATTTTGATGAAAGTCTAATCCTTTGGAGTAAAGGGTAAGAGTTGATAAAGAAAGCTAACATCAAACAAAATTAAGCTTACCATAAAATTGGTATATACAAATACATTTTTTTACCAAAAGGTAAGTATAATCCATTATCCATCAAGTGCAGTAAGTAGCATGGATAAAAACTTTAATTGTGAACAATTATTTGTTAGTCATGAATACAAACTAATTATATCAAGCCTTTGCTCAAATCAATGAAAGGTCAGATAAACTTTGCCCACTATTCAAGAAAATACTAAGCATTCAAATGCAGTTAATACCATGCCAAGCATTTAAAGGTATTAAAATAGAGTTAATTGCTATGTAAGGCATTCAAAGGCTTAACTATTGTAGTTAATTGTATGCTAATCTTGGTTGTATCATATATTCAAAAGCTTAACTATTGCACACACTTTCATGTATTTAAAAGCATCATTCATGCCACAATTATATCCATAGCAACTCATTGACTTCAATAATTTTGAGTTATTTTTATTAACTAGCGTAACTTTCAAATAATTGTAGTTGAATCAAATCATAAGATAAGAATCAACAATTGATTAGTTCGACAGTAGTTAACTTCAATTAACACCACCCAAAATTGTAAATTTCATAGCTACTAAGTGTTGACCTCACTTTTAGTGAGGTTGATAAGCATCCTTTTAGTCCTATAATTTGATCTATGCACCAAAGTTTTTTGCACTTAGGGTTAAGACACTTATAGTGCCTGGGAGGATACCAACCCAAAGTATAGAAGACTCATAGGGCTCAACCCCAAGGTTGGACCTGACTTAGGCTATGTGGGATCCAATGACTTTGATCTCAAACAAAATCCCATATCAAAACCCAATTGATTGTATACCATCCAAAATCTCAAACATATCCAAACCATAACCAATCAAGGTTCAATCTAGCCAATGGTTAAGTTGACACAATTTGACACATTTGAGCCTAAAAAAGCTAAATCCAAAATTACCTTAAATTTAAAAAGCTAAATCCAAACTCACAAAACATTGATTAAACTTGATTAAAGCTTTATCATGACTCAATTTGGCCAATTGGCTTACCTAACCCAAATTGACCCAATTGAATCCTATAGGGCTAAAATCAAATCCAACTTGATCTAAATAAAATTGAGTCATTTCAAAGCTTTACAATAAATCCAGCTATCCAATTGAACTTCCATCATGATCAATTGCAATATACTTTGGCCAATTGACTCACCAAACCCAATTTAAACCAATTTGACCTAAAGGGTCAAATTGAGCTAGAAATCAATTCAACCCAAATCAATCTCTACAATCACTTCTAAATAAACAATTGATCACATTCCAACTCTTAATTGAAGCCAAGTAAGCCAATTGAGCCAATTAATCCACTTAACCTCATTTGATCTAAAAGTTCAAATTGAATCAAATCTTGATCCAACCTAAATTAGATCGAACCAATTGTTGCAATCAATCTTAAGATAATTATTGATTATCACTCAACACCCAATTGAGTCTAATTGAGTCAATTTAATCCTTGACCCAAATTGGCCTAAATGATCAAATTGAATCAAACTTTGATCCAATTCAAATTGGACCAAATCAAAGCCTACAATTAACTCCAAATTGACAATCAAATATGATACAACCCTCAATTATACCAATTTGTCCAATTTAACTAAATTGATTAACTTGACCCTTTTGACTCATATCAAGTCATATGAGCCATATTCAATTATACTCCAAATTAAATGAAACAAATTGCACCAACATATTTTAAATCATCATTGAAACATAACGTAATACCCCCTTGGGCCTAATATGGTCAATTAACCTAACTCAATTGAACTCTAATTGACCTATAAGAGTACAAATGAGCCAAACCTAACTAAACTAAGTCTAAACACAACTAAACTTAGCAATCCAAGCTAAACCCAATTCAACCAAAACTAAATAAACCAAAGGTTTTAAAATAGAAAAAAAAATTCCTAAAATAAGAAGGTCCAACTACTCCTTTTGGCCAAAGAAACTCCTTTAACATGTCTTGAGCTCACCCCAATTGAGGAAAGTTGATTGAAGGCTGGCTCACTCAGCCATTAATCGAGGTGAAGTCCCCTTCACTTACGATAGCCCTTGGTTCACCTACCATAGGCTATCCACTTCATCACTGGCCACCAAACTCCTACAACCATTGGAGGAGGGCCACCTCATCAGTATAATGCCATTCTTAGCCATCCCCACTACTTGAGTGTTGTTAATGGCTGAACCCACCAAAAATAGTGGTTCACAAGGATACTAGTGTATACACTTCTTCACCCATTCAAACGTAGCATAAACCTTCATTCCAACCCCAACACCACCTCGTGATCCCTAGAGCTCCCCATGCATCCCATCACCATGCGAGACCAAACCTCCTCTCAAACCAAATGTCCCAAATACCCAACCTCACCAAACTCTTCCCCAAGCCAAATTAAACTTCCTCACACCTTCCCTACACTCAAACAAGTCAAAATAAATTAAGAACCACTTGATTCAAGCACAGGAAGACAATCTTAAACAAACTCAAATGAACTCATAGCGTGTGGTCTCTAGAACAAATGATAAGGAGGCATATAGGGACTTCACAGTGCTTCATCTTTACTACATGAAGCTACATTTATTGATTTCACCATCGACCTTAACTCCAATGAGGTAAATTACTTCAAACCATATATAGTGCCTTATTCATTGGCCTTTTATTTTTTTGATTTAGCGTTGTGTAGATCACACCTTAAGGAATCCTACATTTTTTATTTTATCCTAATGGAGTCAATTTCATCATGAAATGAGACATGGTTGCTCAGTTTAAATGGTGAGAAATGAACTATGTTATTTATTTTGGATGTGGGACACCCCGTAGATCTTAGGGGATACTTCTTGAAGTGATCGGGTACGACATTAAGAAATGATGCACTATCTCAAAAGATAGAAATCATTACTCTATAATGGACCTAATCACCTAAAGGACTCCTTAGGCATGATGGGTCTTCTAATGTACTAGAGATATTTCCCCTATTTTATATGGAAAAGTGAAGTAGGGTTTATCTTAAGTCAGGTTCATTAAGTTCCCTACGGAGGTAAGCCTCTATAGTTAATTACATCCTAGGGAATGAAATTCGTTAAGAATGCTCTTGATTAAAGTATCCAAAGATTTCATGACTAGATTATCACCAAATTAGTTATATTTGGAAAATTAATTGGGAAAGTTCAAGGTAAGACTTATTTTTGGAATTCTATGGGAACAAGTAGTGGAATGCTCATGATACTAGAAGATCTAGTGAGAATTTCAATCTATCTTAGAATTGGGCTTTATGTATTTGAAATTGAAGAGATTTGTTTGTTTGAATTGAAATTTTATTAGGTTGATAGGGCTTATAATTCATCAACACAAGATTATGAAAATGCCTAAGAGGTGAGAATTTATGCTTGTAGTTCGAAGGAAACAGCACGTCGGATCATAAATCTAGGGAGCTTTTACATAAACTAAAGCATGACATAAATCAAAGCGAAAATGGACATGTAGTTTACTTCCACAAGAGAGGATAAATCGTCGACTTTTGGACTTATAATTGCTTGGAGTGGCCACTAGCTAACACCTCCTATGCTTTAAATCCATGTAGTATGATCTTATATAATTGCAAGATAACTAGGTTAGTTATTTAATTTAATGAGACTAAAATTCTAAACACGCTCCCTAAGAGACTAGAACATGAGTGGCATGAACATATGACTTAGTCTAAAGATGTAAAATCTTACAAATTTTTATTCCATTTTGACAAGTCATTTAGACTAAGGGCTTTGGGATTTTTTATGCCTAAATGCATGGTAAAATTGATTATGGGATAAATCAAGAGAGAAAGAGGGTGAAGCTCAGTCATCAGGGGTTGCTCTCATGGGTCAAGCGGTCCCTATTGTGTAAGGACGGAGGACCCTCATTTTTGTAAGAGTGAAAGAATATGTATGCATGATGTGAAATATACAACATCCAACTAAGCGGATGCTAAAGTTTTTAATTATCTTGATTACATCTTAAGCTTTATGATGAGATTATGAGTTGTTTAAAGCTTAATTATGAGTGGTTAGTTGGGTAGAAAATTTATTTTATTCTAAGAAGCTACCGCATCTAGGCCACATATTAATGCATTAATCATAAGAAACTATGAAAAGTATGTCATTTATAATGTGTAATTTAAACACAACATCAAATAATTTATAATCTACCATAAAATAATAACAGACCAATTTGGTCGAGTGTACACCCCGAAAAGAAGAAATATGGGTAGCAGAGCTCTACCCTTATACAACCCGAATATAAAATAATAATTACAATTACATTGAATAAATGCTATGGGGGGTCTTCTTTCTTTATTTCTTCACATCTTCTTATCTTCCTTCTTGATTTGATTACGCTCTAAGGCATCGCAGGAAACCCCAGGACACAGCCTTCTAACCACTACTCATCCCAATCCCCATAGCACTAATCTTAATTCCTATTACAAAAATAATATTTATATGGAAAAAGTAAATCTAACTACACATGTAAAATAGAAGTTAGCTAAACATACATACAATCTCAAACAATTATATCATTGTTTGGACATAGCACATGGGCAACCAAGCTCACTTGTCCTAACTTGAATTATGCTTAAGGACTTAAGTAACCTGCAAGCAAAATATTTATATTTTATTTTCACTTGAAGCATAATCCCCTAGATAAAATATAATTAGGCTAATAACGGTCTAGCATCCATTCTATGAAACATACACTCTAACATCCTGTCTAAAATATTATATCACAAAAATAAAACACCCACCATGTATACATCATCCTAACATAGATCTAGAAGTGGTGACTTAATTATATAGTGTGTGCTTAGGCTTAAGTGTGGTATGTTTTGCTAGGCATTAGAGTTATATATATTTTTTCAATTTGGAAAGGGTTTAATTTAACAAAAAGGTCAATTTCACTTGAAGTTGTTTAATTGATTTGTGAATTTTAATTTATATTTTATTTTATTTCATTTGATCAACACTTAGCAACTATGTGTTATAAATAGAAGGAAAAGGATTATCCTCTTTCATCACTACCTTAAGCCACCTTCTAAAATACATTAATTTGATTTAATTCTCTTTAGTGAAAGATTTATTACTCATTTTTAATTTCTAAGTTTAGGTTCATTTTAAATAATCCTATTCAATATGAAAGACATCTTAAGATTAATCTAACTGAATTACTACCACATGACATATATCAAATTCTTCCTTATCACCACATATAACATACATATGATTCAATCCTAAGTGTATCTATACACATAATATGTTTTAGCACACTTGAATGATGGTTGCATGTGTATGTTTGAAGTTTTTATTTCATTTGATTGAATTATTTAACATATATAAGTTTAAAGTTTTATCTAGATTCTTATACAAAAATATATAAGAGTGAAATCAAATAAGTACATGTATTTGTTAACCAAGGAAGTGAGATAATCAAATGACCTCCTTGGGGCTAGCTAAAGCCTCGTATTCCCGGAATATCCAGACTATATACCCATTTGCATTCAAATATATGTAAATGTGCATATATGAACATAGGAAAGGAAGCTCCAAATCATATAATTAAATAATTCAATCACTTGAACAATTACTGCATACATTCTTAATAGAAAAAAGGATTTTCATTCTTTAATCACACATATATACACATGTATAAAGACATAAACAAGTATGTGTCATTATTAACCACGAAAGTGAGGTAATCAAATGACCTCCTTGAGGCTAGCTAAAGCCTCGCATTTTCGAGAGGCTAAATTTTTAAAATAAGCACATTTAAAAACATAATTAGCAAATTAGGCATTAAAAAAAATTAAAACTAAGCACAGTCGCCCGTTAAACAAGCGACTGGCTCCAAAGAAAATTTAAAAAAAACTGTGGACTAGCCATGATATTTTGGCTATATCGGAGTCGTTCGTTATCGAAATTGAGTGAGCTTAGTATTGTTAGAATCGGAACAAAATTTCCCATGACTTTTATGTTGACCAAAAAAGGTGATTTTGGCTCCTTGCATAGCAGTTTTTGGCAATGCATGAAAAATGTGAAGCGTTGTTTTGAAAACTGCGACCAGCCGTGGTATTTTGGCCGTACCAGAGTCATCCGCTGTTGAAATTTAGTGAGCTTAGTATCATTAGAATCAGCACAACATTCTCCATAACTTTTATGTTGACCAAAAAAGGTGATTATGGTTCCTTCCATAGCAGATTTGGCCAATGCAAAAAAAAATTCGGCCGTTTTGAATAAGACGATGCGGTGTTTGTCAGACGGAGTCATCCATTGCCAGAATTTAGTGATCTTAATATTGTTGGAATCAAAACAAAATTCTCCACAACTTTCATGCTGACTAAAAAAGGCGATTGTGGCTCCTTGTATAGCAGATTTTGCCAATGCGCAAAAAATCTGTGGCGCAATTTTGAATTGTGCGACTAGCCACGGTATTTTGGCCATACCGGAGTCGTCCATTGTCAAAATTTAGCAAGCTTGGTATCATTGGAATTGGCATAAAATTCTTCACGACTTTCATGTTAACGTAGAGATATGATTTTGGACCGTTGCATAGCAATTTTTGTGGATGTATATAGATTCAAAATAGCAACAGTGGATGGATCATTACAAAGTTTGCAAAAAATAATAGATGTGACAATCTCATTACAAAGTTTGCAAGCTGAAACATCTACTCAGCATGACAAATTCATAGTTCTTATCTACTTCTCCAAAATTTCTAAATCTGACAGTTCAATACCAACAAAATATCTCTGATATTCCACAGGCAAAAATGCAAATTACTTAAAAATGGAAATATATAACATAGATAAATGGTGTCTTGATATTCAGTGTGCATAGGAAATATAAAATATTAAAAAAATAGTGTACATCAAGCTATCAAATGATCTACAACTACAGACGATAACTAAGGACATCTAATGATGGCGGTGTCCACGTGGTGGAAGTGCGTCACTCCTTGGAGTATACTGAGCAGATGGTCGCCGAGACGCCTCAGAATGGTGCGATGATGTTGCACTTCTTCCAGCCCTGTGGTCGCTGGATCATCGAGGGGTGTAACATCGAGTATCTCTTATGATGGTCCTAGCTAGAAGGGGACAGTGGGGTACACTCCGTGCATATGCGGCATGTAGACCAGTGGGTGAGGATACATAGGAGGGTCTGCTGCCTGCCATGACTGAAATGGACTGAACATGGCTTCCTGATAAGAGTACAGAGCTGGTGTGTCAAATGGGTAACTGTATGGACCGACATACTATTATAGATGATATACCCGCATCAAATCCTACAGTATGTGGCTGAGAAGATGAAGGTGCCGGAAGAACTACGCTTCATCGTATCCTGCACTTATCTCGATATGTGCATATTCTTGTGTAGTTCCTCGCATAACTTCTCATAGTTGATTGAATGTCGAAAATGGTCCTAGTCTCTCCCAAAATAAGGGAAAATATCTTATGTATCCAAGATATGTTCTCGCTACAGAGGTAAGTATGTAATTCAATACTCATAATGTACAAATATTTGATTAGCATACAGATTTTTAGTGCTTACCATCAGTCTCTCTTCAGGAGCTTGAGGATAGTAGGTGATAAAGTGTAATATGAGCTGGCATGTACAAAGAAGCCTAGGACCGATACCACCTCATGTACTAACTGACAGTTGGGTCAACAAGAGGTGTAACATCATCCACGATAATAATTGAATCATGTCTGTCCTCCCACTATGATATGTAAACCTAGTGATAATCAACCCAGTCAACATCAGCCTTCCCGCGACCATCGACACACTGAAATGAAGGATCTATAGATGCTACGTCCACTATAGGTGATAGACCAAACTGTTTGAGCACATGATCTGGGAGGTACCACTCAATTCTTTTCCAGCTGAACAGCGATAACCTAGGGAGCTAAATAGCCTGCCCACCCAAGCAGACAGCTGCCACTCTCATGCGTATCTGTTGTCCGTACGGCTCCCATATCACCTACAACATGACAGAAAAATTAAATATCATACATAGGATTGTAGAGGCAAAAATATAAACAAAATATGCTCTTAGTCATACATGACTCTGTAGCAGCCCATCAAGCTCATCTCTTACACTCTAATATGGGCAGGTATCATCTCTCGCAGGTAACCCTCATTCCACCTGCAACCAACGCTCAGCCTATCCAACTATGCTGGAAAGGGTACTTTCAATGTGGGTCGGTCAATATGTACATGTTCCCACGACCAAACCTGAAGTAGGTGCAGACATCCTGCTATGTTGGTCCGCTTTGGCCTAGTTGCCTCATTCAACTCCCTATACAAGTGTGCTAACATAGCTGCTCCAATGGAGTACCTGCTGAACAGGCTCAAATCATTCAGTAGCGGTAAGTATTGTAAATGTACCTCAGACCCGAACGTATCTGGAAGAAGGAAGCAACTAATAGTGAACAATATGTAAGCTCTAAGGTGCATAAGAAAGTCAACATCTGGTAGATCCAAGTATGAATCCCTATAAAATGTCCACCGCAGCCAATGTAAAGGTAAGCAGGTCCTTGCATGCATCTACCCTATGCAAAATGTGGATGTAACATGTGGCTATACTGGATCTTGGTATACCATATCGGGCTTTGGATGTCTCCTGATGAGCTCATCGCAACAATCAGGCCAAGATAGCCATCGTCTCCCCCCATCAGATCCTATAATGAGGCCCATCAACTGCATTCTAGAATTATAGCCACGCCCTCAGTAGCATAATTGTCATCTCACTAATCAAATGAAATATGTTTGTCTCATGCGACGCCAACTAAGCGTATGTGTGGTTATCAAGCCTGATATACTACAGCTGTGAAACAAAGTCTAAGCCAGCATTGCGTAGTCCATTCATAAATCTAGGGTAATTCACCGCCCACGAACATCTAGGTGACTCAAAGAAGCCACCGCACAATATGAATTGATGATTTCATCAAAATGACATTTAAGGTATGATAGCTTTGACAAATAGAAAAACTTACCAGATCTGGGTGCGTAGCCCTATGTCTACCATGTAACGATGCGTCAGGGTGTACCGCTAAGACGGCTCAGTCTTGGAGGCTCTGGTATGCGGCGTCTACGCCGACGTCTGCATGCTCCTCCTTCCTCAGATGCCATTTCACCTGTCTAGCAAACAACTTCCGAAAGTACATGTCAACACCAAAAACATAAGCCATCAGAAGTATAGTATAATAGTGGGGACATTAACATAAAACAATAGGAGTAAACACAGTTTTGGCATGCACATAAGTAAATTATTCATGCACACAGTAACAAGGTCTTACGTATAACTAAAAATAGTCCGCTAACAATGTATAGCTACTACTAACATTAAGCAATGAAGAACAACCACAAGAAAAAAAAAATAGTCTAGACATACAACTGGAAAATACAATCACAAGAAAACTAAGTGCTGAAAGAAAAGTCACAAGAAAAAAAATAGTCTAGGCATACAACTAACATACATGAGTAACAACAGTACTGAGAAAGCTAAAGTGCAGACATACACACTAACAAGAATAAACATCTTCATCACAAGATGAATAGGATAAAATAAGAGTCTATCACAACCACACTAAGTCCTACGTAGATAATTTTGTGGACAAGTAGCTCTGTTATGCTCACATGAGGCATCTAAAATGAAAATAAATAAGTAATCCACAGTGCTTGCCTTTGTAAAATGAATTGCATAGAACACAATTACCATTGCATTTTAAAAGGTCTAACAGACTTTTGTATATCAGTCATAAAGGTAAGACCACCAACCATACATCAAGAGATCCCACAATCAACTCGCTCATACTAAAACAAGTATGAGTCACGTGTTCCTCATTTTTTTTTGCAAAATTTACAGTTTCCATAAAATATCAAATCCACCAACAAATGTGTAAATCCTAAAACTAGCTAATTACATGATAAACTAAATAATCAAATGTTAGAACACATGAAATCAATATTACATTTTCCTAAAATCAACATCACATAAAATCCACATTAAATCAAACTTAAATAAAAAGGAGTTCCAAAAAATACCTAAAAAAATTCTTCCAAAAAAACTTAAATCCACTCCAAACTTTACCTAAATCATAGCACTAGCTAATCACATAATACACTAAGTAATAACATGATAAAACATAAATAATCAACATTACATTTGCATATTTTTTATTTTACAAAAAAGAAATCCAAAAAAAATCAAAAAAATACCTAAAACACTTGAATGAATAATATGTAATGATCCGATTTGGAGCCAACTATACCGAAATCGGCTAGAAAAAGTATATTTTGGCTCAAAATCAAGTCATGGCTTGAGGATTCCGATTTCAAGCTGGCTTGGATCAATTCCAGATCAAGCTCGATCCGGCTCGAAAGTGAAACGAGCTAGCTCAAAATTGAAACGAGTCGGCTTAAAATTGAAACAAGCTGGCTCAAAATCCAAACGAGCTGGATCGATTGGCTTGAAAATCGATTTCAATTTAGGGTTCATAAATTTTTTGAATATATAAATAATATAATGTAAACATACAACAACTACAAGTTACACAGTTGACTTGAAAGATAAAATTTTCAATAATAAATTATAATTTCATATTACAACTAAATAGTTCTTATAAATACAAATTTTGTACAATTTTGACTAATGTTATATATTCGATATTTCATATTTGATTACCTAACAATAATAAAAAAGTTTATAAAATGATGCAATTGACATAACATTTAAAATAAATAAAAAATAACAAAAATATTAAATTGTCTTTTGTTTGTGGGACTTAGAGAAAATAATATCCATCTTCAAGCATTAGAATTAGCAGAAATTTGTAATTTGTATACTTCACTTCAATAATTGTAGGCTCCAACCTCCAGGTTGCCAAAGCCATCCATTATAACCATAAAGATAGAGAAATAAATCTTTAACAAAAGTTACAAAACCTCACAAATCAGAAACATTGTGTATTATAATAGGAGACTCAAAATAAAGGCTCTAGGTTGCCCGACCATCTAATGAGAGGCTTGAGAGCCACCAATAATGAAGCAAAATTATTGAGTTAGCCCAAATTACAAATATAATCTCTTCTCATCATTGTCCAAAATTAGAAAATCAAAAATTCTTCATGATAACCCTACTTTAGGTTGATCACGGATCCACAAGTTCTAACTAGAACCCAAAATGAAAACCTGTGAGAAATAGAATGAAAATATGTGTTTAAACATATAAGAAAAAAATTAGTGAGAAATAGATTTCTTTATGATTACCACAATATATACAATCCATTAATCCACAAAATATACAAAAATTCAAGAAAAAAGTAAATTACCTTAACCCAGAGTCCAAACAGCCAGATTGCAATTCCCTATTGGTGAAAGAATGGAGAATCGAAAACCAAAATAATAAAGAAAAGTAATAGATTTTTGTGCTCTCAAAAAACTGAGATGATTGGATAATTTTTAGGGTGGCATTAAACAAATTTTTTTGACTAAGAGTGGTAAACTAATTAAGCAAAACAAGACTTTAGATATAACAATTATCAAAATAACATTTAACAAAGTCCAAAAGCCTTCCATAATTTTATGACCTCTTTACTTTAGACTTATTGATAAAACAATATAACATAATTCCAAGCAACAATATTATAAACTTCAGATATAACAATTCATATTTCCAAATTCTAACACATCATGCTTCAGTAGATAAAATGTAGTAAGAATGTAAGATGAAGCAATATATTTGTAAAGCCAAATCAAAATTTCAACACAATTCAAATACATAAAATTTAAAGACAGTATCAAGTATGTCACCCCAAATGATTAAATGATCTCAAAATTAGTACATTGACCAAGTCATTTCACTAGAAATATAAAAAATCAATCACCAAAGCCTCCATTAGGCCATCTCAGTTTAATTTTATCATTAGACATCATATCGCCATTCGCCACTAACATAAAATATTACAGCGTAGAAGTAGAAAATATATAATAAAATGCTACATAGCCCATAATAAATGTCACAGACTCTCACATAACATAACCAAACTACTTATCTAATTAGGTTGTGCAAATTTTTGGAGTCTCACAAAACATTCACTGAAAATAAAAATATGCAAAAAAGAGAAATGTAGAGCATAATTGAAATGATATCACCTGATTTTCATATTTGTGATTCCATAGATAAGCTTTCAGGTACACTTATAAGTAAGTTCTTTTCCGCAAGAATATCAAACTGAAATTGTAATGGAAGAAATGAAACTCATATTTGAATAGAAGCAAATTGCATTATAAAATAAAAAAGAAAGTAAATATTACCAATGGATCTTTTGATGATTTATATGCAGCCCGAATCCAGTTTCCACTACATACTAAAGCATCTAATGTTCTTGGTGAAATTGAACTTCTATAATCGCTAAGCAGAACCCTCTACACTAAAAGTCGATTCTAAGCAAATTGTTATTCTTGAGATGGTAAAAATATCTTGGTCATCTTTGAGAGTCTTGTATTTCAGGGCGGACATTTTCCACCATTCCAAAATATCAAATTTTGATTCTGGGCATTTCACACAAGCTTCATCTAAGTATATCTCTAAATCAAACTTTTTGTGGAACTAAAAAGCCAGTAGAATCTATAAAATCATACAAACCAGTCAGATCATCATGTGAAATATTACCACCATCAGTTGTGGTTATTTCAATTTGAGAGGTGGATGCTCCAATAATTTCTTTGCCCGTAGGCTGCAAATCAATAGTATAATAAGAGTATAACTCAAAAAGTTTTGTTTGACATTGTCCTTCTTCTCAATCATAATGTCAACATCATATATTTGTGGATAGTAATAATTGATGGGAAATAGTTTTATTCTAGGATCTAAAATACAAGCAATAGAAAATAACATTGAACACTCTGTCACATACTTATCAAATTTAGCTTTCATGCTACTTGCCATGTTTGAAATGAAAAAAGTACTAGATAAGCATTCTCGATCCAATATTTTTTTGATTAGAACTAAATTGGGAAGCAGTCTGTTTGCAGTAGGATAGGTTGAACCTGAAAAAATTTCAGTTATCGATGAAAATTTTGAAGCAGTTCTTTTACTTTCTCAAAGTTAACCTAATCTTCTTGAGAAGGTAGCCATATATAATTGAGATCACACAAAGCATATTCAGGAAATACATTCTTATAATAAAAGCAGACTCTAACATCTTGTATGTGGAGTTTCAATGTGTAGGCACATCAATGCAAAGTGTCTTTGCTATGGATAAGCCAATCTTCCTTACAATCTCTCCAAATTTATGTAAGCGAGTTGGAGATCATTTTATAAATAAGATATATTCTCTTACCCTTTCAATTATTCTACTGATCTCTTTCAATCCATCATGCACAATTAAGTTTAAAATATGAGCGGCACAATGAACATAAAAGAAATCCTCCATTATTAAAAATCTGGATCTTCTAGTGAACAATGCTTTCAAATTTCTAGCTGCTACGTCATTTGATAATGCATTGTCCAACGTGATGATACTTATTTCCCATTGCAATAAACTTTCAAAAATCGCCTCAGAAATCACAACCCCATTATGAGTAGGATCCAAATCAGTAAAACTAATTATCCTAGACTGTAATTTCTAATCAGAACTAATGTAATGCACAGCACATATAACCAATAGTTTGATTTGATGTCCAGCAATCACTAATAATCGAAACTCTATCCACAACTTTCAAATTTTTTTCAATTTGTCTTTTTTAATTTCATGCACTTTCATACACTCTTCCTTGATGCCAAATCTCAAAATTTTACGATAATTTAGATTCATTGATTTTATCAAGATATTGAACCATAAATGTTCAACTATCATGAAGGGATATTCATGAACAATGAACATCTTAACCATAATATTTTTATTCTAGAATGATCATAAGCGATGAAACACACAAAGTAGATATTGAATCGTTTCCTCCAAATCCTCACTCGGATCAAACCATTTTGCTTCTTTCCTTTATTATCAATCTTGCTATAGTGATTCATCTTGAAGTGTCTACTTACGAGATGTAGTTTCGCTTTTTGTTTGACATAAGATTTCACACGAATTGCATTTAAACTTACGTACTTTTTTTCCTTTTCTACATAATTTCGGTGAAGTGTTGCCAAACTCGTGATCATTGTCTTTTACCCTTGTTCTTATCAGTAGAAGCTATTTCACCCACACTCTCATTTGAAGTTGTTGCATTATCATTAATAAGATGACTTGAACAATTATTAGATTTGCTTTGAGAAGGAATTATCATTGTGTCTATGAGAAATTACATCATCAATTCAAATAAAAATCTTAAGACATCAATAGATAAATATTACACATAATTTACTGCATAGTAATCTCATGCAACCCAAAAAAAGGTAACCATGTTTAGCCTTCCAGCTTCCACAAAACAAATGAGAAAATAAGTACATAAATATGCAAATAACTAAAGCAAATACTTTCAGGCTTAACCATTCATGTAGTCAAGCAAATACAAAAATATGTAAATAACTAAAATATGCAATAAATCATTCATGTAGTCAAGCAGAAGCTGCAGCCTGCAGAACACACATTGCCCATTTGCCCCATAATCTATTACGGTTTAGGACGGCACAGTCAAGACAAAGCCGTCCAGCCCATCCCTAATTGTACAACATATTCCAAGTAGAAGTGTGGAACTATAGAAGTGTAGAATGTTCAGAAATCAGAACACAGAAGGCTGACCGCTAACATGCTGGTAAAAAAAAGATATAACTTCATCCGCAATAAAATAGAGATGCACATCAAATCATCTTGAGCTTGGACACTTAGTTAGGTAATAAAAACAAAAGCAACTTAAGGAAATCTCTGAATTGAAATAATTGAAGAATCAAAACATCCGAAGTTTAGAAGAGCTCGAGTATGGAATAATGGAAATAATTGAAAGAACCGATAATATCATAAAATTAAGGATAAAACATGAAATACTTGAGTAATTGTAAATAAAACAAGCAGGTAGTTTATGTCAAAGATTGAAGAAACACCTCAGCACACAAACCCAAGTAGAGATCTGAAAAATCGAATCAGATAGAGAAGACTTATCGCGGCCGAGAGTTAGAAATTCATCTTCCCATTCAATGATCCCCTTGATTAGACGGAAATCCACATTCTGGTAAGTATAACCGAGTTTCACAGATGGTACCGGGCCAACCCAATCATTTCGATCATCAGGTCGCGACTGAGTTGCTGCAATTGAACTCGAGTCAAATAATAAAAATTTTGGCTCGAAAGTCGGCTCATTTGCTTCAACTCGATCTCGATTCAAGCCCAAATTCGAGTCAATTTTCAAGCGAGCCACGATCTTCGGGCTAATTTCTCACCGTAGCCGCTTTGGTTTGAGGCGGGTGGGTCGCCGGCCGGAGCTTGGCCGGTGATTTCACAGGCAAATGGGCGGTCGGGAGGCGGGGCGACGTCTCTAGAAGCGCGATCGGGGAAGAAAACTGAGATCAGGCTCTATCCCGATCTCGGTTTAGCTTTTTTTAAAAAAAATATTTTCGCCATTTATGACTAGCTGACCGCGGCATACGCCAGCCGTCTGCTAAATGGGCTTAATTATGCCTAGTTTTAAAATTTTTTTAATTCTTAATTCTCTAATTATATTTTTAAACATGATTATTTTAAAAATTTAGCCTTTCTAAGATGTCCAGACTATCTACTTACTTGCTTAGATACATATGAATGTATACACAATTAAAGGAATAAAAATCATGCAAAGATTGTACTTTCTTTAATTGAACTATTTATGTATATGAATTAAAGTTCTATCCAAATTCTAATATCAAAATACATGAGAATGAAATCAAATAAGTACGTGCCTTTATTAATCAAGAAAATGAGATAATCAAATGACCTCATTAGGGCTAGTTAAAGCCTCATATCCCAGGATGTCCAGACTATATACTTATTAACATTCAAACTCATGCAAATCTATATATGAATTCAAGAAATAGAGCTTCACCTTATGCACTTAAGCTATAAATACATGTAAATCTTATATGTATTCATAACTATCAACACTCTAAGTATTAGAATTGATTCATAAATTTTGAAAATAGGTTTTGGGTTTAATAGTGATAATAGCCACACATATATTAAGATTAAATCAACACATGCAAGCTTTACATAAGGAAATTCCATTTGATTTAATTATTTTTGAAAGACATAAAAGAATGAAATCAAATGACATATATCATCTAACATGATTGGAAAGGAATAATCAAATATAAACACATTATACATTCAATCAAACTAATTCATAGGGACAATCATATTAAATAAAACCATCTAAAGTAAACCAAAACTTATTATTAATTTATGGATTAGGATTTTGATTAATTTCAAAGAGAGGAGAATAATTTGTTGTTTTAAACCCATTTCCATGTTAGCAATTTGATTTAGTTTAAGAAAAGGTAATTAAGAAAATTTTATGAATTAATTAAGATGGATCCTTGATTAAATCAATTAGTTACCCTTACCTATATCACCTTAATGTAATTAACTAAATAATCATGAGCCAACATAATATGCATATGGATGGAAAGTAAATTTTCAATGATCTTAAGAAATAAAAGGGGCTTAATGCAATTGACTCATGATTAATAATTAATTTGATTAAGAAATTTAATTAAGTACTTTTATGGTTTCCCCACACATATGGATTAACCATAATTTTCCTAAGTGCCTTTAGGTTATTAAACACCTAAAGGTCTACCCCTGATTTAATTAATTAAGATCTGATGTGGTTAAGATTTTAATTTAAATGAGCCACTTAATTAATTAATTAACCTCTTAATTAATATCATTTTGATTGATTTTCCTTTAAAGGGAATTGGATTTAGGAAAAGGGTTAGGAAGGGAGTCCTAACCCCATTCTCCTTTACCCATTGACTGTTCAATAGTGATTAGTGCGTTTAATTATTTAATTTGTACTATTTGGGAGGTTAATTAATCAATTAAATTAATTAAGAGAGTAATTAAAACTTAAATATCCAATTTCCTTAATTAACTAAGCAATAAATCCCAAGAAAATTATGTGATATAGAGATCATCCCATTAAACTATCCCACAAAGTTTGGGATTAATTACTCAAGTAATTAAGGAATAATTAACTTAATTAAGTTTATAATTAAAGTCTAATTAAGCTTTAATCACTACTCAAAATTAATTGGATTTAATTTTAAATAGTTATCCTCTAAAATATCTTTAAAATAAGTATTTATTTATATTTTTTTATTTTTCTACAATTTTCTATGAATTTTTAAAGTTTCAGCCATTAAATCAAATAATTAAGCATAATCCCGTCAGTGCCACGTGGACCGCTGACGTGGCACGCTTATCACGTGGAGCCACGAGATTGGCTACTTAAATCCATCCGATGCGGCGCCTACGTGGCAGCGGCAGACGTGCTTTTTTATCCGCCTTCCGATCTAAGATCGAATGGCCAGGATTAACCTTGTGGTTCTTAAGGGATAAATTAGATTAAATCTAATGAATTAATCATGGTCGTCAGTTCCAATCATGCAGAATGGACGTTGTGTGATTTGTCTCCTCCTGCATGGCGTAAGATGGACATCATCCATCTTCCTCTGCCCAATCTGAGCCCGTTGGAGCTTGGATGGGCTAGGTTAGGCAACTATGTCAGGTCCCAAATTAGGTGTGAAGAGGCGAGGGAGGAGGGGAGTTGACTTGCTAATTTAGGTATAATCCCATGTGAGGAGGAAAAACCCAATGTGCATTGCCTTGGATTGAACCTAATTCGGGTTGGGCTGACCTTAGGTCAATTTAGGATGGGTTGGGTCAGGTCTCATTGGGTATTGGCTTAGGTTAAGTGGGTTTCGCTCAATTTGACCCTTATAGGTCAAATTAGGCTAGATTGGGTTAGGTTGACCAATTAGTGAAATTGAGTCAAACTAAGGGTTGCATGTCCAAATGAGTATTTGTGATATTTTGGTTCAATTGGTTTGGATAATTTGACTTATATTTGATTTTGGCTCATTTGAATTCATATGGATCAAATGGATCAAGTTGACCAATTTGACCAAGTTAGCTAAATTGGCTTGGATTATGGGTTGATTCATGTTCAATTAGTTAATTAAAAATGATTGTATGCTTTAATTTTAATTAATTTGAATTTAGTTTTGATTTAGGTCAGGTCAATTTGGCTAGGTAGGTCAATTGGGTTAGGTTGGGTAAATTGGGTTCAATTGGGGCTTTGGTCAAGTTCAACAATCAATTTCAAATGAACTTGAGCCATTGATTATAATCAATTTGGATTGTATTTTGATTTAACTCAATTTGGCTCTTTAGATCAAATTGGGTCAACTTGGGTTAGGTTTGGCTTGGTTGAGGGTCAACTCATGTTCAATCATTGATCATGGGTTAGTGTGAATCAATGGTTTCAATTAATTTTGGCTTGGGTTAAGATTTAGCTAGTTTGGTTCATGTAGGTTAACAGGGTTAACTGGTCAAATGACCAAGTTTACTTGGTTTGACCCAATTGATGATAATTGATAAACCTAGGTAATCAATAATCATGATAGGAGGTTTCGATAGGCTTGGTTCCATCCAATTTAGGTAGGATTGGAACTTGATTCAAATAGGTCAAATTGGCCACTTTGGGTCAAGTGGACTAATTGGGTTTAGTTGAATTAATTTTGGGTTGAATTGGGTTTAGTTGAATTTATATATGAGTTTAAGATTGGCATATAGCTTTGATTGCAATTGATTTGGGTTTTAATGGATTTTGGTTCATTTGGATATTTCAAGTCAAATGGGCTAAGTTGGGTTTGACTTGGGTTGACTTGATTTGGCTTAGTGATTGTAGTTTTAATTTATACTTAGAATGATGATTGAAGGAATAATTGATTCATGAGAAAATTAATTGATTTGGTTTAAATTGAAGGAATTTGGCCAAGTCCATGGAATTGAATTAAAGGGCTTAGGTTGGATCTGATTAGATTTGGATTTAGTTTTAGAGATTTGATTGTAGATTTGATTTATATTTGAGAAGATGATTGAAGAAATGAATAATTTATGAGAAATTCCATTTATTTTGGTTTGGATTGGGTGAGATTTTGGCTAAGTCTATGGAATATAATCATAGGGCTTAGGTTGAATTTTGAGTTTGGGTTTGGATTTTGGTTAGGAATTGGTTTGGGTTAGAGAGATAGAGATGTGGTGCACTCTAGTTAGCACAACATACATATTGGGGGTTCATTTGTTGACCTCATTTTTGAATGAATTTTAACATCATTTTCAATCGTATTAATTAGGGGATATAATCTTAAATTAGGGATTACTTGTTCAAGCACTTAGGACACTATACTTAGTGACCTAGTAAGCTTTTTAAGGTTTAACCTAACCTAATAAGATTAGGTGAATCCCTTTGGGCACAATGGATCTGATTCAGTCCCTTTGGGCATGATGGATCTTAGTTTAATTTAGATCTGACCCCTTTAGATATGATGGAATCTCTCTTTTTATTTTTACATTCAAATTTGTTAAATCATAATTTTATCAACATGCATTTAAATTTTGAATGATGCAACGGCCTCATAGCAAAGATCTTAGGCATATCCATTGAGGTGGTCGGCATTCAGTTGCTCACCTTCTAAAAAAAATAATTATAAAATTTTTAAATATTTTCTCAATTTTTAAATAATTATAAAACATGAATAAATAAATAAAATAAAATTTATACTCCCAACCTCCAATATTTAGGATAAATCTCTAATCTCTTCTTACAAATATGCAATTCATACACAAAGTGCCAACCCAACTGAATTCCATTTCATATCCAAGCTCCATGCGAAAATGATTTAAACCTAAATCCATCATATTCCCTTAAGCCAATCTTATGGACTTAACCAAAATTCCTTCATCAAAACTTAATTCAATTTATTTTCACAAAGGGTTTAGGCTATAAGGTAGGTGAATTTCCCTAAATCTTAAAGTATGACCTAACCATATGACTAACCCTTTTAAGTATCTAGGCTTAGGTTTAGTGTTCACCTAATTACTATAAGAGTCTTAAGATTAAAGAACTCTTAGTGTCTAGAACAGTCCTAAATCTATGTTGAGGGGATTGAATTCTCATTACAAAAGTGAGGTCAACACAAACAATCTTCATATATCACAGGAGGTTGAAGACGAATCACACACGAACATTTTGTGTGATTAAAATGGATAGTTGTGATAAATTGCATTAGATTTTTTTTAATTTTATCTCTTTTAAGCCATGGGATTAATTAGAGTCATTAGATCTTTGACTAAATAGCTCGGGACAAAATCACATCGGTCACTACAAAGTCAACAACCATAGGGGATCATTTAAATGACCAATTCCATCACAACATGTGTAAAGCATGGCTAACTCAATGCTAACTGTGTAATCTGGTTTAAATAGTTTTAACAATATGATTAATTGGGTATAGTTTTTAAAAATCATAATTAATTATAAAAATCTAAAAATATATAAATAAATACTCTTTAGAAAGCTTAAGTAGAGGAGAATTTAAGAAAAATAAAAGCCCTAATTATTATCAAGTGGACATAGACTAATTTGGATTTAAATATTTTTTATTAATTTTATTATTAAGCCCTGATTACTTGGCCAAATAACTTGAAATTTTAGGTGAACATTCCATGGGATAACCTCCCTCTCATAATTATTTCAAGTCATTTAGGTGAGTACATTAGAGATCCATTTTTTCAAACCCTAATAAGCCATTTTCACTATTTAATAAATTTATGTCATTAGAAAAATTATGAAAATTATTATGTGTGGATAAATATGTGATAAAAGCTTATCGTGATTAGATAAATTTATTAGAACATATGAGCTTAATTATTTCTCAAAATCATTCTTAAGAGGTATTTATTAATTAAATAATTCATTAAGTAACCTATGATTTAAAACATTCATAACTAATTGAATACATTTCTAAAAATTATAAATGAATCCTCTTTGTGCTAAACTAATTAAGAGTTAATCAATGAAATTAAAATCTCCAATTGTATATTTTAAGAGTAATTACTTAATCAAGGTTATTTAATTAATCAATTAATCACAAAATATTAGCCCAAATGCCTTAAAATATTTACTATTCATTTATCATATATTTTCATATTTATAAATTTTGTCATAATTTTTGGGGATACATGATTTCTTTATGTTTAAGGTTTTTTGGGCATTCATTGAATTAAATAATTATAATTTTTAATTAATTCATAAAAATCACAATTACACTTTTAAACTTCATTAATGACCATAGAGCATGTATAGGATGATTTTATTAATTTTTCTCTCCTCATATTGACTTAATTCACTTAAATCTAAAATGTATTAAATAAAAAAATTAATTAAGCTTAAGTGATTTTAGGACCATATGATTAGCTCTAGAATTAAAGATTTCAGCAAACTTTTTTATGGCATTTATTCATCTTTATCATCATGTTATATTTGAGTTGGTCATCAATCATATCCACTCAAATTTTTATAAAATCAATTGGATAAGTTAACATTACCAAATGATATTATCATTAATAAACCTCAAATTTAGTTTGCCTTTATATTTGAAACATACATGTGTATGCATTTTCAATTAACATAGATAATAATAATTGAAATGCATTGATAATATACATTATTTATACTCCTTTAAGGTATATAGTTTAGACACCTGGGGGCGTAGGGCAATTGGTTTGAAGGAGGCCTTCAATACTTCTGCTCCCAAGATTAAATATGACACATACCTTAAATGTGTGTAGAAAAAAATACATACAAAAAAATAAATTAATTCTCTAAGTCCATCATTTATAAATTCATAATTTCATACATTCAGATATATATATATATATATATATATATATATATATATATATATATATATATATATATATATATATATATATATATATATATATATATATACTCATATATGTAAATTTGTATTTTCCTCTGAACATACATATTTATAGAAATGTATATATTTAAAATTTATGTAAATATTTTTTAAAATTCTAAAATTGAGTACATATATACATACAAGCAACAATGTGTAGGATTTTAAAATAATGCATGTAAATAAAATCCAATATTTTTTCTAAACCACAAAAGCATATAATTCATAGAGTGATCATTATAGTGAAGAGGTAGTGAAGAGGTACGTTAAATAAATGCCTTGAGAAAATTTTAACTCTAAGTCCTTAGTCTTATGCATTTCTACTGATCTTAATGTTATTTAAGTTTAATTCAAATTTAAGATGTAATAAAAATCTCAATGTTACATTAATGGGATTAAAAGTTTTAAAAATCCACACCCTTAGAATTAACTTAAGGTTAGAGTGTAAGACAAGAATGGATACCACATAAAGTGGATCCTATGATTTTTCTTATGCTCTTTAAAACTCTAAGTTCAATTTGAACATAAATTGAATTCATAATAAAATATATTCTTGAATTGATAATCATGTAATGAACAACCACCCCTTTAGTTAGAAAATTAAATCTCTGGTCACTTAGTGTAGTCAAACACAAAACCTACCTTTGTCTCATCACACTCATCCTTCCACACACTCTAAATTGAAAGGTCACCGACCTTAGGATAAATTAAGATGGTGCTTTGTTGTGGATTGATATTTTATTTTGTGGTATAATGCTTTAGATTAGATGTTAATGTGTGTGTATTCATAGACTAGATGTTATGGAAATATTAAACTAACTTTATTTTATGGAGGGGACTATGCTTAATATGTAATGACATCATTCTAAAAAAATAAATTAAATATTCTTACTTGCAGGTGTTGCTTGTCCCTTAAGCAAAACACATTAGGATATGTGGGCTTGATACCCACTAGTGCTAAGCCAAATTATGTGGATCATAATTGTTTGATGTGTATGTATATTATAGCTAACCTCACTTTGTAGGTTTAGTTAGGATTTATTTTTTGGAATTTTCAAATGTGATCTTTGTAATACAATTATGATTAGAACTATGGGATTTAGAATAAATAGTGGCTAGAAGACTTTGATCTGGGAGGCCATATGAAGCCTAAAGCATTGTAATTTATGAAAATAAGTGAAAAAGACCCATTGGCTTGCATTTGATTATGTTTATGTAATTATAATCAGAGTTGTATAAGGGTTAAGCTCAATAACTCACTTTTTCTTCTTTTTTTGGGTGTATAACGAAACCCAACCACATCAATCTTTTTATTTTTCATTTAATTTAATTGATTTAATGGTGTCTTTACATTATTTACATAATAAAACTTCATGTTTTATCTTAGGTTTCTTAAATATGATGATTGTTGCATGGTTTAGATTTTGGTAGGATCTTTAGGATTTAAATTGTTTACCCCAACTTGGAGTTAACTCAAATAAAAATTAATGCCACTCATAATGTCCGTTTTAAAGCGCGTCGATCCACTAAAATATTTAGAAATCATAAGTCTATGATGAATGTATAATATCATGCATGCATGTTACTCTCAATCCTTGAATGTAGGGAATTTTCACTTATTGCATGATAAGGGAGAGAAGGTCCATTGCCAGAACCCACTTGAGTAAGAACAACCTTCTCGTTGATTTAGCCCATAACCTTATTTTATCATGTAAGCATAATTTCCCCCTTAGCTCAATTCAAAGGTAAGAGTATACAATTTATTAAAAAAATGAAATTTTATTGCATTAATTAGGACATTATTTGTACCAACATGATCTAGAATCTAAGGAGTGAGTTTAGACTCTTAGGCTTTTATTCCTATTAAACAATAACCTAGCCGTCTTACATTGACATATGACTTGTCCATATGATTTTAAAGCATATGAGTTATTAGTTGGTAGTCATTCTAAGTGATTGTAAGTCCAAAAGAGTTAGGATGGATTCACATTATTAGGTAAGGATGTAGATATCTCAATTCTTCAAGTAGAATTTAGTCAAGCTTCTAGCTTATGATAAAGCACTATTAGACATGTGTTTGAAGGCTACTTATTTCTCATTTTCTATGAGTGTTAGTCTTCACTTTTTAGGTATTTTTTGAATTCTTGCGTTGTAATATTATAAGTCCTAGTATTTAAATAAAATATCAACATAAATAATCATAATTTTTCTTCAAAAATATAATGTCTCACTATAGGATAAACTGGAGTTCTCATTAGGCTTTATAGTATCACGAGTGTTTCCTACTTATCCATTTTTGTATTCCATTAAGAACTCTTCTTAATTGAGTTTTCTCACTTGAATTTCAATAATCACCAAATCCATTGATGTCAAACTTTAGAATCTATAGAGATATTAATCACTTTAATTGAGAGTATTCTTATGAGATTCTTTCTCTTAAGATGTAAGTAAATATAAGGGCTTTTCCATATGGAACTTAAGAACATAGCTTAAAATAAACTTGTCTTACTTTATCCATGTAAGGCAGGAAATAAATCTCTAATAACGTAAACCCATCAGTCTTAAGAGTTCTTATCAGATGATTGAGTTTATCATATATCTATCTCTTGAGATAGTATATTATTCCTTGATGATATGTTCGATCATATCAATAGGTACCTCCTAAGATCTGCATAGTATCCCATCACATATTCCCACACTCAACCATATCAAATACCACCCAAAATTATAGATTTTATTGATCGAGCAACCAATGCACGCTCACTTAACAAACTAAAATAAAAATAAATCAAATTATTTTCAAATTCAATTTCAAATTACAAATATTTCAACCATACCATAAGCTTTTATGATATTGGTAGTCATGAAGAAGCCTTAAAAAATCAAACTCAATTTGAAAAAATTATTCTAAAAGTAGCATCCAATCCTCATGATGATTATATCATACACAACAACAACATAAGACTTTTTACATCATTAAAACAATTTATATGGCTTTTGGGGTGACAATATGGATCAGTGCATTTTCACACCACATAATAGGAGCCATTTGGGAAATGCATTATGGCTGCATTTTGAAGAATTTTTAGTGGAAAAGCTACATTTTCCAACATCAATTGGTAAAGTGCAGTGATTGCCAAAAAGTTATCATCGACTTTAAAAAAATTATGATACCCACCACAACTTCTTAGATAGTAGCTTCTTCTATAGCAAATTTTTTTGCAGCAGCTCCATCATTGTATTTTCATATTATTGCAACTACCCCAAACAGACCCATACCCATAAGTGCACTATATTACAGCTCACCACTATTCTCAAGTAGATGCATCAAGGACACTTCTATAATCGAGTAAGTAGAATGTTTCATAACACATACTTCTAATTATTTCATCTTGAATGTATTAGCACTTGAATAAATTGAGTTACAATTGCAAGACAAAATGAAGGTCTTTGTGGGACTATAGCTTTTCAAACCTGGTTGTAAAGTTACTATGAAGAAAGTAGCTTTTTGAAAAGTTATTGTGGGTATTACAAATATTTTATTTTTTGAAAATTTTAAACAACAGTTTTTTTTGACGTACAATACTTTAACCAGTTCTCAAAAGCGACTTTTCATCCTAAACTTTAAAAAATAGCCAAAAGTTGTTAAAATACAATTGTGATTACTTATTGACTACTTTTGAAAAGCAAAGTAGCCATAAAGTTCTCCCAAATGCACCATAAGATACCCAAAGAATTTAACCTCAAGGGATAATTAAAACTAAAATAACATCAAAAAACTTTATCTAAGTTACAGCTTGTAAAAAATAAAAAATGCATGTTTGTAGCTTTATTCCTCAATAAGCTCTTTGTTTCATCCCCTTCTTATAGATAGCTTTGTTCTAAAATCAAAGGCATCTGTTGACCTCACTCTTAGAGTGAGCTCTTAACCTCCTCTTATTAGACTTAGGACTCTTCTAGACACTAAAATTTTCTTAGTCATAAGACACATCTAGTGATTAGGTGAACACCTAACCTAAACCTAGAGACTTAGAAGTGTTAAGCATAAGATTAGGTCATGCCTTAGGGTTTAAGAAAATTACCTATCTCATAGCCTAAACCTAATCTAGATACACTTTCTCAAATTAAACCCAAACTCAATTCTCAAATCAAATCTCAAATTCAAATTCAAATTCCAAATCTAATTTCAAAATTTGACTCCAAATGATTGAAACCCAAAATCAAATCCAAATCCTAAAACCCCTTCCTAAGCCATATGAACCATATTCATAAGCTTAGCCAAAACTTTCCTTAAATCAAATTAAACTCAATTGATCTCTTTATAAATCAATTATTCATTCATTTATATTCATAAATATAAATGAAATCCAAATTCAAATGACCAAAAATATATCGAAAATCAAATCAAGTTCAATCTAATCCTTTAAGCCAATTCTTTGGACTTAGCCAAATTCTATCCAGATCAAGTCAAAACTAATGAATTTTCTCTTGAATCAATCATTCATTCAATTATCTACCCAAATATAAATGAAACCTACAACCATCAAATCAAATCAAAACCAACCCAAGTCAAACCCAACTTAGCCCTTTTGACTTGAAAATTTCAAATGAGCCAAAATCCTTAGACTCCAAATTGATTGTCGTTGAACTTATATTTCAATCTAGGGTTCATATATAAGTTCAACTAAATTTGAATCAAACCAAAATCAAACTAGTTGACTCACTTAGGTGCATTGACCTAAAGTGACCTAAAGAACCCATTTGAGCCAACTTCTAATCCAACCCAAATTGGATTAAACTCCAAAATCTTACACCATGATTGTTGATTTTTTAGGATGATCGATTCTGTCAATTGGGCCAAACCAAACTGATTGGCCATTTGATCCAAATTGACCCCAAATTGGCCTAAAGAACCAAATCGGTCAAATCATGATCTAACCCAAATTGATTACAACCAATGGCTCAAGTTCATTCCAAATTGATTATTGAACTTAACCAAAGCCATAATTAAACCAATTTGATCAATCGAGCCTAATTGGGTCAACTTGACTCAACCTAGCCCAAATTGGCCTAAAGGGTCAATTTGGCCTAAATCAAAATTAACTCTAAATTAATTCAAACCAAAGACCACATTCATCTTCAATTTCAATTGAACATGAATCAACCCATAACAAGTTAATTTGGCCAATTTTGGTCAAATGGGTCAATTTACCAAAATGACCATATGACCCAAATTGGGCCAAATCCTTGAAACCAAGCCAAAACCCATTGGGGCTGATCAAATCGACCCAAACCCATTTGGGATCAGCCCAAAACAAACCCATTTTAAATCCCTCATGAATCATCCCCCATAGGATTCCAACCTCATTTAATTCCCCATCACATGCACTTAACATCACATGGCCCCAATATTTCAATTGAATAAATCATCATATGGCGCAAGAGAGGACTTTGGAGCAAAATCCAAAGTCCTCAATCAATCTAGATCATCCCAACCACCCAACAAGATGGCATTCAATTTGGAGCCAAAAAATTCAAAAATATTTTATTTTTTGGCCATTATAAGAGGGAGATGAGGCTTGTCTCTTTCCTCCCACCACCACTCAAAAAAACTCTCAAAGCAAAGGGAACCCATCCCCACTTCTTTAGCCACTTTGAGCTCAAATAATACAAGAATTTGCTCTTCCGGCGAGGCGACGGTAAACATCGAGAGGAGGCGTTAGAGAAAGCAAGGGCTAAAGATTACTCAGCTTCCTCACATATCCAGGATCTTCACCACCGCTGGAAATCATCCCAGTGAGGTAACTTTGGTCAAACCGTAGCCGACCATAGGATTTTGCATATTTTGTATTAAATTTCCCACGATTCTAAGAATTTTCTTTAGAAAATCTTGCACTTTTATTTTAAATCATCCCAAATAGGAAATAGAATTTTTTCGGTATGAATAGGCATGAAAATGGGTCCATTTGGACAAGTATTGGCTTAAACTTTCATTTTTCCAAAATACCCAAAATCTTGTTCACGCCGGCGGCACCATCCGTCAGATCGCGGTTCAGCGGATCGGCTCGATCATGGTCGCGTCGAGCGGCTCCGTGCATGATCCGGCTTGATGCGCATGATCCGGGCGATCAATCGCGTGGTTCACGCGATCGGGCGGTCGATCGCGCGATCGCGCGATCACAGCCTCAGATCCGCGATCGATATGATCGTCGATATGTTCAGACGGTCGAGAGAAAGTGTGTGTCTTTCGCCCAAACGCGTATATATATATATATATATAATAATAATAATAATAATAATAAAATAATAATTTAAATCACTAAATTTAAAATTCAGAAAATAAAATACTTAACCAAAATTACAACAAGATCTTGGATTTGTTTTCTGAGAGAATCCAACAAATAAAATACTCAAAATTTCGAGTATTGAGCTAATTTAGTTTTAGTGAAAATCATATTTCATTAATTAAGCCAAATATAGTCATATTAAGTTGAGATTTTCAGATATTGAAAATTAATGTTTAAATACACCTACAATAAAAATTTCAAGTTAAAAGAACTTTGGATTGGAGAAATTAAATTTTAAATTGATTATCAATTTTAATAAAATAAATTAAATAAAAATTCAGAAATTTACAAAAATCTTCAAGATGACCTAAATCACTTGATATAGGACTCTTAAGAAAATGATTTGATCTTCGAATCTTAAGAAACCCAAATAAACACTTAAGATTAAAGTTTAAACAATTAAAAAAGTTAATTAAAATATAATCTAAAATAACTCAAATATTAAATCAAAAATCAGAAATTGAATAGCATTCATTAAATCATTAATCAAACTTTAAATCGAAATATATATATATCATCTTTAAAGGAGATTAAATTAAATATGATTAAATCTATTTAAGTTAATAAAACTCAATTAAATGATTAAATCTTAAATCAAACTCAAAATCCAACAAACTTAGAAAACTTTAATAATTTGATACTAATCGAATTAAACTAAATAAAATTAAAGCAAACTTAATTAACCCATGATTAAATCACATCCATTTGGAATGAGATAATTAAATAACCATTAAATATTTCAACCTAATAACTAAATTGACATGTTAATGAAATCAAACAAACATAATAAATAAATCAAAACAAGTAAAACTAATCATAAATAATCAAACTCAATTAGTCAAACATTTAATTAATGAAAATTTAATAAATTAATCCATCATCTTAATTAATCAAATTAATTTAAATAAGTTACATTAAAGCTAACTCTTTTAAGCTTAAATCAAACCCTAATTAAATTTAATAATCACCCCTAAATACTAATTAAGTTAATTAAATTAATCATATTAAACTAACTTAATCAAACATAATTAAGATGCAATTAAACATTAATCAAACATAAATTAAACTAAATTATTAAGTCATTGATCTTTAATTAAACAAACTTTAATTAATCTAATTACCCTTAATCAAACTTAATTAATCAAACATTTAATTAATAAAACTTAATAAATTAATCCATTATCTTAATATCAAATTAATTTATAAATTAGATTAAAGTTAATTTAAAATTAAATACTTAATTAATTTAATCACACTATTAAATAAATTAATTAAGTAATTCATTAATCATATTAAAAGCTTAATCAAACATAAAATGCAATTAAATGATAATCAAACCTAATTTAAACTTAATCATTAATTCATCAATTGCATCATTAATAAATAAATGAAATCAAATTAAATTAAACAAATCTTTAATTTTAATCATACCTCTTAAAAACTAGTAAGTTAATCCAAATTAATTACATTAAACTTAATTAATCAAAATGCAATTAAATATTAATCAAAACATAAATTAAACCTAAACCATTGAGGCATTAATTACATCATTTCTCTAAATAAATATGAAACTAAATTAAAAAATTAAACAAACCTTTATAATTAACATGAATACACTTATTAATTAAACAAATCACATAATCACATTGAACCTAAGCAAACCCATAGACCAATAAAGCTAATTAAACCAAATTGAATCAAATTAAGTTAAATCAAGAAAGATTCTCATCAATTTAATATGAATCAAATCAAATCTCATTCAACCTACTTAAATAAAATAAACTAATTAACTATCCAATATATGAAATCAAAATGCAAACCAAACTTTGATGAACATGATAACTGGATGTGATTAAAAATAAAATCCCAATTACAGAGAATCAAACCCAATTAGAATCAAAAATAAAATCTTAATTAATCTAATCATCAAATAAATGAACCACAATCAATTAAATAAACATAAAGTTAAATCACATAACCATGATCAAAGAAAAGAATTAAATATTTAAAAGGATATTGAATTATCAAGATTCAATTAAATCAAAACACTAATCTAAAATTAATCAACCAAAACACATGAACTTAAACAAACTTAAACTCCATTTACATTAAGGATATTGAATTATCAAGATGCAATTAAACTAAAACATCTAATCAAAAAAAATTAATCAAATACTTAAATAAACTCAAATTCTAAATTCTAAATCAAATGAATTACACAAATTCAAATGGGCTAATCAAGATACTTAAGGACTTTGGTTAGATTCTTAGAATTAGGATGTAGAATAGGGTGAGTCGTGTCTATAGATGGAATTCATCCTACTCTTCATTCTTGAGAACCTAAATATCATTTCAACCAAATAAAATTGAAATAAAAATGAAAAGCAAATCATTAAATCATTTAGATTGAAATCACCCAAGGTAAAATTTAAATTCAAACTTCAAATTGGAACTAAAGAAGCCTAGTAAAGTCTTGCTACACAAGCCTTAAGCACACACATTAGAATACTAAGTCACTACTTAGTGCGTTGTATGTATGATGTTGTGTTTTTTATTTTGTGATGTAATATTTTAGGCGGATGTTAGGGTGTATGTTTGTAGACGGATGTTAGATTATTAGCCTAATCATATTTTCTGTAAGGGGTTGTGCTTAAAGGGCACTATAATAAAAATATAAATGCTTTTGCTATGCAGGTTGCTTAGCCCCTAAGTGTAACCCATGTTAGGATAGGTGGGCTTGGTTACCCATGTGTGGGTGCTAAGTCCAAATTATTCATATAATTGCTTGGGTTGTATGGTGTGTTTAGCTAACATTTATTTTGCAGGTGTAGCTAGATTTACTTTTCCTATTTTTGATGTAATTTTTGCATTAGAAATTAGGATTAGTGCTATGGGGGATTAGGATGAGCGTGGCAGAAGGCTTAGTCCACAGGGTGCCCATGATGCCTTTGGAGTAAATCAAATCAAAAGAAAGAAATGAAGAAATGAAGAAATGAAGAAAAGAAGACCCCATAGCATATATATTATTTTTTTAATCCAGGGTTGTATAAGGGTAGAGCTTCACTCATCTTTTCTTTTCTCTTTTGGTGTGGAACCACCTTGGCCTTTTATTCTTTTACGGTAGTCTATAAAATTGTTTGATGTTGTGTTTAGATTGTGCATTAGAACATCATGCTTTTCATAGTTTCTTTATGATTGATGCTTGAATGTGTGGCCTGGATGCGGTAGGCTCTTAGGATAAAATTAATTTTTCTACCCCAATTAACAACTCATAACTAAAATTTTAAAACAACTCATAACCTCACATAAAAGCCTAGGAATTAAATCAAGATAATAAAATTTTTAGTAACCCCTTTGGATGGATGAATGTATAATATCATGTATTCTTTCACTCTTGTTAAGAGGAGCTTCCATCTTGCCGAGAATCAAGGCTTAACCTATGAGAGCCTTTGGTGGAAAACACCCCTTTATCTCTTGATTTGGCCTATAATCAAATTCTCATGCATTAAAGCATACAAAATCTCATAACTTGTGTCAAAAATAAAAAGTCCAAAAGAATCAAATAAATTTGATAAAATTTGCATTAGAATAAGTCATGGATTCATACCACTCATGCTCTAGTCTCTTAGGTGAGTCTAAGGACTTAGTTTCTTTCTAAATGAACAACAACCTAGCCATCTTGCAAAGCATAAGACTTGCCTACATGGATTTAAAGCGTGGAGGAGTTAGTGCTCAGGATAATAAGTCCAGTCGGTGGTTTATTCTCTCTTGTGGAGGTAAACCATATACCCATTTTTCTTAGATTTAGGTGTGCCTTCATTTTGTACCAAGGCTCCTTAGTTTAGGAATCAGGTAGCTATTTCCTTTTGGGCTACAAGCATAAATCCTCACCTCTTAGGCATTTCCATAATCTTATGTTATGTGGAATTATAAGCCTAGAATCTAATAAAATGTCAACTCAAATAATTAACTCTCTTCAATTTCAAAATATAAAGCCCAACTATAGGTAGATTGGAATGCTCACTAGGCTTCCTAGTATCATGAGCATTTCCTACTTTCTCCCTTTGGATTCCAAAAATAAGTCTTCTCCTTGATCTATCCCATTTGATTTTCTAAAATAGCCAATCCTTTGATAGTCTTAACCTTGAAATCTTTGGAGACCCTAATTGTCTACTTTAATCGAGAGTATTTTTAAGAAATTCTCATTCCTTGGGATGTAATTAACTACAGGGGCTTGCCTCCATAGAGAACTTAATGAAGCTAACTTAAAATAAATCCTACTTTACTTTTTCATATAAAGTAGGAGAAAGATCTCTGGTATATTCAAGACCCATCATGCCTTGAGTATTAGGTGATTAGGTCCATTATAGGGTGGTGATTTCTATCTTTTGAGATAGTACATCATTCCTTAATGTCATGTCTTCACTTCAATAAGTACCCCTAAGATCTGCGTGGTGTCACACCCCAAAATAAACACCATGATTTTTCGACTCCGCTGGGGAGAGGTTCCTCTCTCCATCTTTAGTAGACAATTATTGTCTCCAAGCATCGATAGTGGACTTATATTTTATATAGGCACTATCATTCTTTCATTGGCACTTATTATTTCATCCTTAAGCAAAGCTGAACATCCTTTAGGTTTTAGGACCTCACTCAGTGTAGGTCTTAAAATCCCTATTAGTTCCCCAATAGGTGAAAATTAAAATTAATAGGAGATGACCAAAATTAAAATCTCTTCACCATTCGATGGTGAGGCAAGGTTTATAAGAATAAAACTCTTCTACAAAAAAAGCACTTTTCAAAATCCACATAATAAGATCTACACAAAAGTTTATAAGAAATTTTCACAAAACACATATAACCAAACCTCGTTTAACAAATCGATGATTGTTACAAGGAGGTTCTTAAAAAAAATCAAAATCAAAATCAATTTTTTAATTTTCAAAAGCACATTTTCTTTGGAAATGGCTATCCCCATCCACACACTCAAATTGTTGGATGGAGATTCTATTTTCAAATAAAACCATGATATAAAATTGAAACTCCACTTAGCATACTTCACATGTGCTAGAGTTGAAGTTTCCCCTCTTTTCAAAAGCAATAAACCATACACACACAAAGAGAAGTCAAGACATATTTGAACCCACGACATAACCAAATTTGTCAAATGGGAGTTCCCCTTGGAGAAGGTAGAGCAAATTGAATTCTATTTGCATTTTGTCGATAAATTCCTTCATGCCAAAGTCTTGAACTTCAAAACACATTGGGAGCTCATTTGACATGCCCAAGTATATCGAATGAGAACTCCGTTTTTGAAAATCATAAGTACAAAGTGAACTCCATTTAACATACCTAAGTCTATTAAATAAGTTCATTTTCTTTCAAAAAAAAATCATAAACACATTTGACTTTCACTTAACATACCAAATTTGTTAAGTGAGAGTTTCATCTTCAAAAAAAAATCATAAACACATTTGACTTTCACTTAACATACCAAATTTGTTAAGAGAGTTTCATTTTCAAAATCACAATCATTTGACTTTCATATACCAAATTTGTTAAGTGAGTTTCATTTTCAAAATTATAAACACATTTAACTTTCATAACATACCAAATTTGTTAAGTGAGTTTCATTTCAAAATCACACATTTGACTTTCACTTAACATACCAAATTTGTTAAGTGAGTTTCATCTTCAAAAAAAAAAAAAAAATCATAAACATTTGACTTTCACTTAACATACCAAATTTGTTAAGTGAGGTCATTTTCAAAATCATAAACATTTGGTTTCATAACATACCAAATTTGTTAAGTGAGAGTTTCATTTTCAAAATCATAAACACATTGACTTTCACTTAACATACCAAATTTGTTAAGAGAGTTTCATTTCAAAAAAATAAAATAATTTATAATTTAATAATTAAAATAATAATAAAATATTTCAAAAAATAATCACATTTGACTTTCACTTAACATACCAAATTTGTTAAGTGAGTTTCATCAAAAATCAACATATACTTTCATAACATACCAAATTTGTTAAGAAATTTTCAAAATAACATACTTTCACTTACATACCAAATTTGCAAGTGAGAGTTTCATCTTCAAAAAAAATCATAAACACATTTGACTTTCACTTAACATACCAAATTTGTTAAGTGAGTCTCTTTTCAATGCATTTAATCATATTTTAACATCAAATTTGTTAAAATCAATTTTCAAAATCACTTGAAACAATATACCAAATTTGTTAAGTGAGTCATTCTCAAAGCTATCTCAAACAAATTTCTTTCCTTAACATATCAAATTGTTAAGTATGACTCTCATCTTCAAAGAAAAAGTGTTTATCTTATCACATTTAACTTTCACTTAATATACCAAATTTGTTAGGAAATCCTCATCACCAAACACAAATCAACACATGTGGCCTACTAACATGTTTATTAAGTGAGCATTTTCAAATCAAAATATCACTATCAAATCTTCCCAAGCAAAAATGTTTCAAACACACAATCACAACCTCTTCTTAGCATACCCAATTTGCTAAGTAGGGTCTTTCACTATCAATATTTTCAAACAAGATCCTAAATATCTCAGAAAATCTCTCCTCAATTTTTGAACCACACTTACATACAAATTGGTTGAGTATGGGTTCTAAATCTCAAATCAAGACTCTCCTCAATATCCAAAATCTCTCTGATGAACCCCCTAACATCCTTAAGATTGTTTATGTGGGTTCAATTCAAAATCAAATCTTGAAATCAAGATTGAGGTGAATATCACAGTCTATCTTTCAATGCATTTCGGTCTGATCAATTATTTTCTCGGTCTTCATGGCTCAACAAGCTCGTGTTTTCCTTCCCAGGGACTCTTGGATCAATAGTCTCTTTACCACTCATCATCTACTTTGGAGGTTTGAGGGTGAGGATTTCTTGCACCCTCACCACTTAATGAGGAGGTGGCGGAGCCATCATTGATGATATGTCATCTGAGTTTCCTCACTAAAGGAGGCCAGTTTGTTCACCATAGCAGAGTATCAATTTCAGGGTCGGAGTGTGGTGGAGCCTCTACTTCTACCCCACTCTGGAGGAAAGGATCTTCTCATAGTCTCCTCCATATTTGAGGTGGGTGCTAGGTCTGCTCGCCATACCACCTCATTGCAAGACTACAAGATCAAACAACATCAGGCGGAGAGAGATGGACTATGGTGAAAGGGATCTCCTGTGAGACCTCTCCACTTGAGTGGTAGTAGTTTCACCCTCTCACCACTCGATGGAGGGAGGACTAGAATTACTACCTCCACACTATTTCTCAGGCTAGGGCAGAGAAGCCATGTCGATAGTCTTAGTTGGTCATGAGGTCAGTGCAGGCAATTTTTGATCGATAATATCCCTGGAGTCAGGACGAGAAGGAGAGAGCCTTGAGGCTCGCATCGGCCGATGGTAGGAGAATGAGTTTGTCGGTGTCATCCTCGATGGATTTTCGATCGTCACCGAGTCGATCATTAGAATCATCCTCTTCATGCATCATGGAGAAGTAGGCTATGTCAGCGGTAGTGACCTCAGCCCACTCACCCACCATGTATCCAACTCACGCATCCCCATTGAAGATCCGGAAGCCCCCAAGGAAAGATCGCCCATTGGTGATCACGACCAGGGATCCCACTCCATCTACTCCACCCTTGAGTGAGGTCAGCTCTTATTTGACCTCCCCTCAACTCTGGAGAAGAATGGCAACCAAGGGTGGTCACCCAGTCCACGCGCCTTCAGTCTCCCCAGGCGGCGCATAGGAAGGGATGAGGATATGATGTAGTGTCCATGGCGTAGATCCTTCCATAGTGTGTTCAATAGTGCGTGATCAACATATACCTATCTGAGCCAATCCTCTTAGAGATAGTAGTATAGCGGTAAGTAATGCATGTATTTCAGTGGTATAGCCCCTCCACTTGAGTGTTTGTCCCACGCATGCTCTTGAATGAGATCGTTGCTTAGTACTTTACTGAGAAGAGGGAACTCTACGGGGATGATTACTCTGATGAAGAGGATGCTAGGGTCAGTTTTGATTCAGATGGGGTTGATCTCTTGGAGGACTGTGAGAAGTCCATATGGTCACAGGGGTTCCCTCTAGGGATCAACATAGCGAGGGTGTTGTAGTTGAGGAAGAAGACACCTCATTCAACACCTTTGTCGGCGAGAGATGAGCATATTGGAAGATGGAGAAAAGAGTTGAAGATTTATTAGCGGCGGTTTAGCACTTCAAGGCCAAGCTCCATCGGTCTGACCTACTCCAGAGAGCCACCACAGGTTGTTGCATATTTTGGATCACCAAGTACATCTCCCGAATTGTGGCGATGCATAGGAAGGTGGTGGGCCACCTGCGAAAAAGATATAGCGGTTAGTGGAGTAAGATGCATTGGCCAAGCGGTGGCTCATTTGTTCAAAGATAGACCTACCGAGGAATTTGATGGTGTCCAATATCCTGGGTTTTGTGCCTCCTTCCTTTAAATCATGGCGGTGGAACCCGGCCTAGCATATTCATATCTTTGCAATCTTTGTAGTAGCATTGATAAAGCTCTTGTTATTGAAGTCATTGCGGTTTCAAAGTTTGGCTCTTTTGAATAGACTCTTTTCATCAAGCTCGATATATAAATGGTGACATCAATCATTTCTTGAGTGTTATTTGATTTAGCTTCGAAATAAAAATTATATTATATTATAAATTATTAAAAAAAAAAAATTCAAAAATTATTATTTTAAAGGAAAAAAAAATTAATAACAAGAACACATTTATATCAAAAGCTTCTTAGGGAAAACTTTTATTAGCAATCATTTGGGATTAAAAGATTTCGAAAAAGATTGTTTGAGCAGGAGCCGAGCTCGTAGTTGAGAGAAACCTCAGCATTTCAAGCTCATATACCACCTAACAAGCAAATTTTCAGTGACATGAACAAGATACTCCAAATACTTGTACACCCACCTAGCATTAGCTCTTGTCGAGGTTTGATCATATTTCATTTAAGAGGGGAGGTTTAGTGAAGACTTTCTTGAGTTAGCACCTCTTTCAGAGGCTTTGAAAGAGGGATGTGGTGACCTCATTGTAAATCCAAATGAGTCATTGTTGATTATATTCTCAGTGTCCCGGTATGAAATGAACTTTTGTAGAACAACATCTTTAAAAATTCTTCTAGAATATTGATGATTCTTCATCGAGGATTTAGATCAAACCTTGAGAAGTTTCAACAAAATTTCTAGAAACCAAGAATTCTTTTCAAGACCAATCATTCAAAGAGTTCTGAAAGATTGAGAAGGATAGATTGATGACAATAGAGAAAATAGATCATGAGCTGATCATTTATCTCTGCCACCATAGTTAGACCACCATTGCTCCACCTTAGCTCCATAACTCATTGCACTCATATCCACTAGCTATTCCTCTACTCTTGTTGATAAATTATCATGTATTCATTCAAGAATAGTTGAAGATATTTATCTCTTAAAGCACTTTGATCCGAGAGATAAGATGTTAATGATGATCTCTTGACTACACTTAATATCTCTAGATTCTACCTTTATTCTTCTGATAAGTTGATCAAATACTTATTGAACAACCTCTAGAATGGATTCTTCCATGTCTTAAGATGAAGGTTGATATGATCATCTCGACTCATGATCTCTAGATCAAGAAGATTTCTTTGGTTCAGTAACTCAGCCTCCAACACCAAGGAAGGTTTCAAGTTGAAAGACAAAGGAAGGTGTCATGCCCTAGAATGCACTTGATATGTAGTAGAGCCATCAAGATATCCAGACACTATATCTTCCTCAAGCTCTCTTCGATTGTAGTAGACAAGAAATCCTTTCTGCACTTTGAACATGGTCCATAAGAAATCAAGAAGCTTTCACTTACATCTTGTATGATACTCAGATTTTATCTCAAAATCTAAATCTACAAAATAATATGACTCTAGATCATTCCATGATTTAGAAAGATTCTTGAATTAAGGTTCAATTAAGATTGAGAGTCATGATCAGATGATCATGGAGAAGTCTAGACGATGAGAAGGTAGAACTTTCTAAATTATCATTCATAGGTTAACCTTGCATGAAAGTTCTACCTAGGGTGGATGAGGATAAGGAATCATTGAGATATGACAAGATGAATGGATATGCTTATGAAGATCAATAGGTTGATTCTGTCTAGACATCTTAGAATCACTAAGTTGATATCCTCATCTTATCTAAAGAGATGAATCTCAAACTCTTGAGAGATGTTTGAGCAGAAGAGGCTTGTAGTTGAGGACATATACATTGATGAAGACTTTTAGATAGACAAATTTCTATAGTGGATGTTGGAAGATACGATATCAAGTTCTTGTTGAGTGCATAGAATATTATAGTCTAAAACCACCACTTAATGTTTACTTTGAAAGGGATGATGTTGAGGATTCATGAACAATAAGAGCTTTGAGATAAGACAAAGTGGATGATTGAAAGATCCAAGTTTCATATTATAGACTCCATCTTTGTTATGAGGAGGATATATGAGATGTGGTTCCATCTCTCACATCTCATGAAGTTCATGAGAGGTGAGATTGAATGCATCAAAGGAGATCTTAAGCCATTAAGTTCATGAAATAATATCAAGACCTACTATCTCCCTCAAAATCAACAATATTCTGTGAACTTGGTGAAAGTTCAAAAAAAGAAAAAAGAAAGGAAAAAAGAAAAGAAAAAAAGAAAAAGAAAAGAAAAAAGAAAAAAGAAAAAAGAAAAAAAGAAGAAAATAAAGAAATAGACTTGGAGAGAAAGTAGCTAGATATTCCACCAGTTCATTACTCCATTCAACATATGGTAGGATGACTCGACCTCCATAGAGGAAGAGATCAGAGACATGCTAGGAAGACCTCCTTATTGGCCATCCAATAGAGTTATATCCCTGTGACTACTACTATCTATATAGACTTAGAATCTAGTTGGATGATGAGTCATATATATGTACTGTAGCACTTCCAGCAAGATATCCCCCAGTGGCAGTTGAGCAACAGCGATGAAGATCGCTCTAAGTAAAGCATAAGTGTATCCAGTCTATATGTGAACATGAAGCATCGGTTGGGAACTTTAGCTAACCCACTTTCCTCAAAAGTTGAGGGTTTGGTAGTTAAAAATAAGTCTTTGACAAATGTAAAGGTCAAAGTTCTTTCTTGGAGCATCATCCTCAAGTCAAGAAGCGATGTAGAACTTGAGGATGATTCATATAAAGATTTAATAGAATTACCTTTTGATTGGTATTCAGTGTTCTTAATTTAGAAAGGATTAATTCCACATGCTTGGTCTAAACACAATTGATTACTTTGAAAGGTTATGGGACAACAAATCGAACATTCCATCAGGCAGATAGGATTCTGCCTTGATTGATGATGATGATTCACTTAGTCATCACCAATCATTTGGAATCGATGGTTCTTTTCAAATCATGCTAACTCATATGAGGAGGTGTGCTTAGAAACTTGGATGATCCAAATGACTTTGAAGTCAAAGATGCACCACCAGTTCAAGAGGAGATCGGTCAACTATCGATGAGCTCGAAATCAACTTGAACTAAGAAGATCCACCAACATATATCAATTCTCATTGAATGAAAAGAAACCAATGATTTAGCTATTGATTGAGTTTAAGGATTGCTTTGCATGGAGTTATGAAGAGATGCTTTATCTCGACATAGCGTAGCCAAACTAATAGAATATAATGCTAACCCTATCAAATAGGCTCCTAAACACATGCGATTAGACATTGAACAATAGGTCACTTTTGAAATTAAGAAACTAATCGATGCTTGCTTTATTAAGGAAGAAAAATATCTACACAGTTTGGCTGTCATCGTCCGCTAAGAAAAGAATGGAATTATCGCGTATCGTTGATTTTAGGGATCTAAATAAAGCATGTCCTAAGGATGAATTTTCCTATACTAGATTAATGGTGGACATTGCCTCATCTCATGCAATTCTCCTTTATGGATGGGTCATTACATACAATCAAATTAAGATGGCCCCAGAGGATGAAAGAAACCTTGCCTTTGAACCTCAAAATATATATTATTATAAGGTCATGCCTTTTCGGGTTAAAATCTTGCCACTCCGCCATGACTGAATCTTGATGAACTCATTCATCATCAAGTTGAATGCTACATTGATGATCTCATCATCAAAAGCAAAGAAAGACCATCTCTTTGACTTGAGTAGTTTTTTGAATGGTTAAGACAATACAACCTCAAAATGAACCCCTGATTTGCATTGAGTAGCGAAAATTTCTTGGGTTTGTTGTCGACCGAATTGAAATCAATATGAAAAGATCAAAGCGATATTAGAAATGCCACCCCAAAGCCTAACATAACTCGGGTCATTCCAAGGCGGTTGTATCTAAGACGCTTCATTTCCAACTTATCGAAGATGCCAACCATTCTCGGCACTTATCAAAAGATGCCAAGTTCAAATGGGATGATAAGTGCCATGCTTTTGAAGATATCAAGCAATATGATGACACCTCCAGCAGCCCATCCAGCAAGCTCATATTATATCTTCTGCATTAGATGACTCCCTGCTTTGTTGGCTCAAACCATGATGAAGGGAAGGAGAACTCTCTATTATCTTAGTCATCGCTAATCCACTGAGGGAAAACTATCCACCTATTAAAAACTAGCTTTAATCTTTGCATCCCAAAAGCTACAGCACTACATGCTTTCTCATAAGGTGAACTTGATCTCCAGAGTCAATCTATACAATATCTCATGACACGGCTGACCTTATATGGATGGTTGGCACATTGTTCCATGATTTTATCTCAATTTGATATAACATTTGTGCCCCTCATTAAAGGACAAGCACTTTGCGGATTTCTTAGCGGCATCCACTCCTCTTGATTCTCCTTAACGATGATCTCCCGATGAACAAATCATGAACTTAGGGATACTAGTGCTCCATTGGAGATGTACTTTGATGGTTGCTTCTCTCAAAGAGGAGAAGAACCATAACTTACTATCCCAGGGAAGGTAGGAATAGTTCTCCTAACTCCATATCGTGATGTGATGAGATTCTTATATTATTTGTCCAATCCATGCATAAATAATGAGGCCAAATATGAGGCTCTGATTGTTAGTTTGGAGTTAGTCATTATACTATGCATCCAGTATCAACATCTTTGGATTCTCGAGTCATCAACCAAATGGGTCATACAGTTCTAAAGCTAGCTCCATCATACCACAAGTACACTATGGAGTTGTTGGCCCAAATCCAGGTTACCATCACAAGATTCCTCGAGAGAGAATGCAATAGAGCTTAGCCAAGCTTGCCAAAAGGCATGTCCGAAGATGAGTCCATTCCAATAAGGGTCCAAAATAGACAAGTCTTATCCCATTGATCTTTGAACTCATCGAGAGATTCTCTCTTGAAGGGGAGGTTGCCATTACCAGTAAGGATGAGGAGTTAGATTGGAGGCAACCATTCATAGATTATTTAAATATAGGCAAACTACCTCAAGAAAAATCACCACATGAAGCGAGATTTCTTATATATCTTGTAGGCACCTTGTACAAAGTCTTTCGATCATATGTGGTTACATTGTCGGACAAACATGCTCAGAATCATGATCGGTACACTCGAGGTTATGTGGGGCACATCAATCCGGTAGAAGATGAAAGCAAGATCAAGAGACTAGGATACTATGCCTTTTGATGATCACGCATGCATGGACGTAGCTAGGAGATCAATATCGTACGGTGTGGTCCTACATCAACCCAACATTCTACATCCTACATTGGCCTCATGGTCATTGAGTGTTGAATCGACATTGTGGGTCCGTCGATCCTCCTTCTTCCAAGGTCATCGATTCATTCTAGCTTCTGACTACTTTTCCAAATGGGTGAGGCAATCCCACTTAGAGGTCACGCTCAACATGTGCTCCAATTTTTTGAACCATATTAGTATATAGGTTGGTGCCTTGATAAATTATATCAGATAATGGTCGCATTCAAGAGCACTAAAAAATAGCTTTGCTCAAAGACACAACATAGATTGGAGATATTCTACCATACTATCCAAGAGCAAATGGGTTAGCGAAGCCTTCAACAAAACCCTCATTCAAATCAAGAAGACAGATGACAACAAATGATGATGGCATGAACATTTGGTTGAAGCTTTATGAGCCTACCACATATAGAACTCCAACTCAATCTACCCTTTCTCCTTGGTGTATGGGTCAAAGCCATTCTACCATTAAGTCCAACTCCCATCACTAAGGATAGCCATGGGTAGCAAAATCACAATGAGAATGCCTAAGTTACGGTTGGAAGAGCTCGAAGGTTTGGAGGAGAGATGCCTACGAGTATGCCAAAACCTCGAGTTATACAAAGCCAAGATGATTCAAACTCATAACAAGTTGGTTGTCTAGAGCTTTTCAAGTAGGAGAGCTTGTTTTTTTTAAGGAGACCAATTGTTGCTCATTGAAAGATAGGAGGAAAGTTTGAACCCACTTGGGAAGGCCCTTATGCCATAGAAGGCCTACCAAGAGGGTCTTACCAACTCATAAATTGTAAAGAGCACGATGCTTCCAATCAATGGGCTACTTAAAGAAATATTATCCATAAATCTTGTTTGAAAATAATTATCAATAAAATCTCTTTTCATCTCAAATTTTTTATTTCTTATGTTAGAAATATCTTTTGCTTGTGAATTCATCATGACATACTTAGGGTCCCCCTAGTGGCATCCTATTCCTTCATATCAAACACAAAACACACATATCTTTATCTTGGGCTATTTTGATGTGGGAGCAAGCCCCATGTGGCACTCACTCATTATTAGGTCGGGTTGATTTGTTGTCCAAAATAATGATCACCCAGTGGTCATTTGTTGGAGGATGTAGTCCCGCTTTCTTTCTAATTTGACCATTGCGAGCACTTTGTTAGTTTGGTAGGCTTCCTTGCCACCTAGTGAACTACCTTGTGTTCTTTGTTTAAGAAGATGTGAGTCCCAGTGCTTTCTTCTTGAACTAACCACCATACTCTGACTAGGTCGAGTTTCCCCAAGGTTTAGGTGTAAAAGTCTCCCGGTGGCATCCTATTCCTTCATATCAAGCACAAACACACATATCTTTCTTTGCTACTTTGATGTAGCAAGCCCCATGGCACTCACTCATTAGGCTGCTCTAGGTCGGGTTTGATTTATTACCCAAAGCAACCGATCACCCCAGTGGCCATTTGTTGGAGGATGTGAGTCTCTGTGCTTTCTTCCTAATTTGACCATTGCAAATTAATGAGCGTCTTATTAATTTCGTAGTCTTCACTACCCGCTAGCTACCTCATGGTTGATCTGTTTGAGAAGATGTGAGTCCTGCTTTCTTCTTGAGAATCATCATGACTAACTAGGTCAATATATTTGAGGTTTAGGTAAGTCCCAGAGGCTCCTTTCTTTTGACTCGTTTGAGTCGATAAGCCCCGGTGGCATTCACTCAATGTCTTAGGTCGGATGGCACCTATCGGGACAGACTATCTACATTAGTTTTGCTTTGAGAGATGTAAGCTTCGCTTTCTTTCTAGGCGGTTGTTGCAAACCGATGGGCACCATAGGTTGGTTGATGTTCACTATCGCGACTCACGGTGGGTACACCACTCTTGGAAGATGTAAGTCCCGCACTTTTCCATGAGTTGGCCACACTATGTGATATATGTAGCCATGTCATCTCCGGGGTGTTGGATAAGCCCCTTTGGCCTTCTCCCTGCGGGCATTCTATTTGGATCACGTCCTTTGAGATCCCATTTAGACACTACCCGAGTTACTTTTGGATTGGACATTCCCCTTTCGGTAGCCACCCACGGTTGGAGAATTTGTTTAGCGGATGCTTGATTCTCCCGTTGTAAATCAGATAGGTCTAGGCGATATAAGCTCCTTCCTTTGATCCCTCGCAAAACGGTCCATGGTAAAATAAACTAAATAAATAACAAATATTTACTTGTGGATTAAAATTCAAGGTGGCCCCTTTCCCAAGCATCCTATCTTTAGAGGTGTCGTAAAACTCCTATAGAATTGCACGAGTTGAGATAAATCCCTCGGCACTCACTCAGTCACCCCTTCGGTTCAACTTGTTGTGCCACCAACGAGTTACCTCGGCGGTTGTCTTTGCTTTGAAAGATATAAGTTTATTATGCATTCTTTCCAGGACAATCGTTTGTGCGTGGGTAGCCCAGGTTGGGCGTTATTGCAAGTGACCGTCACCCCATGGTTCCTTATTTAGGAAGATGTAAGTCCCAGCTTTCTTCCTAACTCGACCATTACAAACTGAAAGCACCCCTTAGGTTGGTTAGCTCTACTAGCGGTAGTAGATTATCCCTTTGGATTTGTAAACCTAAGATAGTCTAGGCGATATTAGCTCCTTCTTAGTAGATTCGCCAGGGTCCATCTAAAATTAAAGTAATTCTATTCTTGAGTCGATATGAGTCCACAGTGGCATTCACTCAAATAGTCACCCTAGGTCGAGATTGATCATTTGTGCCATCAGATCACCCCAACGTTGATCCTACTTTGGAAGATGTAAGTCTGCACACTTTCTTCCTAATGCTCGTTTGCACTGGCAACCCTTAGGCATAGTCCTACCTTGTGGTTGGTAGACTACCCTTGGACTTGTAAATCGAGATAGGTCAAGGCGACATAGCTCCTTCTTGGTGGGTCCATGCATGAGGGTCCACAATATAACACAAAATTAAATTAAATTAAATCAAATCAAATTAATCATCAGGACTACTCTTGAGTTGAGGTAAGACCCCCAACGGTGCTCACTCAATAGTCACCTTAGGTAGGGTTCGATGTGTTGCTCATCTAATAGATCACCCCAGCAGCTTTTCCTTTCTTTGGAAGGTATAAGTCTACTAGGCTTTCTTCCTAACATATCGTTGCACCAAAAGGCAACCCTTGGGTTGGATAGTCTACCTTATGGTGGTAGACTACCCCTTTAGACTTATAAATTTAAGATAGGCCAAGGCCCGTGGCTCCTTCTTGGTATAGTCCATCATTGCAGTCCATAACAAAATAAATTAAACCAACCTCCCAGTGAAGTCAAATTAAACATCTCAATAAACCAAATTTCTCTCCAACAGGGAAATCAAATTAGTCTCTAGTGAGTTTAGATCTAAATCAAACAAATTCAATCAGTGTATATCCCCCGGTTATGCCCTCAATCTAGAACCCTTCTAGTGGAGCCATAACAAATTAAACCAACCTCCCTGGAGTCATCAAACAAATCAAACAAATCCAATTAAATTCTTATCCCTAGTGGATACACACCCAAATAAATTATATTCATCAAACTCAAATTCATATCCCCAATAACTTTAACTGTTTCCCAAGGAAGGTTCATGTACTCAATCCTGGATTCCTTCATGCTCTCTTATACCTTTGGCATAAAGAGTGCTACATTGCACTAAGATCGTGATTCTATCTACTTTTTGAGTCTAGGTATAGATCACTTTTATTATTTGTTGCAATCTTCTGGATGTTGTTGATCATTTCGGTCAATGCCAATACCTGTGGTGTGCCTTGTCAGTTACACCACACTTATTGGGGGTCCTTTTGTTGACCTCACTTTGGAGTGAGCTCTTAACCTCCTCTTCTTAGACTTAGGACTCTTCTAGACACTAAGATTTTCTTAGTCATAAGACACATCTAGTGATTAGGTGAACACCTAACCTAAGCCTAGAGACTTAGAAGTGTTAATCATAAGATTAGGTCATGCCTTAGGGTTTAAGGAAATTACCTATCCCATAGCCTAAATCTAATCTAGATACACTTTCTCAAATCAAACCCAAATTCAATTCTCAAATCAAATCTCAAATTTAAATTCAAATTTCAAATCTAATTTCAAATTTTGACTCCAAATGATTAAAACCCAGAATCAAATCCAAACCCTAAAACCCCTTCCTAAGCCATATGAACCATATTCATAAGCTTAGCCAAAACTTTCCTTAAATCAAATCAAACTCATTGATCTCTTTATAAATCAATTATTCCTTCATTTATATTCACAAATATAAATGAAATCCAAATTCAAATGACCAAAACTATAAAATCAAATCCAAACTCAATCTAAACCCTTTAAGCCAATTCTTTGGACTTAGCCAAATTCTATCCGGATCAAGTCAAAACCAATGAATTTTCTCTTGAATCAATCATTCATTCAATTATCTATCAAATATAAATGAAACCTACAACCATCAAATCAAATCAAACCAAGTCAAACCCAACTTAGCCCTTTTTACTTAAAAATTTCAAATGAGTCAAAATCCCTTATACTCCAAATTGATTGTTGTTAAACTTATATTTCAATCTAGGGTTCATATATAAGTTCAACTAAATTCGAATCAAACCAAAAACAAACTAGTTGACTCACTTAAGTGCACTTGACCTAAAGTGACCTAAAGGACCTATTTGAGCCAGCTTCTAATCCAACCCAAATTGGATTGAACCAAGCTCACCAAAATCTTACATGATTGTTGATCACCCTAGGATGATCAATTGCAATCAATTTAAACCAAGCCCAATTGGCCATTTGATCCAAATTAACCCAAATTGGCCTAAGAACCAAATTGGGTCAAATCATGATCTAACCCAAATTGATTGCAACCAATGGCTCAAGTTTATTTCCAAATTGATTATTGAACTTACCAAAGCCATAATTAAACCAATTTGATCAATCAAGCCTATGGGTCAACTTGACTCAACCTAGCCCAAATTGGCCTAAAGAGAGAATTTGGCCTAAATCAAAATTAACTCCAAATTAATCTAAACCAAAGACACATTCATCTTCAATTAGTCAATTGAACATGAATCAACCCATAACCCAAGCTAATTTGGCCAATTTTGGTCAAATGGGTCAATTTGGCCCAAAATGACCTGTATGACCCAAATTGGGCCAAATCCCTTGAAACCAAGCCAAAACCCATTGGGGGTTGATCAAATTCGACCCAAACCCATTTTGGATCAGCGCAAAACAATCCTAACCCATTTTAAATCTCTCATGAATCATCCCCCACATAGATTTCACCTAACCTCATTTAATTCTCCCATCACATGCACTTAACCCCTCATCACATGTCCCCAATATTTCAATTGAATAAATCTGATCATATGGCAGCAAGAGAGGACTTTGGAGAAAAAATCCAAAGTCCTCAATCAATCTTTCATCCATCCAAACTAGATGACAATCAATTTGGAGCTAAAAAATTCAAAATATTTTAAATTTTCCATTATAAAAGAGGAGATGAGGCTTGAAATCTCTTCCTCCCATCTATTCGCTCCCAAAAACTCCCCAAAGCAAAGGGAACCCATCCCCCCCTTTTAGCCACTTTGAGCTCAAATAATACAAGAATTTGCTCTTCCGTGAGGCAATGGTAAACATTGAAGGAGGTGTTAGAAGAAGCAGGATAAAGATTACTCAAGCTTCCTCACACATAGGATCTCCCTGATCTTCCATAAAATCATCCCTGAGGTAACTTTAGTCAAACCGTAGCCTTAGATTTTACATATTTTGTATTAAATTTCTATGATTCTAGGAATTTCCTTTAGAAAATCGAGCACTTTTATTTTAAATCATCCCAAATAGGAAATAGAATTTTTCGGTGCGAATCAGCGTGAAAATGGGTCCATTTGGATAATTTTTGGCTTAGAAACTTTTATTTTTTTTAAAAATACCCCTAAAAATATTGTTCACCGCCCTACCATTGATCACGATCCGCGGTTCAGCGGATCGGCGGATCACGCGGTTATGATCGGTTGATGCATGATCGAGCCGGCGGCGATCGAGCTTATATCTGATCACGGACCGTCCGTCGGCGTGGTTGCGATCGGGCTCGATCGTCGTCGATTCGATCACGGCCTCACGGATCGTAGCGTCTGAAACGTCCGGATGGCGACGGTCAGAAGCGTGGGTCATGTCTTTCGCCCAAATCGCGTATACATATATATATATATAATAAAATAATAATAATAATTTAATCATCGAAACTTTAAAATTCATAGAAAATAAAATACTTAACCAAAATTGCAACAAGGTCGTTGGATTTGTTCTGAGAGGAATCCAACAAATCTAAAATACTCAAAATTTACTAAGTATTGTGAGCATAATTTAGGATTTAGGGAAAACCATATTTCATTAATTAAGCCAAAAATATAGGTCATATTAAGTTGAGATTTTCAGATATTAAAATAAATGTTAAAGTACACCTACAATACAATGATTTGATCTTTTGAATCTTAAGAAAAATGATTTGACCTTTTGAATCTTAAGAAACCCAAATAAACACTTAAGATTAGAGTTTAAACAATTAAAAAATTAATTAAAATATAATCTAAAAATAACTCAAATATTAAATCAAAATCGATTGAATAGCATTCATTAAATCATTAATCAAACTTTAAATCGAAAAATATCATCTTTAAAGGAGATTAAATTAAATATGATTAAATTTATTTAAGTTAATAAAACTCAATTAAATGATTAAATCTTAAATCAAACTCAAAATCCAACAAACATGAAAACTTTAATAATTTGATACTAATCGAATTAAACTAAATAAAATTAAAGCAAACTTAATTAATCATGATTAAATCACATCCATTTGGAATGAGATAATTAAATAACCATTGAATATTTCAACTAATAACTAAATTGACATGTTAATGAAATCAAACAAACATAATAAATAAATCAAATCAAGTAAAACCCTAATCATAAATAATCAAACTCAATTAGTCAAACATTTAATTAATGAAAATTTAATAAATTAATCCATCATCTTAATTAATCAAATTAATTTAAATAAGTTACATTAAAGCTAACTCTAAGATTAAGCTTAAATCAAACCCCAATTAAATTTAATAATCACCCCTCGAATAAACTAATTAAGTTAATTAAATTAATCATATTAAACCTGAACTTAATCAAACATAATTAAGATACAATTAAACATTAATCAAAACATAAATTAAACCTAAATTATTAAGTCATTGATCTTTAATTTAACAAATCTTTAATTAATCTAATTGACCCTTAATCAAACTTAATTAATCAAACATCTAATTAATGCAAAAAAATTAATCCATTATCTTAATAAACCAAATTAATTTATAAATCATTAAAGTTAATTTAAATTAAATACTTAATTATTCTACTTAATCACACCTATTAAATAAATTAATTAAGTAAATTACATTAATCATATTAAACTTAAGCTTAATCAAACATAAAAAATGCAATTAAATGATTCAAACCCTAATTTAAACTTCAATCATTAATTCATCAATTACATCATTAACTCAAATAAACATGAAATCAAATTAAAAGTTAAACAAATCTTTATTTAATTTAATCATACCTCTTAAACAAACTAATTAAGTTAATCAAATTAATTACATTAAACTTAATTTCAATACAATTAAATTAATCAAAACATAAACTAAACCTAAACCATTAAGTCATTAATTACATCATTTTGTAAAAAATGAAACTAAATTTAAAAAATTAAACAAACCTTTATAATTAACATAATACACTTATTAATTAAATAAATCACATAATCACATTGAACCTAAGCAAACCCTTCCAATAAAGCTAATTAAATCAAATTATCAAATTAAGTTAAAGAAAGATTCTCATCAATTTAATATGAATCAAATCAAATCTCATTCAACCTACTTAAATAAAATAAACTAATTAACTATCCAATATATGAAATCAAAATGCAAACCAAACTTTGATGAACATGACAAATGGATGTGATTAAAAATAAAATCTAATTACAAGAATCAAACCCAATTAAAATCAAAATAAAATCTTAATTCTAATCCAATCAAACTACAAATAAATGAACCACAATCAATTAAATAAACATAAAGTTAAATCACATAACCATGATCAAAGAAAAGAATTAAATATTTAAAGGATATTGAATTATCAAGATTCAATTAAATCAAAACACCAATATAAAATTAATCAACCAAAACACATGAACTTAAACAAAGTTAAACTCCATTATACATTAAGGATATTGAATTATCAAGATGCAATTAAACTAAAACATCTAATCCAAAAAAAAAATCAATTAATCAAATACTTAAATCAAATTCAAAATTCTAAATCAAAATCAATTACACAAATTCAAATGGGCTAATCAAGATACTTAAGGACTTTAGTTAGATTCCTTAGAATTAGGATGTAAAATAGGGTGAGTCATACAGATGGAATTCATCCTACTCTTCATTCTTGAGAACCTAAATATCATTTCAACAAATAAAATTGAAATAAAAATGAAAAGCAAATCATTAAATCATTTACATTGAAATCACAAGGTAAAATTTAAATTCAAACTTCAAATTGAACTTAAACTAAAGAAGCCTAGTAAAGTCTTGCTACACAAGCCTTAAGCACACACATTAGAATACTAAGTCACACTTCTAGTGCTAAGTTAGGGCATTATATGTATGATGTTGTATTTTTTTATTTTGTGATATAATATTTTAAACGGATGTTAGGGTGTATATTTAGGATTTGGATGTTCGGCCGTTATTAGCTAATCATATTTTTCGTAGGGGGTTGTGCTTAAAGGCTCTATAATAAAAAATATAAATGCTTTTGCTGTGCAGGTTGCTTAGCCCCTAAGTGTAACCCATGTTAGGATAGGTGGGCTTGGTTACCCATGTGTGAGTGCTAAGTCTAAATTATTTATATAACTTCTTGTGTTGTATGGTGTGTTTAGCTAACATTTATTTTGCAGGTGTAGCTTAGTGTTATGGGAGATTAGGATGAGCTGCTAGAAGGCTTAGTCCCTGGTGCCCAGATGCCTTTGGAGCAAATCAAATCAAAAATAAAGAAATGAAGAAATGAAGAAATGAAGAAAAGAAGACCCCATAGCATATATATTATTTTTTAATCGGGTTGTATAAGGGTGAGCTCTACCCATATTTTTCTTCTCTTTAGGTGTCTGTGGTTGACCACATTCTTTTATGGTAGTCTATAAAATTATTTGATGTTGTGTTTAGATTGCACATTAGAATATCATACTTTTCATAGTTTCTTTATGATTGATGCTTGAATGTGTGGCCTGGATGCGGTAGGCTCTTAGGATAAAATTAATTTTTTTACCCCAATTAACAACTCATAACTAAAATTTTAAAATAATTCATAACCTCACATAAAAGCCTAGGAATTAAATCAAGATAATAAAATTTTTAGTAACCCCTTAGCTGGATGGATGAATGTATAATATCATGCATCATATTCTTTCACTCTTATTAAGAGGAGCTTCCATCTTTCGGAGAATCAAGGTTTAACCTATGAGAGCCTTTGGTGGAAGACACCCTTTCTCTCTTGATTTGGCCTATAATCAAATTCTCATGCATTTAGGCATACAAAATCCATAGCAGTGTCAAATAAAAGTCCAAAAGAATCAAATAAATTTGATAAAATTTGTATTAGATTAAGTCATGGATTCATACCACTCATGCTCTAGTCTCTTAGGGGTGAGTCTAAAGACTTAGTTTCCTTTTTAAATGAACAATGGCCTAGCCATCTTACAAAGCATAAGACTTGCCTACATGGATTTAAAGCGTAGGAGGAGTTAGTTGCCACTCTGAGCGGTAATAAGTCCAGTATTTCTCTCTTATGGAGGTATATACCCATTTTCTTCTTAGATTTAGGTCGTGCCTTCATTTTGTACTGAGGCTCCTTTGTTTAGGAATCTTAGGTAGTTGTTTCTTTTGTGCTACAAGTATAAATTCTCACCTCTTAGGCATTTTCATAATCTTATGTTGTGTGGAATTATAAGCCCAAGTAATAAAATGTCAACTCAAATAATTAACTTTCTTCAATTTCAAAAATATAAAGCCCAATTATATGATAGATTGGAATGCTCACTAGGCTTCCTAGTATCATGAGTATTTCTTACTTTCTCTCTTTGGATTCCAAAAATAAGTCTTCTCCTTGATCTATCACATATAATTTTCTAAAATAGCCAATCCTTTGATAGTCTTAACCTTGAAATCTTTAGAGATCTTAATTGTCTACTTTAATCGAGAGTATTCTTAAGGAATTCTCATTCCTTAGGATATAATTAACTATGGGGGATTGCCTCCATAGGGAACTTAATAAACCTGGCTTAAAATAAACCCTACTTTACTTTTCCATGTAAAGTAAGGGAAAGATCTCTGGTATATTCAAAGACCCATCATGCCTTAGGAGTCCTTATTAGGTGATTAGGTCCATTATAGGTGGTGATTTCTATCTTTGAGATAGTACATCATTCCTTAATGTCATCGACCATCAATAAGTACCCCAAGATCTGCATGTGTCCACACCCAAAAATAACCACCACAGCATTATATGTTAATTTTCAGAATATGAGTTCATGTCGATCTTAGGCATTTGTGGGTTTGATTAAGTTAAAGAATTCTTCCAAGTATTTTTTATGATTGCATTTGTAAAATTTATGCATCTTTTTGGCACTATTCTCAAGGAAGCTTTTCATCCTACACTTCCTTAGCTTACCTCTAGGTCTTATTGTCTTAGGGACACCACTTTGAAAACCATAATCAAGTGTAATCCATTGATTCGTCACCAACATAACTAAGATTGCACCATTATAAGCCATATTATATTTATAATTATAAGACTTAGTTCCTTTCTTGTAGTTATCTCTTTGATGTACTCCTTGATAGCTAGAACTAATTCACCACTCTATTTTGAAGAGGTTGATGTCCTTTTCATAACCCATTACTCCATTATCATCCCTCTAATCATGTCTATCAAATCGATAATTAGCTTATCTCTAATCTCTCCTAATTTAATGAATTTGATAAATTATTAGTGTTGGAGAATTTTTATTCCAACTAAAAATTGACATTTTAACACCTTTTATGGTAAATTGAGTAAGTAAGATTGGATTTATGGGTTAATCTCATTAACTTTTTGTTCAAATTGAAGCCTTGTGTATGCATATGTGGTCATATGCTAAGAGACTATGGCACCAAAGAGGAGGGGGGATGAAATGGGTTTTTAAAATAATTTCTCAAGTTAAAACTTAATTATTTTAAAATTTATATAAAAATTATTTAGATAAAAAGAACTTGAAGATTAAACTAAAGCACAACAATAATCAAGACCAAGTGCAGAAAAGTAAAGACTTATACAAAATATTATGTGATTATGGTACAAAAACCAAGCGTATATGACAACATTAGAAATTCACCAAATGAACAAAACTATAAAAAATATTTTGTAATCTCCTACATCAGAAAATACAAGCCCAAATCATATACTCTCCTACACCAAGTAAGCACAATCTAAATCACGTACTCTTATATTGGATAAGTACAATCTCAAATCATGTACTTTTCTATATCGGGAAAGTATAACTAAATAACTTCAAAGTATAGAAAAATGAAAAATGTAAGATCATAAATTTAACTCTCAAATTTTAAAAGATTTTAGCTCTCAATTTCAACTATACAATAATACGACAAATTAAAAAAAGCTCACGATAATTTATCCATTTAAATATTTAAATGAATTAACGAATCTTTAAAAAGATCTTGATGAAATAAACTTAGACAAAATTTAAATTTGAAAATACTTATAAAATATGTAAATTAAAGGCCTTGAAATTAAGTATCAAAGTAATTAAACTTCAAAGATATATACTTAAAAATCAAGACATTCAAATTAATCATATATCCATGATAATTTGTAAGGATTTAAACACTTAAAAGAAGAATATAAAAGGATTATATGAATTTAGAAAACTCAAATTAAATTCTTGTCATTCAACTTAAACGATCAAAACATAAATCATACGTAATAAGAAATTATAAAGATCTTACTCAAGTCTCTTGAAGGAAGTATAAAGATAAAATATTATGCTTGAAAAATAATATTTCAAACCAAAGAGAGTGCTTAAAGAAGATGTGAGAGTCTCCACAAATAAAAGTTTGAATTGAAGGCAAGAGAGGAGAGAAACCCTTGAACATTTGAATGAAAGAACAATTAAAATGGTTTTACAAGGGGGTTGCCCAAGCTAGGGTTTCATCCATAGGTTTTATGAAGCAAATATGAGGGATTGAATAGAAAAATATAATGAGGGAGTTAGACATACAAGAAAAAAATAAGAGGAAAATGTCAAGAGGGAAATTAATTAGGAAAGAGTTTAATTTAAAATCAAATGAATAAATTTAAATTTGAATTAAATCAATTCAAATGCAAAATGTCAAAGCTTGGAGAGAAGAAGCGTTGTAATGAAATTAGCTTTACAATTATTAATTAATCAGGAAAATAATTAAGAGACTATTTTGAATTAACTTAAAATAAAATAAATCCAATAAATCATTTATTTATGGGACGACAAGAGCTTTTGCAAAATAGATCAATCAATATTTAATGCAAATCACTTAATTTGTTGCATAACGGAATAGATTAGGAAAAGATTTAAAATTTAAATCAATTTAAATTTGAATATAAGAGAGGGAGTGGCTAGCCAAAACTAGTTACCAAAAGTAAGTTTGCAAAAAAAAAAAATTGCATTGATTTCAAGCTATTTGAATTTTGAATTTGAATTAATTTATATCAAATCAAACAAAATTAAAATAAATCAATGGATGGCTGGCTAAGATATTCCATGAAAGGTGTATTTATTTTTGGAGAGAATTTATGGCTAACTTCAAATTTAAGATTAACAATATTTTGAATTTTAAAATTCTCAAAATTGGAAATCAATGATGCATTAAATTAAATAAATTAAATCAAAAATAATATGAATAAAATCAATCAAAATTCGGCCTTGACATGATGGGACATTAATCAAATGCAAGAATTAATATAAGAGAGAAAATGAATAATTTGGAGAGAGAACATGATAATTTGAATAATTATGAAAATATTTTATATCACATGCTTAGATAAATAGATAAAATATTAAATAAACTATATAAATTAATTGATGCAATATTAAATGAACTAAACTAAGTTCTAGTGGATAAGACCTAAATTAATGCAAGTGATCAAATTATCCAAAAATAATATTTTCATGAATTTTGAAAAATAATATTAAATAAGTTTAGCAAAAATATTTCAAAAATTCAAATAAAAAATACCATTAATTTATCAAACTTTATTATCTTTATGAGCTTTATTTATCATTTTATACTATTCCTAATATAAAATTAAGTGAACCCAATTCTAAGCTAATTTGATCTTTCTGAGTTGACTAATCAAATTTGGTTTGGTAATTTTCCTAAAACACATGACAAAAAATATTAATGGATTCAAAAATATATATTTATCATTATAAAATTATAAATTAATAATCATAATAATAATAATTTATGTGGATAACTTAACCTGCAAATAAACTTTTAGTCTTTATTATACAAAGCATATTATCATCAAATCAAATGGTGAGTTACATAAAGTGTGTACTCAACAATCTCTTCTTATTTGATGAAAAAAAATTAATGTTGTCGTGAAAGATAATTATTATAATAAAAAGATATTTCTTCTCCTCACAAAATTCATATGTGAGAAGTTAAAAGTATAACTAACATCACTTATGAAATGCACCAATATTTATATTTTCTCCCTTTTAACATCATCAAAAAGTTCAAAATACAAGTTGGTTATATCAACAAAATTCTCCCTTTTAGTTTGGCACTAAAGTAAATTGATCATGAGATGATCAAAAATTTAAAGTTTAACATGCTTGATATTGTCCTCATATTTAATGTAAGCCAATGTATTATCTTTGGATATATGTATACATATATATATATATATATATATATATATATATATATATATATATATATATATATATATATATATATATATATATATATATATATATATATATATATATAATAATAAACATATAAATGAAGATAAATGTCATATATAATTAATATATATAATTAAGCTCAAGATAAATGCAAGTCCCTACAATAAAACTTTATCAATATTTAAAATAATTTGATATCTCACATCTCCAAGATTCAAAATATTTTTAAAGTAATACAAACTAAAATACCAACAAAAATTATCTTCATCAAATCAAATGTTAATTTTAAAAATAGATTTTATTAAAAAATATATTTCACAAACTTGCATGAATTATTAGGATATGTGCTACAAGTAAACTTCTATTCATGCATAATAGTTCATAAAGCCAAGATTAATTTTTATACTAATTTAATACATGTAGACTAATTTATAAATTAATTTTCATTTTATTTTATCATAAGCTAAAAACATACCAATAAACATGAGCTAGAAAAAGTAAGAATAAGTTCAAATAATGCATACTAAAGTTCTTATCTCATAACATTTGTTGAATAAGCTTGATTGTAATCAATAAACTAATTGTTAAATGGGGAATATGAGATGTCAAGTATAAAACTATGTTAATATAAATTATGTAAATCATTTTATATCCAAAATTATATACTAAACTAGTTTATATTAGTAGTTGTACATAGGGCGTGTAGATTAAATATGCTTATCATGAATTTGAAGAATTTTAAATTTGAATGTAAATCATGATAAATAGAATTCATTGGCATAACATTATAAAACTTATAAAATCTATGAATATTTTAATGCCACAACAAACCAAATAATATTTAAAATTTGAATTTCATATGATTTATAAAAATATTTTTTAATTATATTTTAAAGTAATTTATTCATTTAAAAGATAGAACATGAAACTTATATGCATTAGTAAGGCTTTAATGAAACATAATAAATCTAAGGACCTAAATATATGTAAGGAATGTATTATAAAAAAATACAAAATATGTTACCTCATATTGTTCTATTTTATATACTTTTGGATAATGTGATGTTTGTTTTATATACCCAAGTTAATAACTTGTCTTCATTGAACCTTCATAAAGACAAACCTACAATACAATCTCATTTCTTAGATTTTGATATCCAAACAAGCTTAAGGTCATCCTTAAAATCAAATTGACATTGGAACCTTTGGATAGATAGCTTGAGGGATATGGTTGGAGCCTCCTTTTCTTGTCTTTCTATAAGCACTATAAGGCTCTTTTAAATTTGTTTTATTATCATTTTCTTTTCTTTTTTAATTTCTCTCTCTTTTCCTTATAAGACTAATGATAGAAAATTGAGGCTCTTCATTTAATTTTGTAGAATTCACAATAAAAACATCTTGGTTGTGATTAAAATGAGAGGACATCACATAGATCTTGGGAGTAGTTATTTAAATGATTGAGTATGGCATCAAGAAATAATATACTACTTTGAAAAGTAAAAATATTGCTTTATAATGAATTCAATCAATTAATAAAGACTCTTAAGGTTGATTGGTTTATGTGTATCAGAGATTTTTTTTCTTGTCTTACCTGAATAAAGTAAGGTTTGATTTATTTTATTTGAGTTGTAAGCTTCCTATAGGGACAAGCCCCTATAGTTAATTACATCTTAAGAGAAATAATCTTCTAAGAAAATTCTTGATTAAAGTAGTCAACCATTGTTCTTATAGATTTTAAAGTTTATGCCATGATTGTTAAATATAGAAGTCAAATGAGAGAACTCAATTGACAATAGTTCTTAACGGATTTTGAAGAAAGATAAGTAGGAAGTACTCTGATACTAAGAAGCCTAGTAAAACACTTCAATCTATCATATGATCATGCTTTATATTTTTTAAATTAAAATTTATATTTAATTTTGAATTGATATTTCATTATAATTGTAAGCTCCTCCTAAGGCTTATTAATATCAACCTAATGAGACAATTTTGTTTGTTGTGTTGACTATTTAGAAAGGATTTTAAGTTTGACTCTGTTGACATTTTTATGTCTACAATTGAATAAAAGAGATTATATCATAAATTGATTATGGTATTAATTCTTACAAAATCATGGTAAGTATATTGATCATGATATGAATTTATGACTAAGACAAAAAAAAAAAAACACTTGTGTAGAGTGTGTGTATATATATATATATATTCTTAATCCTTTGAGAATTATTATTCATGTAAAATGCTAAATTATAATACTTTTTTTGACAAACATGAAGATTATCCAGTATTGACCTATAACATACTACAATTGAAGCTATCTAATAAAATATGAATTAAAAGATTTAAGCTAGTAATTATCTTAATATGTTTTTTTATAAAGATTTTCATACCTTTTTAACTAGAAAATACTCATGGGTCAAACCAAATTGCATGAGAATAATCATATTAATTATGTATTTTATTTGGCTCCAAAAATAATTTCTAAATAATATTTTCAAAAAATGATATAAATGATATATGAGTATGATAAGGTTAAATTTTGATGGCATTCATGTGTATATAATAATTAACATGCAAATATATGAATGTCACTAATCATTATGATTATCAATATTATGTTTTCTAATTTATAAGAGATTATTTTAAAATGAAGCAAGAATCAAACATCTAAAGTAAAATCTTATACAAGCTATTTTAAGACATAATAAAATATAAGTGTATTGATATTGATTAATAATTAAATTTATAAGTATCCTAAAATAGCATGACATTACTTTATTCAAAATCATGTAGTCTAACTAGACCTTATAGAGTTTTTAGTTCTAATAGATCATCTAATGAGACCTAAGTCATATAGTATAATCAGTTCTATATTTTTTAAGTCTACTTATTACTTGGTTAAGTTAGTTTTCAATTTTTGAACACATTCTAGAGTATAACTTTATATATTTATAAAGTTGTTCATTAAGATTTTAAGAAATATTAGTGAACCTTTTATAATAAATAAAATTAATAAAGAAGTAGACAATTAAATAGGAGACTTGAAAATTTATCACATTTATTAAATGTCGTGTCTTTAAAGATCATTAAATTGAAGTATACTTTTTATGTAAATAATCCTTGAGTTATGCATATTTCAAATCATTAGTTTTTCATGAAGACAAATGCGTAATAAAAATGTATTCCATAGATTTTGGTTTCCAAACATAGTTGGATCGAGTAGCATTAATTATATTATAAATAAATAAAAGTATTGGTGAAGAACTATGAAAGCCTAGGCCTTAATGAATCTAGATGTATGTAGATAAAGCCTTAAATTACATGGATCTCTCAAATGCACAAACAAATGCAACATGATCATGTCAGCCATAATAAGTTTAAGTAACACTAAGCATAACATGTATAAATGATTTAAGACTAGATTTATTTTAGTTTCTAAAATGTGTATAAGTATGCATTTAAGATCTATAATAAGGAGAATCAAAACAAGTACTAATAGAAGTAAGTGAAGTTTCATTCAATTTATTTTTAAACTATAATTTGCACTTTCAATTATACCAAGCTTGCAGAAAAATCATGAACATCTTGATCCTTAGATAGTAAGTCATTTTAAAAGTAATAACTTTTTTTTCTAATTACTTAATCTTTGTATGTGGCAAATCAATTATGAAAGTATAAGTTAATAGACAATAAACAACCTTAAGGTGAAACTAACTTTTTTTAAAATACTAATCTTTATATGAAAAATAATAATAATACATGATTGCATCAAACATGACTATTAAAAAATAATGATAGCTTTTGTAATCATTATAACATGACTATATCATTTTTTCCTATTTAATAGAGATAACTCAAAATTATATATAACTATCATAACTATTCATAAGCTTTTCATTTTTTTTATTCAAGTAATGAGGAAGAGGCTATTTCACTATTGAATACAAATAAATCAAGCTTGATTGGTCCATTTCCTCCCTTCAAATATTTTATTTCATTTTTATTAGAAGGATATTTATCTTTTAAAATATTGAGTGCCAAAAAAGTTCATAAGCATTTGAAAATTCGTACATAAACCCCACCTTTCATAGAACTTGATGGTAATTTTATCAAGGAGATGAGTGTTTTCTTTCTTTCATCTTCTTCATTTTTATGTACAAAGACTACAAGACCTTTGTGTAGCTCCCCATTCTCTTTTTCCTTACCTATTTTTAGTTCTTTGAATGTGTTTTTTAAAATCTCTTTGATATTTCATTTGGTAATATTTTTCATATGAATACATTTTTCTTCAACAAACTAACCACCTTTCTTAGAAAGATCTCCAAAACAAAATGTGAGAGAATACATAATATATCTACTAGTTTTCAAAAAAGTGAAGAGTTGAAAATTTTTTTTGGTAAAATTCCATATTAAAAATACCTAAAAGATTTAATATTTAAAATATAATATTCATTTTTTTTAAAAAAATATGGAATATGATGTGTTATCATGTGAAGTGGTATACCATAGCTTATAATCAATTAACATAAAAAATACTTAACATGTGATTTTTCTAAAATTCAAAGTAAGATTTACTAGGAATAGGTGGTTATAAATATCTTGGCCAAAAGGTCATTTAAAACTAGATACATGTACTATATGGATCTTAACTTCTTGGATGTTAAGCCAAATAGAAGAGCCTTCATTCTAATATTACTTGTAAGTTGAAGGGAGGGGGAATTTAGGTATGGAGTGATATGTTACTAAATTTCTTTCAAAAATCATTCTAATTTAAAACCCTTTCACTTAATATGGAATATGAAAGTTGAGCATATGATAATGAAAACAACTATCAAGTTAATCAAAACAAATCAATGATGAGAATACTTTAATATATTTAATTAGAATTACAATTACTTGTACTCAACTATAGGAGGAAATGATATAAGATGTAATATATTAAAATTTAAGCAGTCTAATTTATACACTAATATTAATATATTGCTCAATTATAAAAACATGAATTTTTATTCAATTAAATTCTTCTATATAAGTAGTAACACACAAATATATATTGATGGTTAATGAAATGATTATAAGATTAATTTTATTAGTTTGTTTTTCTACACAAGCTTATAAAGACATTTATTATATATAGCATGTTACAATCATTTAAAATAATATATGATATTGATATAAAGATAATTATTTATAGGAAAGAGTACTATAATAGTTAATTATAATAATTTTATTTACTCAATAACTTGGCATGTGAAACATGGATCAAGTTGATCATCACATGAACAAGAAGACTTATAAATTATTACTAAAATAAATATGCAAGTAATTTAAACTATAGACTAATTGAACACAATCTATTTTTATGTTTGTTCACTTTTGACTTACATCCATACCTAGCACAACTAGATACTAAGATCCCCATTAGAACTTATTGTCACAAAATATTCTCCATTACTCCACTAGATGTAAGAGAAATTTTTTTTAACATTAACTTTCTCTTTTATGGTTAATAAGACAAACCTTAGTCTTCTACTTCAAAATGAGAAGCAAACTACTCTTAGTACTGCCCATTTTGTCATAATAAATTTTTTTTTAAAAGGTAAGAATGATGTAGCACATCAAAGGAGGAAATGACCCATTACAAGGTCCCAACTCGAAAGAAAAAACCTATAAAACTTATATTGTATTTTATGTGTTGCGATATTTATATTTGTGTCTCATAAATATTATGTGATAAATGATCTATTAAGTCATGTTTCAGTGTTGTGTGAGAGTTGGTCAAAATTATTAAGTGTTTAAGCATTAAAATGTATCATCATTATGATGCCTAGGTGCTAGTTTTTTGGCGTCTTGACACTACAAGCGATACTTTATGTAGTGAAAAAATAGAAAAGCCAGCCTAAGGTGCTAGCCTGTGGCTCTTAGGTACCACAAGACGATGAGTTCTAATTTTATATAAGTTTTTTTAGTAGTTATCATGAATAGACACACCCTTTGGAGTCTTGTGGCCTGTTTAATTATTTATTCTAGTATAATGAAAGACTTTTGGACTATTTGTGTAAAAAATTAAGTGAAAAATCTTGGGTTGGAACTTGGTGGTCCACCATCGGGGAATTTGATGATCTCTCACCACCGATCTACTTTGATGAGTCAAACTTCTTGCATCTCTTCCACTTCAGTGTGCGAAAGATTTAGAGCACTCCTTTTTCTCTCTATTGAGACTCGTCATGACTACACCATGTTTGGTATCATAGAATGTTTGGAGGTATGGAGAAAGTGCTTGTAGGTATTCTTTATTAAATCTAAGCAATGTTAGTTCTGCACTTTAAATTTTGTACAATTTTCTTTATAGATTTTAGTGATTTCACTTGGTCAACTCATATTAGACTCATGTGTAGGTAATTCTATGAGCATTTATTTTACTACCGATTAGTTCTCCATTAACAATCTAGCTTTTCCCTACATGAAAACCTATATATAAATCATTATACTTGAGTGATCACTTAAATAAGGGAGAGTTCACAAAAAAGATAGCCAAACCTAGATACAAACCTTGCATAAAAATTGAACTCATATTCGTAAAGACATTGAGATTGTTTTTTTTTTTAATTTATTTATTTTTTTCCAATGTTGACATGATATTTTGTAGTATCTAAAAGTTAATTTGTATTTATTGAAGGTTAAATCATTTTAAAACTTTTGCATCTCATTATGCCAAAATTAGTTTACATAACTCATATTTAAAATTTCATTTGGAGTGACATAATTGCATTTCCTTTACTTAAATTATGCCTTCAAAGTCTATTAGCTTGGATCAATTAGAAGACTTAACTAAGAGGGTAGATGAGATTGCTATGTGAAGTGAGGAGAAACTCACTAGGGTAGAGGACCTTATGAACTTATCCGCTCAAGTTCAAATCTTAGATACTAGGATTCAAACTCCATTAACAACCTCACGTTAAGATGACCCAGAACCTGTAGGAGAGGAAAATATTGATCTCCTTAAAGAATATCTATCCTTATAGAAGGCCAAACCTGAGGAACATATAGAGACATGACCATCTTAAGCTCTATGAAACTCTACATGAACCAACAAAATAAGTTAAGATAGAAGTCTCAACGTATGATGGTGTTCATGATACAAATAAATTTCTAGATTGGCTCACCCAAATGGATGAGTTATTTGATTGGTACGATATTGATGACTATCAAAGACCCATATTTGCAAAAAATGAAATTAGTATGCCATGCTAACATTTATTGGAATAATATTTTGGTCAGGGAGGAAAGATTGGGTATAAATCTCATGACATGGGTAGAAATGAACGATATGTTAAGAGCCAAATATTTTTCTAGAAATCATGATAAAAAGCTCAATGAATAGTTAACTACTCTTAGACAAAGAGACATGCAAATAGTAGAAGAATATGTAAATACATTTGATAACTTAATAGTCAAGACATATTACACTTATTAGGAATGGCAAATAGCAAATAAGTTTATCATTGATCTAAGGGAAGATATCAGGAATGAGGTAGAGCTTCATAATTCTCAAACATTATAAAATAATTTTACTATGCTTTACTCCTTAAAAAGCATAAGAAAGTTACATCCATATCCAAAATCAAGGCACAAATATCATCTAAATATCCATCCATGCCTCAATCTCAAAAGTCTACTATGAAATCTAACCCTTCCACTACTAATAACTAATCCCATATGACCTTCAATGAAACAATTTCTTAAAATATTGTCTACTTCAAATGTCATAAAAAAGGTCATATGCATAATCAATGTAAGGCCAAAATTTAGTTCTTAGACGAATTGGAAGATTTAGAAGAAGGGGAGGATATAGAAGAGATACATGATGATAGACCCTTATCAAACAGGAAATAAATTCTATTATAGATAATTCAATGTCAATTATATGGTTTATGATTGCTTCTAGAGAAGAAGAAGATTAGTGGAGGAGAAATATTTTCTTAATGTAAATCTAATATAAGGAAATGAGATGCAAATCATTAATAGGCGGACGTAGTGTTATGAATATTATATCAATCAATGCTATTATTAAAGAAAATCTCACGGTTGAACCTCAAGCAGAATTATTTCATGTCAGTTGAGTGAATCTGATATGAGTCCATATCCCCAAATCAACAACAGAAGCAAAAGGGATAGAAGAAGGCCAAGTTGGCTAAAGGATTTTACAAATATACCAAAAATATAATACCAACAGAGAGTAAATTACAGGCTCAGACCAGAGAGGAATAAAGAATAAAATTACAAAACAAAGTTAATAGTTTTTACAACAACAGAGAGCAGTAGGATAAATAATTCCAGCTATAACAATATAAGATCCCAAAGAACAAGACTGTACTAAATACAATAATATGCAAAACAGTTCAAAAGCAAGACCAACAGAAGCAAGGGGATATTAGATCAGTTAATAAGAAACCTTGTCCAAGAACCCACTATAAAATACATGGTCATACTTGAAATAGCATCAATAAAACAAACTACAAGCACCACTAATATCCATAACGATATCCAGCACGACAGAAGCAAGATACTTAACAGAATGTAACAGAAATTAGTTACAAGAGGCATAGAAGATAGAGATCTAAGAAGAGCATCAGAAAACTATAAATAGAGATGAGAAAAGCAAACAGAGGATCGAAGAAATCTTTCAAGAATCTCCTCCTTCCCTGTCTCCAGTCTAATCTTCCTTCTCTGAGCATTTCCCACGGTGGACTTAGCCGGAATAACCCCTTAATCCGGTGAAGCGCCGGCCATCTCCCTCTGGATCCCTCCTTCTTAACTCCCTGGGAACTCCCGACGAATGGCCAAATGATCCTGGACCACTTAGCTCGCGCCAATTCAAGAATCTTCCCAAGAAGTCGAGACGCCCATTAGTCCGTCGGACGAGCCCTCGAACCTCGGCGACATCAAGATCTCCCATCTCCACACAGTAATCCACTAAACTCATCGACGGAAGGAAATTAATCTACCTCGAGCCCCATAGATCCAAGGCGAGATGAAATCCAATCGGACGGCTCAAATTCAGCATAAGGAATAACACGATCCGAGTCGATCCAATGATTAAGGTAAAAGGCGCTGATCCAACGGTCCAGAAGGCACCCGATCATCGACCAGGACTCAACCTTTAACTCAGTCGGGTTCATTCCACTCAGAAACGAGTCAACTCACTGAATCAAACTCAAGTCTCACCAAATCAGACTCAATTACCAAATTAGATTCAATCCCAGAAATTAGACCCTTATCAGAATCACACATCACTATCCATCGCAAATAAATGTCTAATTCCTATTAAGATAGGTAGCTATTTTGATGTTGGCCTATAAATAAAATTTATAAGCTTAACCGCACATACATAATGAAATTAATGAAAATTAAATGCCACGTCAAGCAAATTGGAGTCGAAACATCTCTATGAAGATGTCCTTCAATCACAAAATTGACTGAATCAATGTGCCTGTAATACCAAAATTAACTAAAATTGATCTCTCATGTCAATTAAGTCCCATCTGATTAGGAGAAATAAATTACACAAGTAGATTCACGCATATTGGAGTCAAGAGCCTCGATGCTATACCGAACTAACTCCTTTAGCGAAATGGACAGTACCGTTATTGTTGAAACGTCAGAATCTATCCAACGATACCTTTCACAATCATTTGAGTGTGGAGCAATTGGCAAGCCATGGAGTGTGACGACGCAATAATTAAGCTTGATTTTATTTGATCAACTTCTACATAGCTCAAATGGCCTCCAATCGTAAAACGAGTTGCACCATTGGTTTTAGAACATCGAATTTATCAAAAAATAACACATATTATGTGAGTTTGATTTCGGCAAAATTCACAATTTTGATGTGATATTGTGAAAATTAAATATTTAATTTAATTAAATGCATTGAAATTTAATCTTAATAATTAAATTATAATATGATTAAATTAAAATTCCTATATAAATAAGAATGATTAATCAGATTATGCATTTTTTTTCTAGATAGTCTTTATTGACATTCAAAATTACACTCCAATTTCAAAATTCCTACTAATTTCATATGAAAGATAATTAAGGCAATAATTATAGCATTTAATTGCCCGTTGATAATCAGATTTCTCTCCCTGTTCGAAAAGAGAGCGGAGACCCCGCTGGATCCCTCCCCTTCTCGTCCGTCTAGAACGAACCCACGACGAAAGATTTCTGCCGTTCTCTCTCTCTCTCTCTGGTCGACATCGAAACCCAGGTCGCTACCTTCCTAACAGGTGACTCCTTACATCAACCCATCATCCCGATTTTTCACAAGCACGAGACCTCTCCTGTCGTTGATCATCAGCACAAGTCGACTACCAAACTTGTTCCCAATCTTGCCTTTCATCCTCTTCTCCCGTCTCCATGCTTCCCCTGTTTTTTTTTTTTCATTCCAGCCGAACGAACCAGACCACCGACCCTTTATTCCTCATTTTCACTAGCAACGAGTATGCATATTGCTGAAAGCTGCAAATCCTTGTCTCCCAAAGACATAGCTCACGGTTTCCATCCTAACTCCCTCATTCTCACCTCTTCGCAAGACTTCACCGGCAATCCTTCCTGTCGTCCGAGCAGCAAGCCTCACACCTCAACCCTCAACAGGCGAAAACTTCCCTGTTCCCGAGTCTCTCGTCGAGCTTTACCTCACATCCCTTCTGACTTTCTCCGTTTCCCACTCCAAGAAGCATAACGAGCAGCCTTTCTCTATGAGATTTTCTTTACCCCTTTAATACGGATTTACTTATTAATTTTAGACTGCTAAATCTAATAAATTCTGTCAAACATAAAAAAATATATTTACTAAATTCTGAATTTAGTAAATCCTGTAAATCCAACAAATCCGGTAAATCATCTTAAATCCCAAATTTAGTAAATCCTGTTGGAATGGTGAATTTACAGGATTTACAACAATAAGAGAGAGTGAGAGAGCCAAGGGAAATTTACATATATATAGCACACAAATCTTATGCATTTACAAATCTAATACCTAAAGTTTGATATTTATAAATATAACACATTTTCTATGCTTCAAAAGTTGAATTTTACTTCAAAAAATTAAGAAAAGAGTTATTTTTATTGTAATAATACAGATTTAAGTGCTATATATATATATATATATATATATATATATTTAGATATTAGATATGTAAATATAGAAGAATTGTGTGCTATGTATGTAAATGTCCCTTTTCTTTAATCCTTTTAAAAAATCTTAATTTTAAATAATTCATTTAATTACTAATTTTTTCTTAATTAAAATATTATGATAAAATTAATTTTAATTTAATATTATTAACTATTTATTAATATGTAATTATTTATTAGATTTAAATACTTTTAGTTAATGTAATATTTGATAGTTTTTAATTTAATTTAACTTAATTTAAATTGATTTAATAAAATATTATTTAAGATTAACTTATAAGTTATTAAAATTAAATTATAATTTAATAAATATAATTATAATTGTTATAAATTTGATAGTTAATTAATTGAAAATTTGGAAGAGTTGGTATGGTTTTATCCCCCACATGCCTTAATATAGTTTAATTCCTAAAATATTAATCTACTAATAGAATTTAATAGCTATTAATTTTAATTAATTAATAGTTAATATTAATATATAATACTTTAAATTAATATTAATAATATTAATTGATTAATTAATATATATTTAAATTAATTTTAATTATGTATTACTAATAATTTATTAATTAATTTTTTTAATCCTAACAGACTTAAATATTCAAATAACTTACCAAACATCTCTTAGGATTTAGTAGGATTTAACTAATCTGTTACCAAATACTTTTCAGGATTTAATAGTTCAGGATTTACTAAATCGAGATGTACTAAATTTACTAAATCCTACTTAAAATAAATCAAATTTGTTACCAAACCCCCCTTAAGTTGATTCCTTCTTAAAACTCTCATTAGCAAATATACAACAATCAAAGTAAAACAAGAAAAAAGGGATATCAATTTCTATTATATTTTATAATAATTTTTCTTTTATGCTTGCTGAAAATTTATTTTCCCTTTTTGCTTAATCTGCCCTCCAATTGAGGAAGATCAAATGAGGAACTATTTGCTGGGATCTTGAATAAATTCTATTTAAAATTTTGCAATCAAATTAGCAATCTTCCAATTAAAATTATAGGATTCAAAGTTGTCAATCTATTTGTCTTGTTCGTTTAAGACTAAACCCTATCCCCCCATCTTTATTGGATCAATAAAGCAAATTGTCTTCAATTATTTCAAAGCTTACCATCTTACCATCCTATTGATTTCAACCTTGCTTCATGTGAAATACAGATTTAAATACAAGCTCACTAAATTGTCAAAATAAGTATTCATATACACTTTTCTTAATGTGGCAAGAAAAAATTATGTTTACTTGTAGGTACATAAGTATTGATACACATCTTTCTTATCGTGGAGGGTAAATCTATGTTTTCCTTACAGGTTCAAAGATCCATATATCCGAAGTAGCCCCCTATGCAGCAACAATACTAGGATGCTATCGATTTCCACTCCGACATGGTGCCTAAATAGCTTCATTTAAAATCAATTTTAAATCATAAAATTGATATTTAAGTTGACATTGTAAGGACATAAGTACTCATATACATCTTTCTTAGCGTGACAAAGAAATTTGTATTTTATGTAGGTACTTGAAAATTCATGCATGACTTTCTTGGCATGGTGGAATGGTGCATTTATGTGTTTACATCACTCATTTATGCATGGGACGATATTGGCATGTTGCTGAAATTTTATCCAAAAATTAATACTTACATAAAACTCAAACAAAACAAATAGCAATGCTTAAATTCCCTAAACTTAAACTAATATTGAATTGAATCTTAAGTTACAAATGAAACATATTTGAGGCAAAATTGAAAGTTTATGCTCCAAATAAAATTCAAACTCAAAATAAATTGATTTAAATATAACTTATGAGCTCAAAATTAAAAAGTAATGATGACATCAAATTGACATTTTGGACTATTAGACTTGAAGGCAAAGAACATTTATAAGATTTAAATTTAAGTGAGCTTAAAAGATGGATTGAGTGAACATGAATGATACTCTATAGTCTTTCATTTCAATATGATATAAAGATAAATCTAATTGAATGCATAATTGGATTATCGTAAGCTTATAATAGGGTTGAAGTATAGCTTTCAAATGTAAAATTCAAAAGGCTTATAGGTGATCTCAATAGAATTTGATCGAATCTGAAAGCTCAATTTCAAGCAAGACCAAATAGAAATGAATTGGAGAATAAATTTACACCATAACCTATAAGTTGACTTGCAAAAATGAAGGCTTGGTTTGGTGGTTTACTAATGAATATGAAGTGTAATCTTTCAAAGGAGAATCAAATCACTTTGTGGTTCATCGAGTGAATTGAAGGAATTCAAATGGGAATTACAAAGAATCTCATAACCTATTGATAAATGTGAATTTAACTCTTTGCAACGTGTTATGTTAAATGAATTGAAAGGGAGTTATTTAATACGCATAAAGGGATTTGTGATGATGCTTGAAAACTAGGCTTTAAACATCAATGGAATTTGATCAAGAAGTGTTTTGAACTTGGTAGCTTGCTAGTATGCATATTGAGGCTTACATAATATTTAAATGTTTACCTTCAAATAGTCTAATTGCTCGCTAATGAGTTTAAATTGAGATCTTCAATAAATAATTTGATTACATGATAATTTATATAAGGTAATTGCAAGTGATCAAATAGATTTGAAATTAAGTTTCATTGAAGTTTAGAAATCTAATTAGCCATTGTTTGAATGCAAATAAATTGATTTTATTTTGGATGACTAAATGAAACTTGAAAATGCATTCAAATGCAATTGAATTTGCAACACAAGGCTAGAAGCAGACATAAGGAATTAACTTGAATTCCAAATAAACCTTACATGCTTTATAAGGTGTTTGTTAAATTCAATTTGGATATTCTCGAAATTCATATGAATATCCGAATGAATTTATAATTCATATGCATGCATCCTAAGATAATTTTCTAATTGAATTAAAGTGTTTCAAAATTCATATCAATTTGTTGGTATCAAAGTATACTAAATTATTTTAGAATTCATATGAGCACTTGAATTAAATCACCCACATGGGCCCCAACACGTATTTTAAGTGTTTAAGCTTAGAGTTTGAAGATATTGCATGGGTTAAAAATGAAATCAATGTGATCTTTCATGACTAAACACATGTAAGCTAGTGAATATCCTTATATGTTAATAATTTTTAAATAAATTTAAGTCAATGAAAGATATAAATGCTCAATTTCATATAGTGTGATTATAATAGGCCTAATCCTCTGTGCTTATGACAGAGTTAACAGGGTCAACCAAATGATCAATCTCAAAAAAAAAGAAATTACATGTAAGTCATATATCAGATCTGCTGCTAGCAAATAAGTAAAGTTGATAAGGTCTATCCCGATGATGGTCGTATTGAATGAAAATCTCAACTATAGGGGATATTGCCATGAAGAGATACTTAAACTCTAATCTAAATTCATCATAAAGTTAAAATTCAACTAAGTATCTATTTGAATTAAATGAAACTCATCATTCAATAACTTAAAGCAAATAATTCATCCACCCATCCACCATCATTTGTTAGAATGATAAATTAAAAAAAAATCCTAGCTCACAAAGGGGTTAATGTTAAGTCAAATAAATTACTATATTTGAACTCAAATAATCTCATGCCAACAAAAGCGTGATTAGTGTCATCTGTCCACATGGTCTTGCCTATAAATAACACTACATAAAATGTTGTTACAACTAGAGTTTTTTGATCAGGTAGTTTGGCCCTTTAAATGACTCCACTATATTACGATCACAACTATAGCATGTATGTTCCCCAATGGCTCAACCCTTTTGAGTTATGATATGGTGTATTTGATAAGGCATAAAATCCTCTATTAGTTAAGGTAGACTTAAGATTATTTTCCTAGACAAATATCACCTCAGGTCTACAAAGAGTATTTGGACGACATAACTCATTGTTGCTAACAGGGATCCTTCGGTCAGGTTGGGACAACTACCTCATCTGACTAAGTAAACTAGGGACCACAACAAGCCGCGAAGATGAAATCATGGGATCTTAATCGGGCACATCATCTTTCCACCAACCATATGCTTTAAGTAAATAAATGACAAATTTCCTAAATTAACAATACTACACATATGACTACTATACACTAAGCAATTAGCAATCTAACAAATAGCTTTAATCGAAAGTTCACTCTTAAAATTGGGAGGGGTAAATAATTATGGGTGTTTGCGCCTATAACAAACTTGGAACCAAATCTAAAGTCATCGCAAAATGAGGGTGAAATCTCTGGGTAGTGTCTTATCTACTGTCCCATCCACCTTTTGAAAATCTCACTTTGAGCAAATCTAAACTCTCTTTCATCGAAAGGCTGGGTGTGAATTTTGGAGCCCACAATTGACCAAATTTGGTGTAATGTCCTTTTGAAGAAAATCACACATATACTCTTACGAAGATATTAGTTTTATGATATGAATGTAGTTTCTTATGGTCGTGAAAACACTTATATATTCATGTATAATTAAATGACTTGTTTTCCATAAAACTCATAAAAAAAAAGTCCAATTACACCATCACATAGCATTCTTCCTACACCCCTCATAAGCCCAATTCTGAACTACAACATAAACCCAATTAAAAAAAAAGCAAAACTCAAGTTGATTGTGATATCATCATCTAGTTATAATATATATACTTATAATCTATATTTTGATATGTGCAAATCTCATGGAATTCAAACTACAATCTTAGGGTTTAGATGTTTAGTTAAAGAATTCACTGATTCACTTATCTATTTATTCTACATCTTTATTAAATTTTTTGTTTGATACCAAAAAAATCATATATATGTTGTGATCTTGGATCTATTATTTGAATTTACTAGTTTGACTTTTGATGATTTGCTGAATAAGTTATCGCCATTAAGGGATATACAACATACTATATATTTGATTTTTGGTTTGTATATCTAATTTGCCACATTATATGATGAGTTATTGCCATTAAGGAAATACAACAAGCTATATATATATATATATATATATATATATATATATATATATATATATATATATATATATATATATATATATATATATATATATATATAATTTGGGTTCATAAATACCTAGTTTTCCACATTATAGGATGAATCCATTTGAGTATATAGAATTAAAATGACAAGTAGATGAACTTTTAAAAATGGGTTTAATCTAAAAGTCTTAGTCTTTGTACAGTACTAATCCTTCTAACCCCTAAGATAAAACTTGAGGAATATATGTTGACAGTAGAGCAGTAAATAAAATCACAATAAAATATAAGCTTTCCATACATAGACTGGATGGCATGTTTAATCTTATTTCTGGCTCATCTTTATTCTCTAAGATTGGTTTGAAAAGTCGGTATCACTAGATAAGATTTAGACCAGGTGATGAGTCGAAGATAGCTTTCAAAACTTGATGGTCTTTATGGCTAGATATGCTATTCAAATTTCAAATGCACCTAGTACATTCGTGAGATTGATGAACACTATCCTAAAACTTTTTATTGATCATTTCATTGTGGTCTATTTTGTTGATATCCTTATTTATAGTCTTAATGAGGAATTGCATTTACATCTTAAAGATGGTTTTAGAAAAGTCAAGAATGGAAAAATTATATGTCAAAGTATTATTATTATTTTGAAGTTATCTTCTTGGATTTGTGGATGGACAAAAGTAAATCCTACAAAAATCCAAAGCTATTATAGGCTAGCCTACTCCAAAATCCTTACAAGTGTTATAAGCTTCCTTATAATAGTCACTTTTTATAGGAGGATTATTAAAAACTTCAACATCGATGTAGCTCCTATCATTGATATCATAAAGAGCGATAAATTTACGTGGACTATAGATGCTGAAAAGGCAATGAAACAAATCAAAATCCTTATGACTTTTTCACGTGTATTAATTTTTTTTAATTTTTGTAAAATATTTAAAGTAACTGTGATGCATAGGGTTTTGAAATTGGTGGAGTCTTAAGTTAATAAAATCACCGTGTTGTTTTCTTTAGTGAGAAGTTGAATGATGTTAAACAAAAATACTCTACTTATGATCGAGTTTTGTACAATCATTCAAACTTTTAAGCACTAACGACATTATCTATTACATAAGGGGAATATTCTGAATACATATCATCATGCTCTAAAACTCATCAATTCCCAAAAGAAATTAAATCATATGCATGTTAAGTGGATTGAATACCTTAAAAAAAATTGTACTTAAACACAATTGTGGAGTAAAAAACAAGCTAGTAGATGCTCTATCTAGTCATCTTGTCTTTAGAATTTCAAATTTATGGATTTGATGCCTTGAGAGAAGACTATAAAGTTTACCTTGATTTTCATGCAAATTATCTAGAGCATGAGTTTAAATCCTTAACTTTTCATAATCCTTTTGTTATCATTGATGGATATCTTTACAAAAGCAATAGATTATGTATCCCTCAAATATCCATGAAGACTTTTTTTTATCTCTGAACTTCATTTAGTAAGTATAGCTAGACATTTTGGTAAATATAAAATCTAAGATCTTGTTGAACACAAATTTATTGACCATCTCTTTGATGAGATGTTGAACTTGTCGTAGCCATGTTACACTTATCGTCAACCTAAAACTATTAAGCAAAAAGTAGGATGTTATACATCATTACATATTCCTTCTCAATATGTAGGTTTTCCTAGTACACCATGTGGATGTGATAGTATTTTAGTAGTTGTGGATCGAATTTTAAAAATAACATATTTCTTATCTTATCAAAATCAAATGATGCATCTTATATAGAAAGATTATTCTTTAAGGAAATTGTAAGACTTTATGAAATTTTGTCCACTATAGTTTTTGACAGAGATGTTAAATTTGTATCTTATTTTTGGAAAACTCTATAAAAACTAATGAGATCTTGATTGAAATTCTTCTCTGGATTTCATCCACAGATCGATGGACAAATAGATGTCATCAGTAGAATATTAAGAAACTTATTAAGCTATTTAGTTGGAAAGAACTTAAGAAACTAGATTTAACTTTACCTGCATATGAATTTTGCTTACAATAGTATCATTTCTTGATCAACCCACAAATCACTTTTTGAAATAGTTTGCGTATATAACCCTAAGATTTCTATTTACCTAACTAGCATACATACTCATGTATTTTTGATTCAATATATATATATATATATATATATATATATATATATATATATATATATATATATATATATATTTGTATGTGATTTTCATAGCTTTCATAAAGACTTAAAAAAAACTAGAAGCATAAAATGCTAAATATGTTGAACAAAAGAAAAATTTTTTTTTTTAAGGAATATGAGATAGCTTTTATGTATTGAGGTATTTTCTTCTACTAAGTATAAAAAGTTACAAGTAAAAGCTTGTGGGCCATTTAAAATTATTAAAAAATTTGGTGCTAATGCTTATGTTCTTGAATTTCCCCCTAATATATTTATTAGTAATGTTTTTAATGTGAAAGATCTAATATATTTTAAAGGTGTTACCAACCTCCAAATTTACAAGATAATATTGTTGTAAGAGGAGATATAAATCATTTGCATGTATATATCCAACCAACATTCTTTGAAGTAGAGGACATTATCACAACTGAAGCATTATCAGATGATAGCATTGATTATATGTTCCTAATTAGGTGGAAAGGCAAACCCCCAAGGATGCTTAGGTGACCTTGGAGAGTTGCAGAGCCTTGTCCCAAAATTTATTGAAGACCCCCAAAATTCTAACTTTTTGGAGAAGAGTTCTTTGGAGTTTGAGGGCACATCAAATGAGGAAAGGACCTATTACAAGGTCCCAATCCAAAAGATAAAGCCTATGAAGCTTATGTTATATTCTATGTATTGTAGTATTTTATATTTATGTCCCATGTATTATATTATATGATAAATGATATATTTAGTTATGTTTAAGTGTTGTATGAGAGTTGTGATTGAAATTATTAAATGTTTAAGTGTTTAAATATATCAGTATTCTGGTGCTTAAGCATTGGTTTTCTTGCACTGTGACGCTACAATCAATACCTTATATAGTGAAAAAAAAATATAAAAACTGATGCTTAGATGCTGGCCCATGGTGCCTAGGCACCACGAGACAATGGGTTTTGATTTTATGTCAGTTTTTTCAGTAGTTATTCTAAAGGGACACACCCTTTGGAGTCTTGTAACCTATTTAAACATTTTTTTATCATAATGAAGAACTTGGATTGTTTGTGTGAAAATTTGAGTGAAAACTCTTAAATTAGAGTTTGGTGGTCAACTATCCGAGGGATTTAGTGATCTCTGGCTGCTGCTCTATTTTGGTGAGTAGAACTTCACGAATTCCTTCCAATTTGGTGAGAGGAAGATCCAGAGCACTCATTCTTTCTTCCTCCACTGCGACTAGCTGTGACCACACCAAAGGAACCTACCATTCCTAGTTCACTACTAGGTCATAATATTTCTACTTCAAAATGAAAAACCTATCACTCCTAGCATAATCAATTAGTTAATAAAACTTTTTTTTTGAAATCTAACAAATCTCACTTGAGCCTTAAAGATGGCCTAATTATAATCATTTACACATTCACTTACAAAACATTACAAAATAAACATAATATGAGTAATCAAATAAAGTTTAATTTTTAAAATATTGAATAATAATCACTTTATAAATAGATAAAATGAGTTTTTTGAGTTGACAATGAACATTTTGAAGCTTTCACCAAATTCTCTCCAAAATATCTCATCGTATAAGCTCACTTTTTCTTAATTGTTGTATTCATTTATTTTTATGAAGCTCTTAAGTGTATATATATGTAGCCATTAGTGTTATTAAACTTGTGCTTAACACATATAAACATTTTGATTACATCAAGTAATTATTACTAGCTGTTATACTTAGCATATCATTTATAATCATCAAATTTGGGCATATCATAGAGTACAAAAATATTACTATTTAATCATAGGATTATATGATTTATATTATAATATATGATTTATATATGTTAATATTTTAATGGTTAGTTTAATAACTAACTTATGCTAGATAATAATGTATGATTGTCAATTATGCTATACAATGATCTATATGATTAACTATATGATCATAATAGAACTATATGATCCATTAGATTTGTATAATGTACATATACTACATAATCTGTATAATATTGCATGATCTATATCACAGTGCACTATCTAGATAATGTTGTGATGCACTTGAGCTTAAATTATATAAAATAAATAAATTCATTATTTTTAATAAATTTAAATAGAATTATTGTAATATCTATTGATTTTATCGAGTAATTTAATTAAATTATATAATATAAGTTCTTTTAAAAGTTTTTATAGAATATGTTATTTTATTGTATTTATCTCTCCTTAACAAATTTTGTAAATATGATCTTAAGCACCACCATCATAAAATCTAATTTTTCATACACTGGATATGGCACTTTGCACTTTGAATTTTGTACTAGAGTCTTCATGGTAAGTTTTTCTATTCTATCTCCAAGTAAACAAAACTCATACTTGGTTCATTTCTAGGTTAAAATTTTTAAAGCTAGTATAACACACAATATCATCATCACAATAGTTGGTATATATAAATAACATGTAACATGTTGAAATACTTGATAAATTATATTCAATGGCACATAAAAATTTATTTTGTAACCATCAAATCAATAATTAGCCATACATTAATCACATGCTCATGAGGTCAACATAATTCAAGTTAATTTAGTTGTAGCTTTATGCAATTATATATATATATATATATATATATATATATAACTAGCAAGTTGAAAATATTTGTAATCAAGGGAATCTAATGACCCAAAAAGCTCAAGTGCATCAAGATGTGCATCTCCAAAATAAAGCTTTTAAGAAAATATTTTATTACAAAATTATCAATAATCAATTATAGTAATAAAAAATATTGAATAACCTATGCTGATTTGCACACATAAACATAAAAATTGAGAATAAATTTCAAAGAAAAAACTATTATAATGATATGAACTGATAGAGTGATGGATGTTAATCTCAAATTAAACATTCTACTTAATCAAATTAATTTATGAATAATACTATATGATATAGATCATATACTATGATCTTTAGTGCATGTTCTAAATCAAACTGATTGGACTATAAATCATAATCATATTAATATGGTTATGATGGTGAAATACAATCTTTCAATACATAGAAATTAAATTTAAATTATCATTAATTATTTATTAAAGCTAATCTTGAAAGGCTGATTAGAGACATGTGATGTTAATGAATGTATCATCTGATATTACTTTAACTCATGTCATTTAGAGAAATATTAAAGGAAAAAAATTAGTGAAATTTAAAGTGAAAAAAATGCCTATATATTCATTTTGTACAATAATTTTCAATTTGAAAATATAGCTATGTGAATCTTTCTTTACAATCCTTGAGAGAGAATTCTTAGATCTTAAAACCATTAATTTGAGAAGGACATTACTAGGTTGTGTTAGAAGTGGTCAACTCATTTTTTTTACTTTCAATGGAAGCATGAGATGGCTTCATTTTTCATGGAGGGATTGTCTTGAGAGATCTCTCTACTTGTAATAGAGAAGGAGACTTAATGGAAATCCATGGTGGAAGACTTGGAAGTAAGCATTGGCCTTGAAGTGACTGAACCACCATAGCTTAGTCAGTGTGTTTATTTTTTCATATTTTTACTAATGATTATGATCACTTTATTATGGTCCTATCATAATTTTAGATACTATCATTTGCAAAAAAGAAAACAAAATTCTTGATATCATACTATTTCACATTATTAAGATTTTATTATAAAAGAAAAGAGTGGAACTATTTTTATTTTTTATATCATTGAGGTTTTGTCCAAAAAGGAAAAATAATGTATCTTGATATATTACTATTATTTTGATTTGAAAGAAAAAGACTTTAGATTCAATACATTTTGAACTTACTCAATTTGTCTCCTCTGGATTATATCATAAACTTCGAAAGAAAGCTATATTTCAAAATTAATGTTTGCTAAATTTTATTAATGTCTTATCAAATTATGAGAAAAAAATCATTTGTAATGTATGAGCCACCTTAATACAATCATTTTAATTTATTAAGATTATATATTTTTGGGGGCTTTTACATGCAAAGTCACCATATTTATTATATTTATAAACCAACCACCTTCAATCTTAATTTTTCAAATTGATATTCAAATATTGAAATTCACAATAAAAAATAAAATTATATATATTTTTTATTTTTATAAAATTTTCAATGATTTGATCGTAGCATATAAATACATGAATTTAATAGTTAAAATAAAGTGGTTAAATTATAAATACATTTATTTTGATTGCTTGGTTTATAAAAATATTTATATTTTTTCTTGATTTTTTATGTGATAAATTTTAAATTTGATATGAGTTTTTTCTTATTTTTCTGTTCATAAATTTTTTATAGTATTACAATTAAATGATTAGAATTTTATATAATATTTATAATTAATTAAATTAAATTATAAATTTTTAATAGTTGATAAATTAAATGCAAGTAGCCATTGCACCTGCAAAACCCTAAATCCTGTCCTATTAACTCAGGGTTTAATTCCTTTATTACTCCTGGAGAAATGATTGTGTCCGCGTGGTCGAAATTCGAATTCTCTGCAATTGTAGCCTCGCGAGAACGAAGATGGTGGCAAGGTTTGTAATTGGACGAGCGTCAAAAACACTAAGCCAATTCCTGCATACCTCTCCTGCACTTTCCCAATGTCTTACCAGAAATATGTTTTCGGTTGGGAAACAATCCTTCTCCGAAAACAAGCTAGGGCCTCTCAATTCGAGGTCAATGGTCGCCAGTTCTACTCCCAGACTTGATCTAGCCGAAGCTGTCTCTTCCGCTCTCGATGTCGACACTAGGGTTCCCGCCACTGTGATCACTGGTTTTCTCGGATCCGGAAAGGTCTCAAATTGCGCTCAAATGAAATATTGTGACATTTTATAAGGCAGCCTAGTTGAAAATCTTGTATTTATGCCGAAAAAGAATTGAGTTTTGTTCATTAGTCATGAAAATTAATTGTGATTTTTTTTTCATAATTTTACTGTTGTGTTGATTGTCTGTTGAAGCTTTTCACTGTCCTGTTGCCAGTTGAAGAATATGCCGAAAATATCATGGGTCTTTTGATTATTTTGTTGTTTTTAACCAATCTTGGAAGGTCTTCAGCCAATTGGGAAGCTTTTATTTTTGCATCCAAAATGGATGATGCCTTCCGACTTTCTGATTTGATCAGGTTAAGCAAAATTTAATATCTGCATAAAATTGTCCCAGAGATATCATCATTAATATATGGACCAATAATAGTATAATAAGTTCTTGCAGCAACGAGTCGTTGCGGATGGGAACAAATGACAACTTTGAGCCTTGCCAATGTGCTCCAAAGAAAAGAAAACTGAATAGGGAAGAAGTTGAATGCTGTATTAATTTGATTGCATAAATTTTTTTTGCTAAATATCTCCTTTTTTTCTCCACATTCTTTCAGTTTAAGATTCCTGGACTATTCCCAAATAAAATCCTAACCCCCTGAAAATAACTTTTATTTTATATTTTTTGTAATATTTCTCTTTCTACCCATGGTCTATGTGGAAGTCATGATGCTAAGTTGGCGGGTTTCATAGCTTGACCTCTATGGTCTTTTTCTCCATGGTTGATTGTTGCGTTGTCCCCCATTTCCTCATTGCTGACTATTAAGGTTCTACCAACTTGCTCTTGTTCTTTGAGAACGACCTTGTCCTCAAGGTCAATATTTGATAATTTGTTTGATAGGTTTATCTCTGTCACCTAGGTGGAGTCCTTCCCTTGGCCATGGTACTAGATGGTTTGTAACTAGTTGGCCTCCTTATGTATTAGTAAAGTATAAAGGATAGCGGTATGTTGCACTAATGGATGATTCTCCCAAGTAGTGTTTAGTAGATTGGCCATATGCCATTTGAGGTCTTGTTGGTCAGACATGAAGTGGATATTGAAAAAGTGAATGTACATGAGACTATTATGATACCTATAGCATGTATGCAATGACATTGATTTAATATTTTACTTTGTAGGGGTTGCAATATCATCGTCGGAGCGTCAAATCAGTGTGTTATTTTGATAAAGTTTGCCAATATGTTTGCAACTTGATTACGACTAATTCACTCACTTGAAATTCCATGTCACAATGATGCTTCTTTGATTGAGTCTTCATGTATTGTTGAGGTCAAACAAGTTATTATGGAGGTCACGTAAGGCTGAATTTCTGTGTTGAAATAGGGTATCAATTGCCTCCATAGCATAATCTTAACCATGTAAGGCTTGAAATGGTGTTTTGTTGATGGCTGTATGGTAAGTGTTATAAAAGAATTCGACTTAAGATAGAAATTGAGGCCACCTTGCTAGGTTGCCCTTGATGAAGCAATAGAGATGTTCCTCTAGATCGTGATTGATTGGTTACTTCGATTTGCCCGTAAAATCTCTGGTGCTCGGAGATGGTATAGTCCAACTTCATTCCCATTACATTAAATAATGTATTCCAAAAGGTACTTAAAAAGACTCGATTGCGATCTCATGATATTGTTATTTGGTGGGCAATGTAGATTGCAAATGCTTGTAATGAAGATGGTGGTGATGTGAGTAGGTAATGTTGAAAAAATAGGCTTATTTTATGAGGTGCTTCATGACTTCCATGACAATATTTTGTTCCATAACCCAAAAGATGATGAACATTTTGATGTCTTCCCACGTAGTGATGCCAATCATAATTGGCTAAATCAAACTTGTAGTTGTGGGTTGGTTTTATAATCTTGTATGTTTGACAGCTTTTGATGACTTTGCCATGTCTTTGTGGAGCTTGTGTTGGTGGAATTCATCAGCTAATCTCCAAATTGGTCGGTGAAATCTATCTTGTCCGCCAATGATGCTTGAATGATAGTCTTGTATGATTGATGCTTGGTGAAGTTGATGCATCTTCTTTTGTTAATCAACCCGCAATCCTATCTTGAATGAGGTGGTCGGGATTGTTTTTTGGGAATTGCTGGATGGTGTGTATTAATTTGTCATGTATGAGTTCACATTAGTGTCCTTGTGATTTAATTGGCGAGAGAGCTTAAATAATATGGTATTTGATATATTTTTTTTCAAGTGGTTGGCATATTGGAGTAATTATTATAGCCCATTTTTCACCTTGTTTGAGTTGATGCCAGTGCCTTCATGTTGGTGAGAGGGAACTTTGGTTGCCTAGTTGTTTCATCTTGAATTATATTCAATGGAGTATTAATAGCTTAATAACTTAACCAAGAAACATAGTTATGCTGAATCACTTGAGTCAAGAATGCACGTATGCTTTTGTAATATGTTTTTACAGTGAATTTGGTTTTGGGCTAGTATTTTTTCCACCACGCCACCAGTTCTATCTTGGTGAATATCTTTTAACATAGGTTGATGATTGTTGCATTTTCATGTCAATTTTTTTGCTGTTGAAGGCCATGAGTTGATCATCATGGGGAAACACAACTCTAATTCCAACTTTGAAGACATCAATGTTGATGGTAAATGATTATAAAATTTGGTAATGATAGAAGCAGGGTGTTGTTGAAGCTTGTTTGAATCTCCCTAATGTGTTTTTAAATTGTGCACCCCATTGAAAAACTTTTTTTTTAGAAAATAGTAGTTAGAGGTGTTTCATTATTTGTGAAGTTTTTCATGAACCCGTGATAATATCTTAATAGGATGAGGGATTTGTGTAGCTGTTTTTGAGTCTTTGGTATGTTCCACTCTTGCATGATAACATGCTTTTTTGATTTGGATTGACACCATTTGAATCCACTAAATTCCCCAAGCATTCAATGCTTGGTTTGTCGAATGAGCATTGGGATTATTTGAGGTGAAAATTGTTATTGTGGAGGCAATGAAAACTATTTGCAAATTGGTGTATGTGATTTGTCAAAGCACGACTACATGCTATTATTTTGTCAAAGAGACTTTTCACAAATTTTCTTAGGTGAGGTTTCAACATGGTATTCATAAGATTTTGAAATGTTATTGACACCCAAATGGCATGATGACAAGCCTAGTGCCCCTTGCGTGCTATGAATCTTGTCTTTGGTATGTTTGCAGCTGCCATTCAAACTTGGTGGTGGCCTGCTTGCAAATCCACTTTTGTGAAATTATTGTGTTGTAAAGTTCGTCTAGCATTTTATCAACAATTAGAATGGCATAGCGATTTGGAACTATTGCTTGATTTTGAGTTCATCAATTGACCCAAAATCACCATGTGCCATTTTTTATTGATGAATAAGATAGGTGAGGAAAATAAGCTAGTGTCATGATGAATCATACTTGTATGGAGCTACCATTTATCATCTTTTCAATTGCCACTTTTTGAAACTGGGCTGGTGGTAGGGTTCTATACTTGTTGCCATTGTTTAAGGTTTCAGATGTATTTGATGATTATTTGCTCTATTAGTCGTAAGGTGTTTGAGTTGTGAAAGCCTAGGTGAAATTGTTTGAAGAGTATTGTAATGACAATTGGTGGTTTTGCTATAGGAGTTATTATATGTGTGGTTCCATTGATAAAGTTGAGTTGGGAGAATGAAACTATTGTGTGTTGGATTGTGAGTTTTTTTAACTGAGGCTGCTGTTTGGGGTAGCTTTCTCCCTGTTGTGCAGTTCGAACCACACTATAGGTGGCATTTGGAAAACTCCTTTTTTTCTGCATATTGAAGGAACTATGATGGGAAAGTTGAATTTTCTAACCTGATCTAGAGAGTGTGATGGTTGCGGTAAGTATGAAAAGATGGAGGACATTGTCCCATCCATTCCAATGTGATTTTTTGAAATAAAAAAAATTGTAATATCCACCATAGCTTCTTCTGCAGTAGCTTCACCATCGTGTTTTCATATTGCTGTGGTTGTCCCAAACAAATTTGAGTTGTTTTCTTTCAATTGGTTTGCACATTCCATATGGTTACATTGCTTTTCCTTGTGAATTTCATAGAGAGGGTATTGTAGTTGGTGGTTACATCACCGAGTAGTTGTAGTCACTGGACTCCTAGTGCAATTTCATTATTTTGAATGGGAAGATCTTACAGGTTGACAATTTTTTTGGGTTCTTGCAAACTTGCAATTATGTTTGGGTGTTTGTACTTGTGCAACATGGTCTCATCATTTTTGATTGGCATATAAAACTATTGTGTAGGTGTAACGATAAGGCCCAAATATTCTGCTAAATGTTGTTGGACAAAGTTATGTTGATCTTTCATGAATTATATTTGAACCATTGTATGTTGTAGTTCACCTTCTACTCACAATGTAATGATGTATTAACTAGTGGTTTGTCCTAGACGTGAAGGGTTTTGCTGAACATGCTTTTGTTGGAGGTTAGTTGGTTGCAGGTGTAGATGCATCAACATCTTCTGTGAAAGAGGTGTCCCAAGAGTTTTCGTTGTTGATAATCCTTAGGGCTAAAACTTTCCCTTTGCATGTATGATTTATTTTAATTTTTTCATCACAATTTTAGTAAAGACCGTCGTGTTGTCTCTCGACTATTTTTATAGTGGTTAAGCATTTGATTAGTATCGCTTTGGTGGTGACGGAAGTAGGCGAGAAAGCTTGTGCATTGGAGCAATTGTGATTAGTTGTGGAGAGGTATGAATTAAGTTTCTATCATACAACTTAATTTGGCAAGTTTAATTGCTTGGTTTAGAGAGGTTTGCTTGTGAATGTGTGCTTCCATTCAACTTGTGTTTTATGTCTAATTAGAAGTAATTTTGTAGGATGAGTTTGTTTATACCAGTAAAATGATTGGAGAGTTGTTTGAATTAGATTTGATAATCTACTACAAAAGATGTTTGAATTAATTTGCCAATTCTCCGAAGAGGTCATAATATTTTGATGGGTTGAAGTGATTGTGAAGGTTGGTGAGAAACTTGCTCTATGATGTGAGATTCTTAGTGTTAGATAGCCATATGAACCAATCTTCTGCGGGACCATTCATGTGGAGCGACAATTAATGTTAATTTATCATTGTCACTTAGTTCATTTGATTTGTAGCATTGTTTGATTTTTTTTTTTTTGGTATCCAAGATTCAATGTCTCCACTACATATGGAGGGATTGTTGTGTATAGTTTTAAATGCATTACCTCCCATAATTACTTTCATTGCAATTTTTGTTGATTGTAATGTTGGAGGGTTGTTGTATTGTTACTTTAATTGGTATGTTTGTTTTTATTTAACTTCTAAACATGTGACTCATAGATGCACTTCCTATATTAATACACTAAAGACCTTGAGTTCTTTGATTGATGGAGGGATGTCGAGGGTTTTGGCTTTCGATCAAGTACCGACAACCATGGTTAGAGCTGAGATTGGTAAAAGCAGTTGATTGTTCGACGATGAAACACCCATGCAAAGGCTCAACAAGATCACCAATAATAGGTTCCTGCTGTTATTAGTGTCAGTAATGGGGATAAACAACAAATTTGAGCTGTATTGATGAGCTCACATGAAAAGAAAAGTAGAGGAGGGAAGAAGAACAAAAGAAGTTTACATAGTTTTATTTGCATAAAACTTTTTTTGTTCCACACCTCTTTTAGACTTCTTTACTAGTTGATTCTTCACAGCTAATCAACTTAAGACACTGGCCTATTTCCAATTAAAATCCTTACCACCTGAAAATTAATTTTTTTCTTTGTAAAATATTTTTTTGACCCCCATTGCCCATGCGGAAGTCATGACGCAAAGCTGAAGGTTTTCACTTTGTTTGGTGGTCTTTTTTCTTCTTCCTGATTGCGTGTTGTCCTCTTTCTTGTCACCGGCTGTTATGAGCCTAACATAATATAATTTTTTGAGCCTCTAATCTCCTTTTACTTCAATCCAAAGAAAACAAAGTTTTTTTCCAAGTAGTTTAAGGATTCATTGACTCCTAACAGCATACTTTTAATTTTTGTTCAGTGCAACCTAAACTCTGCAGTACAGTCCTGTTCTGTTTAGATTAGGGCTGGCTTTAGGGCTTGCTGCTTGAATAATTGTAATTCACTCGTCATACTGCTAAGTAGACTATTGGATCATTAAATGTTGGTTGCTTGAATAATTGTAATTTGCATTGCAAATATTTAAGTTGGCTAATGGTTCATTTGTTCAAGTATTTTGTTCTCATTCTACTCTATTTATTCGTTGGATCTTCACTGTTGTTCTGGAAGTGAAACACTTGTAATCTTTTTGCAGACAACTCTGTTGAACCACATTTTAACTGTCCAACATGGAAAGAGGATTGCTGTAATTGAGAATGAGGTAACAATGTTAAATTTTCCTTCTAACTATATTTTTTTTCTCAAGGCTTTTGTTATCTCTATGCCATCAGATTCCTTTACATTTTACAGAAAGCACAATGTACAATCCTATTCATTAGTAAATTATCTTTTCATAGATGTAAACATTCATTGTCAAAGTAATATCTTGGGGAGTCTAGTTTTTGTAGTTTTATTTGCAAAATAGATCTGTTGGTGTTGCCAACATATTATTAAGGCCTGTGTGTTGGTTTCCATCTTATGCTATGTCACTATTTTTGGATTTTTTAGTTGCGTACACATGCAAGCTTTGAACTCTCAGATAGCATTATAATATTTATCCTCTAAGTAAAACATAGAAATTTTTTTATTATTTTCTCACAGTATTACCAGGCTGTACACGATTTCTACTTACAAGAGAAGCTGCTACTCAAAAGTTGGTGGTGAATTGCACAATTTGAACTTTATTTTCTTATTTATATTGTGAATCAAATAAAAATATTTATGACTAGATTCATATTCTGATTTTTTCGGCCAAGCAGGCAATGCTACGATTTTATTTTTGAATTCCATATCATCAGCAACTTGCCTTCTATATTTGTATTTCTTTTCTGATTATTACCAGCACCTAGACTGCCAATTTTGCGTTTTCCTTGCTGACAAAAATCTTCACATTGCTGTTTCAACATTTCCCCTCAAGTTGGTTTGATTTTATCTTTCATTTCTGGCTTTTCGACAAAGTTGTTAATTTACTTTTTGTGTGTTTTCTTTGTTAGTGTACTAATAAATTGTTCAGTTGTTGGAATGTATGCCATGCAAATTACTTAGTCAAAATTTTCTTTAATGAATTGCTCATCAACTTACTACATGTTTTACCTAATTAGGAAGATCTGGATTGGAAGATATTGAAATAGTTCCTTTATTAGTAGGATAAAGTAAGCCTTCATATGTTATGAAATGGAAATCTTTACTTATTCTATAATCCTCTTGATTCATATTGCTTCATAGATTCCATTTGCATGGGCTCTATACCAACAATTTACTTAGTTGTCGGAATGCATGCCAAGCAAATAACTTTGGTCAATTTTTTTCTTAATGAATTGCTCATCAATTTCTATATATTGGCCCAATTACGTAGAATTGGATTGCAAGATATTGAGATAATTTCCCTAATATCAGGGTAAGGTAGTAAGCTTTCATAAGATATGAAATGAAAATCTTCGCTAATTCCATAATACTCTTGATTCATATTGCTTCACAGATCCCATTTGAAAGGCCTCTAAGCCTCAGGATTACTCTTACTGATCACATTATGCTTTTTAATATGCCATCTGAAGAAATTCTCTCCAACGAAGGTGAAGTGATCATATGTAGACCTTATATGTTTAATATTTGTTGTTTGTTTTGCATCAGTATAGGCTTTGACTTGAAGATGTCTAATGGTACCCCTTTTTTTGAAGTCCCTTTTAAGTATTGCATGATCCCGTAGACAACAAGTGATTTGATTCTTAGAATTGCATAAATTAGATCACCATCAAAACAACAAATAAAATATGTGGATGTGAATGAGATAAATCAATTAGTCTTCCTACTAGAGTTTGGTGATGTCTTTAATGTCTTTGGATTAGACAACTTATAATTTCTGTTTAGTTTCATTAGGTGATTTAGCTACCTTGAACCAAGTAGATGTTTCTCATCAAGCAGACCAAGTATATATGTTTGTTGATTAACAAAGATATCTTCCTTAGTTTTGCAGGCTCCATTTGTAGAAAGTATTTCAATTTTTGTAATTCCTTGATCTCAAAATTATTCACAACTCTCTTATTGAGCAATTCTATTTCATTAACATCATCATCTGTCAGGATCATATCATCAACCTGAATAAAATAATAATTTTGTCCTTTTTGAGCATTTATAAAATATAATATGATTTGCTTGACTTTGATGGTAATCATAGCGAGTTATAATCTGCTTAAATAATTTTATACTCGCTCCAGGAGATTGCCTAAATCTATACAAACAGTTTTTTAATATGTAGACTTTATCACTCCCAAGTTTCTCCACAAAAAACTTGTGGTAAACGCATGAACACTTCTTCTAAATCACCATTATGGAGGGTTTTTTAACATTGAACAGTATGGGCCAATTAAAATTTACTTATAAGTGCAGAAATGCTTTTATAATGTTTGTTTATTTTTGTAGTAAGAGCAGCTTCTTTTTGATAGTTTCTCTCATAGACATGAGTAAAGCTTTTGCCACGCCCTTCTTTGTACCTTTCTATGTTGTTATCAGATTTGCACTTCACAAAAACACTTATAACTTACCATTATTTTTTTTTAGGCATATCAACAATCTCCTAAGTTACACTTCTTCTAAGAGCATTCATTTCTTCCATAATGGATCTCCAAGAGCTTCTTAAATGATCCTTGGAACAAGCAAGTGAGAAGTCGTAGAGGTAAGGTCTTGTCATTTGATAGTTCTTGAAAGCAATAGGATGCTTAGTGGAGGTTGTAAGGGTTCCTCTTATAAGAGCTTTAGTCAAATCAAGATCAAAGGGTATTGCATCAATTAGTGCAATAAATGAATGAATTAAAGTACCACAATGTATTAAATAAAATGAAATTGTAACACAATAGGGTATGGAGAAATATATAATACAATGGATTTTTGATAAGTAATAACTTTCACATTAAATGTAGAACAATCCTTGCTTTTAAGTATGTGAGAAATAGATGTTTAATTATAGAAAATTAGGATGATGCCTTAGTCTATATTGCCAAAGGATTATTTATTTGCTTGTAAGATTTGAACCAATACTAGGAAGGGCTTAAGATAGTTTTTATTGAAGGAAAATACATCATTATTTTATTATTGAAGGAAAGTACATCAATATAATAAAGTCCTTTGATCATCCTTGAATTATCAATCATCATCCAAAAGCTTTGGTCCTAAAATTTACAATGAGATTTAAAGAAGGCATAGAATTAGAGTATGCAGACAATTTACTTATTAATATAAGATTATAAGGAAATTTTGGAATATGAATGAACATAGACTGATGTTTTAGAAATTCTTATTAATCCTTATCGGACAATTGGCGAGAAAATACTGCTAACAATCTAAATTTTTTCAAGTCCAAAGCTATGTGAGTAGGAGCTAAAGTGATTGGTAGAGCTAGTCACATGACTACCCGCTCCACAATCTATGATCCATGGAGCATAATTTGAGAAAGAGAGAATATTAGAGTTAATGCCTTTTATGTGAAGGTAACACTAATAATGCTAAACTAATAATTGTGTTTATGTATATTTAGAATGTAATTCATCTATTTTTTACCAAAAGGTTCAATACTAGCTTCATTTGTTGATGGGTTGTATGATTACTCTTTGTTGACCTTCATATATATACCATAAGTCAGCTCAAGCATACATGATAAAAGCAACAGATATTTGACATAATGCCATATAAATTGGAGTTGAAATGCCTCGATTATGATTAAAATCTCCTCCATTTACAAAATAAACTACATTAATACATCGAAAATGCTGAAAATGACTAAGAGGCTCCTCACATTGTTTGATGGTTGATCGATGGAAAAAAGATGGGCTATTAGTGCATCTATGCACATATCAAAGTCGGAAGGCCTCTACGTCATCCAAATGATCTCCATTCACGAAACAAAATGTATTAATGTTGTTGAAATGTCAAAATTGGCTAAAAGACATTGTTCGCATTTGATTCGTGAACGAACAATACTGGTGCATCTGGAATACAACAACAACAACAACAACAACAACAAGCCTTAATCCCACTGGTGCATCTGAAATATTAAAATTAATTAAGACAGATATGCTTTGATGGCTACACGAATGCGAAATGTTAAATTTGCATGCATTTTGAGGTGATGCATAGATCGATATACAAGTAATGTGAGATTTGTGAGGAGAATTGACACGTGGCAAAAAAAAAAAAAATCTTGTTATTATTATTGTTAAAATTAAAATATGCTAAAATATTGATAATATAATTTCGATCAATTATATATATATATATATATATATATATATATTTGTGTGCGGGCACATGTGTGCTATTATCTTTGTCATTTCTCTCAAAAGTCAATCACCTTAGCCAAATCCTTGAAAATCTGGCTAAGCACGCCTGCCTTACCTGTCTCTTCCCTATCAATTAAAAAAATATTGAAAATCTTAAACCTAACACTCCCTTGACCCTCATTTTCCTCTCCAATTCTTTTTTTTTTCGCATGCCAGATTCAAGCAGGTGCTCCTCACTTCCCTCCCCACTCTAGATGCATGTGACTCTCTTTTCTCGCTTCAAGCTCACGTTCTAGCATCGACATTGCTCCCCCGTTAGCCTACAAGACACTCTCACATGTGGCCCCGCGCCTTGGGCCTGCTCTACGCAGAGCTGAGCACCGCGAGCCTTCCTTGCTCGGCCTTTCCTCATCAACTGCAGCTCACCCCAACTCCTCTGTCTCACAGTCAAGCCCTACCTTAACTCCCCTTTTCTCATTCTTGCGAAATATAGCCGTAGGCCCTCACATCTCCTAGCTTTCGTCCACACTCCCAGCGAGCTCCCTACTTTACCAAGGCATCCAACATGCCAGCTCCTATTGTTGGCAGCCTCCTTTAGACCCGACAAACCGCAATCCTCTCCACCTCATTCTCCCTTCTCTGCATACTACCACTGCAAGCCCATTTCTCCACTGTCACACCCCAGATGACCCCCCCCTTATCTTGGGGTCAATCGAGTATAGCATGGATGACTCGATTAGACCAGGTCCTGCTTGCACGTCTTCTTCTTGAACGAGTAAATTGAAATGTATCTAATCAAATCATCCTGAAATATTTACAATTCATATACTAATAAACTCATATCAATTCTTGGGCGTGAAATCTTTAAGTTTGTAAATAAATCTGAGAAAAACGTCGTATTAAAATTTTATGCGTCAGAAAATCTTTAATCTTACATACTACAGTACAATCAACAAACGACTTTTACCCGTCTTTTCGCGAAATTATCAGCGGTAGCGTCGTAAAATTTAAACTTTGTGAGACAAAATCTTAAAGTAAATCGGAAACAGACAATAGGAATAATCGTGCATGTATATTTAAATTTGCAAAGCGGTAAGCTCTGCGATAATGTAATGTATGTGAACGATATCTTTGTGGTCTTTGAAATGTAACAATATATAACGATATCTTTGTAGATTAAATCGTATCGATGTCGAGGATTATTTAATGAAAATCATTTGATCTTATATCAAATCATTTTTAAATGTCATTTATAATTCATAGGTTTTGACTTATGCAAAAGGGTCATCACGGCATAAAGGCGAAGGTGAAGGCGGTACACTATCTCTTACTATGACCCGACACCTGGGTTGACATGTTAGCTCAAAAAATGTCGGGATCTTAAGATCCTTTCGCATCGTCTGTTTAGAGCTTTTCTTTTCTATGATTTACATACTTGTAGCCTTCATCGCAATTTTCACATTTTCGTCATCACATTCTTGTATTTACAATATTTTAAAACATATGCGATGAAATCATATCTTAATAAAGAAAATCTTGACATAATCGTTGAGTAGTTGTAATGGCGTATAATATGACCGAATATCTAGATGTATGTCGTTGTCTGATTTATAAACTCTGTAGAAACAATGACATTTATAGTGGCCGAATTTCATTAGCGATTATGTCTCTCTATACATAATGTCGTGATGTGCTCATCGATTCCTCCAGTATCTATATAATGAAATAACTTCTTAAATATTTATACATGAAACTTATAAATGAAACTCATACTTATGGCGGTAGTATCGTAAACAAGCATGATCTTTTAAAATTGATGTCTTCTCATATAATCGTGAAATCTTGGAGCGACTTAAGTAATCTATTAATGCCAATATTAATTACCTGATTAAATTATCAAATTAAAATTAGCAAAAATGCAAATCCTAAACCCCCATTTTAATGCACAATGATTAACTGCGTAAAATAGATTTGAACTCCCCGATCCGCATTTCAACCAGGAAGGAGAAGAAAAGAAAATAAGGAAAGAAAATTAGAGTCCGGAACTTGCTTCCCTCTTATCGGCGGGACCGAATTCCAATCCAGAGCGGTGATTCACGGAACTCTAGCGCATCTTACCTCCACACTGCGGTTCCGTCGAAGCGACAGGGAAGAAGGGCGAGACGAGGAAGAAGCGGCGCGAATTCCTCAGCGTCTGCGTCCGCAGCGGTAGTTCTGCCGGCGACGCGGAATCCTGCCCGTACCGCATTGGTCTTGCGTCACGAGCGGCGGTTCTGAGCCGTCGAGGGAAGGGAAAGGAGGAGACGAACTTCGATCAGCGTGAAGGAGATCAGCGTGAAGGAACTGAGGCCGCGGCTATGGAAGGAAATGAAATAGGAAGCTGCGGGAGAGATCCAACCATACACGCGTCGAATGGCTTAATCCAGGCATGCTTAGGCCTCTGATCTAATGCTACTGATGCGACAAAATTAATTAGGCAATTAGGAAATAAGCTATTACATCCACCTCCACTCTCCCTCTTCTTACATCTTTCTCTCTCACTCTCTCTCTAACAAAGAGAGAGAATCATTTTCTCTCTAAATAGAGTGGAGAATGTTCAAGTCCACATTCTCCCACTCTCTCTAGAAAATTAATCTTCTTTCTCTCTTTGAATCAAGAGATAAAAAAGAGAGAGAGAAAATATATATATATATATATATATATATATATATATATATATTATTCTTGCAAATTCTTTTGTCTTACTCGTCACCACTGCTTGCGAAGGTAAAATGCCAAAATATTTAAGTACCTGAGTATGTTGTTCTAACGTGGTGTGCAAACTTGTAAATTAAGTACCCGTATATCTTGTTCCAATGCGGTGAGGAAAATCTTGCATTCTCTCGTGTAGGTGCTTGAAGACCTATGTGATGCTTCTTATAAATATGGTAGGTGTAAAGACCTTTTGGCCGTGTTATCACAAGACACTTACTATGCACACTTCGTATAAGCATGGTGGAAGGCCTTAGCACACCTGATGCAGCACCCTATGTGAGGACGATATAAGGATGTTGAATTTTTATCGAATTTGACAGTGATACTGGACTGAAAAGAACAAAATAAAGTCACTTTTAAATTTGAATTGAAGTTAAATTGCACTTAAATCGAAAAGTTAATTAAAAAAATAAACCTACATATGAAAGTCCTGAAGGTATTCAAGTAAAAATGAGTTTACAAAAAATTAAATTTACAAGGGACTCGATAATAAGCACGAATGGAACTAGCAGCACGAATGGAACTAGCAACAGACTTGAAATCCTATCTTCTAATAAGAACAAAATAGAGATGAAACTTTCATGATGTTTATAACGAATTTGAGGGTTGCCTATGGGAATTAACGTGGTCTTCTAAAGAATATTTGCACTATCATATCATGCATATGAATGTAAGATTGTAGCACAAGGAGCTTGCATTATGCTAGAGTGCCTAACTACAAGTTAGAATGAAACTTATAAAGCACTTACCTTGGATTTGAAGGCTACCTTTTAAATGAAAATAGAACTAAAGATAGACTTATATAGCCTGTAATGAACTTAATGTTTGTTTATATGCATGAATGTGACTTTTCAATGAACATGCAAATAGTGCTGCATCTTGTTTTGAAATGATTAAAAGGAACTTTGATTCACACAAGCGGGCTTGAAGGCATTATAGCAACTCATCTACAGGCAAGAACAATTATTGAACATGAACACACAAACACTTGAAAGCATGTTAATGAACACAAGATAAATAATCACTGAAATTTAAAGAAATTCAATAAGCCATGGACTATATGCGAATAATAGTATAATGCATTGAATCATAATAAAAATTTAGAATTTTTTTACGTCACCGAATTCACAATACATTGTACAAGCGAAAAGGAGTTAATAAGTGTTTTAAATGAAATCTTGCATATACTTTTAGGAAATTTTATACTTAGATTTAATGCCCCAAAATTTTTGCAGGCAACCTAAATTAAGACATGCATTTTGAGGCAAATTCAAAATTATACTAAATATTTGAAAGTCATGTATGTAGCATTGAAAAATGTGCAAGTCTTCTAAATTGCATGAAGATTATTAAAATTAGAATACTCTGCACGAGCCCTGACACGTGCTGAATTTCTGAAGTTAGTGTTTGAGGATGTTGTGTGAGTTGAATATGAAATTAATTTAGATTATCTGATATTTTTCTAGTTGGGTCTTTAGGCTAGGGTCGAGTTAACAAAATTTATCGATATTGCCATAATATTTATTTTTTAAGAAAATATTTGAGAAGTTAATTCTGCGAGATGATTATATTTGATTATGAGGATGACCATGTTGATTATAGATTTCAATTAAAGGGGTTATTATTATCAAAATTTTTAAAGTGTTAATGTTAAATCATCTTAAATCTAAGTTATTAAAATGCAAGCCCTAGACTCGATCCTCTATGATCAAACTAGAGTTGATAAGGTCTGAAATGTGATTAACCTTCAAATAATTTTAAATCTTATGTATTATAGATGATCATCTACGAGAAATAAGTAGAGTTGATAATATTTAAATTTTTTGATGATGCTCATGTTGATTGAAGAGACTATGACATAAAGTCTAAAGCTATCTCCTTAGACAAACATCAACCTAGGTTTACAAGTCGTCTTAGATGAATCACCTTATGGTTGTTGACAAAGATTTGCTAGTTGTTTTCTTTTTTTCGACTAACTATAGAGGATGGCTCAGGGCGTTGAAACCATGAGTTCTTGATTTGGCACATCATCATTTCCTCCAACATCGCTTTAAATTAAAGGTGATGAAATTTATTAATTCAAAATTCTATTTACTGCTATTATATGTTAAATAATTAGCGACCTAATAACTAGCCTTAATTAAAAGTTTTCTGCCGTTGTTGGGAGGGGTAATTACTTATAAATGCTTATGCTTATAGAAAACTTAAAACCAGATCTAAAGCCTTCACAAAACAAGGGAGAAATCTCTGGCTAGTGTCTTATCTACAAATTCATGTCTTTGTTGACCTATAAATAATTTTCATATGCTTAATTAAGTAAATATGTTGAAATCAGTAAGAATTAGGTGCATCGTTATGAAAGCGAGAGTTGAAAGCATATGAATCGTGACTGAAATTGATCGTGATGTCCCCCGATCATGAAATCAACTACACCAATGCGTTCAGAATATCAAAATCAAGTAAAATTGATATTTTACATCGATCAATTACCATCAAATGAAGAAAAATAAATATAATAGACAATTTCATGCATATTATTAGAGCGATCAATGAGCTCCTTTACGAAGCTGCAGTTGTCAAACATTGAGAACTATTAAACAAGACCTTTCGCGGTCGATTCGATCAAGTGTGGAGTAAATAACAAGTCTCGGAGTGCGACGATGCTTAAATTAATCTTGAATTTCTTGTCGATCTACATTCTCATGATACGATCATGCGGATTACGCCGTTGAATTGAACGTTGAATTTAGAATCATATTATGTGGGTTTGATTTCGGCAAAATTCATAGGAACTTCGATGTGATATTATGAAAATTAGACACCCAATTTAATTAAATACAATTCAATTTAATCCTAATTATTAAATCATAATATGATTAAATCAGAATTTTTACATGAATAGGAATTTGATAATCAGATTATACTCTTCCCATAAATGCTCCTCAGTCACGTTCGAAATTGCACTCCAATTTTGAAAATCTCACTCAACTTAATTTGGAAGGATAATTAAGCGGCAATTAGGGCTATCAAATCCCATAATTTCAGCCCTAATATCCTTCTAATCGAGCGGCAAGAGGAATAAGGAAATTCATTCGATTCAAGCCGCTCTCGATCAAAAAAAGCCTCGGCATACCCTTGCCGAAGAGGTTTCTCGCATTCATCCCCCTCAAGCCGCAAACGCACTGCGACTCCCTCTCTCATTCCCGCAGCCCTCTCCCGAGCACTCTCGATTGAAGCCCCTGTTTGTTCATCCTGTCTCCCTCAAGCCGAAGGTTCTCTCTCTCTCTTTCTCCTCCTTTCACGGCCTTGACTCGCATTCCCGGCTGCAAGCTTTCTCTCTTCTCCGTCCCGCTCTCGTTTTCTCTTGGATTGGGAAATCGAGCCAGCCGCACACACTGAGCTAGCCAAGCCACAAGCGGATGATTTCCCTCGTCCGTCCCTCCTTGTAGAGACCGATCAAGCCAAACGAGCATCTCCCCCGTCTGCATCTCCTCTGGCAGCCGAGCGAATCACGCTCGATCTTCCCTCCAACCGAAGCCCCTTCCACTCTCGTTTCCTCTTGGACGGGAAACCGAAGATCTGTATCCATGTGTCCATCTCTCCCTTGCGTGGAGCCCGATCGAGGCTTCCCTGCAGCCGAGTGGAACCTGATCCCTCCTCTACTCGGTACAACACTCCATTCGAACCCTTTTCGATCCTCTTTCCTGTTCATTCCAAGGAGCCAAGTGCATAGGATCTTCCCCATCTTCCTTCCCGTCAGCACAAATCCCGCCATCGGCCATATTCTCCCAACCGAGCAACAACAACTCACTTCATTCAACTGTAAGCCCCGACTCCTCCGGCTTCCCTTCCACACAAACGACGGCTGCCGAGAGGCAACTCCGTCATTAGGCGGGTTCCTCTCGGTTTCCGGCATTTCCCCCATCTAATTCCCTTCTTCTCCGGCTACCCTTCCACACAAACGACGACTGCCGAGAGGCAACTCCGTCATCAGGCGGGTTCCTCTCAATTTTCGATGTTTCCCCCACCTATTCAACCCAAATAATCAACCCGATAATCTCTTCTATTTAATTCTTTCTAGTTGAACTCATGCAAAATTATTATTGTCGTTGATTGTGGATGTATAAAAATATATGAATGTGCATATGTTATATGCATTTGTTTCTTTGTGCAGGTTTGAAAGACATCGTCATGCTTGTCAGGGCGTGACGAGATGAAAATCGGTCGAGGTGTTTTAAAACACCAACTGTCACGCTCATCAGTGTGTGATGGGTAGGCCCAAAAAAAATTTGTTAGATGCAACCTCTCTACGTCGAAATGTTGTCGAAATTTTGACTAAATTTTGGACTTAGAAAAAAAGGGGAAGAATCAAGATTCATTTAAAAAGAAATCAAGCAAATCAAAAATAAACAATCTAACATGAAATTTGAATGTGCTAAATTGTAAAATATCATAAAATAAACATAAATATGAATTTCAAAATATAAGTCATGAAACTCATCGATATAAAAGCATGAAATGTGGTGATCAAAAATAAACAATCTAACATGAAATTTGAATGTGCTAAATTGTAAAATATCATAAAATAAACATAAATATGAATTTCAAAATATAAGTCATGAAACTCATTGATATAAAAGCATGAAATGAGGTCAATATTGAATGATAAAGTTTGAAAATATAAGAAATTTTTTCTTTAATGGCAAAACTTGGGAAACAATGAGAATTCATTAATTAATGTGTCATGAATACTAAATTGCAATATTGCATGAAAATGAAGGATATTCATCAATTGATGTGTTATGGAGGTAAGGAAGTATATTAAATATTCAGATATGAAAACATTGAGATTGATTGAATGATAAACCATGAGACTAAGAAAATTTATTGGATTATGAGTTAAGGGAATGATAAGATTTCTTGATAAATCCGATATTCATTACAAGAGATCATCCTCATTCAACCGAAATACTTTCAAATTAAATGAATCTTTGGACCTAATTTAAACCAACCATTCTTCAGTCAATCTAAGTGTCTTTGATATGCATGCAAAGATTCAAAAGAGATGAATTTCATGCATATTTCATGGAATAATATTTCACCTAATTCAAGATCTCATTGATTTATGAAGTTTTTACAAGAGTTAGATTGTTATGTGCATTACAACATAACTTCTCATTCAACTCAAATGTTTTGAAAAGTATGTTAAGTATTTAAATAAAGTGGACCTTTGTATGCATTATAAAGCAATCTTTTGTACTTGATTCAATTGTTTGGTGTATGTATGAACACCTGAATGAGATAGCTTCATCATATATATCTCAAAACCATCTCATATCTCATTTAGTCAACCTGAAACTTATGCAATCTTTTAAAGGAAATGATGATAAATGAAAAGTTTCCCACACATTATGAGACGACTCAATTCAAACCTACTGCATCGGGATGTGTATAAATAATTTGAATAGTGAAATGGTGTCTCGAGATGCATGCAAATATTAGAATGAAAGTGAATTTTTTTTATATATACATTTTGAAGCAAGCTTATATTATATTCAAGTGCTTCAAAGCCTATGTGAGCTTTTAAATGAATGAATTGGATATTTTTATATGTTACGAGGTGGCTCCATGTTTAATCCTTTCTCTTCAAGATGTGTGTAAACAACTTGCATTATACAATATGAGATTTTCACGTGTTTTAAGGAATTTCTTTAACTCAATTTCAATGCCTTGAAACATGTACAACTGTTTTATGAGATTGATGAGCAAATATATGCAGTTATTTAAAATCAATTAATAACTCGCATGGTCCCCGACACTTATACTAAGTACCTAAACTTAGTGTTTGAGGATGTTACGCGGGTTTAAAAATAAAGGAGAAGAATGATGAAATCAATTCAATCCGTGTGACTATATGCATGCAAGCTAATGAATGTCTTCAACATTACTTCAAATCAATGAAAGATATAAATATTCAATTCTATAGAATATGATTACAGTAGGCTTAATCCTCTAACTACTAAGTGATCAACTTCTAGATGAACTTAAATTACATTAGATTATAAGACCCAATCCTCTATATTTTCAATAGAGTTGTGAGATGTTATGATATCTCTCAAAGAATTTAAATTACACATAAGTCATAAAGATCATCTAGAATAAGTAGAGTTGGAATACAATGATAGCTAAGTTGATTGAAGATATCAATTGGAGGGGTAATTATTATCAAAATATTTACGATATTATATTCAATATTCTCAAATTCAAAATACTTAGAAATATAAATCTAGATCTGATCCTCTATTATTAAATTAATAGAGTCGACAGGATCTGAAATAATAAACTAAGTGATTAAGCAGACTTGTATACCCCAATGATGATTGCGTTGATTGAAAATCTCAACCGAAGGAGATATTATCATCAAAAGATACTTGAGCTCTAAACTAATTCATCATAAAATTAAATTTAAACTAAGTAAATATCTGAACTAAATAAAATTTATTATTTAAATATTTAAAACAAATAATTCATCCACCCATCCACTATTGTTTGTTGGGGATGTGATTAAAAATTCTCGAAGGAATGTCAATCAAATAAATCATTATATTTAAACTCAAATAATCTCTGAGTGGGGCGTGGCTCGTGTCCTCTGTCCAGGTGTGGTTTGGATAGCTCCATATGTCTTGATTCTGACAGAGTCTCGATCGGTGGTTCTTGTCAAAATGACTCCATTATATTACGGTCTGGCGGAGCTGTATGTTTGATGGTTTATCCCTTTGAGTTATGAATCATAGGGTATATTTGATAAGAAGCCTTTTGTCGGTAAGGTAGACTTAAGATTGTCTCCTTCTGACAAACACCATCTCAGTCTAAATGGATTATTACTTGGGATGACATGGTGTGAGGATCGGTCAGTTGGGTCGATTCTCCCACTAAGTAGGTAGGGAATGTGGATGGGATAACAATATGTGATCATGACATCATCGTTCCACCAACCATATGCTTTAAGTTAAATAATGGTGAATTTCATAAATTCTAAACCCAAAATTTTAAACTTCACGTCTTCTTCTTATATCTTCGCATTCAACGATCGATGGCCTTGTCGAAAGTTTCTCTCGGCATTGAGAGGGGTAATTAATATACTTGCGCTATAGAAACCTGAACATCTAAAGTCCAAAAAATAGAAATCCACGGGTAGTGTCTTATCTACTATTTCATCTTTCTTCAAGTTTGTGACATTTAAATCAAACTCTCTCTTGTCGAGAGGTCATTTAATTTTGAGAGTCTTAAAGTTTGGTGACACTTAAATTCAAACTTTTTCTCAAGAGTCGGCAAATTTTGACCCACACTCATCTCTTCTTATTTATTGTTCTTTTAGTTTGTAGGTTTATCATAAATTTTTTAACACCTCTCTCTAATTTACTCTACTCAAATTCACCTACCTTATGCCACCTACAACACTTGCTCCATTCCTTCTCTCTATGCCGTGCCAGCTTCGTTACTTATGCTCAGTTGTAGTTGTTGCTTCCCACTTCATACAATGTGCACAAACCTCTCTTGCCCCATACATGCAAAATGTTCTCTTGCTAGCTTTTTCGAGTAGGCATCCTTAAAGTTTTTTAGTTGATGGGAATTCTCTTCGGTTGATCTCATATATGCTTTATTCCTCATTGGTTGGTTCTCTTGACATTGCTCTTGCCTTTTGCTTGAGAACTTTGTTTGTCCATTTCTTCCTTGTAACTTATTTGGGTTGCATGAATCTACTAATCTTTACACTACATCGAGCCATATATCTGATGGAGGTGGGCGCTCTTTTTTTGGTGATATTGAGAGAACTTAGGTATTGGAGGTGAGAAAGGAAAGATATGTTGGATAACTAGCACTCTCACCAAGGATTGTCAAGGTTTGACCACCAAACTCTCAAACCACAACAACAACTCAAATAATCTGTAATTGTCAAAAAATTTCCTTTCATTCTAACAAGGAGGGCTATTTATAATCATTAAAAGAATTCAAAACATGGAGGGAAAGGTGAGTGACCACATTAATGTGAAGCATTAAGTTGCTTTATTATTTTATGTCATTCACCCATTTCACATCCTATTATTTTATGTGGATTCAACCACCTCACATGTCATGCTTTGAATTTTTAAATTCAAAATTTCAAACTTAGAATTTTTAGAAGAAAATTAAAAATTACATAAATAAAAAAATAATAAATCATAAAATGGGCATTAGCAGGCTAATGGGCTAAATCTTCTTCTTTATTGAATTTTCTTGGGCTTTAACTTAAGATCTTGTAAATGAACATTGAGCTCTAATTTTTGGATCCACATGATGTTCTACATCAACTCTCTTGAGCTCAATTGAACTCTGCTCCATAGAGTTGAAATCTAAGAAGTCTTCTACTTATTGTGAGGTTAGAATCTTCAAATCTGTACGGGTCAATCATGTGTCTTCAGCTGGTGGCTTATTCTTCCAATTAACTAGAAAATGATGTTTAGAAGCTGGATTCATGAGTGGTTCTTCGGTGATAATATAATCAACTTTAAAGAAAGAGTGCTTTTGCAAGTACGGTGCTATATCTCCTGTCAAAGAGTTAGACTAAACAAGTAGAGGTTTGCTAATTCCTTTATATGATAGAATATCTTCAATATTAATAACTAGATGAATGAACATATCAACAGTTAAATCAAGGTGATAAACATTAGTTCCAATTTTCTTAAGAATTTTAAATGGACCATAAACTGCGTAATTTCTTATATTTAATGGTTTGATAATGCTGGTAGAATCGAATCAATACATAATCACCTTCTTTATATTCTTTTGTTGAGCGATTATGATTTGCCTTAGAAGCATAATTTTCATTACTTATAGTAATTTGTTTTCTTATATCTTCATGGAGGCTTTGAAAATCTTTAGCAAATGAGAATGCTGCATCAGAAAATACATGAGATGGTAGGTTTGCTACATCTATTGGTCATCATGGGTTTTGACCATATCTCAAATGGTGATTTTTTGTAGTTAGAAATAGTACTATTATAGGCAAATTCTGAGGTTGGTAAATGTAAATCTCAATTTCCTAAACTTTTATTTACTAAGCATCTAAGTAAATTTTTTAAGGTACGATTGACTATTTCAGTTTGTCCATCAATTTGTGGGTGAAAGGTAGAAGAAAATTTTAATTTGGTACCTGATAATTTTCATAATATTTTCTAAAAATATGAGACAAACCTAACATCTCTATCAGAAACAATGGTTAAAAGGAGACCATCAAGTTGCACTATTTCCTTAAAAAATAATTTAGTTATATAAGAAATATCATTTTTTTTGAATAAGACAAAAAATGAGCTATTTTTGAGAACCTATCTACTACAACAAAAATGCTATCATGTCTTCGAGCTGTCTTAGGTTATCCTAGAATAAAATCTATTGATAGGTCTTCACAAGGCCTACAAAGAACAAGTAAGGTAGTGTATTGTCCAGATATTTGTTTGATAGTTTTAGCCTGTTTATAAATTAAGCATTGAGCCACTAATTTTTGAACTTCTCGTTTTAATGATGCCAATAAAATCTATTTTCTAATAAACATATGGTCTTATCCTTTCCAAAATGACCACTCTTAGCTTCGGTGATAAAGAATTTTCTAAGAGAAGATCGAGGAATGCTTAGTTATTTTCCTTTATATAAATATCCATTTGTTATCAAGAATGTTCCTTGTAAAGCTATTGCTTTCTCTAGGTGTTCAAAATAAATTAGGTGAAAGTCAGGACACATAATATAATTATCTTTAATTATATCAAATCCTGTGATTCTCAATTCTAAAGAAAAAATCTTTAGGTTTACCTTGGATAAAGTATCAACAGATTTATTCTCGATTTCAGGTTTATGCTTTAGAACAAATGAGTAGTCTTGTAAAAATTCAACCTATTTTGCATGCCTATGACTAATTTTTGTTTAGTATTAATGAATTTTAAGGCATGATGATAGTATAAATAAAGTAAGAGATAGTGTTATGCCTTAAGGATTGAATTACAACATAAAACTCTCTATCATAAGTGAAATATTGTTGTTTGGCTTCATTTAACTTTTTACTAAAGAATGCGATAGAATGATTCTCTTGACTTAAAATTCTATCTATCCCAATTCTTGAAGCATCGCATGTCACTTCAAAGGCTTTAAACAAATTAGGAAGCTTAAGGATTCGTGCAGAAGTGATAAAAATTTTAATTTGTTCTAAGGTCTTTTGTATATTAGGAGCCCAACAGAATTTATCTAATTTTAGGACATTAGTTATCGGAGCAACAATGATATTAAATTCTTGATAAATCTTTGATAAAAAGTGGCTAAACCATGAAAACTTCTAATTTTAGTAAAATTTTTAGGTGATGACCAATCTAACATTGCTTTTACTTTAGAATGATCAGGTTTAAGTCCAACAGTGGATATAATAAAGCTTGAAAAGATTACCTCAGCTTGCAAAAAGAAATATTTTTTTAAATTAATGTATAATTTATCTTGTATGAGTATTTCAAAGACTTTTGTAGGTGGAATTTGGACTAAAATCAGAATATCATATCACCAAAAATTTACCTATATATGACTTAAGAACAATATTCATTAATCTCATAAATGCGGCATTTCAAATGGCATGACAAGCCATTCATAAAGTCCATCGAGGGTCTTAAAAGTTCTTCCACTCATCTCGATCTAATCCGAATTTGATGATATCCACTTTTTGGATCAATCTTTGAAAAAAAATTTGCTCATGAGATTAAATCTAGCATATTATCTAATTGGGGAATAGGAAACCTATATTTGATAATAATTTTATTTATTGCACGACTATCAACATACATTCGTCATGTTTCATCTTTCTTTGGAGTTAATAAAGTTGAGACTGCACAAGGGCTAAGACTCTCTTGAATAAAATTCTTTTTTAATAATTACTCAACTTATTTTTTAATTTCAATGTGCTCGATAAGGTTCATCCTATGATGTGGAAGATTAAGAAGTTAATAACCGGGTAAGAACTCTATAGCATATTGAATATCTCTTAGAGGAGGTAGCTTATCAGGAAGCTCATTGGATATATTATCTTTAAAATCAGAAAGAAGGGAAGAGACCACATCAGTATGTGAGTCTCATTAGAGTCTAATATGATTTTTTTTACATGTAATAAGTGAAGGAGAAATGGATTAGAAAATTCTTTTTGTAAGACTCCAAAATTTATTGTTTCTATCTTTGGGGGTCAAAGAAGGAAGAATATATGTTTTAAAACAACAATAAAAAATGATAATATTTACTATAATAGTAGGATTTTTTATGATAATTAATTGAAGTTTGACATTTTTTTTCAATAGAGGTTTAGGTTGTAAGTCAGAAGTTGTTTTGTGTGGTGCTATGGAGGGTATTTTTTCTACTGATTTTATTGGTAGGAGTTTAATAGTCTTATTATTATGTTTAAAACCATAAGTATTTTCTCTACCATAGTGAATAATATTAATATTATACAGTCAAGGTCGTCCTAAGAAAATATGAGCAATGTTCATAGGGAGAACATCACACCAAATTTGATCCACATAACTTTCTATTTTAGTTGGAACTAAACATCGATTGGTGATGAGAAGAGATGTATGATTTACCCAGCTAACATGAAATGGTTCAGGGTGAGGTTTAGATTTTAGGTTGGCTCGAGTTAAGGTGTGTGTTGAAATAACAATCTTAGTACTTCCTTCATCTATAATTAACCTACATCTCTTTTCATTACACAAAACATATATGCTAAAAATGTTCTATCTCCAATCTTCTGTCTCATTTTTAATTACAATAAGACATCTCATCATATTAATCTGAGAGTCATCAGTTAATTTCAATTCTTCAGATAATGGGGTGTCATCATAAACTTCTTCTAGATTATCATCTATTGAGCTTTACATTGATTTTGCATATGATCCATTTTATGATATTTAAAACATATTACTTCCCTAGTGCTCTGAGAGCTCCCTTCAATTGAAGTTTTAGGCAAAGGGGACAGATTATTTGAATGGATGGGTCTAATAATAGATCTATGAGATGAAATAGAAGGTACTTGACTCTTAGTTTTAGAGATGGAAATAAATTTCTTTTGTTGTTTAACCAATAAGGCATAATGAAATGCTTCATCTAAAGATTGTGGGTCAAATAATTCAACTTCATTTAATATGTCACAAATAACAAATTCATTGGCTAATTGCCAATCATTATCAGCACAATCAGTTCTAGAAATTAGATCTTCAAAAGTATTCAAGTATTCAGTTACAAGATGATTACTTTGCCTCAAAGTTAATAACTGACTATGTAGCTTCTTATCATGATGCCTAGGATAGTATTTTGCTCTTAACATTTATTTCATTTCTATCCAAGTGAGGTTTGCCCTTTCTAATATTTGTTCTTTAGCTAAAGTATTTATCGAATAAATTTTAGCATGTCCTATCAATTTCATTTTAGCAAAGTAACCTTTTGGTAATCATCCATTTTATACCAATCAAAGAAGTCATCCATTTGAACTAACCAATCGAGAAATTTATTTGGGTCATGTATACCATCATAAGTTGGGGCTTCTACTTTGACTCTTCGAGATGGATCATTAGAGTTTTCTGTAGTCTTAAAATAAATTTTTTCCCTTCCATCATTTCTAGCAATTGATGGTCTTTCAAGTTGTTGATTTTCTCTATGATTTAAATATGAATCTTCTTGGTCTATCTCTATAGGCACAGTATAAGCGGTGTTGGAGGAATTGGTACTTTATTATTTTATAGGTGAGCTATAAGAGTTTGCATTTATTCTTTATGTTCTTGCATTTGATTCTTACTTTATTCTAATATTTGTTGAGTTTTTAATTCATTGTCATGATTCCTATAAGATCTAAGGCATCAATTAATCTAGTCAAATTTTCAACTTGGTCTTGAGAGATAGATTTTGGTTCCATGAGATTTTTTTTAAAGAAAAAAAGATATATGAAAAGGGATCAAAGAAAAAAATGAAATAAAATGAACAAGTATATATAATTATGCAATCAAAGTTAAATTTTAGGCTAAGAGAATTTCCACTATCGGAAAATGACTAAATTATATAATGTAGCTTACTAATTTGAATTTTATGTTATCACCATAAACTTGCAAGCAATATATATATTTTCAAGCTATTAATATGTATTTAAACTATCATATAAAAGAAATTTAATTAATTTATAGTCAGAAAAACTCAGTTTGAAGACAAGTCCATACTTGAGATGCTCCTTTGTTGAAGCAAATATTTAACAATTTCTTCAAACTGATACCAAATTTAATGGAGGTGGGCATTCTTTCTTTGGTGAGATTGAGAGAACTTAGGTATTGAAGGTGAGGAAAGAAAGATATGTTGGATAAGCTCCTTCATTAGGATTCTTAGGTTTGACCAGCTCACCAGCGACAAACTCAAATGATTTATAATTGCCAAGATCTCCTTTCATTCTAGCAAGGGCTATTTATAAATTACAAATATTTTTAAAAAAAGAATTCAAAATATGAAATGTAGTGAAACATTAATGAGTATTAAATTCTTATTATTTTATGCCATCTTTCATATCTTTATTATTTTATATGGATTCAACCACTACGTCATACTTTGAATTTTTTAAATTCAAAATTACTCTTTGGAGTTTAGAAAATTAAAATTACATAAACAAAAAAAAGATGAAATCATAAAATGGACCTTAACAGGCTAATGGGCTTAAGCCTTCTTCTTTCTTGAATTTTCTTGGGCTTTAGCTTGAGATATTGTAAATGGATCTTGAGCTCTAATTTTTGGATCCACTTGATGTTCTACATCAATACTCCTTTGTCTTTGTGAGCTTTTAACATGGCAAGAGATCCGCATCAAACTCATCATTGATCTCCTCCTTCATGGTTTATTCCAACACTGACCTAACAATGCTTTCATTGCACTAGTTCTGTCGATGGTATGAAGAAAAGAGTAGATCATTTCTCCAACCATCTGACGATGGTGGTCTCCATCTAGTACACACAATTAAGCTTTCTAACACCATTCTTTTTTTGCTCTTTCAAGCAAATTGTCGAACTTCACCATTTCTAGTTGCAAAGCTCACACATGCTCTAGTCATTGTGGAAGCTTATGCTAGTGCCTCTGTTCCACTCACCAACTCATCCTTATTACTATCAATGACCTTGACCATTTCTTCAAAGATCAATTGACTCGAGTTACTAAAAAAGAAGAGAAGCAAAGATCATGGTCGTTAGGTTGTTCCCATACTTGCAACCTATCTCCTCTTTCCATCAAACATTTGAGTACATAGCTTATAGCTTAGTGTTTTACCTTGAACGGAGGTTTCTCTTTTAAGTTTTTTATAGGGCCGCATGCAAGGAGCACATGAGATCTCATGCACCCATGTCAACATTACATGCATTAAAATTGCTAACACTATGCATGTTAAATTCATCGTTACACATCCTAGGAGGATCTCACTAGGCCTCTCTAATAGTAGAGTTAGCCCCAATCTCTTTGAGTTTTTTAATAGCTAAGCAAACTAGATACTCCAATTGAACTCCCATAATAGTTGAGTCTCATTCTCATGCATTAGTTTTGTGGGCCTCTTTGAAGTTAAGAGTCCCACATTTTAGGCTTGGCCTACTATACATGCAAAATTGTAAGCCTTGATCTAAAGTGAGTTGACATTAGGCTTACACACCCATTTGACTACCACCACTTTCAAGCCTCCTTTCATGTAGTCATCTGAACAATTGCTAGGTCTTTGTTAATTAGAAAGTCATAATTCCCACTTGTGGGATTTTCTAATATTGGAGTGGTAAGACTTACACCGAGGCTTCCTTTAAGCTGAAGGTTATAAGTTCTACCTCTTGGTCATCATGAATATGTGAGTAGTATGCCCTAATATTTGATCTTGTGCATAAAAAATCTGTAGAATCCTTGATCGACATCAAACACTTTTGAGCTGTGCCATATCTCTATAACCCTCAATTTACACTTGATATGGGCCATATTCCTGTGAGTTCCTGCTCTTAGGCTTTCCTCGCTCTAATGTTGTAAGGCTCGCTTCTTGGGATTTCCTTGTTTTGATATTATAAGCTCCACATTTTATGGCTTCTTCTTTATTCTAATTTAATAAGTGATAACTTGAATAGCGTTGATTAAGTCATGTACACCCACAAGGTCTGAACCAACAGCTTTTGGACTTCGCTCACATTGAGGTTGTAATGTGTTTTTTTAGGCGTCTTTGATATTTGGAGCTATAAGTTCTAATTCTTAGGCCATTTTGCATCTAGAGTTATAAAGTGGGGCTATCCCAATAGGATTTCTTTGCCCAGGTTAATGCTACTCTCGTGAAAGCCAACACCACTTTTTCGTAAGCTTAAGGCAATATTTTGAAATAAACCAAGCTTCATCAACTTATGGATCTATGGATATGACAAGCCGTCCTCTACCATATAAATGATATGATAACCTTAGGTCCAAGGGACAAACCATCAAGGCCACACTTTTCGGCCAAGATTCCTCATAACAAGTAATTTATATAAGCTCACATGCCTTAAGACATTTTCTTTTTGAGGTGGTTCCAAGATTCATTCTTGGACAACTAAATTGCCATGCCTCTAGGCCACATTGGTTATGTTATCATGCTTTTGAGTTAAATTCAGTATGAATTGGTTAAGTCCATTGTACTACATCATTGGTGGCAATGTCCTTGCACTTCTGAACTATGATTAATAATTCCAACAAATTCTAGATTTACTTCAAAATGTAGCGTTCTTGCCATGCAATATTTTCTTTATAGGCATCTTTGGATTCAATTCTCTTTTGGATATGCAAGCTACCTTAGCCTAGTGGTTGAGAGTTTAGCCTTTCAATTAAGAAGTGTTGGGTTCAAGGCTTGTATGTGTATTGTGCGTGTGAGTTTGCAATTAAATTTGTAATTTCCTTTTGGGTGTACCTAATCTTTCATCGAACAACTGAATTAGCCTTGCTCATGCCTATTAGTTGTTATAGCCATGCTTTGTGTCTTTGGGCCAAATTTGATATGAATATGCAGACTCAATATGCTGTACTTTTGTGGAACAATGATCAACCATTTGGTAAACCATTGTGCCCATGGGAATTTTTTTTATTAAAGATGACCTTTAGGTTTCATCTTGAAGGGATGCCTCCCTTGGCATACTACCATTTTGGTTTACTTTGAATATTTGATAGACTGCAACTCATGGTTATTAGTTAGACTTATTTGACAATGCGGTCTTTTGGCTCTCCATTGTTAGTAAATTGGGTTCACCTATGATGACAAAATTATGAGATATTGACCATGGTGATTATTCATCTCTCATCCAACTTCCCATCATAAACAAAAATACCAACAACTAATGTCGTAGTTGATGCCTTTAATTGAGAGTATTCTTGCCATCCTCTTTGGAATATAATTAACCATGTGGGCTTAGTTCTATGGAAGATCTTATATATCGCATCTTTTAACTGAACTCAAACAGCCTTGCCAACTAGACTGGGACAGTATCTAGGATATCCTTCCTAGTCTGCTTTTGAAACTCCATGTTGTTCAACATTCATTCCCTATATTTCACAGTGCATCTTGGGTGCTTTTAGAGCCTACATTGATCTTGCAAATTGAAAAAAAGGTATCTGGCCTAAACGATCAGCCTTATCTACTGTTTGAATGTTTTAACTCTTTGCATGTATTTCATCTTTATTACAGTGGTGCATGCTCACCTCTCTCAGTTTTCTGTCTTCCTCACACTTTTTGTGCTCAGCTTGAAACTCTCATCTTCGGTAATGTGAATGGTCACCCATCTCAGATTACCAAAGCGTCTTACTGAAAAATTGTCCAACAAATATGAACCGTCAATGATTTTGAAATAACAGCAGGTAATAAGAGGACAGGATAAGTTGCAAAACTTTAGAAATTAAAAACCTGTTCGTGTGAAGGAATCTTTTTTTTATTCCAATGTTAGTTGTGAAAATTACTTTGACATCTTTGCTTTGCCTTCTCTATTGGCAGTTTGGAGAGGTTGATATTGACAGTACACTCATTGCCGATCATTCTTCTGTGGCTGAGGACATTATCATGGTTAATAATGGCTGCCTTTGTTGCACTGTGAGAGGGGATCTTGTGAAAATGCTTCTGAAATTGGTTAAGGAGAAAAGAGACAAGTTTGACCGTATTGTTATAGAAACTACAGGTATCATCTTTTTTCTTCTACAAGGATGAACCACAACTTAAAGTATTTAAAATTGTTATCTTGGAATGTTACCGTGCTTATTCTCAAGTTATATATATATATATATATATATATATATATATATATATATATATATATATATATATATATATATATATATATATATATATATATATATATATATATATAGATATATATATGGATTACACTTGACGTTTTTTTACATGTCAGGTTACAACTATATGTGTTAGTGGAATTTTTTTTTTACCAAATTTTATTATTGCACACTATATGTGGTTAATCATCTGCTGCTTCTGTTCAAGCCTTGTTGAACCATATTACACTGTTGTGTTTGTTAATTGCTGCTAACTGTAAAAAGTAGTACGTCTCTTTCTTGGAACTTTTATTTACAGCTAAATTGCAGCTTATGTCTGTAATTGGACCATTAGGAATGTTCGTTGCTTGTGACCATTCTTCTATGATGATTACTTATTTTCTCTCTCCTTTTTTTTTTTCACAGGGCTTGCTAAACCCTCTCCTGTCATTGAAACATTCTGCTCAGATGAATTGGTTGCAAGCCATGTAAAGCTTGATGGTGTAGTCACTTTAGTAGACTGTAAGCATGCAATGCAACATTTGAATGAAGTGAAACCAAGATGGGTCGTGAATGAGGCAGTAGAGCAAGTTGCTTATGCTGACCGTATAATATTAAACAAGGCGAGCATGCATTGTGCATTAACTCATAGGAATTTTGTTATAAAATACATTTTTTATTGTTTTTCACTATATGTTTTGGAGGATTTTTTTTTTCTGGCAAAATTTACAGTAGCTTGTGTTTTCTTTAATTTCTTATTATGCTTTTTTGGTATGTCCTTTGTTGTGGCAGATAGATTTAGTAAGTGAATCTGAATTGGAAACGCTGGCTAAGAGAATCAGGGTATTTTTCTTTATTTTTAGATAATTATTTGTAATTTCAGTATATTATGAATTAGTGCATGACTACAATTCTATAACAAAATTTATTCTGTTTTAGAATATAAATGGGATGGCACAAATACAACGAGCTAAATTTGGAGCTGTTGATGTGGACTTTGTCTTAGGGGTGGGTGGATATGATCTTGACAGGTCATTGGTTCTATCTGTGCTTCACTGTTGATCCTTCTCAGCTAGCATATAACATAATTGCACTTGTTTCTATTGAAATCATATAAAAAAATCCATTGATTAAAGAAATTTTTTTCCATTTACAGGATAGAGTCAGAGATTCATGTTGATTCAGACCAGCATGCTACGCATCATTGTGAACATGGGCATGGTAATTTCTTGCCTACTTATAAGAGATGAGCAAACGTCTTTGATTCTTGTTAGTTGTTAATCTTATTCAAGTTACGCTTTATCACTTGTAAAATCCATTTGAGAGAGTTTTTCAAAGTTGTCAGACTCCTGTTTGCCTATAATGCTGTTGCTGTTTTGCATAAACTTTTGTGATGAGAAGTAACTTTTATAACTAGTTATAAGAAAATTATTATCTAAACTTTTTTTAAAAGTAAAATGTCTTAAGTGCCAAAAAAATTCAAAAGAAAAAGCTTTTTCACACAATAGTTTTACAAACTAGTTTATAAATAATTACAGCTGCCCCAAACACTTTCCTAGTGTCTTCTTGCACAAATGCTTATAAGAGCTCCTATTGTCCCCATTCTCTGAGTTTATTGTAGGCAGGTAAATTACATACGTGACACTCAAAACATAACTATTTTAAAAACTAGTATTCTCTTACCTTAATTTTTTAAATTTTCACCCAAATATTAAAATGCACATTAAAATCTCAACTCATATTTTTTGCTTTTATCAAATTCTTAATGGTTTGATTGTAGCGCACGTAAATACATGAGTTTGCTAGTTCAATAAAAAAGAAATGGGTTTTGATTCTGTAAATGCATAATTTTTGGTGCTATGTATGTAATTATCCCTTTTTTGTTTGTTTGTAAGGGATCAACGGTACGGTATGCAGATCATACCTCAAACACGTTTGGGACATTCCATTACTGAGCCACGCTCTTCGTTGTTGTCACTTTTTTTTTTTTCTCCGTACCATGATTTCTAATTTATTGTGCAATTTTGCATTTTATAGTAATAGGCTGATGCGTATCTTCCTTAAGTTTTGTGCTTTCGTTTGCTTTGTATTCAGGGTATCACATTAAGCTAGTATTGAATTGTTACACTATTGTTAAAACTATGAGTTGTCTAAATTGAGCTGCGGCTTAATAATATTAAAGTCATACTTTTCAACTTATATCGTGCCAGTGGCGTGTCTTTTCAGTGCCTTGCGTTAAGTGCTGATATTGTCAGCATTTTTGGTCAAGTTGGAAATCTAATTAATGCTAGACTCCGTACATTATGTATGCAACATGTTACAAGGGAGAGAGCGTTGAAAATGACTTTTTATTGAATTGTCATGCTAATATAAAGCATATATTTACCTATATATACACTAGAAAAAAATAATTAAATATATTCAACAAAGGAGAATGTCCTCAATAATGAGATAATATTGTGATAAAAATAAATACATATTCTTGCCATCAATAATTTTATAATTTAGATATATTAATATTCCTCATGAACTATGAGGTCTTTGAAAATGCTAACTTGAGTTTGAAAACTGTAGTCATAAGAGATGTTGTCGAAGATATTATTGTTTTGAGATTGTGTCACCAGAGGAGCAAGAGCGATTTACAAAAGAGAGAATAGTATGAATCAAACACAAAAAACTGATGCATTAGAGAAGGTAAAGATAAGATTTTTAAATAGAGATATTGATGAAGGGTGTCGATAGAGGTGTCAATGAAGAGTGTCTTCAATAATATTATTGATATAGATCATTGATAGAGCGATGAACTTAGCGAGGGCAAAATACATCACCTCTGGAGAATGAAGGAGATCAATTGTAAGCAGCCTTTGGCTATCTGAGAGGTGAGTACGGTGTGTTGTTGAGAAGGCATGCAGAGGTGGCCAAGTCAATTAGGGGTAGATCTAAGGGCATGCAAGAAGACAATGAGAGCCTTTGAATGAATTATGGAGATTGGAGACTAATGAAGCAGTCACTGCTATGCGAGACAAGGTGTCAGAAGCACTGAAGGAGATAGCATGAGTAGTGAGTGACCAAAACAGATTTAATATCTTTAATACTATATTAAAGGGGAGAAAATTAAAAGGAATATATTTTTGTTGAATTGCTATATTAGTACAAGCAAATGCACGCATGAATATTTGCTAGAAATTAAATAATAAATGAAAATTTATTAAAGAAGAATATCTGCAATACTGAGGAAATATTAGGATAATGAATAATGCAGATTCTTATTATAATTAATTTATAATATGTTAAAATTTAGACATGATAACCATTTTTATTTATTTGTGTGAGATTGTAACTCCCGTCCATGGTGCAGGAACGTGTTTTACTTGCTATCATGTTTAGACTTGTTATGTTAGGCTGAGTAAATATTTTTCTTTGAACTTCTGAACGGAGGTCACTTAAATGTATCTTTTGAACATTTGTGCTTAGAGCTTTTCCATGGATTTATTCTCCTTTCATTCACATTCCTTTCAGATCATCGTGATCATGTACATGACTCAGCGGTCTCTAGTGTCAGCATTGTTTCTGAAGGAACTCTTGATCTTGATGAGGTAACTTTATTGCATGAGCTTTGTTTATTACAACGAAGAATTGCGTTGAAGTTTCTGTATGATTTGAACTTTATTGCTTCCAACTTCTAACCCCCTCTCCATGTACTTGTTGATTTCACAGTTCAATGATTGGGTTGAGAGATTGGTTGATGAAAAGGGTGAAGACCTTTACAGGATGAAAGGTGTTATATCCGTCAATGAATCTACAGGACGCTATGTTTTTCAGGTTTGCTTTACATCAGTGTTCCTGAATCTATTGATTTTCTTTTTGGTTAGGACCCTTTAGTTAGATAAATTAGTTTTAAAAATGGCAGAGTTTGTTAAATTCATCATTTGCTTAGGTTGGAATAGAAATTAATATTTATGTTAAGCTTCACAAACTTTTCAAAATCCCTTCACATGTAATGAATTTTTTTTTTTTTTTTTTTGCATCCTATCAGTTGAAGGCTATTTACTTGCCATTTTTTATTATTTTGTTTATACCACTTTATTTAATCTTTAAACTCAATATCATATCATTAATTGTGGCCTATGACATGAGAATTACATGTCAAATGATTTTATCATTTTGATGATGGTCAAGCCATTCACTAAATACATATAAAATATTTGTAAAAATATAATGTAATTGATTTATTTCACAAATCAAAACTATACAATACTAGTTAAATATTACCAAGAAACTATGTTTTTTGACCAATCAGAACATTTTATCATAAAAATTTTGATGCTTCCTATTGATGATCAAACAATCATTCAAATGATATTAAAAAGTAAGAATGTTTGCTTATTTTATCTTTAAAAGTCGAGAATAGTACTTCTCCCCAAGGAGAATAAATTTTTTTTTTTTAAAAAAAAATATATTTTCTATCTTTGAGCAAGCATATGTTTAACCAAGTGATCCATGTTATTCTATTTAGAGACCATATTCAATGGGCGAGTGATGTAATGTGTGAACAAAATCATATCCTAATATAGAGGATTTCTGTTCTGCCCCTATTTTTTCAGGGAGTGCACTCAATGATTGATGGATGCCCAGCAAAGCCTTGGGGACCTGATGAGAAACGGATCAACAAACTTGTATTTATTGGAAGAAATCTGGATGAAATTGCTTTGAAGAAGGCTTTTAATGGCTGCTTAATTTGAAAATTACATGAAAAAAGGTTATGATCAAGAATGATTTCACTTGTAATTTCCTTTAGGCTTTCATACTTATTTGGAAATAAACATCAGTACTTTTGGCAAAGGAAATCTAATTAAAGATAGAAAGGTGAAATTAGAGATTGTTTTGTTGATGATATATCTTCATTATTTGGAGCTTATTAGTGAATAGTATTATTTATTGGTGATATACTGTTGTTTTTAGTACTTAAATTCTACTGTTCAAAGGTCATGACATATATTTTTTCTAATTTAATCAATCAAAATTATTTGACAGGTACAATATATTATCAAATATTCCCGTATGTAATTCCAATCAGGGGAAGTCCTTTTATGTTAAAATTACTATAATTTTGTCATGTAACCTAACAATTAGAGGCCAGGATTAATTCGAAAAACTTATAAATTTTACTAGAACTTCTACATGGAACCTTCAAACAATTATTCTGTTTTTATGATGGCTGTTGATGGATTGAGGCTCTCCTTGCCGTGGACAATGAGCAGATTCAGTTGTCATTTTCAAGATCAAAGTTTAGGAAGCAATAACTCCAGTGAATAAATTAGATAGCTTGACATTACAAGATAGTACTAGGATATTTTATCAACGAATTTGAAATGTTAAAATAAATCTTTGCAAATAAGATTTCAAAGTCATCCTTATCATGTAGTTTCAATTTTAATGTAATAACTTAACTATCAATTCTTAGCAACATTTTTTTTAATGATTTAATATGAGCAATCTTCATTAAAAATAAGATGAAAACAATTCAGTCAATCTTTTAATCAATTTATGATATGATTTTGTCGAATCCAAAGTGCCGGATGTGAAAGCAAAGTGTTGGATTAGACAATCGACAGCTAGCGTAAAATTTGTTAAAATAATTATGATATGAATCCTTAAAAATATTGTGTTAATGTTAGGGCGTCCCGTAGAAGTGATGTGATGTAAGACTTGAATATAATGAAAAGTAGTGTGAAAGTGTCATTACCTGGTGTAGTATTAAATAAGCAATTGTTTTCATATTATGGATGAATTCTGATGAAGAAGTTACCCCATGCAACTAGAATTAGGTTAGAAATTTGGAATATAGATACTCTACAGGTAAATTAAGGTAATTAATAGATATTACGGTTCATTGGAAGACAAATATTTTATGTTTTCAAAAAACTAAGTGAGGTTGGGGAGAAAACCAATGAGATTGATAGTTTAGATTTTAAATTTTGATATTCAAGAGTCAAAATAAAAATGGTGATTATAGATAAAAGTTTGAAGGATATTGTTATAAATATTAATAAGATTGGAGATAAAATTATAACTTTAAAGGTTGATGTTGATACTAAGATTATTAATGTTATAAGTGTTTATGCTTTTCAAATACATTGGGTTGTATGCTCGAAAAAAAAAAATTGGAATGACTTAGAGAGATTAATATAAATGATACCTCTTGAGGAAAATATATTTATTAGAGGAGTTTTAAATGGACATGTTGGTAGAGTAATCGAAGATTTTAAAAGTATTTATGGTGGCTATATGTTTAGAGTGATTAATGAAAAAGATGCGACTTTATTACATTTTAGTTTAGCTTATAGTTTTATAGTTAATACTTTATTTAAGAAAAGATATGAATATATTATCACCTATAAGAATGAACCTAGTAAAACATAAATTAATTATTTTGATAAGAAAAATAGATCGCTTAGATTATAATAATTGTAAAGTTATTCTAAGTGAAAGTTTAGATACCCAACATCTACCACTTGTTTAAGATGAATGATTAGAAGTAGAAAAATAAATCAAAACTTTATCGTAGGATTAGATGGGGGTACTTAAGAATATTAATGAAAATATTTTTAAGAGCAAGCTACAAAATCTTAAAATTTGAGATGTTCATGAGGAAGCTAATGTTATATGAAAAATAGTAGCAAGTAAGATTAAACAAATTATGAAAAAAATTATTTGGGGAATCAAAAGGAAAAGCTCTTTTAATAAAAATAATTGGTGGTGGAATCAAAATATGCCAAAAAAATAAAAAGAAGGTTTGTTATAAAATTTGATAGTTGTAAAAAATTAGAGAATTGAGAAAGATATAAAGTAGCCCATGAAGATGCTAAGAAAATATGATACAAAGAATTTAGCTTTTAGTGATTATATAATAGATTATATAACAAAGAATATGAAAGATTTATGAATAAGCTAGCCATGCAAAGAGATAGGACAAGATTTATTTCAAGTGAGGTGCATTAAGGATGAAAATGATAATGCGCTTTTCTTAGAAGATGATATTGAATATTGGTCGATGAGATATTTTGGTAAACTTCTCAATGAAGGTTATGAGAATACGATTGATTTTAGCAACTTTAGTACCCTAAACAAAAATAGAGATTCTTATTTTTATCATCGTATTAGTAAAATGTAAGTTGCGGAGGCTTTAAAGAAAATGAAGTGTGCAAAGGTAGTAGGACGTGATGATATTCTAATAGAAGTTTATAAATGTTTAGAAGATCAAAGAATCTCTTGGTTTACTAATTTTTTTTAATTATTTTAAAGACCAAAGATGCTAGATGAGTGTAGAAAGAGTTTGTTGATTCATATTCTTAAGATTAAAGGTGATGCACAAGAGTGCGCAAATTATAGAAGAATTAAGTTAATATGATATACATTAAAATTATGGGAAAGATTAATTGAGCATTGATTATGATATGATACAATAATTTCTCAAAATCAGTTTGGTTTCATACTAGATAGATCTGCTATGGATGGTATACATTTGTTGAGAGGTTTAATGGAGAAAGTAAGGAGGATCTACATATGATATTTGTTGATTTAGAGAAAGCATATGATAAAGTTCCAAAAGAAGTGCTTTGAAGAGTTCTAGGAAAGAAAGGAGTTAGTATTAGATAAATGCAAGTCATTTTGGATATGTATACTAGAGCTATTAGTTGTGTTCAAATACAAGGAAGATTGACAAAATATTTTCCTATTTTAGTTGGATTACTTGAAGGATCGGCTTTAAGTCCATTTTGTTTTGCTTTAATTATGGGCATTCTTAGTAGACATTTACAAGAGGATGTACCTTGGTGTATGTTTTTTGTTGATGAGATTTTTCTTATTGATAAGATTAGAGGGAGTTCAAGAGAAACTTGAATTATGGAGATCAACCTTAGAGTCTAAAGGTTTTTGTTGAAGTAGATCTAAAATTGAATATATGGAGTGTAATTTTAATTGTAAAAGATCTAGTTGTGGGGTTGTGACATTAGGTGATTAAGTCATTAAAAAGAGTGAAGGTTTTAGATATCTTGAGTCTATTGTTTAAAATGATGGTGAAATAGATGGGGATGTTATTAGTAGAATTCAAGTTGGATGGTTGAAATGGAAGAATTCATCTGGCCTATTGTGTGATAGAAAAGTACAGAAAAATTTTATAAGATGGTGGTAAGTCCTACAGTGATTTATGGCGCAAAATATTGACCAGTAAAAGAGAAGCATAAAATTAAGCTAAGTGCTTTAGAGATGAAAATGCTCATGTGGATGAGTGACTTTACTTTTAGAGGTAAAGTGCGAAATGAATATATACGTAAAAATGTTGGAGTAGCTCTAGTGACTGATAAGATTAGAGAGAGTCGCCTTAGATGGTTTGATTGCATAAGCGTCGATCATCCGATGACCCAGTTAGCAGTGTAGATGTATTAGATTTGCTTTATGTTAATAAATGTACAGGTGGACCTAAAAAGACTTGGTTATGATGTATACAAAACGATATTAGTTTATTAAAATTAAATGAAAAATTGACATTTAATAAGGCACAATGAAGAAGGATTCATGTAGCCGACCCCACATATTGAGATGAAAGCTTATTATTATTGCATTTGGATCTTCGTCGAAATGAATGATTAGATTCATCATCCTTTTTGTAATATGATCACCAAACTAGGTTTGTGATATTAGAGAAAAAGTATGATTTTGATCTTATATTTGCCGGTGGTGACATGAAAATTCAGTTATATATATATATATATTATATATATATATATATAGACATGAGATTGTGATTATAACAAATGATTCATATAGAAAATTTCATTAATTTTCATGATGATTTAAAATGTAAAATTTTGAAGGATGATGAGATGATATGAGATTCCTTGAGTATCTAATTTTACATGTGCATTTAATAAATCAAAATCATCCTATACATGTAAGAAATAAAAAAAAAAAAAAAAAAAGTGAATTTGACTTCAAACCATTTAAAACTCTTCGCTTGATAAATTTGATAGATGACTAATTAATCTTAAATATTCTTGAAATCATGCATGTTACTAGTTCTAGTGATGCTTAGGAAAATAAATGGTAGGGGATTTACAAGCACACCATTAAACTTCTATTAATACAAACATAAACACAGGGATATATTGCAAGTTGACTTATGCTAGATTTTAGGTCTAATCTTAATTTGAATGGCATTTCTTAACTTCTATTTAGACTAAAAATAAACTCAATTTTGATCAAATTTCAGTCTCCTAAAAAATAAGTCCAAGTATATAACTCCTTACTGATATAAATTTATACATACATGCATATGTTTATTTTGATTCTATTTTGAGCTAGTTCAACCCACTCTCTAGGTCAAATCCATTCAACTTCCATATGAATAAAGACCTGATTCATTACCATGCTTTTCACTACAACCCTTGATAAAAAATTATCTAAAATTTAACCTTATTTTGGGTAAAATCATAACCCTAGTTAGAATTGATAGAGATTTCTGAAACACAATGGCATAACTATTAACATGATAGAGTCATCCTCACCAAGACCCCCAAATAGAACCGAGCCATAAGTGAGACAAGTTACAAATATAATGATTCACAAATTGTCAATATTTTCTTCATCTTACAAATCACATTAAGTGTTGTTTGCCAATCACATCCTTATTATATATCTTATTGAAGATTAGTGCTTTTTCAACCCTCACAACGGATTCCATAGACCAAAACGGCACATAATTTAAAAAAAAATAATGTTAAAACATACTACCTTCCCATTCATTTTTAATTATATTTATGACCCTTCTCCTCACAACAAAGCATTAATTAAATAAAGAAAAAGTTAGTTATGACTGTAAAGATTCTTTTTCTGACAAGGACGAGCACTACATGCTCTTAATATTTTAAAATTTTCAGCTTTTGTTAAATATTATATCCTGTAAAAGAAATAGCGAGAGAGGTTGTCTTCCATCTGGTTTCTTGCGTCATGGCTGAGGCTGTGAGAGCAACATCTCATTTCCTTGCAAAAATCAAGTTAAAAACACATCATAATTCAACTTAAATAACATAATAACACCTTCATCATAACGACACAAATGCTTTACTGTTATCAGACAATTCTATTTCAAAAATTCAGTTAACAAATAGTTAGTCTACAGATGAGATGTCTCATCAATACAAAAAAAATAATAATAAAGGACCACTGAAATTCTGAATACATAAAAATAAGATCATTTGATATATTTCTTCTGATTGAAATGAGAATTCATCTGATTCTTTACAAACCTCATGTGCTGAACATCCTGCATTGTATTCTGAGGTTTAACTTCACTTTCCCCATCTGGAGAGGATTAGTAGGCCAACAACTGTAAGGCATGAAGAAGACACTATGCTAACTACGAGAGCAAAGGAAAAGAGTATATTTGTTATGAATCCAATTCCTCCAAGGCCAAATACAACCACAAATAATACAGAATATCATTATACAGAGACCACGGATAAAAACAGAGAGTGAAGATTACAATTATACAAAATAAATAACAGCTCTTACAACAACAATTTCCAAAGGAACTGTCCAATATACAAGATGAGCAACAGAGAGCCTAACAAGGATAAATGTAAATCTTAGAAATCAAACCAATTCTAAATAGCAACATTAACTTTCCAACATGCCAGATCAGCTACAAGAACCAAAGCAAAGCCATATACAGAGCCGGCCTGAAGTATAGTCCATAACAGAATTAACCGACAAAAGAACACAAGGACAAATGATCAATATCAAGAAAACAAGAAGAGTATTAACAGCAAAATAACAGTTGCAGGTACCTCAATCTCCAAGAACGGCAGAATCAAGAAACCCAACGGAATACACGACCAAGGCAAGAACCATAACAGAAATAACAGAAATTAGTTACCAGAGACTTAGCAGAAGGAACACTCTAGAAGAGCAAACCGAAATCTATAACAGGAAGATAGAGACAACCGTAAAGTTAATCAAGAATTTTACGAAAGAACTTAGTTTCGCTTTTCCTTTCCTTTCTTCTCTTCTTCCTCAGATTCTCTCTTCTCACCCATCGAGTTCCACGGAGAAATCTCTCCGCTTCCATCCGCCGCCTCTCTTCTTCTCGAGTTCTTCGACAAGTTCAAAACAATGAAAGCAAAAGCAAAATATCGTGTTAGGTTAATTCAAAGCGACATCCAACGATCAAGATCCGCTGCTTTTCAATTCTGATCGATTCCAGATCAAGCCGCCTCCACAAATGTAATCCACTCAAATTAGAAGGAAGAGAAACCGGATCAAGAATGATCCAAGGGCCAGATAACGCAGACAACTGACGGCTCAAGCAAGAAACAAAGAAGGACTCGATCCAGTGATCCCATCCAACCAGAGATAAAGACGAGATCCTACGACCGTAAGGCACCCAAAAACTCAAGAGTTTCTGACTCGTTAGATCAACTCGCTCAAGATCACTCAAGTCCACCAAAAAATCCAAAACCGAAATTAAGCCCAAAATGTAACCGTAATTATCTAAAACAAATAATCTCTCAATCCTCATCAGACGTGATCAAAGATCAAGAAAAGACTTATCATTGGTGCTCTTGTTGATTCCCACAACTCACACCTACAACACCAAAATGGCGTAAGGAACCGAGACAATGCCAAAACACTTGAAGCATGTGTTACCGTGACAACAACAATGCAAAGAAATGACCTCAATCACTATGGCATTGAATGAAATATCAAAGAGATTGACATCAATAGAAAACAAAAACAACCTCAAAGCCAGGTATGTGATGCATCCCTTTATGAATCCTATTCTCCAAACATACCACATACACACACACCCATGTCAATGCCTATTAAAATAGATATGCCCAGATTTAATGGAGACAACCCTAAAGGTCGCTCAAAGCACTCAGACCAATATCACAATTTTATCGAAGAACGAAGTTCTTAATCGCCTCGCTTATGGATGGACTGCACTTACGGTATCAATATATGCATCTTAATAAACAAATTTAAACTCATGGATGAATTTAAAGAACAAGTGATGTAGATTTGGCCCATCTTAGACAGATTTATGGGTGAACTTGCTAAATTACAACAAAAAATACACCAATTTTATAATGACTTTGAGGAATTGGCAAACCGATATCGTATTCCACAATTATTATGAGTGCTTTTGAATCTTTAAGGCAAGATATAAAAGGGAGGTAAGAGCATTGCAGCTCACTACAAAGCCTTCCAGTTAGCTATGATGGAGCAAAGCATGATGTAACAATGCCAAGAAATTACAAGATCAGCCAACCTCCAGCACTAAAACAACATCAAATACAGCAAACACTCACACTGCCTAATCCACCAAATGCCAATCAACACAACAGCATTCAAAGTAAACAGCCCTTAGAAATTTAGAAACTAACACCAACACAATTAGATGAAAGAAGGCAGAAGGGATTATGTTTCAGTTGTAATGAGAAGTATCACAAAGGGCATATATGTCAAGCCAATTTATGCCTTCATGATGGTCAATGAAGACCAAGACTATCAACTAGATGATATTCCACCGTAAATTCGTGGAGACAAGAAGAGACATTAAATACAAGCTTAAAATACCAACCTTTCAATCCAAAGCAAAGCAAATGACAAATTGTATAAGTATACATATTATAAATAGTATAACCACTAACTTAGTTTAGAATTTATGTCAAATATAATCCAATTATGTAGAATAGATAAGTCCATATCCTTTACCTTAATGAAGAGGGACAAACAGAGAAGGATTCCCATCCAACAATTCTGTAAATTTATAAAAGCAACCAGGACTCGTAATGTAAATTTTAGCCACCAATTAAAGAAATATCGGCAAGAAAGGATTTCTAGCCACGTAAATTTCGGATATCAAGTAAAGATATATAGAAGCAGAATTACAATAAGGAATTGAAACTACAGCTACATCAGTAGAGCAGAAAACGATTGTACAAACAGACAGAGAAATCCAGGGATAAATCCTATCAAGTGATGCTCCTAAGGTAGAAATTCAGCCAAGATCAAGTGCTTGGATCACGTAAAGAATAGAGATCAACACATTACGTAAACCTTAAAACAATGGAAAGGAAATTTTAGCCACAAATGTTCCCGGATAACAAATAAAGAAATACGTAAAGCATCCTCAGAGACCTTGAGGACAAGGTCGTAGAGGGGAGTAATGTTATGAATCCAATTCCTCCAAGGCCAAATACAACCACAAATAATACAGAATATCATTATACAGAGACCACGGATAAAAACAGAGAGTGAAGATTACAATTATACAAAATAAATAACAGCTCTTACAACAACAATTTCCAAAACCGTCCAATATACAAGATGAGAAAGAGCCTAACAAGGATAAATGCTCTTATAAATCAAAACCAATTCTAAATAGCAACATTAACTTTCCAACATGCCGATCTACAAGAACCAAAGCAAAGCCATATACGAGTCACCAAGTATAGTCCATAACAGAATTAACCGACAAAAGACCACAAGGACAAATGATCAATATCAAGAAAACAAGAAGAGTATTAACAGCAAAATAACAGTTGCATGTACCTCAATCTCCAAGAACGGCAGAATCAAGAAACCCAACTGAATACACGACAGAGGCAAGAACCATAACAGAAAATAACAGAAATTAGTTACCAGAAACTTAGCAGAGGAACACTCTAGAAGAGCAAACCAAATCTATAAATGAGGAAGACAGACAACCGTAGTTAATCAAGAATTTCTGAAAGAACTTATCTTTCCCCTTTCCTTTCTTCTCTTCTTCCTCCTCAGATTCCTCGTTCCTCAAGGAACCATCGCCCACCGGAGAAGCCCGCCGCTTCCATCCGCCTCTTCTTCCTCCTCGAGTTCTTCACAGGCATCTAAACAACGAAAGCAAAAGCAAAATATCGTTAGGTAATTCAAAGCGACATCCAACGATCAAGATCCGCTGCTAATCCATCGATGGATCTCATCCAGAGATCGAAGCTCCAACCGTAATCCACTCAAATTAGAAGGAAGAGAAACCGCGTGATCAAGAAAGATCCAAGGCGCAGATAACAAGACACCGACTCAAGCAAGAAACAAAGAAGGACTCGATCCAGTGATCCCATCCAACGCGAGATAAAGACGCAGAGATGGACGTAAGGCCGCCAAGAAAACTCAAGAGCCTTTCTAGACTCAAATGTTAGATCAACTCGCTTAACTCAAGAACGACTCAAGTCCAAAAAAATCCAAAACCGAAATTAAGCCCAAATGTAACTGTAATTATCTAAAACAAATAATCTCTCAATCTCATCAGACGATCAAAGATCAAGAAAAGACCCTTATCAATATTTGAAAGCTTTAAATAGCTCTAAATTCTCTACCAGTCAATGACGGAGGCTGCCGCCGCTCCACCGCTCCGGGTCCGGTAATATTGTTTCACCCATTAACGAACTGCTTGTTCACTTTGTTTGGTTGTGGAATGCAGGTGTAATAAAAAAGAATTTAGTATAAAAGGATTTTAAAGTTTGGTTGAGAGTTTTACCAATTCATTTTGCTTTTTTTGAAAAATATAATGAAAAGTATTCAAGGTTTTGACGTCCGGCTCATAACAACACGAGCAAGGCGGGTAAGGGCTGAGGCGTCAGCCACCGCGGCGTATGGCATGCGATCACTTTAAATTGGTTGCATTTGGAATTAAAAATGACCTTTCTAATGTATTTGAAATACATTACATTACATTGAAAATTTGCTCTACTTCCAACCAAACACCCAAAAAATTAAAATACGTGCATTTGGTTTAATGACTTGGTCACCCAATGTCACAACCCCACCATTAGATATTCTACACCTAAAATTACACTCCATATATTCAATTTTAGATCTACTTAAATGAAAACCTTTAGACTCTAAGATTGACCTCCATAATTCAAGTTTCTCTTAACTCTCTCTCTACTCTTATCAATAAGTATCATCAGTAAAAAGCATATATCAAGATTGGATTGTCAAAAAAGCTCATTGTTCACAAATAATTTGTGTCCGATTCGTTAAATAGCTCGTGTTCGAATCGTTCGTTAAGCGAGCCGAGCACGAATAAATATTTTAAGCTCGATTTAAAAACGGGCCGAACATAAACAACCCTCGACGATTCGACTCATGTCATGTCGAATTATATATATATATATATATATATATATTTTTGGTTTATTCAACATGAAAGAAATATCGAGCCAAACATGAACACTAGTTAATGTAAACGAGCTGAACACGAACAAAAGCTTAGCTTGCTCATGTTCAGTTCATTTACACCCCTACACTAAGGTACATCCTCCTGTAAATGCCTAGTAAACTAGTAAGAACATCCATAACTAAAGCAAAAAGACATGGGCTTAAATCTAACTAAAATAGAAAAATATTTGGTCAATCCTCCTTCTGTTTGAACACAAGTAACAACTCTATTATACATATCCTTAATGACTTGAATATAACCAATATTAACCCCTTTCTTTTCTAGAACTCTCTAAACACCTCTCTTGGAACTTTATCATATGTTTTCTTTAAATCAACAAATATCATAAGCAGATCCTCCTTACTCTCTCCATGCTTCTCCATCAAACCTCTCAACAAATGTATAACATCTATAGTAGACCTACCAGGTTCGAGCCAAAATGATTTTGAGAAACTTTTGTATTACATCGTAACTTAGGATCAATTACCCTCTCCCGTAATTTAATGTTTGACACATTAACTTAATTTCTCTATAATTTGCACATTCTTGTGCATCACCTTTATTTTTAAAAATAGGAATAAACAAATTCTTTTTCTACTCATCTGACATTTTTTTAATCTTTAAAATAATATGAAAAAGATTAGTAAGCCAAAAAAATTCCTTGATCTCCTAAGCATTTTCACACTTCTATTGGAATATCATCAGGTCTTGCTACTTTTCCATACTTCATTTTAACTGAGACCTCTTCAACTTTAATTCTACTAATAGAATAATAAAAATAAATTTCTTTATTTTCATTTAGGGTACTAAGATCGTTAAAGATAATCGCACTCACAACCTTCATTGAAACTTGTCACAACTAGCATATAACTTGTCAAAAAAATCATGACATGAATGCTTTAATAGAAAGGTAAAATTAAGTTGAATTTACTAATCTAACAATAAATCCTGAATTTAGCCAATCATTCCTACAATACGATTTGTGATTTAAAGTAGTAAGCTTTAAAAATTAGCAACAAAATTTTCTTGTATTCATGCACTTCTCAAAATGATTAAAGATATTAACAACAAAATAATTTTTTAGCATTTAATACTAAAGATTTATTAAATCTTAATCTAGAAGATTTACTAAAGGCTAATTTACCTAAATATAACTTGCTACCAAAAAATCCTTATAGTTATATGTATTTGTATATATTATTTTACTAATTATATCTTTTACTCATATTTGTAGGATTATAATCAATATATATATATATATATATATATATATATATATATATATATATATATATATATATATTATACAAACCAATATGCCCCTAGGTTAGGTTCAATACGAAGATCAACATCTTCAATCGAGTTTGAGACAAAATTTATTTGATTAGAATATTGTGGGCTCCGAAAATTCGCCATCGGCCTCTCAATTAAGAGAGCATGATTTATGTCGATTAAATTTTCAGAAGACAGATGGAATAGTAGATAAGACACTATTCAAAGATTTTGCTCTCATTTTATGAGGATTTTAGATCTAATTCCAAGTTTCCTATAGGCACAAGCTCTTATAATTAATTACCCCTCCAAATGCTGAGAGAAAACTTTCAATTAAGGTTAATCGTATATCGCTAAATACGTAGCATATAATAGCAGTATGTGGAATTTTAAAATTTAGATTTGTAAAATTTATCATCCTTTAACTTAAAGCGGATGGTTGGAGGAATGATGGCCTTTCAAGATCCCATAATTTCCGGTATTATTCTACTTAGTTAGAGGAGGTAGTTTACCCAATCTGATAGAAGAATCCTTGTCAACAGCCATGGGTTGCGTCGTCCAAGTAATCCTTGTAGACTTGGGATGATATTTGTCTAAAGAAATATGCTTAAGTTCACCTTAGCTAACATAGGGATTTTTGCCCTATCAAGTGCACCTTATGATTCACAACTTAATGGGCAGAGCCATTGGGGAACATCACAATTTCTGATCATGGCCAAATAATATAATGGTGTCATTTATGACCACTTCGGTCATGGGACTCTGTAAATGCATCGTATGTGGCTCTTGAAACCAGAGGGCGAAAACATGGTACGTCCTTAGCGTAGATTGATTGAGAGTGAATATAAAAATATACTTGACTTGATATTGACTCCTTTGTGAGCTAGAATTTTCTTAATTTGCCACCTTCAATAAGCAATTGCAGAAGGTGAATTGGATTTTAAATTTAAGTTTTTTAGATTGAATTTCATTTAAATATTCATAGCTTAATGACATATTAGATTTTGTATTTGTATTGATACTTAATTTGAGTTAATTTGATCAATCAATTTTTTGGCTTCATTTAAATGGGTATATAAGTTTGCTTGATCATTTAGTTTATTATTTCAGATTTTGTCGACTTTATTAATTTAATAATAGGATCATCTATTCATATGAAAGAATTAACTTCTCAAATATTTTACTAAATTAAAATTTTTATAATATTATTATCGAATTTTTTGATTTTTTATTTAGACCCGATTAGACGTAGGGAATCAACCCGGTATCCTGAACATAAGTTTAAGCATTCGATTAGTGTCGGAATGTGGATAATTCAATTTAATATTGATTTAACTTTAAGGGATTTGAATAATGTTGTTTATTTTGATTAAGTTTCGATGCAATTTTAAGATTTTAGATAAAATTTTGATAGTATTTCAGCAAAGTCCCGGTGTTGTCCCCGTATATGGGGCTACAACGGGGGCTAGATTTTCCCACCATGCCAAGAAAGGCATGTATGGGTGGTGTAAACATCACAATCGAATGCATCATCTACCATGCCACGAAAGACATATATGAGTGGTATAAACATTACAGCCGAATGCATCACACACCATGCCACGAAAGGCGTGCATGGGTCTCTGGCGCATGTAACATAGATTTCTGCCAAGAAAAGCAGACAATATATACCCCAGCAATGTCAGCTTTTAAAACATCAATTTTATATCTTATGAATAATTTTATTTTGATGATTATTTAAGTTTCCCTGTTTGCAGAAAATTCGACAAAGATTTTGACAACATCCCGCCCCAGATAGTCATTTTGTCGCCCACCAGTTTCTGCAGCAAGTGTATGGGCGGAGAATTCACCGGTTTACCGAACATACCATCCCACCATATCAAGAAACAGGAATGTGGGATCTTTAAGATACCACCCGATATGACAAAGCTTCCCCACCACGCGCGATGAGTGCTTTATGATATATGCAAACAAACACAACTTTCCCATCACCGCAAAGTTAAGCATGCGGTACTTAAAACGACGCTATCTTCTTTCCTCGTACCGAGCTGGCTGATACGCGACGGCTTTGTTCTGATGCGCATGAAAGATCGCCGGCTTCGCTTCCACCGTCGCACTGGGGTTACACATGTTCTACTTATCGCCCAAATGCATCATATACCTGCTCGTGGATATCCATGATCGAGCATTTTCTGGGAAGCCGAGTGACCTGACAGGACCTTTCGCTACGACCGACGGGCACGATGAAAGGCCAAGATGCGTCTTGGATGCAAGGTATGCCGCCGGATGCCACGCCTTGCCTTACCGCAAAGTAACCAGTCTGATGTCAGTGGTTCATTCATGAGAGTCGCTGACTGTCGGCCAGAACCAGATCTGCATGTTTCAGTCGCGCCTACCGCATTAAAGTCGCTAATCCGAGGTCCGCAGGCGAACGGTCATGGAGGCTTGCAGAGGTTCGCCAGATGTCGTCCTGGAGGGAGCTTAAAGAACGAGATTAAATGACCGCGTGTAAAAGGGGCCGTGTATAAGGATTAGAAGTTGAGTAAGAGTATTTATAGGAGTTTTATTTAAGTAAAAATTAACCCTATCTGGATCGTACCGTGCATGGATGTCACACCCCAAATGACCCCCCTGATTCTGCGTCAATTCGGTCCATGGGAATCGTATCAGGATTATTCCATTACAGATTCCATTCAACACGCTCCAACATGTGACATTTCTAACAAGCGTGGAATTTGTATCTCATCAAATCCATCACAAACAAATTCATATATTTTGATTTTTCTTAATCTTGATCATCGTAAATCGTAAGCGATCTTAAATCTGCTTTAAATGTCAAATTGTATATCTAGAATAAAGATCGTGATTAAAATTTCTTACGCACAAAAAAGTTTTATAATCTTTTCAAAACTATATACCAAAATCAGAATAAATTTTGCCTACCCATCGCCCCACTAAAATTATCAGACATCATAAAAAACTAATAGATTTTAAAAAGTTTTAAAATAGGGAAATAAGCATGGGTACAGGAAATGTTGATGCATTTGAAATTTGGTGAAAATAAAGATGATAAAATATGCCTGCAAAAATATAATCGAACACATTCAGAAAGTAAGATCAGATAAATAATTTATTTCATTTCGTCATTTCATAAAGAGATTTATTGGTTAATAAAGTAATTTCTATGAAACTATATCATTTTCTGGGAAATGCATTTCTTTAATTTATAAAGTTTTGACTTCATCATGTATTCGCCACCCTACGCCGTTTTAAAAGCTCTGAGAACCATGACCATATTATTAATTTCTGACATCACCGATGGTTCAACGGCCCAACTACCTCAATGTCGACATAAGATCCCCCGTTAGGCATCTCGTCCAAACTTTCGGCCATCTACGAGACATCTTTAGTAACATAATCTTCCTATCACAATTTCCTCCATATTTTCGTTTATCACATCATTTCATTTTCAAGACTTAATAATGCATGCTTTTATCCTCGACATTTCCTCGCTTATCACATCATTTAAAGACTTAATAATGATGCTTTTAAATAGCTATAATGCGAAAATCTATGAGACAGCATATTAACGCGAGTTATAATCTTATCGTAAATCGAGGCATATCTATTGACGTGATAAGCACAAGATTTCAGATTCCGCATACAATGCGTAAATATCTATAATGCCAGTCAGGCTATGGGAAACTAATTAAATTTCAAGCATTGTCTCACCTCAAAAAGATCGATGCGTGTCTACATTTCTCGCATAACCTATAATCAATAACTTTCCTGAATACAATGAAATTCATAAATAAATTTAACGAAGAAGGTCCCCAAACTTAACTTCATTCTTACATGAAGTTGTTGTCTCCTTATATAATCTTTCAGATTGCATGTATACAAAGACTCTACCTTAATGCCAATATTATTTACCCTCATTAAATCAAAGATCATGTTAACAAAATGCCAATACAAATCCATTCTAATTCACAATCCAATCTACCCCAGAGGAAATGAAATAAAAGAAACGTATACCTTTCGATAACCCAAACACGTCAATTCTTAATCCGCTGATGCCAAGCGAAGGGGTTTCTGCGGTAATAACATTACTACAAGAATGATTAATTAGATTTTTTTTTTTGGATATTACAATTTACCTCTCTTAAAAGAAATTTCGCCCTCGAAATTTCTTAATCATTCAACAGAAGTGGAAACTGTCTCATCTCTTCAATCTCCCAAGTAGCTCTTTGATCACTATACTTTCATTTAATTTTAACATAAGAAATTTGTCTGTTTCTTAATTTCTTTACATCAAATTCTAAAATCTTTTCCGTTCCAATGCATAAGTCAAATCTAGTCTATTTCAAACTTGTGTATGGAATCTTTTGCTCAATCGGATCCATTTTTTCAAACATTGAAATGTGAAAGACATTGTGATATGCGGTTCAATGGGTAAGGCAAACTGTAAGCCATATTGCCAATCCTGATTTCAAAGGTCTATGTACTGAGGGCTCAATTTACCTCCGTGACCAAATCTAATTCCTTTCATAGGTTTGACTTTCAAGAATACAAATTCTCCAACTTGAAATTCTACATTTCGGTGTTTTAAGTATTAATACCTGGCGATCACGACTTTCAATCTATTGATTAATCGATTTTCTCGTAGCATCAAAACTCTGGACTATTTGTCTTTCTCTTGCCAACTCAATGGAGTTACACTTTCGACCATACATGCTTGCCGGGCCAATGAATACTAGATTGGTAGTTATTATTGTAATTAAACTTCGATCATAGGAATATGATCTTCCCATACCTCAAAATCTAAAACACATAGCCTCAACAAATCTCTAGGACTTGAATTGTTCTTTCGATTGTCCATCGATCGAGGATGAAAAACGTACTTAAGTGTAGCTTGTGACTTTCACGAATTCCATTCCATAATGGAAGTAAATCTACCATCTCATCGGGATCTTTTGGAACTTTCATGAAGTCTTACAATTTCTTTAACATATAATCTGACAATTTATCAAATAATATGCATTTCATAGGTAAGAAAGTGACTTGGTCAATCTATCCACAACAACCAGATCTTATCCGACCTTAGATCAGGAAATCCCATAACAAAATCATTTTCTTCCCACTTCCACTCGGGTATAGGTAATGGTAATGATCCACGCTTTGATGCTTTGACTCTACAATCGACTTGACATTTAGAGACATATTCTATGTCTTTCTTCATACGACCACCAAAATGTTGCTTTTAAATCTTTATACATTTTGAACTACGGATGAATAATATATCACTTTGAGCCTCTGTAAAATTTCTTGTCTCAATGTACCATAATTGTGAATTCTTAGAATAACACCCTCTACATCTGATTTAGTTTGAATTTGTTTAATGAATTTCGATATCCGATCCAATTTACGTGCACTTTGATTACGTCAAATAAAGTTGATTACCTTTTAATTGATATAAATATCTTGAATCTTCTAACTTATTTTATCCTCTAATTAATTACTTTTGAGTAATAATCCAATGGCATTTCCATGGACTTGTGGCTTAATGCATCACCACCACATTAGCTTTTGCGGACAATCTTGAATATTTAAATCATAATCTTTAATGAACTCAATCTTCTTTGTCTTAGATTCAATTCTTTTTTATGTAAAGATATATTTAAGACTCGATGATCGGTAAAATTTTACATTTCACTCCGTATAAATAATGTCTCCAGATTTTAAGAGCAAACACCATTCTCTAGATCATGAACGGGATAATTTCTTTCATGAGGTTTTAATTATCTCGAAGCATAAGCAATTACTCTTACATTGCATTAAAACATACAAACCTTTTAAAGATATAAATATTTGGAATCCCTCCATTCACGATGGAATAGGCGGTGTAGTGGTCAAATGATTTTTTGATTGAAAAGCTTCACATTCAGTTGTCCATTAAATCGACATCCTTTCTCATTAAATTAAATGAGGCATATGAGAAAATCTCTTGACAAACTTCTGTAATAACTGCCTGCGCAAACTTATAACATTCTTTGTCATTCTAAATTGCTTTTACTTTTTTGAGGATCAATGAAACTCTTGCCACGATAATGTGAAATCGACATGCATCCAAAACTCACATTTTGAAAATTTGGCATACAATTGATTTTGCCTTAACTCAAAAAAACAATTCTCGATGATTTGTATGCTCTTCATCGGTTTAGAATAAATCGAATATCATCAATGAAGATGATAACAAGGTCCCGGGTTTGAAAATCGATTCATTAAGTCCAAAATGCGAGCATTAGACCAAAGGCAAGAAATTCATAATGTCCATACACGGTTCCAAAAAAATATCAAGATCTTTAACTCTAACTCGATGATATCCGCATCTCAAATCACTTCGAAAATATAAAGCTTCCCTCCAACCGATCAAATAAATCATCAATCCTGGTAGTGGATACTTGTTCGATTGTTATTTTATTTAACTCCCTGTAATCAATACACAATCACATAGACTCATCCTTTTTCTTAACAAATAACACCGGCGCACTCCACTGAGTTGCCCAATAAATCCTTTGTCTCAATTCACAACCACTTCAATTTCATATGTAATTCAGAGCCATCTATAAGGAGATTTATGTATAATTGTACTGTTGTACATCAATCCCAAACTCCACTTCTCATTTTGGTGGCAACCGCGTAATTCCTCGTGAAACACATCGTGAAATTCAAACAACTAAAATGTTTTTCACCAAACACCTCCTTATTCAACACATCTAATTTGGAAATATAATTTCACCGCTTTTAAATATTTACTCAATTTCACTGCACTAATCAAAGAAGACATGACATTCCTATTACAAGAAAAATAAAATGATTTTTCACCAGGCACACTAAATTTCACTCTCCTCTTCCAGCATTCAATTGTTGCAAAATATTTTTTGATCAACCAATCCATACCTAGTATAATGTCAAAATGTTTAATTGGTAAGATAATTAGTTCCGTAGGAAATTGTTTATCTTGAATGTTAATATCTATAACACATTTCTTATTTGAACTCAAACTATCACCAGAAGGCATCACCACATTTAATACAGGTGTGAAATAAATAGTATCAACTGGTAAACTGGTGAAAAAGGAATCAGAAATGAACGAATGCGAAACACTAGAATCAAACAGAATTGAACCCAAATGACTTGAAATTTTAAGCATACCTGACACCACTTCATTTGATTCCTTCGCTTCCTACGGAGTGATGGCAAAAACTCTGGCTTTTACTGAAGGGTTGGTTTTACGCTCAGAAGTATCTCCTTTTTCTTGAATTGAAGGTTTTCCCATAAACTGTGTTACCTGGCCTCCTGGCTTCTAAAAATTTTCTTTGTCAATTGCCACCGATAATTGAATGATTTTATATCCTTCTTCTTCCAATGGGCAATGCGATGTCCAACCTGACCACATCTATAATATTTTCCTGATCCAGCCAGACATTGTCCAAAATGTTTCTTTCCACACTTATCACAAATAGGTTTCTCCAACTGACTTTGTTTTTGTCTGTCATCAAATTAAATTTCTTGCTAGAGAAATCTTGCTTTCGTTCAAAGCTTTTGCGCTTGCCCGCCTGTGAATCCCAATGTTGCTTGGAAAAGTTCAATTCATTTTCAATTCTCCTAGCCCTTTCAACTAACACTGAGAACTCACTGATATCAAATGGTGCTAATGCCAACCTTAATTAATCTCTGAGGCATCATAGAAATCTATGACATTTCTCTTCCGTCGATATAATATGGAGCATATCTAGAAAGAGAAGTGAACTCAGCTTCATACTGCATTATAATTTTTGATCCTTGAATTAGATTGAAAAATTTGTCTTGTAAAGCACACGCTAATAAACCAATCTTTGAATACTTGACAAATTCATCCCATTTGATTTGTGTACCATTTCAAATCTTTCCCTGGTTTGATCGCCACCACCTTTTCTCCCCCCTTCTAATACAAAAAAGACTATTTTTGTTTTCGTGGCAAATCATCCATCTAGAATTTTTTCCAATTTTAATCAATCTTCCGCCACTATAGATCAGGCTCAAGGTCGGTGGTTTGAACGATTTAAATATCCTCAAATGTCGATCCACTTCAACCAAACTCGACTGTGCCCACTAGTCGCAGAGATTTTTCCATAAATGCTAAATGCTACTTATCAACTTGCAATCAACTACCCTCGCAATTCATCGATCTACCTTCACCACTTGCTCAGTTGTATTTCACTCTCGTTAGAATTATCTCAAGATGTAGTTCGATGTAGTCTGATGATCACCATCTAACCTTTCTGGCATTTCTTCCGACAAATTAATCTGTAATTACAAGAATTCTTTATTTGATACATTTTTATCATTTAATATATCATATATGCATGAGGGTAAAATATGTGAATTACAAACCCAAAATTAATCGTCTTATAACTCTGTAGTGCTCAATTCAATACTTATTCTAAATCCAAATCATGCTTCCCTTGCCATTGCTCATCAATCTTGCCCCAATCTTATCGTTTAATATTACTGCCACACCCAAATGACCCCTATTCTGTGGTCAACTGGGTGTACGTAATAGAATGACTGATTACTGATTCCACCAACACGCTCCACATATGACATTTGAACAAGCAAGTAAAATTTGTATCTCATCAAATCATCACAAACAAATTCATATATTTTGATTTTCTTAACTAATGAATTCATATCACAGAAATTGGAAGCATGAAAATCTTCAAGTTTGTACACAAATACAGAGTAACTAAAGGCATCAATATTAAAATTTGCACGTACCAAAAAAGCTTTTATAATCTTTCAAAACTATATACCCAAAACTGCATAAAATCAACAAACCGACTATTTCTACACCTCGCCTCGCTCAAATTATCAATAGATCATCATAAGCTAAAGTAGTGAGACAAATCAAGCTAAAGTAAGCTCAAAACAAGACAGTAGAAATAAGCACGCATGTATATTTGAAATTTGGGAAAATAAGAGTGGTAAAATATGCAAAATGTAATCAACAATATTCAAAGTAAGATCAGATAAAATATCATTTCATAGAGTCGATTATTTATCCGGTTATTTAATAAAATAATTTCTATTCTATATCAAATCATTTTCTAAATATCATTTCTAATCATGGTTTTGACTTTCATACATCAGCCGTCGCCTAAAAGTCAAGGTAGGCGGTAACTATACTTAATGTACTCGACACCGGGACCGCTCAATGGCCCCAACCTCAATGTCGAGTGAATACTAAGATCTCTAAAGGCTCATCTCTCGAACTTTGCTTATCGCAGATCTTTATAACATACCTTCCTATCACAATTTCCATATTTTTTTATCACATCATTTCATTTAACACTTAATAATGCATGTTTTATCCTGACATTTCTCTGTTTATCACATCATTTCATTTAGCACTTAATAATGCATATTTTTAAATATTTTCATATGCACAGTCATATGCACAGCAAAATCATATGATATTAAGGCAATTGTCTGAGTTATAATCATTGTAAATCGATAATATCTATTAGACGTGTAATAAGATTCAGACCGCATACAATATGTTGAGATCGTAATAAACATTTCAGATCTACAATACATGTAATATCTATATGTCATTGGCTATAAACCGAATTTAAATTAAGAATTATGTGTCACCTCACAGATGGCCGGTGATGCTCGACGCTGAGTACACAACCTATAATCAATAACTCTTCTGAATACATGAAATTCATAAATAAATTTAACGTAGTAGTGTCCCCAAACTTAAACTTCATTCTTACCTGAAGTTGTTGTCTCCTCATATAATCTTTCGTATTACACAAAAGAAGGATTCCGAAGCACTCTTACCTAATGCCAATATTTTTTACCTATTAAATCAGCATCATAAAGTTAACAAAAATGCCAATACAAATCCCCCATTCTAATTCACAATCCACACCCCTGGAGGAAATGAAATAAAAAAGAAACGGGTATACCTTTCGATAAATCCCACCAAACACGCCGAATTCTTAATCCACCGCATGCCGGAAGGGCTTTGTTTCTAAAGAATATTACTACAAGAATAATCGATTAATTAGATTTTTTTTTAAAAAAAAAAATTGGATATTACACGGGAGGCCGTGCGAACGAGGCTGAGGGAGGCGGCGAGGTTTGCCGATGTCGCTCAGAGAGCGAAGAACGAGATTAGGCCTACCGTGGCATAGAGGCCGGTAGTAGGGATTAGAGTTAGATGTAAGAGGAGTATTTATAGGAGTTTTATTTAAGTAAAAATTAACCCTAATTAAGATTTTTGCGCCGACATTATTACATGAAAAATATATATGTCGATCTTAGGTTATTCTGATGTTTTGACGCAACGACGCAGTCCGTTTCGCGATTAGAGGCCATTTGGATCAAATCGGCGTGAATCAGATCAATTTCAGTTCAAAATTATGCATTGTCATTTCTGATCACTCAATATTCGTGTAGACTCATCCGAATTGAGCGCGGACAATCTCATTTTATAGGTTTTGATATTTCGATGCTAACAACACGATCAATTTTGCGAACGGAGGTCATCTCGCATCGCCGGCTCCCAACATCGATATAAGCGTGGCCGACGGATTTCCTCGCTGACGATTGACATCGAATTGCAATATATATTTTGATCAATTCGACGCTCTAAACACGATATAAACTGCTCGTCAATCCGGTCATTTCATTTTGGTGAGAGATCGTATTTTGATTCGATCGCAGATCCGTTCATCAAATTTGTCTTGTGAGCTCGACTCGAGCATATGGAGGTCAACAAATATACCAAGAACATTAAGTTTAAAGCTTTGTCGATCAAGGCTTACTATAACTTCATGACAATCTATGTGACTATGTAACCGACTATGCAGACTAAAAAGCTATATAATTAGATTTCCTTTGTTGTACTTATCAAATTCAAATGTAACCAATTATATAACGCTTATTGGTCGTTCTAAACCTATAAACAGGGAAAGAACTCCACGAGTTTAAAGATTTTTAGTTGAATACAAATTTAGAAGTTTTTATTTTTTGTGTGATCTCTTTATTTCATAGTTTCTTTCTCTCTTCCTATCATAGTTCCTTACTAGGTGGTGTGACACTATAAACAATTTAAGGTTCAACATCTTTTAAAGTACGATGAGTGTAGATCATACCACAAACTTAAAAAAGAGTCCATCTAGAAGAAGCAACAATAGAAAAGAGATTTCCATCAACATGGAGGGTACAATAGAATTTGTTATACAATAAATGAATAAACTGTAGGAACAAATGATTGCGACAATTAAATATGCACTGGAAAAAGCACTTAGGCCCACAGCCAAAGTAGAGATGTTTGATTCATCAAAATCAGTGATAAGAAGAAGAAATCTAATCAGTAGTAAGAGCTAGGGATCTACCACTAGCACCAGTAATAGTAGAAGAATATGATGCCCATTATCCTAATAATGAGGATTCTTCTTCATTCGACCACAAGGCAGAAAGAAGAAAAAAATAAAAAAAGAAGAGGAGACCAGAGAAAGTCGCTAGAGAGGGCTTTCTTCAAAGAGACCATGGAGGCCAAACCAGCCAAGAAATTTAATATTCATCTCTGGAGTCTTATAAGGGAAGATCATACCCAATTGATCACATCACATCTTTTGAGTTCACCGTCTGTTTAATTAGAATCAATAATGTATTGAAGTATTTTTGTTCTTCATGACTTTGAAACAATCTGCCTTGCGCTAGTTCAACAATCTCCTTATAGGAGTCAATACTTGTTTTGTTGACTTCAAGCGCATGTTTGTTTGCAGTTTGCTAGTGCTCAAAATCTCAGCAAAAAATGACAGGTTTTGCTGCAAATTCAGCACGAGCCCATCGAATTGCTAAGGAGTTTCATCATTCGCTTATAAACGGAGACAGTGGAAGTCTGAGATTTGCACTCCTTCAGGGCCTCTGAGAAGGTCCTTTCTGCTATGTGTTTGGTCTACAACACCCAAAAACATTAACCGAGTTGTTAGAGCTAGCTAACAACCACATCCTTGCTGAAAAATACAACCCGTTGCCTAGTTTATCTAGAGTCAAGGATAGGTAGTAACAACACCCTTAGAAGAGGAACTTTAATAAAATTCCAAAAGTAGACAAAAGCTGCCCTGTGGGGGAAAATGATGGAAGGGATTTTGATAGGTGTCGAGTTCGACCTTTTGAAAGGCACATTTGATTCGGCAATCGGAGAGGAGATCGATGAATGGAGAGATCATCACCTCCAATTCATCACATTCCCACCATGACTCCAATACAAGTCTTAATGGTCGAAGTAGTAGAGGCCATTCAAGAGTCCCTTACCAATGAAGGCAGATGGCCGCCTATGCGATCTAAAGAAGTAGCATCACAGAGATCACAACCACGACATTAAGGAATATCATCGTTTAAGAGGCTTAATTGAAGATCTCATCAAGATTGGAAAGTTGAAGTTCTTAACCATGAAGGCTAATACTAGGAGACAAGGAGCTCGCCAAGGAGAAAAGCAATGCGCCTGTGCTAGCATAGGCAATCCATATTGCAGGTGTAGTTCTTGCTATCCTCAAAGGTGATGAATATGAAGCTTTCCGTTGAACTAGACTCAAGAAGGGAGAAGTGAATTTGGCGAACTCATCATAACCTTTGATAAACAATTAGCAATCCATCGTCTTTTGCTAACGAGGATTTGCCTGCAAAGGAGGATCTATACAATGATGCTATTATGATCACCTCGCTGAACACAAATTACTAAGTTGACAACATTCTAATAGATATTGGGAGTTCAAAGAACATCCTATTCAAAAGTGTCAATAAGAAGATGGGATTAGAGAACTCTGATCTAATTCTCACCTAAAGACCGCTACATAATTTCCCTAAAGAACATAGGGAAACCTGTGGACTCATTTTGCTACCTGTAACCTGAGAAGAAGAGAGAAAACATGTCACTACAATGCCAAACTTTTTTATGGTAGATGCTCTTGCTATTCATACTACTATTTTTGGTCATTCCTGGCTTAATACATTCAAGATGATTGTTTCAACTTACCATATCCCCATAAAGTTTCTAAGAGGAGGGGAAGTGATCACAGTTCGAAGTGACTTACTGCAATCAAGGATCTGTTATCTAAAAGCTATTAACAACATTTGGGAGGAAATACTACAATTGGACATGAGAGGGAAGTAACCTCAAGGCTATAAAGACAACAAAAGAGGTTGTTGTCAGAGATGCTGAAGTCAATAGAATCTTCAAAATTAGTATTGCTTTCGACGCTGAATTGAAGGCGAGTTGGTTTCAACTTTGAAGGAATATCGAGATGTGTTTGCTAGTCGGCAGAACAAATGCCAGACGCTGATCTTGATGTCGCCTGTCAGAAGTTCAATGTTGATCCCAAAGGCAGGTCAATCAAACAAAATATGCAACCAATGGTGACCACCCTTGCAGAACCAATTAAATAAAAAATGGCTTGCTTGAAACAATATTCATTCGGGAGGTGCAATACCCAAATTGACTTACTAATGTCATCATCATGCCAAAAATCCAATGAAAGCGAAGGATGTGGACTAACTTCACAAACTTGAATTCTACTATTCCATAAACAGCTATCTATTGCCTTGCATTGACGTGCTGGTGGATTCGACAGTTGGATTTTTGGTGATGAGCTTCTTTGATGTTTTCTTGAGCTATCATGCATCCAACTGATAGTGAAAAGATTGCATTATTACTAAGGATGACACACATTGTTATAATGTAATGCCCTTTGAGGGGCATAAGTATGCAAACATTATTTATCAAAGGCTTATGGATGTAATTTTTACGAACCAAAAAGAAAAATATATTGAAGTTTATATTGATGATTTATTAATTAAAGAAAATAGCCGAAGGAGCACATCAAAGATCTGAAGAAAACTTTCAACACATTAAAGCGATTCAACATGAAGCTCAATCCGCTCAAATGTACATTTGGAGCCGGGTCAGGGAAATTTTTGGGTTATCTACTAACCCCTGATGGGATCAAACTCCCCCAAAAAAAAAAGTGATTTTAGAAATGACGTCTCCTAAAAAATATTAAAGAATTTCAAATGCTTATAGGACAAGTTGCTGGACTAAACCGATTCATTTTTTCAATTTTGGACATCATTGTTTGACATTCTTTAAGATTCTCAGAAGCTCAAAATAATTTGCTTGGATAGAAACATGCGAATAGTCTTTCATACAATTAAAGAAGCTTTTGGCATTTCCATCTTTACTGTAAAGTCTTAAATTTAGTTAAGGAGTTATTTATGAACCTCAGTGTTGGTAAGGAAGTAGTAAGTTTAGTCTGAGAAGAAAATATGAAGTAATATCTTACATATTATGTAAGCAATATCCTGTGGGGAGCAAAACTCATCTTTATTATCATCATGGCCTTCAACTTCATTAGCAGTTGACCCCTCTATCATCTTTATTATCTTCCTAGAAGTGTTGAAACCTACCCAGACTGGAGGTAGCATATTATAGCCCATAAGTTGGCTTAGAAAGAATTGTATCCCTTGTATTTGTTGACGAATATGCACTTGTAGGAAGGGATGTTACTCAAGTCAGCCAAAAAAGAGTCAAGAGTATACATGCTCGACATCTTTTCTTGGAGACTCTGGATTTATTCCTCAGAACAGAATTTTTAATCTTTAAAGCGATTTCCTTTTGCTTCAGGATTTCAGTGAATCTATAGTCCATTCTCTTGAAAATTTTTAAGCCGTTAATTTTTATTCTACTCTAACCCCTCTCTCTAGTGACTTATGGTTTCTTCATCAACAGCGGCCTTGGTTTTCATATTTGATATTTCTATATAGCATTTGGACAAGGCGTCCTAGTTTGATTGCTTCTTGACTGGCTGACTTGTGCTGCTATAACTTTTTTGGTTCTCAGTCATTTTTATGTGAGCTAGAATTTTCTTTTCTGTTAGCCATATGTATTTTGCCAAGAAATTGCTTAGCTCAACATTACTTCCTAAAATAATTTCAGTGGAATGCTCTCCATGTCCTTGTTTAAACATTTAGAATGGATGACCGCCAAGGCCATAAGCGAGATTATAAGAAGACTCATTCGATAAGTTTGAAGAAAAACAACCCATCGGACATGCATTCTACTGAGATTCTTTTGGGTTTGCAAGAATTACAAAAGCTGGTGGCCACTAAACAAAATAAACTCTTGATATAATAAATAATGTTCCCAATTTTTTAAAGCTCTAATGATTCTATACAACTCTTATTCGTAGGTAGACCATATTTGATGAGGACTCAACTTCTCACTGAAAAACTCTATAGGTTTCCCTTCTTGTGTGAGAATGGCTCCCACACCGATAGCTGAAGCATCAATTTCTACCTAAAATGTCTTTTCAAAATTTGGTATGTTCGCGTCAGTACTCAATCGTTTCTTTAGTTCTTCAAAGTTTTATTGCTGTTTGGCCCAACTAAAAGATTTTCTCTTAAGGCAATCTACCAATTGTTCAACAAACAATTGTACCAAAAGTGCGAATAAATTGACTATAAAAATTAACAAGACCTTAGAAACTACGAACCTCGATAATGGAGTTTGAGGTAGGCCACGAATTGATAGCATCTATTTTCTTAGGATCCACACTCATACTCGATCATCCAACGATGAATCCCAAGAAAACAACTTCTGTCAATGCAAATTCACAATTACTGAGGTTGAGATGGAGCTCATGTTCTCTAAGGTGTTGAACACAGATTTCAAAAGCTCTAGGTGAGTTTCTACAATAGTGATGTAAACCAAGATCGTCAAAATATGTGATACAAAATAGTCCCAAATAGTCCCAAATATGCATAAGCCTCATGAATGTACTAGGCATGTTACACAGTCCAAATGGCAACACGTCACTTATACAGTCCTCTAGTTTTGAATCAAAATTTTCATTCATTGGGTCCAATTCAAAATTTGAAGATATTAAATCCAGCTTTGAAAATATAATAGCCCCGACACCTTATCTAATAGATCTTCCATATAACGCAGAGGAAAATGAAATTTGATGGTGATTTTCTTGATGGCTCGGCTATCTACACACATCAATCACGAACCAGCTTTTTTTTTGAACAATTAAGGCGGGAAAGAGCATGGGCTTAAGCTGTGCAATATGAATTATTTTTCAGGAAATCATCAACAATCTCTTGCAGTTTTTGATGTTCTTTTGCGCTTATACGATAATAAGATAAATTCAGAAGATTTGCTCTGGACACAAAATCAATATGGTGTTGTATTACTCGAAGGGGTGGTAGCTCATTTGGAAGATTTGATGGGGTTATATTTGAACTGTGATAGGAGTTTTTGGACTGAAGGGTGCACCTTAGCTGAGTTACAGTTCTGTTCTATCAAAACTACAACAAATATCCTATCCTAATTCTTGCAAGTTGACAACCATTGAGAACTAACAACTATAAGATAAGCTGGATTTTTCCATTTTTTTTCTCTCACGATGGGAGTTTGATTTACATTGAACAATAATAAACAAATTCTCTTGCCTTCCATTTGAAAGTGTAGGCATTCACGCTTCCATCATACCACAACTCCATATCGTATTACCATGGTCATCCTAAGATTAAATGGTAGACATCCAGATCCACGACATCACAAATCACTTGACAAATGTAATTCTTCGCAATGGAAAAAGTAATTTTGCACAGTTTAGTAACCATCACATCCACTCCCCTTTTGATCTAGCTAATTTTAGTTTTGGGTGTTTAGAAGTTATGAGTTTAAGAGCTTTAACAATAACCTTTGCTACAACATTCTCAGTACACCCACTATCTACAAGCAACTCACATACCTTGCCTTCAATGGTGCATCTAGTTTTAAAAATGGCAAGTCGCTAAGAGATAAAAATTTGCTTTGGGGAAAGCAAAACTCGTTCAACAATACAGCTAATGACCTCCCCTTTATCATCCATTAACTCTTCAATGTCGTCCCCTGCAATTTGACAGCATTCTGCATTACCAATGTTTGGATCTATTTCTCCTTCATCTAATTGAATTTGTTTGAAGGTTGGGCATTCGTTTGATTCGTGGCATGACTAAAAATAGCGAAAAGATTTTTGAGGACCAAACTGATGATAACAAGTTATCCCATTGTGGAGCTGGAGTTAGACCCGAACAATCTCCTAAGACTCATCGAAAAGAGATGTAACATAGAGAATAAATTTAGCTGACTGAATTTTTCTTAAAAAACTATTCTGAAAACTTTACTTACCATAAAATAATACAAAAAATCTACACAGTTGTCTAAATTCACTCAACAATTTCACAAGAACATCAAAATGATAAAATCTACCACATTCATAGTAGGCAGAAACAAACCAATTGAAACTTTTACTAATTACAAAACATCTAAAATACTAGATATTAAAATAATACTTTTAAAATTTACTTACCTTCAAAACTTATTTACAATGTTTTCCCCTTTCAAAAAAAAGCAAAACTTACTCCTCCAATTTCTCCTTACTCTTCTTTGAATAACAGCTATGTTCAACTAATAAGTCATACAACTTAATTAGATAAACAATCTAATACAAATTTAAATTATAAAAGAGTAGAACATTAATATGCATGCGAGCTAAACAATTAGAATAAATGTTGCATATATAATCAACTTAGTTTGTACAATAGCACTGTAACTTATTAACAATCATTCTCTATCTGAAACATAATGTACACAGTACTAGATAACACATATATATTCACGATAATTTTAAATTATATCATGTGTAGTTATCAAAGTTATTTTAACATATTATAACTTAACAATAACGCGTGGAATTTCCTTTATTTCTAAAGAGACTTGCTTCATATTATATCATTTGGACCTTTTGCCTCATTGAACCTTCAATTCGCTAGTAATATCATAACATTAATTTTTGATTCTATCACACGATATTTATAACAAACATTGTATGTTCACATTTTCAAAGAAAAGATAATACGCAAATAATCGTAAATGAACCGAAACAATATACTAATTATGAAAATGCAATAATGAGCAAAACAAAATTTATCGTTGAGTGGCATAAACATGAAACTATACATATGACTTGATTTCAAATAAATTTGTAACGAGAATTATCTAAAATGAGTATATATAGTGTAGACAGTCAATATTGTACTCAACAAAAATACAGAGTAGAATAAAAAATTTTCTATATTAGAATTTATAAATCTTACCTAAGTGATGAACTTCTTTCAGAAAGCGAGATGTCTGAAACCTCTTCAGTATATAAACATTATTAACAAAACTTTTTCTCATACAAATACTTATTTCAAGTTATTCAAAAATCTTGATGCTTCAAATACTGAAATTTCAAATGACTAATTAATCACAGTAATTTACATTCATTAAAAAAAAATTTAAATATTGTATTTTATCAATTAAAATTAAAACTTGACAATTGTCACCCGAGCTTTCTATTTCAAACTTCCTTATCTACTCTTTCTTCCTGTTTAATTATAACAATAATATGATCAAAATATAAACTAGAATATTCAAAATTTCTTATACAATAACAATAATAAGCCTTTATTCCACTAAGTGGGATCGACTACATGAATCCTTTTTATAATAAATTTATTTTAAAATAAAATTATCTTAAAAACATTAAATGACATATATTAAATTTATGATATATAAATTCTAAATTTTAACCAAATCTATACATAAGATACATACATCTAATTATTAATATATACTATGTTATTTTATAATTTAAGAAACTCTTAGATTTAATTTTATAATTTATTATTTTAAATATATCTACCCATTATATTCAAATTATTCTTACCCAAATAAACATTAATATCCATCAATTTGAATTTTACCAATAATAACTATAAAATCATTTGCCTACACTATCATTTACAATTTAATTCAATCGATTATACTATACCTATTTACCATTACCAATATAACAAAAAGAAAAATAAATAATAAAAAAAACTTATTTACCTGTTAATTCTCCAACTGGTCGAGCTCTACCCGAGCGCAAAGACAAGTAATTCCACTCTCGTGACGTGACTCACAGCGAGAGCAACTTGCCACGATAGCTGGCGCCGACACTGACGAGACTACCTGCACCTACGATCAAGCCCATTGAAGCTCGCTGGCCCCTCTCTCCTCGGCCTCACGTCTCAGTGACACGGATGAACCGAGAGCCAGAGAAATGGAAAAATGAGAAGGGAGAGTGATACAATCGATTATGTACTCAAATTAAGCGATTTAATTTCCTAACCCAATGCATATCGAGGTAAGTGCGGTTATTTTGCCTGCTACAGTATAAACAGAATAATAAAGGGCTAATTAAAGATTTATTAAATTATAATTTTATTTGAAAACTTATTAATTATTAATTATTAAGGAATACAAAATTTAATTAATAATTATTACATTATATATATATATATATATATATATATATATATATATATATATATATATATACACACTATACCTATTTTTGTGGCTTTACAGCTGGTTTACTAGACGCTTATTGTCGCCACTCCGACAATAGATGTAGTGCTTGGTTCGAACAAAGTTCCCTTGAGTATATTGGTTAATCTTAATAGTAGTTTTTGAAATTTCTCCCACAACTCTTCTGTGAATTGTTGATCTTTGCCTGGTTTAATTGCATTTCAACTTTATAAGCGTAGTTTACTACTTTGAAAGAGACCGAATTGCATTCATTTTTAACTTGTCCTGAATGGACTCCTTTAATCCCCAATGTATCGAGCAACTATATGTTGATTTGATTCACAGAAAACATTCCTAACATTAAGGCCATAAAACTTCCGTATATGAGCTAACTGGTTGATTTCCTTGTGTGCATCGCTGATATTGTAAGTATAGGATTTGCTTGTAATCTGATGGTAGGAAGTAACTTCGCAAAAATTGTTTCATTTGTGTCCAACTTCTAATAAATCTTCTCCCTTTTCATCTTTAGGATCAAACCAATTGTTGCCACCAAGCTCTAGCTCTACCCACCAATCGGCAAGCCATGTATGCACCTGCTTATTTGAGGGAATATCCTTATACTTAAAGAATTATTCGATGGCTTGCTCCCAATCCAAGTAGTCTTTGATATGCAAATGCTTGTCAAAGTAGGAGATATCAATTTTTACCTTGCACTCATTGTAAATCCACTCGTTCTGAGGTCATAATCTATTGGGCATTTCATTGAAAAATTGGTTGCCCTTTAATTTCGAATCCGAGAAATATGTTCTTCGACGGTGTAGTCAATCTTCCTCAGAATCTATTTGTTCAATCCTATTTGATGGATTGAGTCGGTGAGTATTTCTTCCATTATGATAGATGTGCCTCCAATCACTACTGTGGGTGCCGCGACAGGTGGTGTGGTTTTCAAATACAGATCTCCAACATTTTTGATGGATAGTGTCACGACGTGGCCCGAGAGCTTGGAATACCAAGGCGGGAACAGACGGTCGGACGGATAAAAGAAAACATTTCTTAACATTTCCAATTATAAATAAAATCTCCAATCATACAAGAGCCACTATAATCCAACAAATGATTTAACAATTGTCGATACATAAATATTCTAACATAGTTCAGGAGAAAATACACTTTAAACATAACTTAACATAATTGATATAAATACTATCTCCTACTCACGACGAAAACATGATTTTCCTTCTATCTACCATTTAGTGATGGTTCCTAAAAGAATTTAAACAACTAACAAATGAATATAATTCAAATTAATTACGCTTATTACACTATAAGAAAAGAAGAAGAACTAAGATACATTTTTTTTGTTGTCACATATAAAAAGAAATTTGCTCAAACAATCAAACATATGGGTAGTATACATAAACTTTTCATGAACTTTTACTTTTACATTTATCACCGCCTGAGTCACCACAAAACCTTTACCAATACTCATCCAAAGGACAAATAACTATTACCATTACCATTTGCCAAATTATTGGCCATTTTTCATCATTACGTGCATGTACATCATGCCCAACCGACTATAAGGAATAACTCCACTTTCAACATGCATTCATTCATAAGATACAATTACGCATGCACATTAATTCATAACTAACAAGAATCAATTAACTTTATAACATACGAATATGATCTAGATTCAAGTTATTATCCAACATGTAAAACAAGAACTATCACAATTTATGAATAAACAGGAAAATCATCACAACTCGCAGAACAGGAAAAAATCATAATCATATGAACATGCATTTTATCACAAGAAATTAAAACATTTTTATCATAAATGTAAGAACATAATTACTCACTTTAATTTACAATTTTCTCTTAAACTTCTTTTCCTTTAACGCTTCTTTCCTTAAATGAAATTCCTATAGAATCAAATATTAATTTATCTTATTTTATTCATGTGATACTTACATATAGTTTTTATTATTTGATTCTCATATTCATAATTATTCATTGTCTATCTCCTAAATCAAGTCAACACTTAAGTTATATTTTACATGTAGCATGTAAAATTTAAATAATTAAGTTTAATTTATTTTATACCTAAGGAAATATAAAATTTAACTCTCAATCTAATCCTACAACTAATCATACTTTTACTACATTCATTTCATTCATGAGTTTCAAATGTTTGCATTTCATTTATAGATTCTCCTAAATTTAATACTTTTCTTTATTATTTTTCTTAAAATGATTCTTGAAATAATATTTTAACCTGAATCTAATTTATATTACATAATCCAAAATTAAATTACTGAAATCGATAAACCCTAAGTCAGAAATATAAACCCTAAATCAAAAAGATTTGAGATAATAATATTATCATAACATTTAAATTAAAATAATTATATAACTTATTACTTACCTCTCGGTTTGCTAAGACATGACGCACGCGCTCTCCTCCTCCCATTTTTCTTCACGATGCACGCCGGATCCCCTTTTCTTCCTCTACGACGACACGCTAAATTGCCGCTTCCTCCTTCTTCCTACCGACGACACGCTAGACTAGTGGGCACACCCTCCTCTTCTTCTTCCTCGTCCGACGACACACGCAGGGTTCACACACTCCTCCTTCCTCCTCGGTTGTCAACGACGCCTAGTGCCTGATGAGTCTCCTCTTCTTCTCCCTTCCTTTCTCCTCTCTTGTTTTGAGAAACCGACTCCCTCGGCTTTTTTTTTCCGCTAACCTGATCATTGTAAAATTTTCTTTTATTATTATTATTATTATTATTATTTTTTTCTCGGTTATTACAGATAGTTCTCTTCGCACATCTTTAACGAAAATAATCGACCTTACGCTCGAGGAGAGGAGGACTTGAGCTTCGCATAAATAATCCCAGCTATGATCACCGTCATGCACTGACAAATTATTTTCCTCCTCAATTGATGGCTCTGATACCAATATGGTGTGAAACCAGCCTAAAAATTTGGGGAAGCAAGAACAATTCAGAATAAAGACAATTATCAGTATTCAATATTAAACCATAAAATACAATGCCTGATTCCCTCTTCTTTTCCAGCTATACCCTCTTCTTTTCCAGCTATAAAAGTGATCTAGTACTAACTAACATTGGGCTCCATTCACCACCACTACCAATAACTAATTGCACTCACTAGTGAGCTAAAATAGAAATAAGGAACTACAGGTATGATTATTGAAATACTATAATAAAGGCAAACAACAAAGTAGTTTAACTAATATGTAATAATAATAAATATGTCTTCCTTGCCACTGCCTGAACTTTATGCTGTCCTCAACTAGCTACATCAAGTTCAAACCAGAGGTATCACACAAGAAATAACAAAGTAAAAAAAAAAAAAAACAATATAATCAAAGTAATACAACCCTAATGTCAAGAACTAATTTTCTTGACCTTAGCCTAACTTCCAAAAATATTAGAATAGAATGCTAAGAACATGAGAGAAAATAAGAATAACTTTGACAGAGAAGACTAGAGTGCTATTATAATTTAAAGAGTTTTACAAGGCTTTGAATTTCTTGAGTTTGCTTGTATGGCTACAAATGAAATGATTGCCTTCCACTTCCTCGATATATAGTTCTATAGTATCCTAGATTACAGTGAAAATATCTATGTATAAAGTATTCTAGAGAACTTTATAAGAATGTATACATTACTCCTAAGTGTCACAATGGTTTTAGAAAATTTCAAAAACTCCTAGAATATTCTGAAGCATCCAAAGTCTTCAGAGATATTCTAGATGTGTCTAAATATTGATATAACCTCTTAGTGCCTTCTAGAATGTCGTAGCTCCCTTTAAAGAGGTTTGCGAGCAGTTCTAAATTCTTGTGGAAGCTTACTTGGTCCATGCTACCTCAAAAATGGTCCCTTTAAAGAAGTATAGTTAGCCACCATGCTTGTTGGTGGGGAGTGATATTCTCCCCAACTTAAGCTTATGACACCCTCAATGGGCCTTCTTCATTGTAATGCTGAATATTATCCTTGAATTACTATAGCACATTCTCAGACTCCCAACTAGCCTTGGTGTTAGACACTCTTCCATTTGTCGAAGTACTCTTTGTAACTTGGCACACCACATTGATGGATAATTTGACTAACTAGTACTTCATCCACTTCTTACCAAATGAAATGACTACTATTGTTGGTGCCTACTTGGAAACACCCTTTGATGGATTTCCACATCTTTATGGGATGGCTTTAGCATGCTTATGGGAAAAACTAGATGGATCTTCAACTGGTTAAGAGATGGAGATTATATAAAACCATCCCTATACACTTGATTACTTCGAAAATCCCATCTTATTTACACACTTTTAAGTGTCATGAATAGCTATAGAAGTTTCACAAACAAGGTTTCTTTTTCTAAACTCTGCACGCCTTCTTTCTTTATTTGCTCATTTCTTTATTCATTTTGCATCCATATGCAGCATTGGTCAAGCTAATTAAGTTAGCTTGTGCTAAGACTTAGAGAGCTTGAAGGTTGGCTATTGTACCATGATATTTTTGAAAGGGCTTTTGTCTATGGTTTTTCTTGGTTGTAAGTTGTAGGAAAATTGTGCAATATCGAGAAGGTTGGCCTAGTCCCATTTGTTGACACTCACATATTATTACTTCGAGGATGAAAGCACATATAAATTTAAGTCTAACCTAGCATTTTAAAAAGCTTCCTAAAATATTCCTAAAGTATCCAAACTCTTCCAAGGTCTCCCAGATGTATCTAGACTTTGGCAGAACCTTTCAAAACCTTTTAGGACATTGTGATTCCCATTCAAGGCACTTGTGAATGGCTCTAAGTTCTTCTGGAAACTTTCTTAGTCCATGCTCGCCTAAAAACGCCAAGGAAGTGTGATCATCCACTTTGCTCAGACTATTATAAAACCACTATAAGGATCAAAGTCTTAACCCAAATTTAAAGAAGAAAAAAACGTAAAGAGACAACATAAAAAAATATTAGATAATAAAAAAGCCTTAGCCAAAAGAAATCTTATGTTGTGACTTTGATTTAAATCTTGAAAGTCCTTCTCCAAAAAGGGAGTACACAAGAGAAAAGCTGAACAAAACTTTCAAGAGAACAGCTGAACAAAACTTTTTTTCATTTAAACTTTATAATAAAATATATACAAGTGAAGGAGCACATAAGCAACATGACACGAACTGTCGTTCAACTTAAATCAATGAAATGAAGATTGACTGGTGGTAGGAAGAGAAAAACTGAAGAAATTTAAACTGGAAAAAAAAGAGAAAAAAAAAAAAATGCAAAAGATGGTGATTCTCAGAAATCAACTAAGCAAAAGTTAAAGCATGAAGAAAACCAGAGGAGACCAAACATGGGAGCAAGGGGCTTTTGAAGAATCAACTGGATGACACAATAACTGAAAAAGAAATCAAGGTTCATCAAGACCCATGACCTATAATAACTAAAATACAACAAAACGACACAAAAAACATGGAATAAAACATAATAAACTCCTCATACATACAATCTCACATGTATTGCATAGACGTCAATAGAGATGCTAAGATGAAGATTAAGATGGTTCTATCCAGATGTCAACTTCAAATACCTATTACATGAATATATAATATTGTAAGACAATCATGAAAAAAAAATGTGATAAACTTAAGGTAACATGGATCAAAATTGCTCAAAATAACTGGCGAGAAACCATGGCATAACTAGAACTCAATAGGAAAAATGGAAATACTATGGGCAAAATCCCCAACCCACACAAAAAAAAGTTGGCACAGAACACCAACATGAGAACCGAAAAAAAAAAAAAACCTCAAGATAGTTGGAAGTACACAGAACATTGTATTCGGGATATTCTATGTCAGTAGATTCCCACACGCTCATCATTTCTTGTATTTTATGCATTATCTTAAAGCAAACTCTAGTTAGAAGTATTATCGAGTTTTTAAAAAAGGCTTAGAAAATCATTGATTCTTATGGAAGAGTGGCAAACTAATCCGTTAAGCAGTTCATAAATGCGAGACAAATAGAAGAAAAATGAATTATTTCTGCACCAACCCCTAAGAGAGCCTGAAGATTTGCCGCTGATTCTTCCCAGTGTTCTTCTCGTATCCAAGAAACGCAAGAACGAAGAAAGTCGCATACGTTACGCCATCAAATAACCCATATGTATAGCAGCTAGCCCTAGTTTAGCCACTCTCTCCCTCAACTCTGCCGAATCCATCTCACATTAGAAAAGACAACATTATACGAGAAATTCCATGCACGAATAAATGGAAAAGCCAATGCTTTACAGAACACTATCACCTTCCACTTAACAAAGATTCTGGGAGAAGAGTATAACCCATCCTGTTTTAAACATAAAAAAATGAGCAAGTCAGAACCCCAGGAGCACAAAACGGAACATAAATTTCCGACAAATGAAGAAACCTGGGCGGCACTGGGATTCTCAGGGAGTTGAGAGTCTCCGTCGATTCGCCGGAGGAGCACCGGAGCACGACCCGATGGCGCCGGTGCCGACGGTAGCCGAGAATCCCATGGACGGCACCCGATGACTTAAGAGATTGAGAGAGAAGAATCCTCCGAAGTCCAATGCAGAAGGAAATAGCGAAGAGAGGATGAGCTTTCGTTTCCACGTTCAGTCTTGTGGCGCGTAAATTTGTCGCTGAGCAGCTCGTCATTGAAATGACAAACTGCCGCGTTCAAAGAAATGTGCCAACTAAGTGCCGCAGAACTTGAAGAGGATTTTTTTTTTTTTTTAATGGATATCCACCAAATATTCCATTCATTTTGTGAATGAAGATATCATTATATTAATTTATGAAGAGACATATTCAAATGTACGCGTCCTCACCTACTTTCTCCACCTTAGGTATGCCAGCCTGGAGAGGATTCAACTCGTCAGGGGTTAAACGTTAGGTAATTTAAGAGATGAGTTTTGAAGAGATTTTAATTTCTGTATTTTTTTACATTTAAGTTAATTTAATAATAAATTTAAATACCTCTCGATTAAAAACTTAAATTCTGAATTACTAACTTAAAATTATTTGCATAATTTTTATGAAATTAAATATGACTATTTGAGACCGCCGTTGTAAAATTCGTTATATATTTTTTAATATTAATTTCATTACATAGAGCAAGACAATTAGACTAATAATAACATTATTATTAAATAACTATATTTGAATTAATAATTATTAAAGTAATAATTAATATTTATATTTTAAATAATATTTGCTTGATTCTCATCTCAGATAAAAATTTTTTGAAAAGATTAAATTTTAAAATGTCAATATTTGATGCTTTAATAATATGAAAATTTTTAAACTAAAAAATTCAGAAATTTAATATTTTATAATTGATAATTAAAATAAAATAATATTAAGCTAACAGATGATTAATTTTAAAGAGTTCAAATATTAAATAGTTGAAATCAAATAGTATTGTTTAAGGTGTTTTTTTAATGGGGTGCTCTGTTTTTTTTCTCGTTCCCTCCGCTCTTCTCGCTCTTTCATATAAAATCTCCTCCTCCTTAAGGGTATAAATGAGCGGAGTTTGAGTGAATCAAATTTTTATTTGTGTTCGATTCAGATTTAAAATAGCTCAAAATACAATAATTTAAAAAATTTATATGAGAAAGGATTTGAATCTAGGCCAATCTTTTGCATAATAAAATTTTAATCATTAAGTGATAGTTATATTTGAGATATATATATATATATATATATATATATATATATATATATATATATATATATATATATATATATGTATTCCTATGTATATAAAAATAAAAATAAAATAATAAATAATAAAAATAATTAAAAATAATAAAATAAAAATAATAAAAAAATAAAAAATATTAATAATAAATAAATAATAATAATAAATAAAATAATAATAATAATAATAATATAAATAATAATAATAATAATAAAATAATAGTAATAAATAATAATAATACTAATACTAATAATAATAATATAATATAATATAATATAATATAATATTTTATTTCAAGCTAAATTAATAACACGATCAAACAAATTGTTCATTTTTGTCTGGTTTATAAATCGAGCGAAATGTATGTTCGTGTTGACTTTAATTAACGAGCAGTACTTAACTAGTCGAATATAAGTTTAGCAGCGAACTTTTTTGACAGCCCTACTCTCCCTCGTTTCTTGATAGCCCTTTCAAGAACATGAACTCCTCTCTTCATACAATGTTCTTTTCGACTCATCCTCTCTTCTTTCTCCCCTCTCTAGATCTTCCTCTCAAGCTTCTTCTTTTTCTTCTTCTTATTCTTCTTATGTTCGTACTCTCTCCTCCACTACCACTGTGTTCTCCCCTTTCGTCTTCTTATCTTTTGTTTTGCCTTCTGTCTATCTTTCTTTCTCATCTCCTAGTTTGCCCGCTCTCAACTTGAAGACTTTACTTGCATCTAAAAATTTTATTGTGAAGATTTCTCTATCTCGTTTGTCCTACATACTAGCTCCTCTCTTCTTGGATGAAGGAATCAATCAAGGATCTAAGGAATGAGAGATCTCTCTAGTGGGTTATTCTCTTGAAAAGAAAGCCTTATTATGAAGCCTTGTTTACAACCATAAGGTAAACTTGAGCTCCTAAAGGTAACATGGATTTTCTCTCTTGAAAAGAAGATTTCATTCTCTTTAAATTTTTATGTATGGAGGATTTTAAGATGGCATGGTCAAAAGATTATGGCTTTTTTTAGCAAATCTTTTATCCTCCAAAAATAGTCTCTTGACTTCATACTGATTAGGGAAGAATTTCCCACTATCCTTTTATTGGTCAAAATCTTTGAGCTTCCCCCTACTTTTATAATTCAAGTGACATTTTTAAAATAACAAGATGGATCATTATACCTATAGATGTAGATTATCGCATTGTTAAGAAATCTATGTTGACATTTATTAGGGTTTTTATATAAATGAACAATAATTTTAAAATTTTAGATCAAATTGTCATAAACTCTTCACGCAAGATGTTATTTTAAAGTGCAATATGATTGGAAACCAAGTCCTTGCACTAATTATGGCTCATTCTTTCATCAATGTCAAGTTTGTCCCCAAAATCTTGTTGTTGATACTTCTCTTCCTACTAATTGGTGGTAATAGAAGCAGAAACCCAAAATCTTGAAGATCGCCTTCTTTAGCTCGTTCTCCAATTTTCTAAAACCCTACATATCATCTACACTCCCTTCTTTACAAGAAACATTCTTCTTGCCTTTTCCTCTCTACTTCTTGACACTACTCCTTCAAAGATGAGAAGCTTCGCAATCTTAATTGCCGTGATCATGACCTCGATTTCTCCATACTTAACAACATCAAAACCTCAAATTCCTTTGTTGTTTAGCTAACATTGAGAACCATAATAGTTTTTGAGATATTAATCATGATCAAATCATCTCTAATATCCCTAAACCAATCACAATGCACTAAAAGTCATCTCCAAACACATAAAATCCTCACGCTCTTCCCAACAATCGCTGCTTAGAATTGATAAGGTTGAAGGAATGCACAAGGTGTTAGCTTAAAAAAACTTTGTCCATTCCTTCAACCTAGACTTTTTATGTATTCTTGAGTTCAAAATTAATGTTTTGCATCTCAGGGACTCCTTTTCTCTTCTTCTAATCAAATTTTTTCTAATGAAGATAACTTTAATAATTTTGATCTCAATCATTTTAAGAGAATATGACTTTAGTGGAATAAGGATGTTGCAACTTTCCATCATATCTTTTCTAGCATTTACTTCATTCATGTCCTTGATTGTTATATAAATAATTTCAAAATCTACTTAACTGTTGTTTATGTTGTCAGCTCTCAAACTAAAAGCCTTTCTCTTTGGCCAGCCCTTAAAGATCTTGCTATCAACATTAATATGCCTTGGATTGTTTTGGGAGATTTCAATTGCTATACATTTTACTTTGAAAAAGCTGGTGGGAACCTAATTCTAAAAGTACAATTTTTTATACTAATTTATCAAATTTCTCCTCAATTAGGCTCTCTTATTCATGGTTCAATCACAGAGCTAACAATCTTATCCATATTAAGATAGACATAGTATTGGTTAATGAGGATTGGCTAGATGTGCTTCTTTGTTTACAAAGTTTTGGAACTTCAATTCTCATATCACTCCCTTATAGTGGCTATCTTTGTCTCATACTTCAATCACAAATTTGTCTTAAAAAATTATTGGATTAACTATAATTTATTCAAGGAAGCTCTTTAATTAGCTTGGGCTTTTCAATACTATGGAAAACCCATACATATTCTTTATAAACAGCTTAATGCTCTTAAAAGACTCATCAAGCATCAACCTTGGGCTTCTTCTATCTGTTAAGTTCTTACATCTCTCTTCTTAAGAAAAAACTATTCTCTATTCTTAATCTTATTGAGTGTAATCCTAATGATTCATAGCAAACTCAACTAACTATTAAGGATCGCCTTTGTCTTCATGTACTCTCTTTAGTGCTTGATATCACAATAAGCTAAAGCAAAATGGCTTTCTAATGTAGAGATGCCTTTAAAATTCTTTATGGGAGAATTAAAAGAAAAAAATGATAACTTTATTAAGAAACCTCTACCCTTTGGGTAAAATTTTCTCTCATTTATTCTGCTCTAAGAACTCCCTAAAATTATGAGAGCTTGGCTATCACTCTTATTTTTAAGCACTTTCATGCTTTCAACTTAAGTGACCCATCTCTATATGCAACAATTTTTATAAAATTATAGCTAAGATTTTGGCCAACTGTATGATGAAGGGCATGCCCTTTATATTATTCAACTTAGTTAAGCAAATTTTCTAAAAAACATAATATCTATTGACAATGTTATTTTAGTTAATGTGATCTTACATGAATTCACTACTAGAAGGTTTTGTAACTTATTCTACACTAAATGTGATATTAGAAAAGCTTTTGACTTTATCAATAGTTCCTTCCTTTTTGATAGACAACTCCATAACATGTTTTCCTCCTTTATTTTTGAAATGAATAAATGCATGTATTGATTATATCCATTATTCCTTATAAATTAATAGATTTCTTTAAGGTTTTTTCTCTTCCACCAATGGTTTAAGATAAGGATGCCCGCTCTAGTCTTACCTTTTGTATTTTATAGATGATTTCTCAAAGCTATTGTATATGACTTATTTAGATCACTCTTTTGTTGGGATTTCTCTTCAAAGAGAAAGTTTTTTTTTCCATTTATTATATATAGATGATGTTCTTGTATTTGGGAAAGCTTATAAAGCTCGTATTACTTACATTAAAACAAGGAAGTTTTAGGCATGGCTATTAATAAAGCCAAAAGTTTGGTATTTTTCCTCTAAAATCTCTTATGTTACTCACCTTAGCTCTATCTTAAACATTCACTTTATTTGGGCCTACTTATCTCTACAATGTCTCTCAAGATATGTGATTTCCACCCTTTTCTCTATAAATTCACTAGCTTGCTTGAAGATTGGAAAGATAAATCCCTCATCTTTGCCAACAAACTATAATTTATCAAAATTTATATTATAAATAAATGACATGTTGTTAGGGCCTCGTAGTTTCTTAAAACACATGTCAAATATATCCATAGGCATTGTGTCAATTCCTTTACCAAGGATGTACTTCTTATAAGATATATTTCACATATCACATGCAAGCCAAAACTTAACGAGGGCCTTAACATACCCTCTATTTATTCTCCTTTTCATGGCTTTAGCTTACACTGATTTGAAGGTTTCTTAATAGTTCTAGTTTGTGTTGCATTTGATGGAAATTGAATTATTGCTCTCTATGGAAAGGGATTCAATACTCTTATTCATATTTTTAGAAAAGCTTAGTTTCTTTTGCTGCACCTTTCAAGGATAAATTCTCTTTCATTACATATATTGAAAAGCTTATCAGTTTTTGTTGTGATCCTTGATTATAAGGTAAGTATGTAATGGATATTTTTAGGATGGATTTTCTTCTAACCCTATATGTTTATCCCAATACCATGTTGGATAAGTTATTTTTTAGGCATAATTAGTAGCTCAACTATATTAACAACCTTGTAGTTGTCCATTATATTATGAGCACTCCTATCTCTCCTAATGCTCACAATTAGATTTTGTTACATTTAATTTTTTTAAGTCCTATGCCAACTACTATACTATTCCCAAAACTCTTTCATCTAGCATAAAATCATGTGTTTTAGTTAACTTTATACTTGGCTATGCTTGGTTAACAATATTAAAACTACTTTCATTCTTAGGCTCCATAATATCAACATCGCATATTTTTTTTATCATAGAATGAGAGTAAAAAAAACACACATTCTTTTTTTCCTTATGAGTTGTTTGTCCTAAGATAAATGCTTTTTATGTAAACCTAACTTACACCAAATTTGAAACCATATCAAAAGATGCATTATATCAATTCAGCAAAGAGGTTTTAATATTTAACTACTAGATTAAATTATTATATTTGGTGAGAAATGAATTACAAGCTATGTGAGAATAATCTATCTAATTTCTTACACGCTACAGGCCAAAATCAAGAAGACCATTATTAACAAGGTTCATAAGTGGAAAGAGAAATATGATATTCTATTCTTTTGATTTCTCTATGTTTTGCTCTTGGCTCTATATAGTCCTTATTTTTACTAGTTTTTTAGTTGGGATTTTATCTAGATAATGATGAAAATATTATTTGCATTGGTTATTGGTTTAACTCTTTAAGTTTACTTTGATTCTGGCATTTTATAACTCAAGTTGCATGACATTTTCCAACTTGAGCTATTTTTATTTCTTTCTAGTCTTTGGCCTCTGCTGAGTTTAGCACTTCCTCTTTAATTGTATTAGTTTTGCTCTTTTTGTTACTTGAGAAGTGTGGTGTTAAATTTAGTGAGGATGGAAGACCACACTAATCTTTAGGGTACTTATTTAAATGATCTAATACAATATTAAAAAAAATAATATGCTACATTGAAAGGAAGAAATATTACCATATGATGGACTTAATCATCTAGTAAGGACTTGTAAGGCTGATGGGTCTATGTGTACTGACAAATTTTTCTCTATCTTACATGGATTAAGTAATATAGGTTTTATTTTAATCTTAGTTATAAGTGTTCTATAAGGCAAGCCTCCATAGTTATTTACATCTTATAAAATATAAATCTCCTAAGAAAACTCTTGATTAAAGTAGTCGTCTATTATCTCTATAGATTTTGAATTTAGATCAATGATTGATAATTTTAGGAAAGCAAATGAGAGAGTTCAAATATGAACAATTCTTAATGGATTCCAAAAGAACGATAAGTTGAAAGTGCTTTAATACTAGGAAGTCTAGTAAGCACTTCAATCTATCTTATAGTTAGGCTTTTTTGTTTTCAAAATTAGAATTTATGTTGAATTTTGAGTTGAAATTTTATTAAAATGCTAGGACTTATATCTTAAGATTATAAGATTATGGAAATACCTTAGAGGTGAGGATTTATGTCTGCGGGAAAAAAGAGAAACAAATAACCTTACACCTTAAAATTAGAGTGCTCTAGCACAAACTAAGAGTTTATCTTAATATAGAGGGAGAAATTAGGATGTATTGGCTCATCTCCACTTAGAAAAGTGAACCAATCGTGACTTTTTTAGACTTATAACTCTTTAGAATGGATGCCAGCTAACACCACCTACGCTTTAAAATTATGAGGCTAAGTCTTATGTAAATACTATATGTCTAGGTTGTTATTTATTGGAAATGGAAACCTAAGAGCCTAAGCTCACTCCATAAATTCTAAATCATGATTGGTGTGAAAATGCACCTAGCTAATGCAAAAAATGTTCATGTTTTATGTATTTTAGACACAAAATTTTATATTGACAGTGCTTAGCTATGCAATTATATTAACATGTATGATGAAATCAAGTTATGGGCCAATTTACGAGAGAGGTGTTCTTCGCTCAAGGGTTTCTACTATCAATGGTCTGGCTCTTGTCCATATCACACAATGAGTGAAGAACCTCATAGCAAGGATGGAACATAAAATATAATTATGATTATCACATCACATACCTGTGACATCTCTATTATTTTTTATGAGTTGTATTAATTATTAATTTGATTATTAAGTTGGGGTAAAAAAAATAAATTTTGAAGAGATTATCAAAATGCTTGCCTGTGGTATTTATTTTTGGATGAGGGGGAGGGGACACCATGTAGATCCTAAGGGGTACTTATTGAAATAATTGGGTACGACATTGAGGTATGATGTACTATCTCAAAAGATAGAGACATCACCCTACAATGGACCTATAAAAACTCATAAGGCATGATGACTCTTCGAATATATCATAGATTTTTTTCCTACTTTATATGGATGAATAAAACAGGATTTATAATAAGCCGAGTTATTAAGTTTCCTATGGAGGTAAGCCTCCATAGTTAATTACATAATAGGAAATGAGATTATATAAGAATACTCTCGATTAAAGTAAATAATTATTATCTCCAAAGATTTCAATGTTAGATTATCAAAGGATTAGTTATATTTAAAAAGTAAATTAGGAAGGTTCAAAGAGAAGACTTATTTTTGTAATCCAAAGGAAATAAGTAGGAAATACTCATGATACTAAGAGGTGAAAATTTATGCTTGTAGCTTGAAGAAAATAACTACCTCGGATCCTAAATCTGGAGAGCTTTAGTACGAGCTAAAGCATGACCTAAATCTAAGCGACATGTTTACATGAGAGATTATTTCCACAAGAGAGAGTAAACATATTCGACTTTTGGACTTACAACTGCCTGGAGTTGCCGCTAGCTAACACCTCTCGCACTTTAAATCCATGTAGCCCGGTCTTATGAATTACAAGATAGCTAGGGTAGTTATTTAATTTGAAAGAGACTAAAGTCCTAAATCCACTCATTAAGAGACTAGAGCATGAGTGATATGAGCATATGACTTAAACTATAAGTGCAAAATCTATTCAAAATTTATTTCATTTTGACACACCATTTTAGACAAAGGTCTTAGGATTTCTTTATGCCTAAATACATGATGAAATAAATTATTGGCTAAATCAAAAGAGAGATGGTGAAGATCTGTCATGATGGGTTGCTCTCATAAGTCAAAAGGTCCCTATTATGTAAGGACGAATGCCTCATTTTTAGCACGAGTGATAGAAGATGTATGCATGATGTTTGACATACAACATACAGCTAAGGAGTTGCTAAATATTTTAATTATCTTGATTATAGCCTAGGTTTTATGGTGAGATTATGAGTTGTTTAAAACCTTAATTATGAGTGATTAGTTGAATAAAAATTTTTTTTATCCTAAGAGTTTGTGGTATCCGACACATTAAAGCATCAAACATAAAGAGACGCAATCTAAACAAATCATCAATCAATTTTATAAACTATCGTAAAAGAATACAGTAGGTCGTACAACCCAAAAATGAGAAAATATGGTAGAATCTACCCTTATACAACCCAAATATATGAAAGAATAATCATAATTAAAAATCAATACATGCTATAGGGGTCTTCATTCTTCATTTCTTCATGTCCTCTATCTCCTTCATTTCTTCATTTGATTGGGCTTCAAAGGCATCTGTCCATCCTAATCCCCCATACCACTAATCCTAATCTCTATTACAAAATTACATTTATATAAAAAAAGGTAAATCTAACTAAATATGCAAAGTGGAGGTTAGCTAAATATATATACAATCCCAAGCAGTCATATGTATAATTTGGACTTAACACCCTACACATGGGTAACTAAGCCCACCTGTCTTAATTTGGATCATATTTAGGGGTTTAAGCAACCTACAAAGAGAGCATTTATATTTATTTTTAAGCATCCCTTTAAGCATAACCCCTTGCAGAAAACATGATTTAGGCTAAGAGCGGCCTAACATCTAGTATATGATGCGTACACTCTAATATCCAGTCTAAAATATTACGTCACAAAATAAAATATACATCACATCATACACCATCCTAACATAGAGCTAGAAGTGGTGACTTAATTCTAATATGTGTGTCAAGGCTTTGTGTGGTATGTCTTAACTAAGCATTAGAGTTGTATTTTTCTAAGTTTAAAAAATATTCAAGTTAACATGATGGTGGGTTTCATTTGAAGTTATTTAATTGATTTATGAATTTTAATTTATATTTTATTTTGTTTTATGTGATTTACACTTAGTAACTAAGTGTTATAAAGAAAAGAAAGAGGATTACCTTCTTTCATCCCTACCTTAAGCCACTTTCTAAAGCATATTAATTTGATTTAGTTCTCTTTAGTGAATAACTTATTAAATAACTTTTAATTAATCTTAAGTTTTGGTTAACTTTAAATGACCTTATCCAATATGAAAAGCTTCTTAAGATTAATCTAATTGAATTACTATCACATGAAGTATACTAAGTCATTCCTTTCCATCACATGTAACATGCATATGATTTAATACTTAGTATATCTATACATGCAATATATTTTAGCACACTTAAAGGATGATGAATGTGTATGTTTGGAATTTATATTTTTATTTTGGTTGAATTATATAAACATATAAATTAAAGATGTATCCAAATTCCAATACCAAAATACATAAGGATGGAATCACATAAGTACGTGTCATTGTTAATCAAGGAAGTGAGATAATCAAATGACCTCTTTGGGGCTAGCTAAAACCTTATATTCCTGAGATATCTAGACTACATAATTATTAACATTCCAAAGTATGGATGCATGCTTTTTTAATAGAAAAAGGGATCTTCATATTTTAATTAAGCACACATGCAAATGTATAAAAGATATAAGCAAGTATGCATTGTTAACTGGAATATCTAGCGGCGATATTCATCTCCGTCTAAGATGGAATAAACCTATTCTTATAAGATAAAATGAGATTGAATCTAACAGATTAATCACGACCATTCGTTCTGATCACGTGAAATGGATGGTGCATGATCTATTATCCCCCGAGCGACTAGAGACGGACACCGTCCGCCTGTACTCGCTCGATTCAAGCTTACCCGAGCTCAGATGACCACGAAATCGATCCCACACCTTCACAAGAAAGATTCGAAGGGATTCAATAGTCAAAATTGCATGACATACAACTTTCCTTCGAAAAGGCCCAAATTTTTTTTACCAGAGTTCAGTTTAATGGAAATTACCTCGCCGAAGCTCAAGACTGGCGGTGCAACGCTTGAGGAAGCTTCACCTGGATGAGGCGAGGCCCTGTTGAGCAGCAAGCATGATGATTCCTTGTCATTGGATCGGTGGATCATGAACCAACGATTTGCAGAGGGGCGTTGATCGAAATGGCACCTCTGGTGGTTGTGGAGCTCGGGAAAAGTTTCATTCTCGCTCGATGGAGGTAGGGGAAGGTGTGAGTGAAGTTAATTAGAATTTGGTTGAGGTTTGAGGGAGTGGGGTTGATCGGTGCCTTGCCTATTTTGGGTTGAGGGATTCCGACAATGGGGAGGCTTGGGGAGCTTGGAAATCACTCTGGGGATTTTGAAATGGCTCTAGGAAGCTTTTCGAGAGAGAGTGTGTGTGAATTAGATCGAAATGAGGGGGGTATATCCCCCTCTCCCTTGGATTAGACAGCTTGGATTAAAGCTTTGATTTCGGCCGATTAGCCACCGTAAGTGGCCGGAGGGGATGGGTGTAGGCTGAGGTGGCTCGGTTGGTTGGCCAAGAGGCTGGGTGGGTGGCTCAAGGCAGCTCCTCTCTTCTTTGGATCCACTGAGTTTAGCTAAGGTGGGGAGGTGAGTTAACTCACCTCCCTTTGGTCCATGGCTAACCTAGCCCACTTGGGTCAGACTAGGCATGTATGTTAGGTTCTATTTTAGGTGTGAGGTGGCTAATAAGTGGAGAGAAAGAGGGTTGACTTGCCAATTTGGGTTATAATCAGATGTGGGGAGGTTTAGCCATTAGATAATGCCTTAAATTGGGTTCAATTTAGGTTTGGCTGGTTTGGGGCTGGCCCAAGGTGAGTCTAAGATGGGTTGGGTCTGATTTCAATGGGTTTGGACTTGGTTCAAGTGAGTTTGGTTCAATTTGACCTATGTAGGTCAAATTGGGCTAGGTTTAGTTAAGTTGACCAATTGGTTAAATTGGGTCAAATCAAGGCTTGGGTCAAGTTTAAATGAGTATTTAAAGTATTTTGTTCAATTGATTTGAGTCAATTTGACTTGGATTTGATTTTGACTCATTTGAATTTATGTAGGTTAAATGGTCCAAGTTGACCAATTTGACCAAATTACCTAAATTGCTTGGGTTAGGGGTTGATTTGGGTTTGATTGATCAATTGAAGATGATTGTAGCTTCAATTTCAATTAATTTGGATTTGGTTTTGATTTATGCCAATTTGACTCTTTAGGTCAATTAGGCTAAGTGGGCCAATTGGGTTCAATTGAGGCTTTGGTCAAGTTCAATAATCAATTCAAAATGAACTTGAGCTATTGGTTGCAATCAGGGTTAGATTCTTGATTTGACTCTATTTGGTCTTTTAGGTCAAATTGGATCAACTTAGGTTAAGAGGGCCAATTGGGTTTGGTTTGGCTCAATTGAGGGTTAAGTCATGCTCAAAGATTGATTTTAGGCTAGTATGAATCATTGGTTTCAATTGATTTGGCTTAGGTTGAGATTTGGCTAGTTTGGTTCACGTAGGTTAAGTGGGTTGACTTGGTCAAATGGCCAAGTTGACTTGGTTTGACCTAATTGATGATAATTGATCAATCAAGGATGATTGAAAATCATGATATGAAGTTTTGGTTAAGTTGGTTCAATCTAATTTAGGTTGGATTGAAGTTTGGTTCAAATAGGTCAAATTAGTCACTTTGGGTCATATGGACCAATTGTGATTAGTTGAATCGATTTTGGGTTGAATTGAGTTTAGTTGGATTTATATATTTATTTAGGATTGATTTATAGCTTTGATTGCAATTAATTTGGGTTTGAATGGATTTTGGTTCATTTGAATAATTCAAGTCAAATGAGTTAGGTTAGGTTTGATTGAATTGATTTTGGTTTGATGATTTGATTGCAGATTTTATTTATATTTGGGATGATGATTGGGGAAGTAATTGATTTATGAGAAAATTAATTGAGTTTGATTTGGATTGGAGGAAATTTTGGCTAAGTCCACGAGATTAAATCATATGGATTTGATTTGGGTTTGATTTAATTTGGATTTTAGTTTAGTCAAAGGCTTCAATCATTTGGTTTGGAATTTGGATTTTAAATTGATATTTGAATTTGAGGTTTGGTTTAGGCCAAAGAGGTAGACATAGATTGGGTTTAGGCTATAGAGTAGGTTAGTCTCCCTAAGTCCTAAGGCATAGTCTAATCCTATGATTAACTCTTCTAGGTCTCTTGGCTTAGATTAAATGTTCACTTAATTTCTATAAGTGTCTTATGACTAAGAAAGTCTTAGTGTCTAGAAGACTCCTAAATCTAAGAAGGGGAGATTGAGTCCTCACTCCAAAAGTGAGGTCAATAGTGCCACATACAATAATCATTACACATTATATGAAAGTAGTATGCTAATGCACAATATAGTATCAAACATTCAAGTTAAAAGAATAATTAAAATGCCGGTGCAGTTGAGTTCCGCTACACACCTCAAAAAAGAGAAAAGTGGGCAACCTAGCTTTGCCCTTATACAACCCGTCTTACAATAAATATTAGAATAAATGAAAGCCAACGGGGGTCTTCATTTCGCTTTACCTCCAAGTGTTGGGTACTCTAGGCTTTATAGGGCCTCCGAAGTCAACACTTTCTAATCTTTGCTCATTCTAAATCCTATGATTCTAATCTTAATTCTATTACAAAAATTATATTAAAAAAATCAAAAATAAATTTATTAACTAAACTTGCAAAATAGAATTAAGCTATAATGCACATACATATCAAGCAATTATAAATCACATAATTTGACTTGACACTGGTGGGTACTAAGCCCACCTATCATAATGGCCTATGCTTAAGGGGTAAGTAGCACCTACAAGAAAAATCATTTAATTTAATTTTTTTACTTACCATAGTGACCCCCTATTATTAAACACAACCCACTACAAAACATAACATTAGTCTAATCAATATCATCCTATCATCCAGAACCACACACAAATAATCATACCATCTAGTATAAAATAATATACCACAAAATAGAAAAATAGTACATCAAACAAAGCACCAACGTAACCTAAGTCTAAGGTCGGTGACTTAATATTCTAATATGTGTATAAAAGGGCAATTGTTGCATGTCAAAAACTAGGCTTTAATGCCCATGTTATGATTCAAAAATAGTGTTCAATTTCTTACCATTAGGTAGTTTTGATTTAAGTGATTAATGACTTAAAGATAGATTTTGGATCAATTTTTATTTTATGTTTGTGTAGTACTTAATATTATTTTTAATATAAAAGGATAATGAAATCCTTCTTAAAATAAGATTCACTCTCCTTTAAATCTTAATCCTAAGTGAATATTCCATCAAAAGATGAAAATATCACATTAAGAAGCTTAAATGATGACTTAACCATATGAAGTTGACCATAGAATTAAATGCATAGTTAGAAATTCCGCATCATGGCATTCAACCATCAATCACCTCATAATATATATGTATGTACAAGAATCCTATAGACTAGATGCACATATATGCAATAGTTTGACTTATCATATTCTTAGAACTAATTTAATTAATTGTAGTCATACAAATGAACTTTTTATTATAAAGAATATGAAATCCATTCAATGACCCATTTTTATTCAAGTTTGCATCAAATGGGTACATTCCATTATTAAACGAGAGAGTCTAGGTATCAAGACCTCCTTAGAGCCAAAAATCCTACACCCCCGGGTGTCCAGACTATATACCCATTCATTGTATATGTTAACTAGTTTTATTTGTTGTAGTGATTGCTATACATATGAATTTAAGCTTAAAGGTACATGCCATCATTAAACAAGGGAGTCGATCTATCAAAACCTCTTTTGGACCATCACCTAGCGCCATAAGTATCCGACTATATATCTTATAAGTATCATGCAAGTAAAAAAAATATTTAAACTCTTTTGATTTTAGACCAATGCTAATTAAAATATATACACAAGGATGCATGCATGAGGTTGATTATGATTACATTTTAGATAACTTGATTTATAAATTAATCTTAAAGCATGCTTAAGAAAAATACATTTGATTTAATTATACTACTACTCATGCACATGCTTAAGTTGACTAGATAATATGAACATTCTTCTCCTTACATTAATGGAACTCTAAAGTAAAACATAAGCTTATAAAATCATTTTAAGCTTACGGTGAATTAATCAAGGAAAATTTTGATTAAGTACTAATTAAAGTGATTAATAATTTTAAAGACCTTTAATTTTACTCAATAATTTCCATGATCCTCTTTGTTCATTATATGATCTAAAGTTAAATTATTTGATTTTATGATTTTTTATAGTTCAATTGATTAATTAACCAATTAGTTCAAAAAAGCAATAACTCATAAAATATAAGCTCAAAATTCTAAGAAAAAAATGAACATGCATGATAACAATAAAAGTAAATCATAGAAATTTGCAATCATTTGAACTTATAATTTGGGATTAGTTGTACTAATTAAAATTTACTCAAACTAATTAGGCTTTTGATTCCATTAGTTAGCTCTTTGTTAGTTGAGCATAAAGAGGCCATTTATAATTGTTGACCAAATAGTTGATTTTTTATGCATTTTTAAAGTTTAAATGACATTATTTCGTTTAATTAAAATTTGATTAATTATTAAGCCTTAAGTTAGGTTATTTTGTGATTTAATTATAATCTTTGAGCTTAATTAATCTTCTTGGGATCTTTGATGTTAATTAAAGGTTTTGAACCAATTTCACATATTTTGATAATTTATATATTTTGTATTAATTATTTTATGCAAATTAGCTTAATTAGGGGTTCAAAAATCGTATCTTTTAATCTAGAGCTTTGATTGACTTAAAAATTTTATGGTAGATCTTGACATTAGATTATTAACCCAGAACTTTCACTTTAATGAATAATTTAATTTACGAGTAATTAAAGAATTATTATTTTTAATAAAATCAAAATTACCTTTAAAATACTTAGTAAATTTTGGAGATTTTTATACCATTATATTCTACTTTGAAATGTGAATCTATAGAGTGGTCATTTGTATTTTTTAGCTAAGTGTTTGAATTATTATAAAATTTTGATGTTTGGCTCTGTTTGGTTAATTAATTAAGATCTAATTGAGCCTTAAGTTAAGGATGTTTTGAGATTTTGAGAGATTCAGAAGGCTTAAATATTTTTCTTGGATTTATTATTACTTATTAGGTTGTTTTAAACTATTTTGATGAATTTTCAATAATTTTAAAAAAATTTAATTAATTAATTATTTAAAAATAGATAATGAACTTCAAAAATCAAGAACTCTTAAACTAGAAGCTTATATGGTTTAAAGGTTTTATGGTAGGTAGAGAATAAAATTAAGTTCATTATTTAAAAATGTTAACTTGATTAGATTAGTATTTTAAGAATAATTACAAAAATATAATTTTTACTAAACTTAATTTACTCTTAAAATACTCGACTAAATTTGGTGATTTTAAGTTCATTGGATTCCTTTCGAAAAGGTAAATAGAGGGCTTCTTTGGATTTTTTTTATTATGTATTTTATTTCTTATAATTTTTTGAAGTTTTGAGTCAATTCAAAGGGTTTCAATGATGGCCGTCCATCCTTATCAAATAGGATAGATGGCGAGGGAATTGCCTTCCATATAGTTGGTGAAACCAAAGCGGGTTGATTATTTTTCACCCCAAAACTTAATTTTCTAGCAAACTTCATAGAAAATTGACCTCTTTTTTACCCAAAAAAAAAAAAAATCTAAAATTGAAAAAGTAAGGGGATCTAAGATTAACTCTTATATTTATATAAATTTCTTTCATAAAATATAGATACCTATGACTGATCTAAAGTTTAATGAAGTTATTTCATTGAAGCCTATGTTCAGTGGATGCTAAAAGAGTTCCTTGAGTTGAGGTGAGTTCATAGTGCAAAATTCTTCTCTTGTCTCCCTATTGAATGCTCACTATAGGAAAAGTAGTTATTTCTGGTAGAATTTTCATCGGACTTTTCTATTGGAAATTACCCACAAAATTATCGACAGATTTTTAATCATTTTTTTTTTCAATGAAAATTCCAGCAGAAACTCCACCGAAATTTTTTTTTGCTAAAAATTTCATCTGAACATGTAAATAAAGGGGATCGATGAATAGGTCCCTCACCCCAATGATCATCTCTCTCTCTCTCTCTCTCTCTCTCTCTTGGCCAATGACATTTCTAGAGCTAGGGCTTGCTAAATCTTCATAAAAATATGTTATTTTCATTTGATTTCTCCGTAAAATTAAAGATAAATCACTTCCTATAGCTTCTAAGCCTCTTCATTTGTGATTTTATCTATTTAATCATACAAAATATGGATTTAAAGTTCTCAAAAAAAATTTCAATTTATAGCTTAAATTTTCTTCAAGTTTGTTTAAAATCATGTATCTCACAATTATTTTTCTATTTGGAGTTAGATCTATGATTGTTTTACTTATAATTTATATTTTTTATTGAGATTTTAATTTAGGGATTTAGGATAATGTATTTTGCACTTAATTTTAGTTGTTTACATACTTATATTGTGATTCAAATTTTTTTACAATATATATGTATAACATTAATTTTATACATATTCAAAATTAATAGGTGTTGATCTATGATTGTTCAACATTAAATTTTATAATTTATATTTATTTGAATTTTTATAATAAATTTAATTTGGTGTTGATAAGCTAAAACTATGAAGTTTTTAAAAGAAGTTAAAATTACAAAATTACGTGTAAAATGTTGTAAAATTTGATTTATCGCTACAATATCATGGTGCATAATATTTACACTCTCTCACCTAAACCTCCATTCCAATTCTGATCCCTTCATCTCCCTAATCAGCATTATGCACATTAATTAAGAATCCCAATTAGTGTAAAAGCTATGGGATTCTTACAACCTTCGCATACTAGGATTGATCAGTGATGGGAGTTTTTTTAATCTTACTACATTATAAGAAAGAAATTGTATACTTAAGTAGTTAGGTCATATTAGTCCTTGATTAGTTAGTCATATTTAATTCTATAATTTATTGAACATATGAATCTACCCCTCACACTTGAAGTGCGTGACATGTGGTTCAAGGAATTTGAGGCACTCTCGTTACTTTTTACACAAAAGTTTGGTATTATTGAAGTTTACTTTTACTTTTAATGTGTTTGGTATTGTTGAAGAATTTTATATGGCTGTTGGAGCACAAAATATGAGAAGTTGAGTCGAAGAAGTACTTTGTTTGTGTGATATGTTCACAAGCATGCATAAGTTTAGGCAAAGACTGCTTTGGATTAGAAAGGATGTGTGGACTGAGCTCAGAGAGCCTGACATAATACATTCATAAGAGAGAGAGAGAGAGAGAGGCTAACAAAATTGAGCTTCTGATTGTAAGAGCTTGGACAACTCTCTACACACTAGAGGCTTAATTCCACACATTGAGTATAAGTAAATAATGTTGAGTCATTTATTACTTTTAGTAATTAAAATTATAATCACGCAATTAATTATATTGAAATGTTTACGACAAAAGTTTATAGAAGAGAGCCCACATTATATAGCATAACACATCGATGTAAAGTTGACAAGTGGTGGATTGATGTTTGGTCATAGAGAGCTTACGTAAGTTAACTTATTATTTTTGAATTATAATTCTATTTAAAATATATTTTATTTAAGTAATATTAAAATTTCTTGTAGAACGATTACATGAGGCCGAGGAAGGTTGCTAGTTAGAGCTTTATTGGTGCAGGTAGTTAGTGAATAATGAGCAATTATGACATATGGAAAGAGGTTATTAGAGGTAAGAAGAAGGGACAAATATATGACCTAGGCTTATAGGAGTTGGCTAATGATGCATACCATTCATTCTCTAGATCGAGTAGTGATTTGATCTATGAGATAGTTAGAAGGCATGTTCTTCGATGATTGAGGACATGGAAGTGACAATGACTACTCGATGGAAGCTCGATGATTGTCATGGTGGCTAAAATAGAGAAGTTGTCGAGATAGATGGAAGGAGAAGGAGCAGTGGAGGAGGATGAGGAGGACACGACCAAAGACGATGAGTAGGTATTTATTTATATTTGTATTTTTATTTCTAATTTGAGCATTCTGTTTGAATGATGTTATTATCACTATTTAATTTTAATTACTAGATGATTTATTGAAGTGTTAAATATTTTAGAGCTATTAGGAGAATATCGATTGAACCTCTTTCTTCTATTGGTATGAATATCTTCTATATTTATTGTGAGTATGTTAGAGTCAATTGTGAATCGATTAAAGAGTTTTTACGTAGTTTTTTTGCAGGTGTAAAAATTAGCACATCTGTGAAGGCACTTTTTTTTTTTTAAAAAAAATATGTATAAGTTTTAACAAATATGAAATATCTAATTGATTTTCCATTGCCAGCAATGAAACGACCTATCATAAAGGATTTTGATGGGCAAGAATTCTTGACGAAGGGAATTCCAATGGATTTCTTGCAAAAAATTTTGGCATAATTATCACTAGAAATTCTGTCGGTGAATTTCTTGCAAAAATTCCCTTTCTATGGTTATTTCTATGGTTCTTCTATCGATTCATTAGGAAGCCATTTTTAACAAAAATTCATTTTCGTCGGATAAGTTGACTGATATGATCCCATATTATCCAAAAGACAATAGAAATAGAAGGAATAAAAAAACTCCATATTGGATGAAAGACTTCATTCAATAATATAGGAAAGGATAAAATAAGAATCAGTATAGGACATTCTATTGCTAAAAAGAGTTAGAAGAATAAAGAAATGGGCCACATACATCCATAAATTACAGAATAGAATACAAGAAGGATATTACTACAAATCAATATAAATCCAACAGAATACAACTCAATACAAGACCCTTACAGATAAGTAATATACATCAGAAATCAAAGATGAGCAACAGAGAGTATAACAAGAGTGAAGCCAAATAAACTTCCAGAAAGAACCCGCAACACCCAAATAGAGAACGGATGACAAAAGAATAAATAAAGAAGCAATCAAGAAACCAAGAAGGGATCACTAATTTAAGAATAACCACCGTGAGAAGAAGCAAGATAAAAGACAACAAGAAACTCATAGCGATAATGCAGTTACAAGTGTAGAAATTCCAACCTTGTAAAAGAAAGTATAGATCTAGGCTATAGAAGAAAACATAAAGTATAAATAGGGTAAAGAAACCAAACTGAGAGATATGAATATATTTCTGAAAGCAAACTTCCTTTCCCTTCTGCATCTTCTCTTCTCCTTCTTCTCTTGAGTTTTTCTCGGTTTTCTCACCGGAACGCCACTCTCAGGAAGACCCTAGAGTTTCTCCTCCTCCCTCTCTTCTCTCTTTAGAGTGTTCACTCATCGAAGAGAAACAAAAGAAAGGGGTTAAAGCAAGCGTATCAAGGAAGCTTCATCGACGGCGTAACCCACGCATGATAGCCATCAATGGCTCAAGTCATTCCAATGATTATCGACGTCGATCCATCTGAAGCAGACATGTGGATTCCACTATCGGCGATAAGGATCAGACGACACCATGCGAGGCTAATTAGGTAATTCCAAGTGCTAGATCCAATGGTTAGAAGGAATACCATGATCCGGCCGAGCTAAACCAAATCCTTATTCCTCCTAAACCCGGGTTCATTCCACTCAGATTGATTCATTAACCTGAATTAGACCCATATCATTGGTGCTCTTGTTGATTACCACAACCAGCAATGGTAGAAGGAACAAGACAGACAATCAAGATAATAGAAGAATGTGTAGGAAGACTCAACAAAACAGATGAGAAAATGTCTTCCATCATTATGATACTAAATGAAGTTTCAAGAAGATTATCTGCCATAGAAGAAAAATTGGATAACAATTATCAAGACCAACAACAATCACATGTATGTACTTCTGCTCATACAAAAATCTCTATTCCAAATAGACAACACACAACAAAACATTAGACCTGTTAAGGTAGATATGCCAAGGTTTAATAGAGAAAATTCTAGAGGTTGCTCAAGCACCAATTCTTTCGATATTATAGCTTATCAAAGGACCGAGAATTACCTCGATACATAGATGGACCTGCAATAAGCTGGTATCAATGGATACACTTAAATAAACAATTACATTCATGGACACAGTTCAAAACGTCATTCAAATATTTGGTCCATCTCTATATAGAGATTTAAGAGGAGAATTAGCTACAACAAAAAATAACATTAATTTCTACAATGAATTTGAAGAAATAAATCAAATTTCGGTATTCCACGAATTTCTACAAAGCTTTTGAATCGGGACTTAGACATGATATTAAGAGGGAAGAGAGCCTTACAACCCAATTCAATTCAGAAGCTTTTCAATTAGCTAAAAATGGAAGATGACTAGATAAAATTTTCATGGCGAAATTAGAATTGACCAATATCCACCGTAAAATAATCACGGTATACCAACCACCTTTGTTACTGCCCCCCATCAATACCCAATCATAGCAATAATATGACCAATAAACAAAACATTCCAATCCAAAAATTAACACCAACACAGTTGAAAGAAAGAAGAAAGAAAGGACTATGTTTTAACTGTGATGAAAAATATCACAGAGGTCATATCTACAAATCCAAATTATTTGCTTTAATGATGGTCAATGATGACCAAGAGCAATATCTGCAGCAAGAACTTGAGCCAGAAATGCAAATATTACAAGAGGAATTTCCAGAAATCAGCCTCAATGCCTTTACAGGTCAGTCTAATCCTAGGACATTAAGATTACAAGGACTGATTGGAAATAAAAAAAGTACAAGTATTGATTGATAGTGGTTCAATAATTTTATTCAATCCAAACTAGCCAAATTTATTGACTATAAAGTAACACCATCGTATTTTCAAGTGTTAGTAGGCAATGGAGAAACTTTAAAATGTTCAGGAATATGCTCTAATATTCCTATCCAACTATAAGGAAACACTTTTATCACTGATTGCTATCTGCTACCCATGGAAGGAGCAGATATTGTTTTGGGTGTTCCATGACTAGAACAATTGGGTGAGTGTACAATTGATTATAAAAAGCTCATCATGAAATTCTACTCTAATGATAGATTAGTACAGTTACAAGGAGATACATTCTCCAAGGTGGACAGCATTACCTTCCATCAGTTCACAAAATTATAACAAAAGAAGGAAATAATATCATATTTCCAGATTAGAGAAATAGTAGAGGGAACAAATTCCTCTATAAAAGAATTCAATAACTTACCTGCAAAAATACAACAAGTATTATCCCAATATCAAGAACTATTTCAAATTCCAGCAAGCTTACCTCCAAGTGGGACATAGACCAGAACATCTGCACCTAGAACTCAACTAGTCAAAATATATGATATCCACACTTTAAAATAGAAATTGAAATATTAATTTAAGAAATGTTGGACAGTGGCATAATCAGAGAAAGCATCAACCCTTCTCTTATCCAGCTCTTTTAATCAAGAAGAAGGATGGAACTTGGAGATTCTGTGTGGATTACAGAGCTCTAAATAAAGTAACAATACCTGACAAATTTCCAATTCCCACTCCAGAGGAGCTTATGGATGAATTATATGGAGCTACAATCTTTTCAAAGTTAGACTTAAGATCAGGATATCATCAAATCAGAATGGCTAAAGAAGACATCTACAAAATAGCTTTTAGAACTCATGAGGGACACTATGAGTTTATTGCAATGCCATTTGGACTAACAAATGCACCATCAACATTCCAAGCATTAATGAATTCAGTGCTTAAGCCATTCTTAAGAAAATTTGTCTTAGTATTTTTGATGATATACTTATATATATAGCAACCGGAGTTACATCAAAATCATCTCCAAGCTGTATTGGAACAACTCAAGCAACATTCACTCTTTATCAAACCATCTAAATGCTCATTTATACAGACATAATTGAGTATTTGGGACATATTTTATCTGCACAAGAGCTAGTAGTGGATTCCAAAATGATTTAACCAATACAAGCATGGCTGTTACCCAATTCAATCAAACAGTTAAGAGGTTTTTTGGGTTTAACAGGCTATTATAGAAAATTTGTTAAACACTATGCAACCATTGCCTCTCCACTAACTTCTATGTTAGCCAATCAACATTTTCAATGGACAGAAGAATCAAAAATAGCATTTTTACAATTAAAACAAGCAATGACATCTCTCCCAGTATTAGCCTATCCCAATTTTCTCAGCTTTTTATCATAGAGACAGATGCATCTGGGACAGCAATTGGAGCTGTTTTAATACAAAACAGCCATTCTATAGCTTATTTTAGTAAGAAGCTCTCTCCATCATTACAAAAAATATCAACATATGCAAGAGAATTATATGCTATAACAGAAATAGTAGCAAGATGGAGACAATATCTGCTAGGTAACAAGTTTACCATCAGGACAGATCAAAAGAGCATAAGGGAGCTAATGCAACAAACAATTCAAACTCCTGAACAGCAGAGATTTTTAATCAAACTCCTTGGATTTGACTACACTATTGAATATAAACCAGGGATTACAAACAAAGCAGCTGATGCCTTGTCCAGAAAACTGTTTGACACAGAAGATAGTCCTACAAATGACAACTTAGAATCACTTATGTCATTCAGATTATATACTTATACTCAACAAATCAATACTATAATACAACAAATCAAAGAGGACACATGCTAGCAACTACAAGACACGCTAAGAACATATTAGACAATCCGGGTTTATTTCCTAAATATAGACTTGCTAATGGATTGATACACTATAAAGACAGGATTGTCATAGCTCAAGACTCAGCAATTAGAAATACTATTATAAGAGAATTACATTCAACACCAGCAGGAGGCCATGGAGGAATTCAGAAGACATTGACAAGAATTAATCAACAATTCTACTGGAAGCATATGAAATAAGATATTAAACAGTTTGTCTTAACTTGCCTTATTTGTCAACAAGTCAAAAATGATACTCAAAACCAGCTACTACACCACTACTATGCGAAGCCATTTGGGAGGAAGTATCAATGGATTTTATTACAGGACTACCCAAGTCTCACAATAAAACAGCTATATTAGTGGTGGTAGACAGACTATCAAAATATGCATACTTCTCAACTCTTCCAACCAGTTTTACAGCCCCATATATAGCCCAAATTTTTATTTCAGACATAGCCAAACTACATGGCATACCACAAGGAGTAATTTCAGACAGAGACCCAATCTTTATGAGCAATTTCTAGCAAAAATTGTTCAGGTTAAGTGGAACCACATTAAAGCACAACAGTGCATACCATCCTCAGACTGATGGCCAAACAGAGGTAACCAACAGAATCCTAGAGCAATATCTAAGGAGTTTTGTATTAGAGACACCAAGGATGTGGGTACAATTCATTCCATGGCTCTCCTATACATCCATCAACACTTCCACAAAATGACTCCTTTTCAAATAGTATATGGCGGACTTCCTCCGCATTAATCTATAATGGGAATACAACTACCAACACATAGGTGGAAACAGTTTTTTAACAAAGGGACAAAATTCTACACTTGTAAACTTACAGGAAGCTCAAAAGCAGAATGAAGCAAATGGCTGATAAACATAGAAGAGAGCTTCAATTCAAGGTAAATGATTTAGTATTAGTTAAACTATAGCCCTATAGACAAACTTCAGTCTCTGGGAATCAGTATACAAAACTACAGAGAAAATACTATGGTCCTTTCAAAATTCTATAGAAAATAGGGACAATAGCATATATAATAGAATTAACAGAAACATTAAGGATACATAATGTGCTTCATGTATCCAGACTTAAGCAATACAGATAGATTCACTACACCCAAAGAAATTACCAACTCAGGTCATAGACGGGAGATATTAGTCAAGCTATTAAAGTTTTAGATCACAGAACAGTACTATAAGGAGATCAACAAATTAAAGAAATCTTAATACAATGGGAAGGACTTGTAGCCACAGATGCTTCTTGGGTGTCAAGTAAAGAAATACAGAGAGCATTTCCAGACTTTGACCTTGAGGACAAGGTCAAGGTGGGGGAGTAATGATATGATCCCATATTATCCAAAAGACAATAGAAATAGAAGGAATAAAAAAACTCCATATTGGATGAAAGATTTTATTCAATAATATAGGAAAGGATAAAATAAGAATCAATATAGGCCATTCTATTGCTAAAAAGAATTAGAAGAATAAAGAAATGGGCCACATACATCCATAAATTACAACAGAAGGGCTAGAATACAAGAAGGATATTACAGACTATAAATCAATATAAATCCAATAGAATACAACTCAATACAAGACCTTACATAAGTAATACACATCATAAACCAAAGATGAGCAACAGAGAGTATAACAAGAGTGAAGCCAAATAAACTTCCAGAAAGAACCCTACATCAACACCCAAAATAGAGAACTTTAGATGACAAAAGAATAAATAAAGAAGCAATCAAGAAACCAAGAAGGGATCACGGTAAACTATGAATAACCACCCAATAGTCCAGGAGAGCAAGATAAAAGACAAGAAACTCATACGATAAAAAATAGTTACAAGTGTCAACTTCCAACCTTGTAAAAGAAAGTATAGATCTAGGCTATAGAAGAAAACATAAAGTATAAATAGGGTAAAGAAACTAAACAGAGATATATGAATATATTTCTGAAAGCAAACTTCCTTTCCCTTTTGCATCTTCTCTTCTCCTTCTTCTCTTGAGTTTTCTCGATTTTCTCACTGAACGCCACTCTCCTCGGAAGGCCCTAGGGTTTCTCCTCCACGCCGCCTCTCTTCCTCTCTAGAGTGTTACTAATCGAACGTCGAAAGGGAAACAAAAGAGTTAAAGCAAGCGTGTCGAAGCTTCATCGGCGACTGACCACACCGCATCAACCACTCAAGTCATTCTAAGGGAGTGATTATCCAGACGATCTAATCCATCTCACGGGAAACAGATGCGTGGATTCCACTATCGGCGATAAGGATCAGACGGCGCCATGCGAGGCTAATAAGGTAATTCCAAGTGCTAGATCTAACAGTTAGAAGGAATACAACGCGATCCAATGGCTCAGGAGACTACTGCTAAACCAAATCCTTATTCCCTCCTAAACTGGGTTCATTCCACTCAGATTGATTCATTAACCCAAATTAGACCCATTTCATTGACTGCCAGGATGCATTTCCAACCAAGCTTTTGCTAAAGGGTTAAACTCTGTTGGAAACCTAAAATTTCAATAGATTTTAGGTGATTTTTGATGAATTTTTTTGCCAAAAACCTGCACTTTTCCTATAGTAGCTCTGGTCGCTATGTGCCACCTCTTGTTGCTAAAAATTGATTGATCTTGGACTTAGAAGGCATAATAAAGGGAGGTAGAGTTGTTTGCTAGAAGGTGTGTGTGTGACTTTTGTCCTCAAAAGAAAGATGTGTAAGAAGATTTTTTTGGTGGGGTGGGAGTAATGATATGATCCCATATTATCAAAAAGACAACAGAAACAAAAGGAATAAAAAAACTCCATATTGGATGAAAGACTTTATTCAATAATATAAGAAAGGATAAAATAAGAACCAGTATAGGCCATTCTATTGCTAAAAATAATTAGAAGAATAAAGAAATGGGCCACATACATCCATAAATTACAAACAGAAGGGCTAGAATACAAGAAGGATATTACAGACTATAAATCAATATAAATCCAATAGAATACAACTCAATAAAAGACCCTTACAGATAAGTAATACACATCATAAACCAAAGATGAGCAACAGAGAGTATAACAAGAGTGAAGCCAAATAAACTTCCAGAAAGAACCCTGCATCAACACCCAAAATAGAGAACTTCAGATGACAAAAGAATAAATAAAGAAGCAATCAAGAAACCAAGAAGGGATCAGTAAGCTATGAATAACCACCCACAGTCAGGAGAGCGAGCAAGATAAAAGGCGACAGAAACTCATAGCGATAATAAAATAGTTACAAAAATCGAACTTCCAACCTTGTAAAAGAAAGTATAGATCTAGGCTATAGAAGAAAACATAAAGTATAAATAGGGTAAAGAAACTAAACAGAGATATATGAATATATTTCTGAAAGCAAACATCCTTTACCTTTAGCATCTTCTCTTCTCCTTCTTCTCTTGAGTTTTTCTCTGATTTTTCTCACTGGAAACTGCCGCTCTCTGATCGGAAGGCCCTAGGGTTTCTCCTCCTTCTCTCTTCTCTCTCTAGTGTTTGACTAATCACTGTGAAGGGAAACAAAAGAAAGGGGTTAAAGCAAGCGTATCAAGGAAGCTTCATCAGACGGCCAGAACCCAGCCACCGCAATAGCCATCAACCACTCAAGTCATTCTAAGGAAGTGATTATCCAGACGATCTGATCCATCTCACGAGAAATAGATGCGTGGATTCCACTATCGACGATAAGGATCGAGCCATAGCTAATAAGGTAATTCCAAGTGCTAGATCTAACAGTTAGAAGGAATACAACGCGGTCCAATGGCTCAGGAGACTACTGCTAAACCAAATCCTTATTCCCTTCGACTCAGATTGATTCATTAACCCAAATTAGACCCATTTCATTGACTGCCAGGATGCATTTCCAACCAAGCTTTTGCTAAAGGGTTAAACTCCGTTGGAAACCTAAAATTTCAATAGATTTTAGGTGATTTTTGATGAATTTTTTTGCCAAAAACCTGCACTTTTCCTATAGTAGCTCTGGTCGCTATGCCACCTCTTGTTGCTAAAAATTGATTGATCTTGGACTTAGAAGGCATAATAAAGGGAGGTAGAGAGTTGTTTCAGGCTAAGAAGGTGTGTGTGTGACTTTTTGTCCTCAAAAGAAAGATGTGTAAGAAGATTTTTTTGGGGGGGTGGGAGTAATGATATGATCCCATATTATCCAAAAGACAACAGAAATAGAAGGAATAAAAAAACTCCATATTGGATGAAAGACTTTATTCAATAATATAGGAAAGGATAAAATAAGTCAGTATAGGCCATTCTATTGCTAAAAAGAATTAGAAGAATAAAAAAATGGGCCACATACATCCATAAATTATAAACAGAAGGGCTAGAATACAAGAAGGATATTACAGACTATAAATCAATATAAATCCAACAAAATACAACTCAATACAAGACCATTACAGATAAGTAATACACATCAGAAACCAAAGATGAGCAACATAGAGTATAACAAGAGTGAAGCCAAATAAACTTTCGTGAAGAACCCATCAACACCCAAAACAGAACTTCGGATGACAAAAGAATAAATAAAGAAGCAATCAAGAAACCAAGAAGGGATCCAACAGTAAGCTAACATAACCACCCAATCGGAGAACGCAAAATAAAAGACGAAGAAACTCCAATGATAATAGAAAATAGTTACAAATTAATAACTTCCAACCTTGTAAAAGAAAGTATAGATCTAGGCTATAGAAGAAAACATAAAGTATAAATAGGGTAAAAAAACTAAACAAAGAGATATGAATATATTTCTGAAAGCAAACTTCCTTTCCCTTTTGCATCTTCTCTTCTCCTTCTTCTCTTGAGTTTTCTGGTTTTCTCACGAAAATTCTTGACGAAGATCCTAGGGTTTCTCCTCGTTGCCAGCCTCTCTTCCTCTCTCTAGAGTGTTCACGACCTGTCAAAGAGAAACAAAGAAAGGGGTTAAAGCAAGCGTATCAAGGAAGCTTCATTAGATGGCGAGAACCCAGCCATCACAATAGCCATCAACGGCTCAAGTCATTCCAAGGGAGTGATTATCTAGATGATCTAAACCATCTCATGGGAAACAGACGTGTGGATTCCACTATCGATGATAAGGATCAGACCGTGCCATGCGAGGCTAATAAGATAATTCCAAGTGCTAGATCCAACGGTTAGAAGGAATACAACGCGATCCAACGGCTCAGGAGACTGTCACTAAACCAAATCCTTATTCCCTCCTAAACCGAGTTCATTCCACTCAGATTGATTCATTAACGAAGACCCATTTCATTGTGCCGGGATGCATTTCCATCCAAGCTTTTGCTAAAGGGTTAAACTCCATTGGAAACCTAAAATTTCAATAGATTTTAGGTGATTTTTGATGAATTTTTTTGCCAAAAACTTGCACTTTTCCTATAGTAGCTCTGGTCGCTATGCGCCACCACTTGTTGCTAAAAATTGATTGATCTTGGACATACAAGGCATAATAAAGGGAGGTAGATAGTTGTTTCAGGCTAAGAAGGTGTGTGTGTGTGACTTTTTGTCCTCAAAAGAAAGATGTGTAAGAAGATTTTTTTGGGGTAAGTAATGATATGATCCCATATTATCCAAAAGATAATGTAAATAGAAGGAATAAAAAACTCCATATTGGATGAAAGACTTTATTCAATAATATAGGAAAGGATAAAATAAGAATCGGATAGGCCATTCTATTGCTAAAAAAGAATTAGAAGAATGAAGAAATGGGCCACATACATCCATAAATTACAAACAGAAGGGCTAGAATACAAGAAGGATATTACAGACTACAAATCAATATAAATCCAACAAAATAGGACGTCTTTTCTTCTTCATGTATGAAGATAGAGCTAACTATATTATGACTTACTCTAAGATATAAGAATAGCATCTCTCTAGCTTTACGACTACTTAAAATTGGCACAACCAAGAAGCATTGTTCTAAGGTAATAAAAGATTTGTTGTAGTCCTCATCCCAAATAAATTGAGACCCCTTTCTGAGTTCTTTGAACAATGATGTGTTTATTTCCCCAGACTCTGAGATGAATCTACTTAAATGTGCAAGCTTCCCTGCTAGCACTCTCATCTGCTTAGTGTTTGTAAGGTTCCCATGTTGAGTAATGTGAAGATCTTTTCTAGATTTGCTTGAATATTGTCAAAAGAGATTAAGTTACCAAGAAATTTATTTTTTGCAAGCACCGAACAAACATTTCTTAGTGTTCAACTTTATGTTGTATTACTTCAAAGAGTTGAAGGTCTCCCTGAGATGTTGCAAGTGTTGTGGCTTTTGACCAAGAGATCATTAGCATATGCCTAAACATTTCTACCCTTCTGAAAGTGAAAATTTTGTACATCCATTAGCTGATATGTTTTTCCTATACTTTTGAGGTTGAAAGGCATTATGATGTAGTAGAAAGTCCCATTACTAGTGATAAATGATGCATTTTCTTCTTTATCTTGTGATACCATGAAACTGAGTCGTTGATACCTCACTGAAGCATCCACCATCACATCAATGTTTGGTAGTGGATAAGAATCTTTAGGGAATGCATCATTTATCTTCTTGAAATCAATGCACATTCACCATTTACTATTGTCCTTCTTAACCATTACTACATTAGAAACCTACTTAGGGTATTGGACGTCTTAGATGAAACCTGTTTTCAAGAGCCAAATTATTTCTTCCTTGATGTCCTTGTCAACCTCTTGTAAGTATTTTTCTTCTTTTATTTTATAGGGAGTTCTCCAGGCAACCTATTGAGTTTATGGTAGATGATGTTAGGTTCGCCTTTGGCATCTCCAAGATATCTCACATAAAAATATCCAAATTTTTATGTAGTAATGAAACAAGTGAGCTTTTGTACATATTTTTTACTCCAGTGCTTAAGTGTAGTTTCTTCTTGTTTAGCTCTTCTTCATTCGCTACAACCTCCTCATAGCTATTGACTTCAACTCTAGCCAAGCTCATTGGTGGTTTTTTGCACACAAATTTAAGGTAGCAATGTCTGGCTTGCATAATATTTCTTTAGACTATTATTGTCACTTCACCAAATGGAAATTTTATCGTCAAGTGCTTGGTGGAGGAAACAACTTGGATCTCATTGAACAAAGGTTGCCTTAAGTTATAATTATAATTGGAAGACACTCGAACTACAAGAAAATCAATTTCCTATTCAATTTGGAAGGAATATTCCTACCTTGGCCAACATCTCTCTCCTAAAAATTGAACAAGTTATTAATATGCTAGGCAAAATTTTTTTGGATCATGTCCATTACATTCAATAAAGTCAAAGAATAAAACATTTAACTAAACTATGATAGCATCTTTGAATAAATTCTATTATTTTGACAAATCTTTGTCATTGAAGGATATTAAGATTTATGTTGGTTATATAGAGCATATATCCTTCTATGTGATACATCTCAAAATATTTTTCTTCTCTGATTCTTGCCCTAGTCCATCTAAGATCATGAAAAGCATGGCAACCATTCTTTATGAATTTGACGTGTTGTCCCTATCCTACTTTGTTGCTTCTTCAGAATGTTGGATTAGATTTCCTTTTAATAGACCTTCTTAGATTAGCTTCTCAATGAAAGTTCTCAGTGCTCAATAGTTTTCAATGTTATGACCAACATCATTGTGGTAAAGGTATTGTTTGTTTGGGTCTTAGGGCACCCTAGCCTTCATTATACCAGGACACAAGTAAAGCTCCTTCCCTTGAAGTGCAATTAAAATCTCTAAAATATAATGGGCTGGTGGTGGTAAATTTACATCTAGTAATTGTAGTCGATGATGTTGATTCAAGAATTGTTGGTTGCCACATTCCTCGTGTTGCCATTACTGAGGCATGGTGTCATCTAATATATTTCCCTTTAACGGGACATGTCTGGTGGATGTTCCAGTTTCTCTAATGAAATATTTGACATTAATGTATTTTTGGGCTTTCCTGATAAGCTCCTCCATAGATGAAGGCTACTCCCCTTTTCTCCTCAAGAATTTTGTGAGAGACAGCATTAAAGGGGTTGCATAGCTATGAAGAGTTACCCCCAGCCATTGATGGATACAAAATAAAGTGTTTCCTAATTTTATCGGATTCTTGCAAGCCAAGAAATTAATAGTAAAAAAAAGGTTCAAATGCTTCTTAGTTTGAGACCAATAACCAACATTTTGCTACATCTTTCAAGGTTGATGCAAAAAAACCTACACTTTAAGGAATCGCTAAGATTGAGGAGAGTAGGGAGGTTTTTGAAGGAGTCAACATGGTCGTTGGTGTCAACCCTCCATTGTGAGGGCTTTAAACTTTGTGAGCAACTATTCTCTATATTTTTTTTTAGAAGGGTGGGTTATTCTTGATAACCTTGATTTCAACCGAGGAGAACTTTGAGACCTTCAATTCATGGAGTATTTCAATAGATGTGCCTTCCCCATTGTGTATTTAGCCTTTATGGGTGCTAGTCTCCACAAGATGACAGTGAGTGTTGCTAATTGCTAACTTATTTCATCAAATTGAGCATTTGCTTGCTCTTATGTTGCAAATTTAGAGGTGTTCTACCCAACTACCTCTTGGTCTTGAGTCATTTCCATTGGGTTGGATGAGTAGATCAAGTCAAGCTATGTCTTACTTTTACATACTACAAGATGTTGAACATCCACAGATAGCACCAAAATTATTAACAATTTTTTATGTTAGAGATTAAGGAAGATTTGAAAATAAAAAGTTTTGGAGTTGATTAGTTAAAGAAGTCTCATCAAATAAGTTACTCGATAAGGAAAGATTATAAAATAATTTAACAGAGAAAATGAAGAGAGCATCCTCAACAAGGCACAAACATTTAAAGTGGTTTGACCTACGTCCACAAAGGTGAAGGAACAATATTTTCTTACTAGAATTTGATACTCTACGAACTTTCCATTTATCCCATGTCCAAAATTTCTTATACTTTGTAATGATTTTCTTTTAAAATGAAAATTAAAAAAAGTTGATGGCATAGAAAATGCTCTCTTAGGGATGACCTCTCATCAGTAGATTGTGTAATCTTTCTCTCTAAAAGAAGGCCCTATTCTTCATCTATTCTCATGTATATATATTGGTTCACCTTATCAATAATTATTATCATATTCTTTAATGGCACTTTCACGCTTCTTGGATGAATCTAATCTTGAAAATATTCCAAATCTAGTATAATCATTGTTGTGACAGTCTACCTAGTTAAACCTATTGTTGTTTCATGTTCATTGAGACTACAAATACAAGCGCCTATCTGTTGCACATGAATAAGAGATGAAGATGGGATCTTTAAAGGTCATATTTGTGATTACATCAGTTCCTAAAGAGTCGAAATAGTGTTTAGGGCTTTAATGAATGAAGCATGAAGATCTCGAATTAGTCTACATCATGTCAAATTAAAATTTGAACGGTTGTCGCCCAAATCTTGCCACATATCCTTATTGAAATTTTGGGATTATGATAAGAATTTTTCCAATCATCTATTAAGATCAAATTTAGAGTTACATTTTTTTTAAAATTATTGAATTGTATTTTTTATATATATCTTTTGCACTTATGTTCATTTGTGTTGTGATTTTATTATGACTATATTGAGTAAAAGTTAGTGATAGCATTAGTAGCCACCAAAATATTAGATCACTTTAGAAAATGTTCTTTAAAATTTTGATAAGCTTAGGTTTAGAGGTCATACAATTAATTATAATGAAGGTGAGGCACTCTTTCATTTTAATTGATGGTGCACTTTTCTTGAAGAAGTTATAAAAGTTTCTCAACCAATAGAGAACAACTAAATTATTACACGAATAGTGAAATTTTAAATATGAGATGTGTCTAGGCATGAATGTAGATTAATAGCTAGGCTAAACCATAAAAATATCAAATGTACTTATCATGCTCTATATTTTAGATTTATGTTCAATGCACATTAACTCTATCATTATTATGCTTTAAAGTTATAGGTTGAATAAGAAAAATACTATTTATACTCTTGAGTTAAGTTAATTATCTCCATTATGCTTAATAGTCATATACTTATATGCTTGATAATATTTTATTCATATCAATATAATCTATTAGACAATTGGGTTAGGTATTTGATAAATTTAGTCATATAAACTAGTGTAGTGTATTCATCTTTTATAATCATGCTTATAATCAAAATCACTCATTATTAGTTTAATCAATTGTCTAACATCATTACTTAATATTATTTCTAAATTCATATGATTAACTTAATCAACCACAAGTGTGTATAATTATGATTAACTAATAGATTAATTACATTATTGTTAACTTAGCTTACTTATATTATACCACATCTTATTCTCTTGAATGTTAGTTTATTTATCTAACTATTACAAATATAACATATGCATATCATATCATTGACTTCTTTCATTTTTTTATGCTTATTGTTATAGCTTTTAAATTATATTATATGAAAAAAAATTATAGAAATATATATGGAAGAAAAAGTTACATGCTCAATTCCCCTCCCCTCCCCATCTTGGTGTATGATAAACCTTCAAGTTCTTCATTGAATCCACCCTTACTTTTTCAAACTGACTTACTCCATGTTCTTTTTTAAAATTTTAACAATCTTAAGCATCGTAAAAACTCTTCTACCTCCTTAGAAAAGCTGCTTTATGGCATTCCCTATCTCATTTGACTTCTATTTATAAAATAAGATAGATAAATCACAACTTAGGATACAACATAAGTCATTTCTAGTTACAATATGGCACACACATCTAATCCATACATTTGTTATAAGACATTATGAGCTTAAATGGAGAGGCAATGAGGGAAATCCATTCTTTATAACACAACCTTCATGGTGAAGCATTTTTAGGTGGTCAGTGGTCATGATCATTGCATGATCAATAGTTTTCTTAGGTATTTGTTCATCTCTCATTCGACTTAAGGAGTGATATTGGGATATTTGGCTCTCAACCTCATTGACTTCTTGGCTCTCGATCATAAGCTTCTCATTTCTCATCATGTGGCACTTAGGAATTTCTTAAGACCCTTTATAAATCATTCACATGTCCTAAAATTTTCTTTATAATATTTTCCTTGACTTGGGATCCTCCCAATAACGTTATAGATGTTCTCAAAAGTCCCCTTGTTGTCTCCACATCACCTCATTTAGTCCTCAGATCATCCAGTACTTGTTCTCATTATAATTTAATTTCAATGGAAAGAAAGTATGCACCAACTAACAATATTATTGCACTCTTCCAATATATTTGCATGGATATAATTTTTTTAAAAAATAACTTTAACATGCATGATTTTATATTTTAATTTTTATATAAGCTCATCTTTAATGCATAAAATTATGGAATTGAAATTTTACCGTGAATTTATCTAAAGTGTATATCAATACTCAATTAATGGTCATGCATCTAAGCTATTTCTTATTAATTAGTGTTCCCTCTTTTGCTATCATTATCGTGTTTCCTTGTTATCTTATAATTTAACCCTATCAGTTGTTCTAATGACATTTGAGCTAGAACATGTGAATTAAATGTTTCTTGAAAAAGAGAAACCTCATCAATAATAAGATGAATTAACTAATGAATAGAACATTCCCTTACTAAAGTCTATTGGGTCCCTTCAATCAGAATCATTTAAGTATGTTTTATCAAGCACCAAAGTGTGGTTGGTAAGTTAGCATAGATGGAGTTGAATGGAGTTGATTTTGTGGAATTATGATCTCTTTAATTAGAAGTGAGGATTGGGAATGCCACATTTCATAGATAATTCATCACATCATTAAAGATGTCAAAATTGAGGAAAAGGTAGATGTTTACATAATATTATTTTAAAAATAAAAAATAGACAAGTGATTTTAATAATCTATGAACCTACACTTCCAATTTTAAAAAATAATTTCAATCATTTATATGTTTAAGCATAAATATATTCTAACAGTTGTATAAAATTATTACCTTTAAAAGTCTAGACTTAAAATTATTTTTATGTATGTAATATAACTAAATCTTGCATGTATAAAATATAGTAAGAGGCATTAGAATATAGTTAATCATAACTCTTTATTTAGGGTTCTATTATGTTTAGATTTCTATAAAGTTTATACATACTCATGAGATTATTTTGGAATGTTAATTCAAATTATTTTAATAAAAAATTTCTTCAATTTTTTTTCTTCATTAATTTTTGTCATTAAAATTTTAGATTTTTATAACATTTTACCTTTATTCATGTTATTTTAAAATTTATTTACAAAATTTACCCTATTTCAAGCTATTTAACTTTAGTTATAGTTTTTTTTTCTTAGAGCCTTGGTTTAGTCTTTTAGATGTACTATTCATGGCTTATAAATGTAATGTACTTGTAAGTGTGCTGATGGGAAAAGTTCACCTCAATAATTTATTCATTTATTTTTAATATTTATTAAAAATTTATATTAATTTTTTAAAATTTATTTTATTAGTTGATAGAGAAATACATTTTGAATATACTATTTATTATTTTATACTATTACATCAATACTATCTCATTTCTTTTTTGAGAAATTCAAGGGTTACCCTTATATATTGATGTGAAACCAAAGTTACAAAAAAATACCAAAAAGAAGAATTACACGAACATGAGAGTGATGAGTGAAAATTTTTGTGAAATTTTATTGATGAAAAAATTCTTATTGGAGAAAGAAATAAATAAAAATATTGAAATTCAGTATAGTGTTATAACGTTAGTTCTTATAGTGTCATGGCGCTAATTTCAAAAAATTTAGGCTTAAAAATAAAGAAGACGATGGTGTACAATGCCACGGCACTACAAACCAACACCATGGCCTTATAATTAGTGATTTGAAGCTAGAAATAAAAGAATGCAACGTCTAGATACTACAACCTGGTAGATTCAATTTTGAAGCAGTTTAAGACCGAATTTGCAGAGTTATAAGGACAATTTTGAAGAGGTTTTTGAAGGGCCTGTACATTGATAAAGAGGAGGTGTGTGGCAATATAAAAAAATATTTATATTATATTTTAAAGGGATTTTCATGTTCTATTTCTATAAGTATTTTGAGTGATATTGTGTGATTGTGGAGTGCCTAAAGGAGATAACATTCAAGAGATCAAGGAGAAGTAGACAACAACTTTAGAAGAGAAATTTCATTGTGCACTCTTTCCTTTTTCTTTGCATTTTGTAATGATTCCTACACATGTTAAAATATTATTTTTTGTGTGTTTTCAAAAATATTGAACTAAGTGTTTGAACTATAGATTTATAATGAATCTATTCTTTTCTTTTGAATCTTCATGATGATGTTAAAATAATTTTGTGCTATTAATATTTTGTTATTTTATTTTTCTCTATGCTTAATATAGTTGTGAACTTATCACTCAGAATTTTAAAATTTAGTATGATTTATACATATCGGAAGAGTCATAGAGGAACAAATAGATAAAAGTAATAAGTCTTTCAATAATACATACAAGTCTTTCAATAATACATACGTATATGATATTTGAATATTTATAATAATTAAGGGAGATAATTAAAATATAATCACTAAAATCTAATTAGTATATAGGAATATAACTAATTAACTTTACCGATTAGATTTTCTTAATCTTGGCAAGGACTAGAAGATATAATTGCTAATGATTGATAACATCTTTAATAGAAAACTATTACCATAAGATTTTTAAGATTAAGTTTAGAAGTTCCATAAATTCATAGTGCTTTTCCATATTAAACCTAAAAAAAAAAGTTTAGTGTGTTCTAGTAATTTTCTTTAGTAGTACACTGTCTTTAATTTGAGTAGCTGAAAAAAGCCTAGGTGAATGTAAGATACGTAATTAACTTATTAAAATTATATTAATAGATCCTCATGAGAACAATACCTTTTTCATTATTATATTATTTGAACGATGCATGCACTTGCGTACATCATGTAGCTCAGTTAGAGAGACCATGTAAAATCAACAAGCCTTCTTGTTGACCTCATTTTAATGAGGCTATTCTCCCTCATTGTCTTAATACTTAGGACTCTCAATCCTAATCTGAATCCTAATCTGAGAACCCCTCATTTAGACATTAAGGCCACCCTCCCATAATAACAAAGTTAAATACTAAAATCAAATCCATGATAAATATAATGCCAAATCAAATTAAATGAAGTCTAAACACTAAACCTAAGTCAATTCAAACCCAAACCTCAGACGGTCCGGTTAGGCTAGTGGGCCCAACTAGGATTTAACCTAAATGGGTTCAAATATTTCTAAACTCAATTTAACCAAAATAACTTCAAGATGAGAAGTATTTGAACCAAAGTCTAAATTCAATTGGCCCTTAATCAGGCTAACTGGGTTACCCAGCCCGAGCTTGTACATTTAAGATCCTAATTAAACCAAAATCAAGCACAATCAAATTATACTAAATTAAATTTAATTAAATCAAATTAAGCCATCTCAAAGCATAGAATTCTTATTCAAATATAATTAAATACAATTCTAAATACAATTGAGCCGTAGCTTAACTAATTGAACCAAATGGCCAAATTGACACAAATATGGGTCGTACTAAGCCCAAACCAAATCTAATTAGAATAAATTTAAATTAAACCAATCTAAGAGCTTATAAATATTATTCAAGCTTAATTAAATACATATCTAAATCCAATTTAAACCCAATTAGACAAATTGAGTCATTTGACCCAAATTGATTGATGTGGGTCTCACTAACCTCAATCCAAATATAATCAAAATTCAATCAATTTGAACTTGCCTAAAGTCTTAAAAACTTTATATCAAATCATTTTAAATTAATTAGCAAGCTTAACTTAAGTCCATTTTAGCCAATCAGGTTATTTAACCTAGATTAACCTATGTGGGCCCAACCAAGCCAAAATCAAATCAAATTAAATTTGTTTAAAAGCTTAAAATCATTGTGTCAATTCAATCTCAAGGCCTAATTTGGCCATTAGACCCAATTAAACTCAAAATGATCAATGGGGTCATTTAACCCAATTTGACTTATTTAAGTCATATTAAGTTGACCTAGGTCTAAGTTAAATTAAACCAAGTTAATTAATCATAAGTGATATAAATGATTAATTTAAGATAATTTAAACTTAACTCTAAATCAATTGGACAAATAAGACTCACTTGACTAAACATAACTTAATTTAGGTTAAGTTGAGTCAACTAAAATATTAACCAAAATGAATTCTCTCACCTGCATTCCAAATCCAACAAAAATTTTAATTATAATAAAAGGAGCATTTCAAATACAGGGTAATAAAAAAGGGAGATGAGCATGAGGAGATATATATATATATATATATATATATATATATATATATATATATATATATATATATATATATTGACATAAAAAAAAATCTTCTTACACATCTTTCTTTTGAGGACAAAAAGTCACACACACACCTTCTTAGCCTGAAACAACTATCTACCTCCCTTTATTATGCCTTCTAAGTCCAAGATCAATCAATTTTTAGCAACAAGTGGTGGCGCATAGCGACCAGAGCTACTATAGGAAAAGTGCAGATTTTTGGCAAAAAATTTCATCAAAAATCACCTAAAATCTATTGAAATTTTAGGTTTCCAATGGAGTTTAACCCTTTAGCAAAAGCTTGGATGGAAATGCATCCTGGCAGTCAATGAAATGGGTCTAATTTGGGTTAATGAATCCATCTGAGTGGAATGAACTCGGTTTAGGAGGGAATAAGGATTTGGTTTAGCGGCAGTCTCCTGAGCCGTTGGATTGCGGTGTATTCCTTCTAACCGTTGGATCTAGCACTTGGAATTACCTTATTAGCCTCGCATGGCACCATCTGATCCTTATCGCCGATAGTGGAATCCACCCATCTGTTTCCCGTGAGATGGTTCAGATCATCTGGATAATCACTCCCTTGGAATGACTTGAGCCGTTGATGGCTATTGCGATGGCTGGGTTCTGGCCGTCTGATGAAGCTTCCTTGATACGCTTGCTTTAACCCCTTTCTTTTGTTTCTCTTTCGACAGTTCGAGTCGTCGAACACTCTAGAGGGAGGAAGAGAGGCTGGCAACAGAGGAGAAACCCTAGGGTCTTGGAGAGGATTCCGTGAGAAAAAACCGAGAAAAAAAGAAGAAGGAGAAGAGAAGATGCAAAAGGGAAAGGAGGTTTGCTTTCAGAAATATATTCATATCTCTCTATTTAGTTTCTTTACCCTATTTATACTTTATGTTTTCTTCTATAGCCTAGATCTATACTTTCTTTTACAAGGTTGGAAGTTCGGTACACTTGTAACTATTTTCTATTATCGTTGGCTGAGTTTCTTGCTGTCTTTTATCTTGCTCGTTCTCTGGACTGTTGGGTGGTTATTCTGTTAGCTTACCTGTTCAGATCCCTTCTTGGTTTCTTGATTGCTTCTTTATTTATTCTTTTGTCATCTGAAGTTCTCTGTTTTGGGTGTTGATGCAAGATTCTTTCTGGAAGTTTATTTGGCTTCACTCTTGTTATACTCTATGTTGCTCATCTTTGGTTTCTGATGTGTATTACTTATCTGTAAGGGTCTAAACATTGCCACAAAATACATTCAATTACATTAATTCCTAAGGACAATCAAGTCAAATAAATCTCTTTAAGGTTAACCAAAGTTATTTATGAAATTTAATTTTTGGTGTTTGAAAAAAGAGGAGAAAATGCACTTAATGTTTACCCCTTCCCACATTGGTGACTTAATGTGTTTAAGAAAAAGTGATTAAGTAAATTTTATGAATTGATTAAGTTCAAATCATTAGACAATCAATTTAATTTCCCTTCCCTAAGCTTCTTTAATTTAATTAACCACTTAACCATGAGCCTCCAATGATATGCTTATGAGATATTAAAATTTGTAATAATCCTAAGGGGACCTAATGCAATTGGGCTCATGCTTAAGAGTTAATTAGATTACAAAAGAATCTAAGCTAAGTACTCTTATGGTTTTCCCACACCCATGGGTTAACCATAATTCCCATAATAACTTTATGCTATTAAATACATAAAGGGTAAGTTACTTAATTAAATTTGAATTATTTAAACCCATTATTAAGTTAATTTGATTTATCATCTTATCATTAATTTTCCTTAATTCTCTTTAATTAATGCCTAATTATTCCAAGTTAATTAAACCTTTTTATGGAAATATATTTAAGAAAATAATTAGGAAGGGGTCCTAATTATTTCCCCTCACCATTCCCTCTGTTCATAGTGATTAATCATTATAAATTATTAAATTTTTGTTGTTTAATTATTTTCATAAATATTAAACTAATTAAAAAGGGTAATTAGGGTTGAAAATTGCAAATTCTTTAAATTACATGGTTAATAATCCCAAGAAAATCATGTGAGGTAGAAGACATCCCATAGAACTATTCCATAAAATTTTGGATCAATTGGCCAAGTAATTAAGCCTTAATTAAGGTAATTAGCCTAAAATTCAAACCCTAATTAAGCATTGTTCACTGATCAAAACTTAAGAAATTTATTTTTAATAAATTCTCCTCTATTTACCCTTTCCAAAATGGTTTTATTTGTATTTTTTGGATTTTTTTACAATTAGTTATAATTTTTCAAAGTTCTCGCTATTTAATTACATTTTGAAAACATAATTAACCAATTAACCGTCAGTGCCATGTGGATGCTGATGTGGCAGCGCTTTCCACATGACACCATGAGACTGGGTATTTAAAATGTCCAACCCAGCAGCTAACTCAATGGTGGTGGACGCGGTTTCAGCCTGACCATTTGATCTATGATCGGACGACCGGGATTAATCCTATGGTTTCAAAGGATAAAATAAAAAAATCTAGCAGATTAAATCATGATCGCCCATTCTAATCATGTAGAATGGATGGTCGGTGATCCTTTATCCCTCGAGAGCTGGAAGATAGACATCGTTTGCCTTGCATTACTCGATTCGAGCTCACCGGAGCTTATCAGATGGTGAGATCAACACCAAAATATTTGGAGAGGAGATCTAAGGAGATCTTATGGTGAAAATCACACTTTGCTTAGGAAAAGACCAACACCTAAGAAGGAAATCTATGGTTGCTGAATTTTTACCTCGCCGGAGCTAAAGACCAGTGATCTGCCGATTGAGGTAGCTTCGTCTTGAAGAGATAAAGCCCTATTGAAAAGATTTTGAGTTGCCTCCTTGCCAATTCCTCTATGGACCGAACACCTCTATGAAGCTCACCGGAGTTGGTCTAGGGATGCCTTTTGGTGATCGAATCACTCGGGGAATGATTCATTTCGACTCGTCGGAGTGTGGTGAAGGTGTGCGAAGAGTTAATTTGGGTTTGGTGGAGTTTTGGTGAGGTTGGACGGTCAGGGCTCTCAGTTTTGCTCGGTGTCTTGTCGGCGATGGAGTGTGCTAGGGATTCTAGGAGAGGTCTCAGACTACTAGGAATACTCTAAGGAAGCCCTCTATGAAGTTTGAATGGTTGGAGAGGAGTATACCCTCCTTCTCTAGTGAACCAAGGGTTGAGATTGGCTCAACCTTTAGCAGCCATCCAGCCAATGTAGGTGGTCAGAGGTGGCAGGGGGCTGCTGAGGTGGAGATGTGTGAGAGGCTGAAGGATGATGATGGGCTGCCATGGAGTGTACCACCTTCCTTAGGTGGACCAATTGAATGCCATGGGTGAACTCACCCTCTCATGGCTAAAGGCTGAACCCAATAGCCTTGGGTTAGGTTAGGTCAGTGGTCTCAGTGTCCAAGAAGGGCCAAAGGTGGCTGCCATGGCATGGGGTGGGAGAACCCATCCAAATGGGGATTTTATCCCATTTGGGTGGCTTTGCTCAAGGGTTTTGACCTAAAGTAGGTTCACCATGGGCTGGGTCCACTTGGGCTGGCCCATGGTGATGAGTCATGCCAAGTTTGGTTGGGTTTGGACTTAGTTTGATATAGTTTGACTCAATTTGACCCATATGGGTCAATTTCCTTGGGTCATGTTGACCAATTGGTCAAATTGTGTCAAACTAAGGGTTTGGGTGAGTTCAATTGGTCATTTTGAGTGTATTGGTACAATTGGTTTGGTTTAATTTGAAGTGGATTTGGATTTGGCTCACTTGGGTTCATTTGGGTCAAATGAGTTAAGTTGACCAATTTGGTCAAATTGACCAAATTGGCTTGGACATGGTTTAGGTTCACATTCAATTAATCATTTAGGAATGATTGTAGATGTTGGTTGAATTGATCTCGATTAAGGAATGATTTAGTTCAATTTGACCCTTTAGGTCAAATTGAAGTGGTCAATTTGATTTGGTTTGACCAAATTGAGTTCAATTGAAGGTTGAATCATGTTCAATACTGAATTTATGATTGATGGGAGTCATTGATTGCAATCAATTGGAGTTGGAATAAGATTTGGTTCATTTTGGCCCATATGGATTAATTGGGTCAACTTGGATCAAGTGATCAAATTGGTTTGGTTTGACCCAATTACAATTGAGCAATCAAGGATGATTAATCAATATAGGGTTAATTTAATCCAATTTGGGTTGGATTGAAGTTTGAATCAAATTGGTCCTTTAGGTCATAATGGGTCAAATGAACCACTTGGGTTGATTGGATTAAGTTGGTGTCAATTAAGTGTTGAGAGGGGTTCAATGATGGATTTAAAGTTAATTAGTGGCTTTGATTACAATTGGTTTGGGTTTGATTGAGTTTTAGCTCATTTGAATTTCTTGGGTTAAATGGGCTAACTTGGGTTGATTGAATTCATTTGACTTGATTGGTTTGATTGCAAATGTTAGACATGTTTAAAATGATCTATTGGATGATTGGAGTGATTGAAAAAATTAAAATGGATTTAGTTTGCTTAAATGGATTTTAGGTTGGATCCATAGGATCATGGTGGAGTTAACTTAGGTTAAGGTTTAAGTTATTTAGCTTGGATCTTAGATTAGAAATCAAAATTCAATTGAGGTTGATTTGATAGGCATGAGATTGGTTGTGTTTCATTCATATGAGTTTGGGTTTGGATGAGTGAATGGGCATGGATCTTAGTTTAGGCCATGGGATAGGTAGAACCTATTAGTCCTAGGGTATTACCTAAGCTTTGAGTATGTCTCTTAAGTCTCTAAGCTTGGGTTTAGTATTCCCTTAGTCACTAGAAGTGTCTTATAACTAGGGAGATCCAAGTGCCTAGATGGGTCCTAAGTCTAGGGCGAATGATGAATTCTCACCCAAAAGTAAATAAACATTATCTAGTCTCTTAAGGAGTGAGTTTAAGATTCTAGCTTCTTTCTAATTAAATAATAATCTAACTATCTTGCATCTAAATAAGATTGGCCTACATAGTTTTAAAGCATAGAATGTGTTAGTTAGCCACCCAAGCGATTGTAAGTTTAGAGAGGAGATGTGTTCATTCTCTCTTTGGTGGTGAACCAATATATCCCATTCTCCCAAATTAGACTTAAATAATGCTTTCTGTACTAAAGCACTTTAGACTTAGGTTCTAAGGCAGCTTGTTTCCCTCAAGCTATGAGTATAAGTCCTCACTTCTTAGGTATCTCCACAATCTTGTATTATTGGGTGATAAGTCCTAGCACTCTAATAAAATTTCAAATAGAATAAAATAAATTCTTTCCTTCAAAAATATAATGCCTCATCATAGGATAGATTAGAGCATTGACTAGGCTTCCCAATTTTGGGCCCTACTTATCTTCTCTTTTCTCCAATAATAAGTCTTCCCATTGAATTTATCTCGTTTGATTTCAAAATAAACAATTCTTTAATTATCTAGCTTTGAAATTGTTGGAGATATTAATTGACTACTTTAATCGAGAGTATTCTAAAGAAATTTTTGTTTCTTATAATGTAATTAACTATGAAAGCTTACTTCCATAAAGAACTAAAGAACCTGGCTTACTTTACCTATCCATGTGAAGTAGGGGAAAGATCTCTGTATATATGTAGACTCATCTGCCTTAATAGTCCTTATTAGATGATCAACTCTATTGTAGGGCGATATTTTTATCTTTCGAGATAGTACATTATACCTTAATATCGTACTCGATCTCTTCAATAAGTACCCCTAAGATGGTGGTGTCCCTATGACTCCAAATTAAAATACCCACAATGAGTAAATTAGAAAATCTATATTTTTAAACCATACTAACTAATTTTAAAAATTACAAAAATTTTCTTAAGAGTTCAAATATGTTTTAGGCGCTTCGTGGTGATTAGAGAAAATTAGGACCTTTATTCCCAATTATTCCTCAAAATCATCATAAAGAGATTTTATTAATTAAATAATTTATTAATTAATTTAGGGCCATAAAAATTCAGAACTAATTGCATAAATTTCTAAAAATTGTAAGTAATCATAAAATTGAGAGTTACTCAATGAAATTAAAATCTTCAAACAATTTTGGGTATTTTAAGAGTAAACTCTTAATTAAGTTTTTCCTTAATTAATCACAAAATATTAGCAAAAATTCCTTGAATATTTTACTATTCATTTCTTGTATTATCTTACATGTTTACAAATTTTCTTACAATTTTTGGGATTGTATATTGCAATTTCATAAAATTTGGAAGTATTTTGGGTATTAATTGAATTAAATAATTATAAATTTTAATTAATTCATAAAGCCAACATTCCACTTTTAAGTTTTATTAATGACCATAGGGCATGTATGAGATAATTTTATTATTTTATCTCTCCTAATATAGGTTTAATTCACTTGAATCTAAAATATGTTAAATAAGAAATCTAATTAAGCTCAAGTGATTTTAGGATTATATGATTGGCTTTAGGTTAAAGATTTGAATAAGCTTTTTAATGGCACTTATTCTTCTATCTATTTCATAACTTCATATATATATATATATATATGTTGGTCATCAATCATATGCATCTCATATTTTTATAAAATCAATTTGCTAAGATTAACCATTGCCAAATACTATTATCATTAATAAATTTTAAACTTATTTTACCTTTATATTCAAAGCATACATGCATATGTACATTCAATTTCAATAGATGATAATAATTGATATATATATATATATATATATATATATATATATATATATATATATATATATATATATATATATATATATATATACACACACATATATACACACACCCCGAGGGACTACATAATTGAAGGAGGTCATAGACTTCTCATCTCCTTGGTTTAACATTAGCAGTACATGAAAAGGTGTGTAAAAAAGTGCATACAAAAATTAAACTACTTTTTTAACTTTATCATTTTAAAGTCCACAATTTCATATATTCATATATATAAATTTATATGTATACTTATATATGTGTATACATACTTTTCTTTTAAACATACATATTCATACAAATATATATTCATACATTTATATAAACCTTTTCATAAATATTAAAATAAAACACACATATACTTGCATTCATTAAGGTGTAAGATTTTCAAAATTATGTGTAAACTAAATCTAATATTTTTCTAACCTACGAAAGCATAGCATTCATAGAGTGAGTATTACAATGAAGAGATATGCTTGATAGATGCCATGAAAAATTTTTACTCTAGTCCTTGGTTTGAGATACCTTTATATTGATCTTAAAGTTATTTAATTTTGATTCAAACTTAGTATTTTAAAAAAATTGTAATGCTCTAGTAAGAGAATTAGAAGTTATAAATCCATTCATATAATCAACTTGAGGTTATGGGGTAATAGGGGAATGGATCCCACTTAAAGTAAATCTTGTGATTTTCTTCCACTTTTTTAAAAACCCTAAAGTCAATTTAAACCTAAATTAAACTCATAATAAAATCTATGCCACCTTTGGTTAATAAATTAAATCTTCGATTACTTAGTGCAACCAAACATTAAAGCTTGGCTTCGCCTTGATGCACAATTCCTTGCACACACACATTAAATTGATAAGTCATGAATCCTAGACTTAGATTAGGCTGGTGCTTTGTTTAATGTATTGTTGTTTTACTGTTTTGAGTTGCACTATTTTAGACTATATGACTAGGATTGCTTGTGTACTAGTTTGGATAGATGTTATTATTTATTACAGTAATGATATTTTTTATAGGAGGTTGTCCTAATTAAAGGGGAGGCTATAATAATAAAATAAATTAAATATTTTTGCTTGTAGGTGCTACTTGCCATTTTAAGTATAACCTATTAGGATAGGTGAGCTTGGCACACCCAATGATGTTAAGTCAAATTATGTGATATATAATTGCTTGGGGTATGTGTGTTATGGCTAACCTCTATTGTGCATGTTTAACTAAGACTTTATTTTAGAATTTTATATGTAATTTTATAATAGAATTTGAATTATAGGTATGGGGTCTAAGATGAGAAAAGATTAGAAGGCATGAACCTCGATGTCCATGTGATGCCTGGAAGATTTAAGATTTAGAAGATCAAGAAAGGACGAAGACCCCCATAGGTTTTTTCATTTGTTGTGACATTTATTATAAGCCAGGCTGTATAAGGGTTAAGCTCGACAACCCACTCTTTTGCTTTTTCAGTGTGTATAGCAGAACCTGGCTACACTGGTCTCTTCATTATTCTTTTAATCTGATTGATTATTTGGTGTGTTTACTTTGTATGCGCATCAAAAATTGTGTGTTTTTTCCTAAGTTTCTTTAAGTGTGATATTGTATAGAATAAATTTCAATAGGCTTCTTAGGATTTAAATGTCTTTACTCCAACCTAAAATCAATTTGAATTAAAATTAATAACTAATAACCTCGCCATAAAGCCTATGTGTTAATCAACTAAAATATTTAGAAATAAGCCAACGATTAATGTATAATAATAATGCATACATATTGCCTTCTCTTTTGAATATAAGAGATCTTCACTCATTGCACGATAAAGGCAAGTATAGGAGTAGTGACAACAACCCTGTTGACTGAAGAAGACCCTTCTCGCGGATTTACACATAAACTTATTTTATCATGAAAGTAGACATAATTACTCACCGAAGCTTGAGTAAAAAAAATGGAAGCATCTAAAAATTTATAAAAGATAAAATTTTATTGCATAGATAAGACTTTGGCCATGCCTGTCATGATTTAGAATCTAATGAGTGAGTTTAGATTCTTAGATATATATTCCTAACAAACAACAGCCTAGGAGGTGTTAGCTGGTAGGCCTTCCATGCAGTTGTATTACTAGAAGTGTGGCGATGAGTTTGTTCTTCCTAGTGAAAATGAATCCACATATCTAATTTTTTTTATCATTAGACTAGGTTGAGCTCTTAGCTTGTGGTAGACCACTTTAAATTTAGAATCATTGGTAGCCTATTTCTTTTTTTATTATGAGTGTAAATTCTCACCTCTTAAGTATATCCATAATCTTGTGTTGTAAGATTGTAAGTCCTAATATTCTAATAAGATATCAATTTAAATAATGATTATAATCCATTTTAAAAATATAAAGCATCTCCATATAATAGATTGGAGTTCACTTGAACACTTCTCAATTGAACTTTTCCACTAAACTTTCATACTCACCAAACCTTTGAAATCTATAAGGATGTTAGCTAATCACTTTAATCAAGAGTTTTTTTTTTAGAAAACCTCATTTCTTATGATGTAATTAATTACTAGGGCTTTCCCCTACAGAAAGTTAAGAGTTTGGCTAAAAATAAATCTTGCTTTCTTCATCCATGTATGGTAGCTAAAGTCTCTTGTATATGTAGACAGACCCATTAGGCATAGGAGTCCTTATTTGATAATTGAGCCCATCATCGTCTGAGATAATATATTATTTCTTAATGCTATACTTGATCATTTCAATAAGTAATCCATAAGATATGCGTGATGTCCTATCATATTTTTAAAAAACACCATATTAGATTAATTGGCCTAATTATCCAAATTGAACTCAAATGAATTTAGATTTGTGTTTGATTAAGCTTGAATAATAATCTAAGCTTTTAAATTGATTCAATTTGACTTTTTTATTTGGATTAAATTTAATTTAATAGCTCTCCAAATAGGTTAGTTTAGCATCCCAATTAACCTAATTATGAGCCAATTAAGCTTGGATTTTAGTTCAAATGTGTTTCATTTAGAATCTTATCTAATTTTATTGGATTATAGAGTGGTTGAATTCATTTAGCCTATTGGGCTAAGTGAGGTCCTAGTGGGGCCCACTTTTCTATTCTATGTCTAACCCTAAGATTTTGATTTGTTTTTGTTTTAAAATTGAATTCTAAGTTTCAACTCATTTGATTATGATTTTTGTTTATTTTAACTTTGAATTTAATGTTTACTTAAGCACTAAAAGAGTATCGTAAGTGTCTATATGTAGAAGATATTTGTCCATAATTCAAAACCCTAAATACTAGGAAGAGATTGAGCATTAGCCTCATTCAAAAATGAGGTTAATATGACTCATTACAAAACCTTAAAATAAGCTAACATATATCAATTAGCGACAACAAAAGGTTATGTGATTTCATAAATTCATGATGTTATGTTAGATGGTCTCACCCAATAATAAACTACTAGAAATTGTCAAAAGACCTTTAGAATTAATTCTAATAACTACCTCAATCTTAAAGCATGTGTCTTCATGAAGCATTCAGAAAGATTTATAGCCTATGATGCACACAAGTGTCATTTAATAATATTAGTATTTTAATTACATAATATATTAAAATTAATAATTCAAAATAAATAAGTACTTATTATGTTTCATATTATATGCATTATAGAAAACAAATTGAAGAGAGCACCAATAAAAAAAGTTTGATAGGACTCATTAGAAGAAAGAAATATATGTATTTATTTTTCTCTTCATTCATAATTATCTATTCTAATTTACCTTTTTATCTACTTATATATATATATAACCCTCACAACGCAGGACTAGAATGCTCAAAACTCTTTTAGAGAGGGGAGGTTAGAAGTAAGGAAAGCACTTCACTATGCAAAGGAACTTTACAATACAAGATTGCTTGGGAACCTTGGATGATTCTTGCTTATTGCTTGCTTCCTTGCTTGGTTCCAAATGAGGGGTGAGGTCCCCTATTTATAGCCCTCCCCCTATCCCTAAGAACAATCTAGAAAAGAATATTCTAGAATACATTAATATATACATGGTTCTAGATCTTTCCATGCCACTCTAGCATATACAAGAGTTCTAGAGTATTCCATACCATTCTAGAGTTCTCCCGAAGCATTCCTCCTCCAAAGACTTTTGGAATATGGTGGAACCTTATAGAGTCATCATGGTTATTCCCTATCTTTCTATAATTCTCTAGAAGCTTCCCTTTTTATGTATGGCTAAGAGAGCATGGCTGATCTCCCTTAATATAGCTTCGTGATATTCTCCCCCACCTAAACCCGTGATGCCCTCATCACGTGCAGATCCTCTGCCATGGTATTCAGATCTTCGCTTGGCCTCACTATCCGCAACCCTTTCCATTTGATGAGATAGTTCCGGTGGTTTGACACCCTTCTCTGCAACCTCCATTTCCTCTCGCTTATTTGTCAAAAGGAGTACTTGCTAGTATAGGAGTTCGCTTGGATTTCGTAGTGTCTCCTTTTGATCTGATCTTCTCGCCCACCTGCTTTGTGTAGTGCCCCCTATGTCCCTTCCTGTGAGAGTTATTTTGACAACTCAATGAGATGTCCTTGAACTCTTCCAATTTCATTGCCTCCCTCGGCATGTCTTCATGTGGCCTTGGTTCTTCATCATCCATATCATGAAGAACGGCCAAGTCCTTCCCCTGTTTGAATTGGATGGCTGAGAGCATCTTTGCATCTGACTTGGAGGCTCTTATTACTAGCACCGTGCAATTTTGATTGCCCTGCATGCACATTGGATACCAATTGTCATGCGGAGAAACTTTTTTCCCAAGTTTTTTGTCGGCCTTAGCACTTCCTTAATGCTAAGAACTAACCCTGTAACCAGTAGAATGCTCAAAACTCTTTTAGAGAGGGGAGGTTAGAAGTAAGGAAAACACTTCACTATGCAAAGGAACTTCACAATACAAGATTGCTTGGGAACTTTGGATGATTCTTGCTTATTGCTTGCTTCCTTGCTTGGTTTTAAATGAGGGATGAGGTCCCCTATTTATAGCTCTCCCCCTATCCCTAGGAACAATCTAGAAAAGAATATTCTAGAATACATTAATATATACATGGTTCTAGATCATTCCACTACCATTTACAAGGTTCTAGAGTATCCCACACTAGAGTTCTCTTGAAGCATTCTCCTCCAAAGTCTTCTAGAATATGGTGGAACCTTCCAGTCATCAAGGTTATACCCCATTTTTCTATAATTCTCTAGAAGCTTCTCTCATTGTGTATGGCTAAGAGAGCATGGTTGATCTCCTTTATTTAGCTCCATGACATTCTCCCCCACCTAAACCACGTGCCCTCATCGGTGAGCTTGCATGCCAGTGCAGTGTCTTCATCTTTATTTGGCCTCACTATCTGGCAACCCTTTCCATTTGATGAGATAGTTTCGGTGGTTTGACACCCTTCTTCATGAACCTGTTTCCTCCTTCCTTGTCAAAGAGTAGTTGCTAGTATAGGAGCTTCGCTTGGATTTTGTTAGTGTGTCTCCTTTTTCGATCTCCACATCTTCTCACACATGTTGCCTTGTGTAGTGCGGTCCGACTATCTCCCTTTTGGGTGAGAGTTCTTTTGACAACTCTGCGATGAGATGTCCTTGAATCTTCAGTTTCTTCTTTCTCCCTCGGCATGTCTTCTTGTGGCCTTGGTTCTTCATCATCCATATCATGAAGAATGGCCAAGTCCTTTTGAATTGGATGGTTGAGAGCATCTTTGCATTGGAGGCTCTTATTCTGGCAGGCAATTTTGATTTCCTCCGTGATGCACATCTTTGTTGGCAAATGGCATCAAGATTGCCTTTGCCACGATCCAGAAATCCAATCCAAGAACAACCCTATAGTCATCCATTGGGATGTGAAGTTCACCATGCACGACCAAGCCCCCACGTTGGTCTTGACCCTCTCGCCATGCCATTGGCATTGCTTCAATTGACTACCTTAATGGAGCCTCCTCCTCCAACTGTTGGTAGTCCCAGCCTTGTCTTCTCTAGAGATGAAATTGAGAAGCTCCCATGTCCATGGCGGTGGTAGTTTTCCCAAAATTACCATCTCAGAGCACCCCCTGGCTTGTGGCTTTGGCCTGAATCCCATTCAAGAGCTGCATGGATCTTGTGCCACCACATCATTCCCCTTGGCTTCCGCTATCTCATGATGACTTGCTAAGAGGGAGTTCAAGGCACACACTGATGCATCCGACTTTGCCATAGGAGGAGTGCTCATGCAAGATGGACATCCTATTGCCTATGAAAGCCGGTTGAATGAGACCTGGCTTCTTCCAAGAAAAGAGATGATAGCCATCATAAATTGCTTAAGGGTATGGAGACACTATCTACTTGGGTCAAAATTCAATGTCATGATGAACAACACTACTTAGTTACTTTTAGACCTAGAAGTTGAGCCCAAAGTAAGCTAGATGGCAAGACTTCCTAGCGAGTTTGACTACTCTTGAATATAAGCGGGAAGGCAAATGTGGTCTGATGCCCTAAGCCGAAGACCGGATAGCATTTCACAAGTCTCCATTGGTGGACAAGATTAAAGAATGACTAAAGGTAGATCCCAGAAAGCATCATTATCTAATAAAAGAAGAAGGAACTCGATTTTGGATGAAGAAATGGGGACCAAAAGGAGGAACTTGGCATTCAAGGAAGGCGACTTAGTACTTGTGAAGCTTCTACCACAACAATTCAAGGCATTAGAAGGTACATAAAGGGTTGGATGCACATATGAGGGGCCTTTTGTGGTCAAGCAAATAGGGAAAGTCTCCTACAAGCTCAACCTTCCTCCAAAACTAAAAATTCACCTGGTCTTTCATGTAAGTATGCTGAAGCCATATCATGAAGACTTGGATGATCCATCAAGGGGAATATCCAAGCGACCTCCCATAGCCATGGTTACCTCTTTTGATAAAGAAGTGGAAGAAATAATGTCTGATCGGGTAGTTCGCAGGAGAGGAGTACCAAACTACAAGGATTATCTTATCAAATGGAGGAAACTGCTGGATAGTGAAGCCAGCTGGGAGCATGAAGATACTCTATAGCAATTTAGAGACAAGATACAACTTTACCATGATGATGGCACACGATGAGGGCATGAGTTTAAGTGGGGAGAGTATCACAACCATACTCTCTTAGCCATGCACAGTGGGAAGCTTCTAGAGAAATATAGAAAGAGGAAAATAACATGGGGACTCAGAAGGTTCCACTAAAATCCGAGGCCAGAGGAATACTTCAAGAGGACTCTAGAATTGTATGGAATACTCTAGAAACCTTGTATATGCTGAGAGTGATATAGAATAATCTAGAACCATGTACATTCTAGAATGATCTTGTTAGACCATGGGTGAGGACTATAAATAGAGGACCTCACCCCTCATTTGGGATCATCCAAGGTTCTCAAACAATCTTGCATTGTATTAAAGTTCCATTACATAGTGAAGTGCTTTCCTTACTTCTAACCTCTCTCTAAAAGAGTTTTGAGCATTCTAGTCTAGTTGTGAGGTTAGGCGATTAGCATCAAGGAAGGAGTGCTAAGGCCTTACGATTTGGAAAAGTTTCTCTGCGACGCGGAGAAGGGGTGTCAAACCACCGAATTATCTCATCAAATGGAAAGGGTTAGATGGTGAGGCCAATTAAAGATGAATACACTCCATAGAAATTCAGATGCAACCTCACGATGAGGGCATCACGGGTTTAAGTGGGAGAGAATGTCACAGAGCTAAATAAAGGGAGATCAGCCATGATCTCTGAGCCATACACAAGGAGGGAAGCTTCTAGAGAATTATTGAAAGATGGGGTATAATCTTGAAGACTCCAGAAGGTTCCACCACATTCCAGAAGACTTTGGAGGAGGAATATTTCAAGAGAACTCTAGGATAGTGTAGAATTCTCTAGAAACCTTGTATATGGTAAGAGTAGTGTGGAATGATCTAGAACCATGTATGTATTAATGTATTCTAGAATATTCTTTTTTAGATTGTTCCTAGGGATAGAGGAGGGCTATAATGGGACCTCACCCTCATTTGTAACCAAAGAAATGAAGCAAGGCAATAATAAGCAAGAACCATCCAAGGTTCTCAATCTTGTATTGTAAAGTTCCTTTACATAATGAAGTGCCTTCCTTACTTCTCTCTCTCTCTAAAAGAGTTTTGAGCATTCTAGTCTTTGTTGTGAGGGTTAGGCTTTTAGCATCAAGGAAGGAGTCTAAGGCCACACGCGACTTGGGAAAAGTTTCTGGATTGGTATCATGAAAAACTTTTCCCAAGTGGCGTGGCTCTCCTTCCTTGATAAGTCACCTAACTCTCACAACACAGACTAGAATTGCTTTGAGAGGAGAGGAGAAGTAAGGAAAGTACTTCACTATGTAAAGGACCTTTACAATACAAGATTGCTTGGAAACCAGATGATTCTTTCTTGCTTCATTTCTTAGTTTCAAATGAGGGGTGAGGTCCCCTATTTTATCCTCCCCCATCCCTAAGGTCTAGAAAAGAATATTCTAGAATTAACATATACATAGTTCTAGATCATTCCACACCACTCTTATCATATACAAGGGCTCTATTCCACTATCACAGTTCTCTTGAAGCATTCCTCCTCCAAAGTCTTCTGTAGTCTTCAGGTCTTCTACCCCATCTTTCTAATTCTAGAAACTTCCTGTGTATGGCTCGAGAGCATGTATTTCTCCATTCTCCCCACTAAACAGATGCCCTCATCAATGAGACCTATTGGCCAAGTCGAAGGAATCCTCACGGATTGAAAATGCGGAGGACCTAATGGGGAGCTCCATGGGATGCGTGATCTCATGAGGAGGAGATGACTAGTCTATTGTAGGCATGAGGAGATGTGAGGGGCATCGCTTCTATGCAAGAGGGCACTTGGCCAGGATCCAGCTGAAAGCCAAGAGGAAACAAAAAAAAGCTTGAGTCCACAATGCAAAGGAGGTGGACAACTTCCTATGGGGACTAGAATAGTGCTTTGGAGCTATGAGCATCACTGAGGAAGGTTCTAAAGTCCAATTTCTGCTCTTTATCTTTTGGACCGCCATGTTGTGGTGGAGGAGGAGGCGAGGAAATATGGAGAAAGGTATGTGCACCATATCAACCTTTGATGACTTCAAGACTCAAGAAGAGTTCTATCCTAAGAATGCGGAAGATGAGGCTAGAGCCAAATTAAGAAGGCTCAAATAGGAAGGGTCATTTTGAGAATATGTCAAAGACTTCACTAGCTTGGTCCTTGAAATTCCTGATATGTCCGATAAAGATTCTCTCTTCAACTTCATGGATGGATTCCAACCATGGGCTAAGACCGAACTTAGGAGGCATGGAGTGCAGGATCTTACAACCGCCATCGTTGTTGCAGAAAGTTTGGTTGATTATGCCGAGGAGTCCACAAAGCCAAAAGAGAAGAGGAGTACTTATGACAACGGTGGGGGAGACAAAGGACAACAAAGGGAGGAGTCTCACCAAGAATTGACCTCAACATGAGAAAAATACAAAGGAAGGCAGAAGGAAGGTAAGAGCCAACAACGTAATAATTGCTTCCTTTATGGAGGGCCTCACTGGGCAAAGGAGTGTCCTCAGAAGAATGTCTTGAACTCCCTCTTAGCAAGTCATCATGAGGCAGCAGAAGCTGAGGGGAATGATAAGGTAGCACAAATGAGATCCATGTAGCTATTGAATGGGATTCAGGCTGCTCCAAAGCCACAAGCCAGGGGGTTGCTCTTCGTAGAGATGGTTATTGTGGAAAAACTACCATTGCCATGGTAAACACATGGGCTTCCCACAATTTCTTCTCTGTAAAAGAAGCAAGGCTACTAGGACTACCAACAGTTGGAGGAGGAGGCTCCATCAAGGTAGTCAACTCAGAGGCAAAGCCAATACAAGATATAGTACGAGAAGTGAAGACCAAAGCTTGGTCAAGTAAACTTCTCGTCATCCCAATGGATGACTATAGAGTTGTCCTTGGATTAGATTTCTTGGATCAGGCAAAAGATGCCATTTGCCAATAGCATGTGCATCATGGAGGGCAATCAAAACTTGCTGTAATGAGAACCTCCAGGTCAGATGCCAAGATGCTCGCAGCCATCCAATTCAAGGACATTCAACACGGATAGAAAAATGACTTGGTTGTTCTTCGTTATATGAATGATGAAGAACCAAGGCTACAAGAAGACATGCCAAGGGAGGCAACAGTGAAACTTGAAGAGTTCAAGGACATCTCATCAGCAGAGTTGTCAAAAGAACTCTCACTTGAAAGGGAGATAGCTGGGGCCTCACTACACAAGGCAACAAGAGGGCCAGGAAGATGTGGAGATAAAAAAAAGAGACACCTAATGGAACCCAAGCGAGCTCCGATAAGAATGACTACTCCTTTTGACAAAGTAGTAGAAATGAAAGTTGAGGAGAGGGTGTCAAATCAGAAATTATCTCATCAAATGGAAAGGGTTGCTAGATGGTGAGGCCAATTGAAGATGAAGACACTCCGTGGCAATTCAGATGAAGGCACGCGATGAGGGCATCACGGGTTTAGGTGGGGGAGAATATCACGGAGCTATATTAAGGGAGATCAGCCATGCTCTCTTAGCCATACATAAGAAAGGAAGCTTCAAGAGAATTATAGAAAGATGGGGAATAACCTTGAGGACTCTAGAAGGTTCCACCATATTCCAAAAGGCTTTGGAGGAGGAATGCTTCAGGAGAACTCTAGAATGGTATGGAATACTCTAGAACTCTTGTATATGCTAGAGTGGCATGGAAAGATCTAGAACCATGTACATATTATTGTATTCTAGAATATTCTTTTCTAGATTGTTCTAGGGATAGGGGAGGACTATAAATAGATGTCCTCACCCCTCATTTAGATCCATCAAAGGTTCCCAAGTAATCTTGTATTGTAAAGTTTCTTTATATAGTAAAGTTCTTTCCTTACTTCCTCTCCTCTAAAAGAGTTTTGAGCATTCTAGTCCGCAGCGAGGGTTAGGTGACTTAGCATCCGTAAGGAGTATATATGTGTGTGTGTGTGTGTGTATACTTTGATATATATAAAAATATGAAATGATATCCATGATTTGAAAATATGAAGGGTAGTGCTACTTAACATGAGTTCGACCATGCATGAGTATATATAGCAATAATTTGGGATTGGATGCATAGCTTTGATGGCATTTAAAGGATAAAATTAGTTTTAACATGATAACCCATATTTGGTTTGACTAGACTAGTTCCATATAACCTACCTAATTGTCTCACTTTTTTCCATCCCATTAAATTTGAAATTGAGGGCTAAAAGATAAGCAAGATGAAAGGGAAAGGAACAAGCAAGTGATAGGGGATAAACATTTGAGCACTGGAGTTATGATTGAACAAAGATAGAATAAATGTTGGCTTTAGATACCAAGGCATTTAACTAATGAGTGAGGGAGAGGGCTTTTAAGCTGTATTTGGTAGGTTCAATGGATTTAATACCTTTAGTATGGTAACTAAGGTATTTGAGTGAGATGGGATTTCGTGGATTCATGATATTATGTGAGATGGTGTCACCAAAATATAAACTACTCACTATTGACAAAAGACAATGAGAATCACATTTATTAAATAACCTACTCCCAAGGAAGTGTTCATCATGAAGCATTCATATGGGTTTGTAACCAATGATCCATATGTCTGTCATCTAGTAATAATAATAATAAGGATATTTTATAATTATATAATACATAAAAAATTAAGACTTTAGAATAAATAATTACTTATGATATTTCATGTTATATATTTTATAAAAAAATTAATTAAAGAGAGCTCTAACGAAAATCGCTCTTTGGTATAACCAATTAGAAGAAATTAACTAATTGATATATCTTGACCTTCATTTACACACACACACACACACACACACACACACACACACACACACACACACACACACATATATATATATATATATATGAATACACACAAGCATTGATATATGTAAAATATGTAATGTAATGATATGCTTGATTTGAAAATGTGAAGTGGAGAGTGTTACTCAATATGAGTTTGACCCTACTGCAGGCATATACATGAAGGGTAAATAGGGCCTAGATGCATAGCTGTGATGGCAATTTTGAGGATAGAAATTAGTTCTTACACAATAACCAATATTTTGTTTGGCCAGACTAGTTCCATAAAACTATCCTATCTAATTACCTCATCATCTTGACTCTTTATGATATTTCAAATTGAGGACTAAAGCATAGGCAAGATAAAATGGAAAGGCACAAGAAAGGGTTGCTTGTGCTAGAGAATGAACATTCCAGCACTGGAGTAATGGTAAGACAAAGATAGACTAATAATTTGCACTAGATACCTAAGGCAGCGACTTACGAGTTAGGACGAGGGCTTTCAATTTTTTTATTTGGTTAGTTTAATGGATTCAATACCTTTGGTAGGGTATTTGCGCTGGTCGAGTGAGGGAACGAGAAAAAAAGTATTGATGGTTTTCTCCTTCTTGTCCTTCTTCCTCTTCCTCTTTATACACCATCAATAACCCCTTTTTTTTTTCTCTTAGAGCATTTAGGCAAACTCTTAACCGTAATTCTATTTTAATATTTTCTTTTGAGATGGGTAGGAGCATTGCGAGGTGGCTTCTTTAGAACTAATTGATATAATGATTGAACTGTCAATTCTAAATTAATATTCTATTCATTTCATTCATGAGACATCATGAAATTTCATATATATATATATATATATATATATGACAACATACTATTAATTGAAGCACGAATCTTGATTTTGAAAGCAAGTCGAGTTGAAAGCGGTCGAGATCAAGCTCTTAAAATATCCTTGGAAAATTTGGGATATCAGTTAAACCCCTAAATTGCTCTCAAATATAAAGTGTTTATAGTCAAATCGAGTGTCTCAATGAGCCGGTTCCAACAAGCCAAAGATCTTATAATTCTGACTTCATTTGAGCATTCAAATGCACAAAATACATCATATGATCAAGGGGATCATTTTGAGCCGTCAGATGAAGTGGAGTGCGGGTTTTGTATGTATTATTTACAGGCGCCACTCCTCCAATCTATAAATAGCCTCATTCCTCATGAGGGAGACCAAGTGAAGGAGAAGGGGGCAAGCAAGAGAGAGGAGAGAGCTCTAAAGATCCTCCAAGCACAATCGTCGTCACCACTCGGCGTCAAACCGGCCGCCACGCCATCCGGCCCGATCCATTGTCGACCGGTCATCATCACCGACCACTATCGTCGGTCATCAGCGTCAATATCGTCGTCAACATTATCGTCAACATCATCATCAACTTCGTCATCAATATCGTCGTCAACTTCGTCGTCAACTTCATCGTCAACATCATCGTCAACATCGTCGTCAATATTGTATATGACTAGCAACTGTTGTCCATTTCTCATATAATTACGTAATCCGTTCGGAAGATCTTGTACTCTAAAATAGATAGTGGAAGCTTTTTCTGGGCCGTGGTTTTCCCTCTTTTTGAGGTTTTCCACGTAAAATTAGTTTTTTTGTTGCTCTTTAAATACTTGTGTGTCTTTGGACTCCCCAAAGATGCTAAGGCATAAACTTTTACTCTCTACAGGTTTTCTAGCATCAATAGTTTGGCCGTCTGGCGAGAACCCTTCAATCACAATTCCTTTGAACACCCTCGTTATGGCCAATGCACACTGTGCCGGGCCTCGCTCCAACTCCGTCACTCTCAAACCAATCCTTGAACCAAGGATGCCAACCTTTGCCTCACTTCCCTCGATAGGCGTGACCTATCGGTGAAATCTCTTTAGAAGATCATGAATGGAAGAATCTCAAAATGAGATGATTCAACTTTTTGAGCCACTAAATGGAAAACACATCTCCCCAAGATTGATCGTTAGCCGGAGGTCAAAATGATAATCTCCTTGATCGTTCCTCCGTAGAGGCGTGATCGAACTTCTTGACACGCTAGTTCTACTCATCCAACACGTTTGACTCAACCGATTGCTAATCCCTAATTATTGCTGGTAGCTTGACACATTCTCGTCTGTTGATCCCACTCGTCATGTTATAGTTATGATTATGGCTAATAATTTCACCTCCAAGATAGAAATCATCTTCCCCTCACCCCTTGGTATGAGGAATCCTCACCTTTAGTGAAGCTATTCATCAATCTATTCCGTTGGTTTCAAGCTTAGAACATTGATTCATACGTGGAATACATGAACACATCGACCATTCTCAGGTATCATGCATATCCAGCGAGCTCGACACCGCTTTGTCGTCTTTCCGTACCCTCAGGGACAAGCTCGCACTTGGTTCTCTCTTCCAAGGGATCCATCCATACCTTTGATGAACTTCAAGATTTTTGTAGAACAGTTCATTGCAAGGATCATCAAAGATTCCTTTCATCTTTATCCATCAAAACAAGGGTGAATCACTTAAGGAATACTTAGGTTCTCCGCCAAATACCCAACTATTAAGAGGAGTTTTCCTTGGAGGACTCCATCCAGGGCCCTTTTACTCATCACTAATGCGAGACACGGTCCTCCCATCAGCCGACTTGGTTCATCGTGTGGAAGCACAAATCTCTGATGATGAGGCTATTACTGCCCATCACAAACAATTTGAGCAATCTACGAAAAAGCGTAAAAGTACCCGGAGAATGTGGAACGGTCTATCAAAAAAGAAAGCGATGGTGATCTCCTCCCCGAAAAGGAATACGTCCCTGAACACATCTCGTGTTAACCTCCCAATGGCTATTCGAGATGAAGAAAATATCAAGTGGCATCCATTGAAACCAAATTCGAAATCAAAGCAATATTGTCACTTCCATCAAGTCGTGGACATACTTGAGGCATGCAAACAACTCGAAGAAGAAATTGAGAGACTCATTGAGGATATCTTGTGAATCAATCGACTCAAATAAACATACCTCCAAGGGGCAAGCAGACAATCATCACAGAAACAACAAAATAATCATCAAACAGTTGGAGAAATTGAAACAATTGCAGGAGGACCAATACTATCTAATCAAGTTCTCATTACCATCTCTGAAGAGCTAGAGTTAAAGAAGTCTCATACCGATCATTCCATCACTTTTAATGACTCAGACTTAGAAGGAGTCCATGTTCCTCATCAAGATCCACTTGTCATTATTGGAGGATGGTATATAATGTTAAGATAATTTTGATTGACAATGGTAGTTTTGTTGATGTCTTATTTTACTCCATATTTGGCATGGGTACGGTTAGGAAAAAACACCGGAGGACCATTATACTGGTTTGATAATGCCATGCAGTAGAGGGTACAATCACCCTTTCTGTCTTTGAATTTCTCGATAAGTGAATCATTTAATCCAATTCATGGTGGCCGTTAGATTCATATAATGCCATCTTTGGAAGGCCCTCAATCAATTTTGGTGCAATCACTTGATATCTCATCTTAAGATGAAGTTTCTAACCCGTTGGAGTTGGGTGTGTGGAAATCAGCAGGTACAATCATGTTACCTCAGACAAGCCCAACCACACCCTTCGTGACCTTAGATTTTAATTTTGAGATGAAGAAGTACCCTGCTTTGTAAGACTTGCTCTCTGTATTATCGGATGACCAACCACCACGAGCAGGTGCAAGTAGGATCCATGCTCTTAGAACAAAGGGAAAAATACATAGACTTCTTAAATCAAGACATCTTTGGAGTCAGTCCGGATATCAGTGCGACCAATGTGATCATGCACTCCTTCAAGATTGATCCAACATTCAAATCGATCATCCGTAAGAAGCCAAGTTTTTGCACATTTTCCAGCTATTGAGCAAGAAGTTAATAAGCTTGGGGATTCATATGAGAGGTACATTACCCTACATGGCTAGCAAATGTTGTCATGGTTAAGAAAACAAACTAACATGGAGAATGTGTATTGATTACATATGAGCTTGCCCGAAAGATAGTTTTCCTCTTCCGAATTGATCAATTGGTTGATCCGGACATCAAATGCTCAATTTTTTTGATGCTTACTCTAGTTACAACCAAATAAAAATAAACCTAACGGATGAAGAAGCTACAGCATTTCAAACATATAAAGGTTTATACTGTTACTAAGTTATGTCGTTTGGATTAAAAAATACTGGTGCTACCTATCAACGCCTTATGAATAAGGTCTTTAAAGACTTACTAGACCGCACAATGGAGGTATATGTGGATGACATGTAGTGAAAAGCTTGGAAGAATCACAACATATTTCTGACTTAGAAATATGCTTTAACCTTCTTCGACGTTATAACATGCGACTCAACCCGACCAAATGCGCTTTTGGGGTTACATCGGGAAAATTTCTTGGATTTATGGTAACCCACCGTGGGATAGAGGCCAACCCCGAGAAAATCAAAGCTCTCAAAAAATATGACCAAGAATATTAAGGAAGTTCAACATTTGAATGGATGAATTGTCGTGTTATCCCGCCCTAGCCTCGGGATAGATACTTGCCATTTTTTAAAATATTAAAGGGAGCTAAAAATAATAATTTTCAATGGACTGATGAATGTCAGTCTGCTTTTGAGCAGCTAAGGGAGTATTTAGCATCTCCACCCCTACTATCCAAGCCTATTCAAGGAGAGATGTTATACTTATATCTCGCAGTCTCTTCCCACGCGATAAGCTCAATTTTAGTGCAAGAAGAAAGTGGAATACAATGTCCAATTTATTATGTCAACAAAATTCTATCTAATATAGAAAGTTATCCACTCAGATAAGGGTGGCTCGCTTTAGTTTTCTCAAAGCAAAAAATTAAGGCCCATACTTTCAAGCTCACACCTGCTTACACTCATTTACCATTAAGGGCCATCCTACAAAAACTAAGCATGGGAGGTTAATCAAGTGGTCTGAGAATTGGGAGAGTTTGATATAAATTTTCCCTACCGCTATAAAGTCTCAAGTACTCACAAAACTTTATAGTGGAATGCACCAACTCAAAGGAGCTATCTACATGCCTTCGTCTCCTCAATGGACCCCTATGTTGATGGAGCTCGTGGCATCGGTGCGAATCTTACTTATTTCCCCAGAGAATACCCTAGAGTATGGACTTCGCTAAAATTTCCTCCGCAACTAATAATATGGTCAATATGAGGCTCTTATAGTGGTTGAGACTCATTGACTGAAGCTCAAGACTTAGTGATACATTCTCAACTTGTTGCCTCCCAAGTTGAGAAACTTTAATGCTCATAATCCCCAGCTGACACAATACCTCCACTTGGTGAAGTCTCTTCTTGATCATTTTAAGACACATCAAATTATTCACATACTGCAAGAGAAGAATATTCGAGCTGACGCTCTCGCTAAGCTTGCTTCATCTGCTACTAGGGATCTATTTAAGAGAAGGCATGTTGAAGAAATACATTTTCCGAGTATCAAGGGTCATGGGTAATTCAAGCAATTGATGAGATAAAGGAATATTCATGGATGGACCCCATCCTGTCTTTTCTACAAGAAGGAACTCTTCCTGAAGACCCAACTTCTGCAATTCGTCTCTGAAGATAAGCTTCAAACTTTACTATTATCAGAGGTGAACTATACAAGCGAGCTTTTTCTAGGCCGTGCCTCAAATGCCTCTCAGGAATTATTATTATAATAAAGTTATGGCAGGGCTTGAGGTGAGATAATCTAGCATGGAGAAGTTGGTGTACAAAGTCCTAAATAATACCTGACAATTAAAACCCTACTTCCAAGCCCACAAGGTGAATGTGGTGAGTGCTCTAACATTCATGCCCATTTATGAAACTAGACCTTGCTTGAGGAATGATGAAATGGATGATCATAATCTCAAGATACTACATTGATTTTGTTCAAAGGAACGCTATAAAAGCTTAAGTTATCATAGATTTCTTTATTGATTTCTATGAGGGAGACTACAAAGCAAGCACCATGGATAATGTTTATAGATGGAGCCTCTTTAGGGAACCCGGAGATGCTCCATGACTTAAAAGTCCTAAAGGATTAGTGCTAAAATTAAGCATAGAATTTCTTTTAGCATGATCAACAACCAAGTGGAATATGAAGCTCTAGTTATTACTAACACCTTCCCAAGATAAAAGAAGCTTTATCACTAAAGCGTAAGGTACCTCAATAATTTATTTATAAAAAAATCTTTATTGAAAATCATATTTCAGAGTGAGTCTCCACTTTAAATAAGAGAGAAGCCCAGGATGTCTTCGAAGAAATCAACTTTGGAGAATGTAGAAGTCATTCTACATTAGAGAACCTAGTTTGAAAGATCCTTTGAGAAGGGTACTTGGCCTATGATTCACCATGATGCTTGAGTGGGTAAAGAGGTGTTGAGAATGCTAGGTTCACGTGGACATTAAACTTCGGTGAGCAACCATGGTTGTTCATACTTTGGGGGATGGATTTCTTAGGACCTTTCTCGATGGCATGAAAGACAAAAAATTTCTTCTGGTTATTGTTTATTATTTCACCAAGTGGATTGAGGCAACAACACTGATGAAACCAATCAAGGAAGCTATTATAAATATTGTTTGATCAAACATCTTTACAAGATTTTGTCTACCATTTACAATCATAGTAGATAATGATCTTTACTAGCCACAAATTAAAGGCCTTTATGGAAGATAATGGTGTCAATCTAAAATTCATGTTAGTACATCACTAATAAGCTGAAAATTGAAGGTCTTATCTAACATACGAAGCTAGATAGATGAATTCCCCTCCATCCTTTATGCTTGTCATACCACTCCATCTTCTGCCACAAAAGAAACACCCTCCCTTTCTAACTTATCACTCCCACATCAAGAACACTTCTTGTCTTAAACATGCCACTCAAAAGTTTACCGTGATGGATTGAGTAGACACCGAAAATCTCCAAGCCATATTAAATTTGCAAGAAGAGCTGTAATGTTGCATTGGTTTCACTTTAGAAGCATAAAAATAAGTTATGTAAGCTTTCTTAGAACACATAAAGATAAGAGATTTCATAAAAGATAACATGGTCCTGTGAAGGATCAACTCCATGGAAAGACCCAAAAATGCAAACAAACTAACACCAAAATGGGAAGGACTATATATAATCCACAAACAAATTAGCCCCAAATCTCATGCTCTAAAAATTTATGAGGGCATTGTTTTACCTAGAACCTGGAATGCCAATGATTTAAAAAGGTATTACCCTTGAAAATCTTTGTGTCGCTAATCAAGTTTTTTAAATTGCAAGGAACATATAAAGTAAGTATGAAGCAATGAACCGAAGGGTTTTTGAAGTAAGGAACACCTACTTTCACTTATTTTTCACTTAGTTGTATTTCTTTGATAACCTTTTCTTTTGTCTTTCACTTTAAGCAATGTATGGGAAAAATATATAATTTCTTAACTTAACTATGTACTTCGAAAAAATAATGTAAATATAATGATTTGGTGATGATCTTTGACTTACTACAATTTCTTCTTGCTCTAATATGACATGTTCCTCACAACTCAATCCTCGACTGCCTCTTTAAGCACACCCGTTGCTTCTTCAAGCACACCGAAAGCAACTCTCTAAGCCTCGACCAACTTCCTCTTAGGCACACCTCAAAAACTCTAACCCTTGACTGAATGCCACTTTAGGTACATCATAGGAAAACATTTTAAATACTATCTTATTTACATTTTAGCTAAACCACCACCAACCCTCAAGGCTTCCAAATGAAGCACACTCCTAAATAATATTTCGTGCACGAATCAAACCTCCACTTAAATGATTGAATTACTTTCAAATATTACTACATCAATAAACAAATAGTGAATTTGCTAAGAAATACAACAAAATGAAAGTTCAATGACACTTCGAATTGATGTTACAAAAAAAAAAAAAAAAGAGAAGAAGAGATAATGGTTACTACTCCATTTAGTAAACTATATATTTAAAGTATATTTCTTGACTTGTTCCTCAAAAGGAGCTTATCTTCTTGAAGCATTTTGAGAAGGGCCTTGCAATCGCTTTTCTCTGCTTCTCTGAAGGATTAGCTCGAGTTAACTTTCTTGACAAAATAAGCTCATCTTTCAAAATAAATAACAATGTCTCCTGTTTAATCAATTGGTTCCTAATGGATTTTACCTTTTCAAAGAACAAGATGTTCTCAACCTTGAACTCTTCTAATCTTTTTGAATGGACTAGGGCCATAGTGGTAAGAATGTGCTCTCAAACATGAGAATTCTTTGCATCTTTGGAAGTGGTCAAATGCCACTCAGAAATATACACATATTTGTGCAAATATCCTAATAAGACATTATAGAGCTATGAAATGACTTAGTGATTTTCAATTTTCTCAACCTCTTCAAGTCACTCATAGGTCTAGTAAGGTCAACAATTTTATGCCAATACTGCTGGTGTTTGAAAACTCTATTGAGAAATAATTGGAAAGCTCCGAGGAAAAGGAGTGCCCATCCTCCAGATGCTTCAACATGCCCTTTTTATCTAAAACAAATTTACATAAATTACTATACACAATGATATTTAGTTTGCAACATTATGAATATACCTTTTTAGTCTAGGGAAAGTGGAGAGATTAGCAATGATCCAATAGGAAATTTAAAGCTGATGGCACACTAGTCATCCTCCTTGGATGATTCTCCCCAATGCTAGCTCCTACATTCTTCACTCGGGTCTTGACTATTGTGTTCATCCTACATATCTTAAGAGCCTCTTTATGAGGGGCTTTGACCTCCACTATGGAAGGGATTCAGTTCCCCTCTATACCTACACTAGAGACATATCCTTGAATGAGTACTTTGTTTAGAAAAAAGGCATTTTAGCATGATATTTGATAGGATATTTGTTGGCCATTTTGTCACCTATCTCATCAATCAATAGCTCAAAATAATAAAGGGCTTAATATGGAAGGACCCTTGAGGTTGCAAGATTGAGACGAGTGGCCTATTCTATTGACACACATTTTTTGCGCCTCCAAAGTAAGGGCCTAAGCTTTTTTACCATGTCTTCGGTTGAAGATTCAATAGTGGACTCTACCTCCTAAGAGCAGATTAAGGCAAGAATAATCTCCCCAAACAATTTTTTCTTGGGGAATCGAGTCCTCACCTCAATGGTGGATTCATCCCCTACATATTCTTCCTCTTCCAATTGCAATTTGTTCTTCCTAGATTTTTTAGAAGCAAGAATCTTCCTCTGAGAGCTTGGTGGCACACTCTTTGTTTGCTTCTTAGACACACTAGAAAGTTGCTCAACCAAACTCTTTACATTATGTCAAGGGGAGCTTTTCTCCCTCGAGAATTCCAACCTCATGTGACGAGGCTTCCTAAGAATCAATACAGTAGTGGTGCCTCTCCAAGCTTCTTTTAGCTTATCCAAAGCTCCTGAAGATGCAATTAACCAAGAGCTTTCACCGAGGCCTATTCCAGGATTATTAACAATCCTCACTTCTTGCACTTTATAAGAAATACCTTATCATCCATCCATGGTGCGATGATAACAAACCCTTAGTGATGAATATATCTCTGACACAAGCTAAGAAGATCAAAATATAACCTAGGATTTTAGGAAAAAAACTATCTAGAGACCCCATCCCACCACTTATCTTATTATCTCTGAATATCTCCTCCACTCTGCAAATAATGGCAAAAGAGTTGGGAGCCAAATGAGTAGAAAAGAAGTGCAATTTAGAAAATGCCACAAAATGTAGATGAGAATGATAAATGTAGGTGAGAATGATAAGTCCAAGAAAATTTCAAAATACCTTTCAAAAAGATATATCTCAACTAAGAAAAATGAGAAGTTAAGTCTCTCGTTCTCCAATAGTAGACAAGACCCTATATCCAACAGAAATTTAATACATCTCCATGAAATGATCTAAATTTGCTTGGCTCATTAGAGACAATCTAAAGTTAAAAAAGTAAAAATCTTTTATGAAGTCCTCTAACTCACCAATTATCACCATATTATCTCAAAACACAAAACTCAACCTAAAAAGAAAAAGGAAGTGAGTGAAGAGCAACTCCAACATGTTAAAAAGCATATAAAATGAAGCAAGAGGTCATGGTACCCTTTGATAGTCTCACTGCATGGGAAAAATTAAAATCTAGTTGAGGCAAAAATCTTGAGGCACCGATGGTTAAAGATTCATAATATACTATTTTGCCACATAATCCTAAAAGTTTCACAATTTTGATTCAAAATTAATTGATTACAAAAGAGAAAAGAAATCCCAAATAATAACCCCTTGCATCTGGGACTTTCAAGAGTCAAAGAAAATGCATAATAAGAAAAATTCTTCCAAATTGAATAACACATCAAAGAAGGAAAACTTTCACAACTTTTAAAGTGAGGATGGTCTTCTTATTGATGCCTCTACAATAGTGATTAGTTGATTTTCTTATGTATTTTAGCTTCAAGCTCTAGCCATAGAATGACCTAACATCACCTCTTCAGTGGTGTACAACGGTCTTCAAATCTCATAAGGATATCTCTCATTCCAGTCACACGCTTAACCCTCTCCACATGAACATAGGCCTCATGACTGTTGATGACGAGGTGGATCACATCTAGTTTATTGGGGCAGAGAGCCAAAAATACTTGATCTAGCAAAGCCACGGGAGATCGAGATGAGCCATTGCCACTAAGCCTTCCTCTATGAACTGAATCCTCATCCTACTTTAAAGTTGCTTCGAGTGATATCATGAGGCCATTTCCTTCTCCATCTTCTCCAAGCGGCATTAGAGATCATCAATGATGGCCATTTGGAATAATGACGTGTTCATTACAACATTGCATCATTGTAGAGGTTGTGGAAGGATTCTTAGAGAGATCCAATTTGAGAGAGTATCTATGTAAGATCTTCTTCTTGCTTGTGGAGGCGAGTGTGCAAAGCATACTCCCTTCGACATTGCTCTATGTTGGCCAAAAGAGCACCCTTGTGATTGGTACTTTTTATCTTGATATGCAAGTGCATGTGTTGAATCAAGAAATGTAGAATAAGTAGAGTATCATTTTCATGAGAATTAGAGCAAAATTAAATATTAATTTCTATTAAGTTAAGTACTAATTTTTAAAACTATGTTTTTATCCAATAAAATTTAAGTGCATGATTAAAATTACTATCTACTATTTTGAAAAGATAATAAAAAGATAAATTTTTCTATTTTTATTTTTTTATAAAAAAAGTATATAGGTGTTTTCTTAATTTTTAAAATAAGTACTCTGAATTTAATGAATATTTTAGACAATGTATTATATGAAACTATATTGTGGATTAATTTAAAACTTGTAATGCCAACAAGGAATAAAAGTACTATACTCTCTATCTTTAGATAGGTATAATCAAACCAATCCCTTTACCTAGTTTTCTGTTAAGTGCCATTGCTTTACTCATATTTCCCTTCAAGTGATTGCAAATCTTAAAAATAATCATATATTTAATGACTATATAGCTACTCCGACCTATCTAACACATTTGTTTTCCGACTTGTTCTTTTAGGATTCCATCAATATCTCTAGATCACACTTATTTTTAACATTATAATTGGCCATATTATAACTAAATGAAGTATGAACAGAAGCATAATACATTTTCATTCAAAGCACAAATAATTTTCTTATATTAATCCATACACAACATTTCATACAATATAAACATCTCAAAAGTTCACATAAATTTAGAGCACTTTATAGATTAGTGCTCTATAATAGAGAGAAAAAAAGAAATTATATTAAACATAGTAAAACAAGATGTAGGATAACTAGAGATGAAAGAAAAGAGTACATTGAGTAGATCTTCTAAGTGCACTCCTTACATTCCTTTACTTCTTCCTTGTGGAAATATCCAACATCCCTTGTTGAAAATCCTTGGTTATTGATGTTCTTCTCCACCTCTTGCTTAAGCAACACTCTTTCACACTGCTCTTACACACTCTCACAACACTTGAAGTATAACTCTTGAGTGCTTTAAAAGAACATACACTCTCACTCACTCTCTTGCCAAGAAACAAAAGAAATTTTTTTTTTGAAAGAAGACCCTTTTGCCTTAGAAATGAACCCTACTTATAGCTTAGATACAACCTTGATCAGTTGTCTAGACGCTTCTGCCATAACTACTTTGAAAATTGCTCAAAACCATCATCGAACCATCATGAAATTATTCTATCAGGCCATAGCGCTACGACACTATTGATATAGCCTTGCGTCATTAGAAGTGTTGATCCGGTCCTATGACACTATGCTTGCTATTTCTACCTCATAATTTTCCTTTGATATATCTCCATGATGCTACGTAAGGTGCTAAGTTTGCTATAAATTGCCTTAAAATGAGTTTGATATGGCGCTACAACACTGCTAATATAGTGCCTAAGCACCGCCCTTGCTATAAATTGGCCTAACTTTAGCAAATTATAACGTTGCAGTGTTGGGCCTTTTTATTTTATTTTTGATAATTTTCCTATTACAACACAAAATATATTCAAAATAAACACATTTTAACATTAAAACACATGATGAAGGTAGTATAATCACATGAAATTTTCATAATTTTAATACTTATCACCATGCGATCAATGAGGTTCCTCTGATAAAGAATATTAGAGGTAACTCCAGGAAATTTGGTCGAACACTCTGCCTATCCTTTGCCAGTTGAGGAAGACTCTGTTTATGTCTTGACTCTTTAGAAAAGGAAGCATCATCTCCTTCCATTTCATCTTTCTCCACCCACTCAATGTTATCTCTTCCTTCCTCCATTGAAGTCCGTCAAAATGATTGTTCTTTCATCAATTGGGGAAGGGGGGGGTGGGTGGGGTGGAGTGGATTTATAATCCCAAAATTTCATTAAGGATACATGGAAATGGAAAGAGCAAGATGATAACCATTCATATTTTAATTTGACATGATGTACCACCAACTAATCCAAATTTTTATGCTACACTCATTAAAGCCCTTAACACTATTTTGCCTCTTTGGAAATGATGCAATCACAAAGATGATACCCCAAGATCCCATTTCCATCCCTTATTCACATGCAACAGATTGACACTTATTCATGGAGTCTTGTCGAATACAAAACATCACTAAGTTTAACCTGTTAGGTTGTCACAACAACAATTATGTTGAATTTGGAATATTTTCAAGAAATGATTTGCCCAACAAGTGTGATAAGAAATATTATAGAGATTATTGGTCAGATGAAACAATATACATTCATGAGTAGAGATGAATAATGAGGCCTTCTATTGGAGATAAAAATTAGACAATCTTACTAGGCAGAGGTCATCCCTAACAAAATATTTTCCATGTCATCAATTTTTCTTTCAATCTTTAGTTGGAAAGATAATCATTATAGAGTTTGTATGTGAGAAAGGGAAAGTTCTTAGAGTCTTGTACTTAGTACTAAATTATAATAAGAAAATATTTTTTTTCTTGCCTTAGTAGACGTAGATCAAATTACTCTCAACCAAACCACTTCAAATGTTTGCTCCTTGTTGAGAATGCTCTTTTTTATTTTCTCTTTTTAGTCCTTTTACCACCTTTCCTTATCAAGTAAATTATTTGATGTAACTTCCTTAACTAATCAACTCTAATATTTTATTAAATTTTCAATATCTTTCTTAGTCTTTGACATAAAAAAAATATTAACACTTATAGTTTTTCTTTTTAAATATTATAAAACCTTTATGCTTAAAATACTTTCATATGTTTGATATGAAATATATATATGAATTTACCTTTTCATTATAATAGAAATATAGTGACATATATAATGTTATTTAGAACACAATAATGTTGATTTCATAGTTTTGATGATAACAAAACAACAAATAACAACAACAAGCCTTTATCCGATTACATGGGGTCGGCTACATGAATCTTTTTTCACCATTGTGTCCTATTAAGTGTCAAATTCTCATTTAATTCTAATAGAACAAGGCCATTTTTTATATTTCCTAATCAAGTCTTTTAGGTCTTAACATAAGTCAAATCTAATACATCTACTCTTCTAACTGGATGATGGGATAACCAATGTTTTATGTGACTAAACCATCTAAGCCGACTCTTTCTAATTTTATCTACCACTGGAGCTACTCCTAAATTTTTCACGAATATAATCATTTCATATTTTATCTCTAAGCATAAAGCCAGTGATCAACCTGAGCTTCCTCATCTCTGCAACACTTAATTTTATGCCTCTTTTACTAGAAAAAATTCTGCACTATAAAGCATTATAGGTCTCACCATCATCTTATAAAAATTTTTCTTAAGGAATGCATCGGGCATTTTCTATCATGGCTTGATGCATTCCTCCACTTCAACCATCCAACATTTAAGTATAAAGCACAAAAAATTGTTAAGCACCATGACCATTCTAATTGACAAATTATTAAACTAGAAATATAGATGGAAGATTTACATATATACCACACAATTCTTATGCATTTACACATTTAACACTCAAAGCTAGATATTTACTTCTCCAATACTTTTCTATGCTTGAAAATGTGCATTTCACTCTAAAAAAGTGAGTGATGATAATATTTTTTATGTGATATTGAAGATTGAGATATTATATATGAAAAGTTAAGTGTTTTATATGTAAATATATAAGAATTGTATGGTATGCATGTAAATCTCCCAATATATGAACAAGATATCATGAGCTCCTACATAATTAGTAGACCTAATGATTTAGATTTATCAATTTCAGGATTAACTGATTATTCCAATTAACACTTCTATGGATGATTATGGACCACATGTAGAGCTCAAGATGATTAAGACAAACTCAACAATTTTTAAAAAAAAAGAAGCCAAAATTGCATTGATAAGAGCTATAAGATTAATTAAGGACTTAATTTTTTAAGCTAATTATATATATTAAATATAATAAAATGATTTAAATCAATTATATACTAATCATATAATTCACTTTTGCAAATATTACATCACTTATAGTCATTAAAAATTATAATATATATATATATATATATATATATATATATATATATATATATATATATATAGAGAGAGAGAGAGAGAGAGAGAGAGAGAGAGAGAGAGAGAGAGAGAGAGAGAGAGATTTTCATTTATTTGATTCCAACAACATGATATAAGAAATATGAATATAACTTATTAAATGGTTATTTAAATTTGAATTAAAATCCAAATTAGCTTATGAGCTTGGTTGCGTGGGTATAAGGTATAGAACAACTTAAAATTGGCTTTGTTATTTTATGCATCCTTATTTTATAAATTTTTTTATACCACAACTTAGTCAACAACAACAACAACAACAACAACAACAACAACAATAATGATGTGCCTAACCTTCAAATAAGAAACCAAAAAGCTGCCTTTAAAATAATAAAGTTTGATTATAATCAATTCTCTTATAACTATATTCAACTAAACATTATAACAATAGCTAAATATAATATTTTTTTAAATATGAATGGGATTTTTCATAAAATGAATTTACATGACAAGATTGAAAAGAATAATTCTTATCAGTTAGATTTGACCATTTATATGAATCCAGTGAATGTGAAATTTTTTAAGCTATTCAAGCCTTTAATGCTGGATGGTAAGATGAAAGAAGCCCTTCCACCTCTTAATTATCGAAGCATCGAGGTACTATATAATTGATAGAAAGAGAAAAGTGGTGTCTAAAACAAAGCGACACATTTGGAAGAGAGGAGCTAAGCTATTTATTTTTTTTTTTTTGCAATGGGTATCCACCCAACACCCCACCTATTTTGTGGGTGGGGATGTCGTTGTGACTAATCTCACGGGAGCCTAGCACCATATTCATCACTCACACGTGGGGTCCCAATTTACTTTCCCCACCTGGTATACGCCACCCCGGAGGATTCGGTCTCGAAGTTTCGGCCTTCATTAACTAAGAGCAAGATTAATTCATATAAATGAATCACTTCTTGAAAAGAAGGCATCTCAATGATTTGAAAACTAGCTAAGCTGATGTTGAAGATTCTTACAAAGTTTTATGATGATGTTTAGAGGATCTCGAGCTATGAGCATTATTATAGAAATGATTCTAGGGCCCGAGGAGAACTCAAAAGGGATCTGAACTGCCAAATGTCAAGAATCAAGAAGCTAAGGATCGGAAGTTAGCAGCTTCATATGTCTAGAGCAAAAGATTTTGAGAAGATCTTTAAAGTGATTGAAAATGAAAGGCTGTCTAAGATGAGAAGGCCATTAATAATGAACACCTATCAGCACTACTAAAGGAAAATAACACCATAAAGGATTTCCATCATAATTACTTTCCATTTAAACTTATGATATCCTATAATAAATATATGGCATATATGAAATATATATATGTGTGTCATATTATAATTAAGGCAGATTTACATACAGACCACACAATTCTTATGTATCTATATGTCTAACACCTAAAATTTAATATTTTCCTATATAACATCTAAATTTTAATATCACATCAATAATACTAGTATCACTAATTTTTTAAAGTGAAATACATCTTTTCATGCATAGAAAAGTATTACATTTGTAAATATCAAAATTTAGGTGTTAGATATGTAAATTCTTAAGAATTGTATGGTATGTATATAAATCTTCCTATGATTAAATATAATCATTATCAAGTTCATTCTATTACTAAACATACTGTGGTATTTTAATTTGGAGTCGTTAGGACACCACACAGATCTTAAGAGGTACTTATTGAAGTGATCAGGTACAACATTAAAGTATGATGTATCATCTCAAAAGATGAAAACATCACCTTACAATGGACATAATCACCTAATAAGGACTCGTAAGGCAGATGAGCTTTCGTATATATCAGAGATATTTTCCCTACTTTATATAGAAAAGTAAAGCAGGGTTTATTTTATGCAGAGTTATTTAGTTCTCTATGGAAGCAAGCTTCCATAGTTAATTACATCATAAAAATGAGAATCTCCCAAGAAAACTCTCGATTAAGTAGTCAATAAATATCTCCAAAGATTTCAAAGTTAGATTATCAAAAGATTGGCTGTTTTTTGAAATCAAGTGGGAAAGTTCAATTCAGAAGACTTATTTTTGGATTCCAAAGGAAGATAAATAGAGCAGTCATGATTATAGGAAGCCTAGTGAGCACTCCAATTTACCATATAATGAGATTTTATAGGTTTGAAAGAAAAAGTTTATTTTAGTTTGAGTTGAAATTTTATTAAAATGCTAGGGCTTATAGTCCATCAACACAAGATTGAAAAAATGCCTAAAAGGTGAGGACTTATACTTGTAGCCCAAAAGAAACAAGTAGCCTCGAATCCTGAATCTATGATACTTTAACACAAGCTAAAAGCACGACCTAAACCTAATCGAAAAAAAGGGACATAGTGGTTTATCTACACAAGAGAGGATACACTCATCTCGACTCTTCTGGACTTACAACAGCCTGGAGTGGCCACCAGCTAATGCATCCTACGATTCAAAATCATGTAGGCCAGTCTCATATAAGTGCAAGATAGCTAGACTATTATTTAATTAGGAAGGAAACTAAAGTCCTAAACTCACTCCCTAAGAGACTAGATCATGACTGACATGAAGACATGACTTAAGACTAAATGCAAAAATTTATAAATTATTGTATCATTTTGATGATTTGGACAAAGGCTTAGGACAATTATACCTAAATGCATTATGAAATATGGTTATTGGCTAAATTAGCGGGAGGAGGTGTTCTCCACTACAAAGGATGCCCTCACAGGTTAAGCATTCCCCTATCATGCAAGAGTTGATGCCTTCTCTATTCAAGAGTGAAACAAAATGTTATGCATGATGTTAGAGCATTCAATATTTAGCTAATGAGTTGTTAAATCTTTTAATTATCTTGATTATAGCCTAACCTTTAAAGTGAGGTTATGAGTTACATTTAAAATTTAATTATGAGTTGTTAGTGAGGATATAAAAATTAATTTTATCTTAAAGAATCTACTACATCCAGGCCACACATTCAATCATCAAACTTAAGAAACCTATGAAAAGTATGTCATTTCTATTGTGCAAGATAAACACAACAATCAAACAATTATAGATTTCATAAAAGAATAAGAGGTCGGTGCGGCCAATACCGTTGTACACCCCAGAAAATAAAAGAAGTTGGGTAGCCGAGCTTTATCATTATACAACCCAGACCATAAAAGAATATTACAATTATAAGTTAAAATAAATGCTATGGGGATCTTTGTTCTTCATCTTTCTTTCCTCCTTTTGATTTAGTTTTGCTCCAAGACTTCATAAGGCCTCTCAAGACTTTTCCTTCTAGCCACTGCTCATCTTAAATCACATAACGCTAAGCTTAATTCCTATTACAAAATTACATATTTATGAAAAAATAAAATTCAACTATACCTACAAAATAGATGTTAGCTAAACAACCATACAAACCAAGCAGTTATGTTCCATAAATTTGGACTTAGCTCGCACATGGGTAACCAAACCCACATGTCCTAATGTGAATTATGCAAAGGGACACAAGCAACCTGCAAGTAAAAGCATTTATATTTATTTATTATTTCAGCAGCCCCTTTAACACAATCCCCTGTAGACCTGTAGAAAACATCATTAAGATAATAACAACTTACATCCAGTTTACGTATAAGTAATCATAACATCTAGTCTAAAATATTATATCACAAAATAAAATACAACATCATAACATATATCATCCTAACTTTGAGCTAGAAGTTGTGACTTAGTATTCTAATGTGTGTGCTTAGACTTAATGTGGTATATCTTAACTAAGCTTTAGGATTATGATCATCTAAGTTTAGAATTATTTAAATTAAACATGAGGACTGATTTCATTTCAAGTTATTAAGAGATTGGTGAATTTTAATTTGTATTTTTTTTTTATTTCACTTTATATTTACCTAGCATCTAATTATTGTAAAGAGAGGAAAGGGGTTTAACCCCATTCATCCCCATCCTAAGTTACTTTTTAAAGCATGTTGTTATAATTTGATTTTTTTAGTGAATAATTTACTACACATTTTATTAATCCTAGATTTAGGTTAATCTTAAAGAATCATATTCAAATATGAAATGCATCTTAAGATTAATGAAGTTGAATCACTATCATATGGATAATGTTACATCATTCATTTTCATCATCAATATCATGCATATGATGTTGAACTTAACATACCTATACATGCAATGTATTTTTGGTACACTTAGATGATTGGTAATGCATATTTTTTTTTTTTGGTAGAAAAGAGGATTCCATTCTTTAACTAAGTACACATACACATGCATTAAATATTTTAGCAAGTACACGCCGTTGTTAAACTAGAGAAGTGAGGTAATCTAAGACCTCCTTAGGGCTACTTAAAGCCTCGTGTTCCCTGGATGTTTAGACTATATACTTGATATTTAAATACATATAAATATATACACAAACATAAGAATGAGAATCATGCAAAAGATTGTAAGTTACCAAATTTATTTATTTATGTAAAGTAAAGCTCTATCCGAATTCTAATGCATGTATACATATAAATTAAATTAAGTAAGTACGTGCCGTTGTTAAACCGGGAAGTAAGGTAATCTAAGACCTCTTTGAGGCTACTTAAAGTCTCATATTCTCGTGATATCCGGACTAGATACTTACTAACATTTAAACACATATAAACAAATACATGAATCATGAAAATAGAACAATCCTTTAACATGTTTAAGTTATAAGTAAATGTAAATCATATATAATATTCATAGCCAACATCAATTTAAATCTTGATCATTAGTTTGTAACTTTAAAAATAAATTGAGATTTATTAGTGATAATAGTCATGCCATATAATAGGATTAATCTAACACATGCAACTTATACATATATAATCATATTCATTTGATTCTTTTATTTGAATACATGAATACATGATATCAAATGACATACAAATTTATAATGAATGAAAATGAGTAATTAAACATTGCCATATGATACATTCAACCATACTACTTCCTAGGGATAATCAAGTTAAATAAAATCATTTAAGATTAACAAAAGTTGTTATGAATTTGGATTTTGGATTTGAATTATTAGACTTAAAGAGGAGAAATAGTATTTATTGTTTTGCCTCATCGCACATTAGTGAGTTAATGTGTTTAAGGAAAAGTAATTAAGTGAATTTTATGGATTGATTACGTTCAAATCATTAAGCACTTAGTTTAATTTACCTTTCCTAAGTCTCTTTAATTTAATTAACCATTTAACAATGAGCCTCCAATGATATGCCAATGAGAAATTAAAAATTACAATGATTTTAAAAGGACCTAATGCAATTAGACTCATGATTAAGGGTTAATTAGATTAAAGAAGAATCTAATTAAGTACTTATATAGTTTTCCCACACCTAAAGGTTAATCATATATTCCTTAAGGGTGTTTATGTTGTTAAACACATAAAGAAGAACCCATGAATTCAATTTGAATTATCTTAAATAATTGTTATTTCAATTTGAATTAATTTCTCCATTAATTTACTTAATTATTCCTTAATTAAACCATGCATTAATTAACCCTCCCATGAAAATACACTTAGAAAAATAACTAGGAAAGAGGTCTTAATAATTTTCCTTCATCATTTCCCACTATCAACAGTGATTAAGCATTACTAATAATTCAATTTTTGTTGTTTAATAATTTTAATTATTATTAAATTGATTAAGGAGGGTAATTAAGATTGGAATTTCAAATTTTTCACATTACATGACTAATAAATCCCAAGAAAATTATGGAGACAGATGACATCCCATGTGATTAAACTACCAAAATAGGGATTAATTGGCCAAGTAATTAGACTTTAATTAAGATAATTAGCCTAGACTTCAAATCTTAATTAAGCACTATTTATTAATCAAACCTTAGGAATTTTAATTTCATTAAATTTTCCTCTATTTACCCTTTGCAAAATGGGTTTACTCATATTTGAATTTTTTCTACAATTAGTTAATTTTTGAAGTTCATAACATTATTTTAACACCTAATTAATCCCTAACTCTCGGCCACGCGGGAGTCGACGCGGTGACGCTTTCCATGTGGCGCCATGGGATACGCTATTTAAAACGTCTCCCGTGGCAACTAAGTCAACAATGGTGGACGCGATTTTGTTCCCGCAATCTGATCTCGGATCGGATGACGAAGATTAATCTCGTGATTCCTATTAGAATAAATCAAGATTTCTAGTGGATTAAATCATAGCCATCCGTTCTAATCATGCAAAAATCACATGCAATCACAATTTTCTTCAGAAAAGACCAACACCTAGGGTATTTTCTACAGTTTGCCGGAGTTTTACCTCATCGGCGCTAAAGACTGGCAGTCCATCGACTGAGGTAGCTTCATCTTGAGAGCCCTGACAGCGCCCCTGAGCCTCGGACCAAACATCAAGCTCACGGTTGGTCTTGGTGTGCCTTCGCGGATCAATCGACGGGATCGATTCGTTTCAACTCGTCGAAGATTGGGGAATGTGTGGGAAGAGTTAATTTGAGTTTGGTGGAGTTTAGGTGAGGTTGGATGGACCGGGCTCTTGGTTTCGAATGGAGGTTAATCTTATAGGCGATGGGGTGCACTAGGGGATCGGGAGAAGCTCTGGGATTGCTCGAAATTCCCTAAGGATGCTCTATATGAAGTTTGAATGGATGGGGAGGAGTATACTCTCCTCCCAAGTGAACCAAGGGAGATAGCCTTTGGAGTCGTCCAGAGTAGGTGAGAGATGGCAGATGAGGTGGAGAGGCTTGAGAGGCTAAAGTAGTGGCATGGACTAGCATGGTGTGTACCTCTTCCTCCAAGTGAACCAATGGGATGCCTTAGTGAGTTCACCCTCTCATGACCTAAGGCTTAATCCAACAGCCTTGGGTTAGATTGGGTTAGTGGTCCTAGTGTCCAAAATGAGCTAAGGGTGACTGTCATGACTTGGGAAGTAGGTGAGAACATCCAAATGGAGATTTTGTCCCATTTGTGTGGATTGGTTCATGGGTTTTGACTCAAACTAGGTTCACCATAGGTTGGGTCCACTTGAGCTGACCCACCGGTTTGGTTAGATTTGGACTTGGTTTGAATGAGTTTGGCTCAATTTGACCAATATGAGTCAAATGGGTTTCATCATTAGTTGACCAATCGGTCAAATTGAGTCAACCCAAGAGTTTGGGTGTATTCAAATGATATTTGGAATGTATTGGTGCTATTATTTGATTTGAAGTGGATTTGATTTTGACTCTTATGAGTTCATATGAGTCAAATAGGTTAAGTTGACTAATTTTATCAAATTGGCCAAATTGGCTTGAGTGGAAGGTTGACTTAGGTTTAATTGATCATTTGAGAATGATTGTAGGAGTTAGTTTGAGTTAATTTGGATTTGAGAATGATTTAGTTCAATTTGACCATTTAGGCCAAATTGGGCTAAGTGGGTCAATTGTGTTGGTTTGATCAATTAATTGAAGTGGATCAGAACAATCAATTTGTGATTGATTAGAGGCATTGGTTTCAATCAATTGAATTTATGATTTGATTTGGTCCAATTTGGCCTTTTATGTCAAATTGGATCAACTTAGGTCAAGAGACCAATTTATTTTGGTTTGATTCAATTGGTGGTTGAGTCATGTTCAATAATCATTTTATAATTGATGAGAGTTATTAGTTTCAATCAATTGAAATTGGACTGAGGTTTGGCTCATTTTGGTTCATATGAGTTAATTGGGTTTAATTGAATGTTGGATCATGTTCAATAATCAATTTGTGATTGATTAGAGGCATTGGTTTCAATCAATCAATTTATTTATTTGATTTGGTCCACCTTTAGTCAAATGGATCAACTTAGTCAAGAGACCAATTTATTTTTTTGATTCAATTGGTGGTTGAGTCATGTTCAATAATCATTTTTTAATTGATGAGAGTTATTAGTTTCAATCAATTGAAATTGGACTGAGGTTTGGCTCATTTTGGTTCATATGAGTTAATTGAATCAAATTGATCAAATGATCAAATTAGTTTGGTTTGACCCAATTGATTGCAATTGGATAATCAAGGATGATCACCTATCATTGTGGAGAAGATTGGATGGGTTGATTCAATCCAATTTAGGTTAGATTGAAGTTTGAATTTATTTGATCATTTAGGCCACTTTGGGTCAAGTGGGCCAAACAGGTTTATTGAATTGGATTGAATTGGGTGTTGAGAAGAGTTCAATGATGATTTGGAGTTGATTGATTTTGATTGCAACTTGTTTGGGTTTGATTGATTTTGGCTTTTGGACTTTTAGGTCAAATAAACTAGCTTAAGTTAATTGGATTCATTTGGTTTGATTGGTTTGATTGTAAGTATTAGGATAGTTCAAAATAGAGTATTGAGTGGTTGAGTGCTTTTGTAAAATCAATTGGATTGGTTTCAAGGCATAGAATGATGATGGAATTGATAAGGTTAAGTAATTTGGCTTGGAGCTTGGATAGTAAACCAAATTCAATTTGAGGTTTGTTGTATTGATTTGAGGTTGATTTTGGATGAGTGGACAAGCATGGGTTTTGGTTTAGGCCGTAAGATAGGAAAGACATATTTGTCCTAAGGCACATCCTAAACTTAAGGTATACCTTCTAAATTAGGCTTAGTGTTCCCTTAATCATTAAAGTCCTATTAGGGAAATCTAAGTGCTTAGAAGATTCCTAAGTTGAAGATGGGAAGGATGAATCAAAAGTGAGGTTAACACCTACACTCTTCTAAAAAGTGAAGTCATGAGATATTAGAGGTGTTTTTTTACATCAAAAATGAAAGAAAATAAAAATAAAAATAATAAATTTTTTGGATTATGCTGCATGGTCTTCTAAAAGACACAACCACCCGCATATCTAATACTAAATGAGGCACAATGATCTTGGCAAAGGCACGCTAACCGCCTAGTCCAATCATCAAATTACGGTATAGCGTCGAGGTGCCGTGATTTTAGCATCGATGCATTGCACCGGCTATTAAGAGGGAATAATTATCAGCCCACTACTATAAATAGGAGTGAGCAATTCACTCAAAAGACTTCTCTCCCCATTTAACTCTATTTTTTCTGAACAGTGCTCACACTTCACTTCTAGTGTCTCAGTTAAGGTAAACAATTTGTGTTTTTTCTTACTAGTTTAACAAAAATCTCATCGTTGATCTTTGATCCGGTGAAAAATTTAGAGATTTGAAGACCTCCGCTCTTGAATTTTATTCAGAGATAAAACCCTCCTCAAGGATTTCAAATCTTGAATAAGAGAGAAGAGTGCTTTATATTATATGATTTTGGAAAATTAGCACTACTAAGGCAAAATGCTGTCGAAATTTCTAAATTTTTTTGAAAAATTCACACTACAACAAAATCTGGCCTATAGCATTGAAGCGTTGGACATTGACGTCGTGGTGTCGCGCTCTCGGGTATTCATGTTATAAGAGCGACGTCGTAGTGCCCAAGAATTAGCATCGAAGCTTGAAGCTACCAGACGCCATACCCACGTGCCACTTGAAATATGACTTAGACTATTTAGATAAAAAAAGAAATAATATCCCACAACACCATGACACTTTGGGAACATTGCTACAACACTGTATCACCTTACTGCATGTGAAAAAGGACTTAGAAAATTTTCTGTTGGGGATGAAATAATATTCCACAACATCACGATAGCGCCATGACGCCCACCCCTGTCCTTCGAGCATTCCATCTGCCCCCCTCTCTGATCTCCAACGCCTTGATATGAGCAATCAAATATGATTTGATTTTTTTATGTATTACAAATTACAAATTATGAAAGAGCTGGGTTAGTAATCGTATGCCGCCACCCTCCTCTTCCTCTTTTTTGCCTCCTCGCAGATAGGAATCACACATGACTGATATTGAGGTACCATAGGGAAGGAGACCTAGCTAAGATTTGCAAGATTGCGATTCTGAAACATGTTGACTAATGTAGTATTGAACTGGGCCATGTAAGAGAATTGCATATGTTGTTGATCCATATCATGATCAAATTTACGTTCTAGCATCTCCTATTTACGACTACTCTTATCTATCCTCTTTTGCAAGTCTAAGACCTGACTGCTGATCTCTTGAACTTCCTCAGCTACGGACTTGGGAATTCGGGATCTAAATCGGGGATGACGTGAACTCTCTTTCACTTGAAATCTATTCCAGAACCCTCCAATCACTCTATTCATTAGAGGATCCTTCTGAAGGAGTGCATCCTCATCAAGCCCCCACACTACACACAAATCATAAATAGTGTGGCCATACCCATGCAGTGTCCCCTTCAACATATTATAAATAGAGTAAAAAATAACCTTCTTGATCGAGAACCTTTTTTGAATAGCAAAATTCAAAATAGCCCTATCCTTGACAACCTCACTGATGTTACTAGAGGGTATAAGCCTGATAAAAATAAAATAATGCTAAACCTTAGAGGCGGTTGTCATTTCGGTAGCAAGAAAGTTGATAATTCTTTCCTCACATTATTTCCATTGCACACTTTCATTTTCACCACAAAGAAAAAGAATAATCTTGTCGAAATTGAGATGATCATTATAGTTGGACAGATTGATCATACTCAATATTAAGGAGATCGTAATATGCATTTGTAGCATTACTATCATAACTTACCAGCTTTCCTCGGACATATGCCTTATATTTCGGCCCCATGCATTTGAAGAATTTGCACAACCGGGACGACGCACAAGTTGTTATCGTAGGCCAATTTGGGCCACTTCCGCTCCATAATTATCCCTTCCACACTATTACTGGGATTCTAGAAACCCCTTTCTAGAATCAGGTGCTTGTAGAGGAGAGCATATTGGTACTACTCCTCAGCGTCGGAGCTAACGAAGCGATTGGCATTGCTAGATGCCTTCTTCTTGCCACAACTCTTCTAAGACGCATTATTAATTATGGAAATTAGAAAGCAAAAATAGCTAGAGAGAAAGAAAATTCTTAAAGGGAAGAGATCGCTGAATAAAAATCCTTAACAACCAAGACCTCTATTTATAAATTAGAGCTAGTGTCGCCTGCACCGATGCCGAGGCACTACCCTCTCGAAGTTGCGTAACATGGCCTCGCCACACGCCCACACATGCAAGGCCGGGGCTTAGTCGCCTCTTCATTATCGTGTTGTCAAAAACATAAAATTAATTATAATAAATTTTCATAACTGATGTGCGTGAAAAGAGCATAGTGTCGTTTAACCCGACACATCACTCATTAAAACAAGGCTGTCGTTTCCCCTTAAAATCATGCTGAAGTTGTCCAGACCGCAAGCAGCAGTGACACCGCATTGTTGAAATGGTAAAATGACCAACAATAGCAATGTTGCAATGCTACATATGCAGCGCCAAGACGCTAAGCCTTGCTCTCATCTGGCCCGTGTCATGCCACATAAGCACTAGGCTCCATTATCACAACACCGTGGCGCTGGATCCCAGGGCCGAGGCGCTTGGTCTTAAAATAAGAATTTTATGTATTTTTAATAAAATTTAAGTTTTGTATCCATTTGTTATGTAAACACAACTATGTCTCACAATATATGGATAATACAAAATTTGACATTCCAAAGGGATGCAAGTCCAACCTTATATTCATTCACTATGTGAACATCTATCTGTTCACCATGTGAGCACCATATGATTCATTCACCATGAGAACAAATTCATATCCATCTACCTGATTTTGACATTCCAAAGAGATGTAAGTCCAACCTCCTATTCATTCACCATGTGAACATTTATTCATTCGCTATGCGAATACTCCATAATCCGTTCGTCATACGAACAAATTCATATCCATCCAATATGTAGATAACCGTGACTTTTGGCATTCCAAAGGGATGTAAATCCATCCTTATATTCATTCACAATGTGAACATCTGCCCATTCGTCATGCGAACACCTTATAATCTGTTCACCATGTGAACACTCTTGCACCACTTTTCTAAGTTTACTCGAGATACCTGAAACGATGCAACCTATGATTGCTAATCAGAACATCTAAATATTACGACAATGTTCCTCTGATGTTAGTAGGCTGAAATAATATAATCTCAGGATGATGAAACCATGAGATTTTGATTGGATTACACTCCTATTTCCCACAAGATAGTCATCTATTTCACACATACCTCTAAGACACCAATTGTATATTAGATATATATATTTGTTTCCAACATTCATCGAGAATGCTCTCTTACTGCGATAAGAAGGATAATTAACTATGAAGGCTTGCGTTTATAAAAAGTAAAACTCAGATCAAAATAAACTCTAACCTAAATGTTAGAAGAAATCTGGTTAAATATATATATCAATCTGCCTCGTGAAAAAATATACTCTCAATCCATCCCACAAAGATGGCAGAGCGCATCCTTGAAGGTGTTTGTTTAGAGCGATCATGTATAAAAATGCTAGTCTTCTTTTGGGGGAGAAAGATGTTATGGAGCATAGAATCTTTTAGGACTTCAGAAAAAATAAATGAATTTGGGAGAGCCAAAGTGAGTGACTAATGATTCAAGAAAATTTCTTCATCCTAGCATATTTGCCTACCTTTTCCACATTAATAAAAATAAAACTTTACCTTGTTTTTTCACACCAAATCCATAATCTCCCTACTAGATGTGATGACATAAGAAAGCCAATCCATATCTATGTTGTTCAATCAATTTAGTTAATGTTTGTGCCATCGTCATTACACTAGAGGCAAGTCATTAATTTCTTGAACGATTCTAAATTGAAGGTTAACATGAATTGTCCAAATTCAATTCAACTCTAACATGGTCGGATCAAACTCGATACTAGATAAACATAAGATCTTAATCATTTGGTCTTATCACTTTGCAAGCATATCAATCATTGATAATTTCATCATGTATAATAGAGCTAGCATGCCCCACCACGCTAATCACATAATCTCAAACTAGTTAACATTTTTACTAAGAGAACTTTGCGACACAACACCTATAATAATCCTAACTAAAATTAGAGCAAAATAAATAAGTCAATAGCAATATCCTCATAAGTGACATGCTTTCACTTTGCCATTTGTGCAAGGAAAATGGTTTAGTAAGATTTTAAATAAAAAAAAAACAATATAAAATACTTGATTTAGGCACCATTTAGCTTTAGCTCATCCTCATGTTGAACTACAAAATTATCTTAGGCCACAATTTCATAACTATAGAATTACATTTTCATGAAGACAAAGGTTCATTTTAACTCGAGTGTAAGACTTTATGAAGATTGAATCTTTTATTCTTTACATAACTTTTGCAAGTACCTAAAAGCCTCCAAGACACGACCTTCATACATCAATACTTTAATCTTGATGGCGAAATGCGAATATTATCTAACACCTTCTGTCTCACTTTATATAAAATACTTATGAGGAAATGCTAATACAATAGAAATGTGCCAGAAGACATACACCAATTATATTTTATCTAACACCTTCTATCTCACTTTTGATATATTGCTATTTTGTTGGACCCTTTTGGCTGGACTAATGTTCTTTATGGTGAATTTTATGAGATGAGGCTTCGATTGGGACAGGACGTTGTCAGGATGCATATTTGCTTCCTACATTTTTGGAGCAATGATGATGATTTTCCAGCTCTCTTATCGCCAACCACCAACATTTCTTGACTCGATTGGTCCATTCTTTTCTACTGTCTCTCAAGATGTATTATACATTATATACACCGCGCTATTTTACGGTTTCGCATGACATCGCTTACTTCGCTAATTCTTGCTGGGTTATTTACTTCGGCTAATTCAATCTTATTGGTAATAATCTGAAGTGGCTTTCCGTGTGACACTTTCTTATCTTAATTTCATGATTTTGATCACCTGGATGGATCTGAAAAGTATGGTGCCATTTGTTTTTCTTCATCATTATGCCTTCCGATCTTCTTCCCCGCTGCGGTTCTGTAAAAATCGATCATTTGTTGATTCATCGCGCGTTGCTGGATGGAGCGTTATATGATGACATTACCGGACAACTGAGCTCTCCTTATAATTTTTTCATATTACTCTCTTTGTACCGCATAGTTTACGACAATACTTTTATAAGGTTTTTTGGCAGATCGGAAAGATTTTTCTCCCCCCTCTGTTTTTTGTAAGTCTTCTTTAATCTTTAATGAAATCTGGGCGTGGCCCTCATTTTTTCCCGAAAAAAAAAAGAAATGCTAATATTATATAGTTCATGCTTGCAATGACAAACTTTAATATAATAATCAGAAAGGGTCAATACTGAAGCATATATCACATTATTAATGAAAATCTAATTAATATGGCATAGAAGTTTGCAAAGATGAGCAATACAGAACTGGTTCAATCAATACACGCATTAGTAGCAAACATTATCAGATACTCAATGCTTATAGCTACTGCTTAACTATACATATCCCTACAAAATATTTAATGGCGATAGATTGCGATCTCACAGATTTTAGTGATAACCAACTGGAGCCGGAGCCTGCTTCAGATCCATACCCTGATAGTGAACGTCCTGCAATTCACAAAGTTTTAATTTGATAGAGCAATCGAGTTAGTAGTTCTAGAAATGTGTTCTTGAGGAGAGAAATTAAGTTCAACAGACATACCGAAGCAAAATGATTGACGTCACGGTGATGAGCCTCGTCGGCGCGAACAACAATGACGACGTCTCGCAGCGTTGCGTCCGGTGGCAGGCGCCAGTAATCCTTGGCGATCTCCGGGGCCGGCACGTTCTCAATTTTTCCGTTGTCGAGGTCCGTGAGAAACTCTGTGTAAGAGTGGATAGCCTCCTCTTCAAGGTAGCCGACAATGCGGTGGGCGAACTTGGGCGATATGAGGTAGGCCAAGAAGTAAGCGTTGAAGAAAACCCCCTGCACTGTAATGACAAGGGCTCGCTCATACCACCGTGGCTTTGTGACTCCATGAAGGTCAGAGATGCATTCGCTCGTTCTCGGCTTCCTCGAGCAGGGCGCGAACCACCCGCCGCTGTGTTCGAAGCGGCGAAGTGAACGGAGGTGGAGGAGCATACCGCCGACCATTCCGGGGACGGCTGCAACGGTTTCCAGCATCATCGCCCGGCAACCATATCTCCTCTGCGCTAACAAAAATTAAATCATTATCATCGCTACAAATAGGGGACATCTTGAATGGTGGAAAGAATATGAGAGCAGGGTTTTACCTGGAAGAATATGTCGAGGGAACCCGGAGAAGCTTCACCGTCCAGTAAGCAATCTTGTCTAAAAGCACCGTCGGAGTGTGGTGCTTCTTGAGATCGATCGTAGTATCAGACATGTACGTATCCCAAGGCTATTTCCACAGAAAAATATTTCACCGGGATTAGCAGCGATTCATGAAAACTGATAGGAAGACCAACAAACTTACTAGGGATTCGATTTACCTAAAACAGGACCATCGCCACTGGACCCATCCTCCTTAAAGAGTTTGCGGGCGCCACACCCCAATAGCTTGTCAGCTGCTTCGAATCAGAAGGATTTGAGGTGGGAGAGGTTTGCCCCTTAGATGATCTATCTTCCTCCCCACCAACTGATGCCGGGGCAGCGGATGTACTCGCCGTCCGCACAGGTAAGAACCTAACAATCGCTGCCGGCGCAGCGGAGGATGATCCGGATCCGAACGACAGAGCATGGAACTGACCACCGGAAACAGCGCGCCCCACCGCCGCCGCAGACGAAGAAGTGGAGAAGATGTGCAGGCCGAGTTGCCGCACCAGAATCACCGATCCGCCGATCCGAGAGGACATCATCGTTGCGCTTCAAGAGAAGATTTTGGGTGAAAGACGACGGACCCAATATATTTGGACGGTTTTACCTTTTTTTACTTTTTTTTTGTGTCTCGGGGAAGACTTAATGCGGTGCGGTTTTATTACGGAAAGCCGGAAGTGAGGGTTTTTCTTCCAGTCAATTGGCTGCAGGGATGAGCGCGCCGCCGGCACGGGAAGATGATGTGCGTTGACTCTTATCGGCGAAAGGCATTATTTTTCTGGAATTTATTCAAAAAAAAAAAAAAAATCAGCAAACTTCCAATATTAACCACCCGAAATATCCGGGTCAAAATTGTCCAAATAAAATAAACTAATTAATTTTTAAAATTTAGAAATTTCACGAAATCTTATTTTCTTATTACAAAATTTAAATTCAAATATTATGATTAAACGAAATTGTGATAATAATTATTGTATATATATATATATATATATATATATATATATATATATATATATATATATATATATATATATATATAATGATTGAAATTTTATAAATTAACCTTATTAAAGTATTTCTCAAATATATAATATGATATCATAATTGTCATGCTAAAACCATAGAGTGAAAGTTTGCGCCTACCTTGTCTGACAATTCAAAGACACACGCGTAATTAATGAAATAACAAGAGACACCTGCAATTTTAACGGAAAACCTCAAAAGAGGGAAACCACTGCCCAAGAAAAGCTTCCACCATGTATTTGTTTCAGAGTACAAAGTCTTCCTGATGACAGGATTACAGAATTGCATATGGACCAACAACCTGAGAATAAACGATCGTAAATAGCAGCAAAGTGGAGATGACAATTAGACGACATTGATGTCCGTCGAAAGGGGTGATATCTTGAGGATCTTCGTGAGCTTCTTCTTCCTCCTTGGCTTTTCCTCTTCTTCCTTGTTTGATTCTTCCTCTTCTTCCTTGTTGGATTCTTCCTCTTCTTCCTTGTTTGACGTGATTGATACAGTGGATCAACACGATGGTATGGTGGTTGACGACGCTGAAATGGTCTTCTTCTTCACTTGTTTCAGCCTCTTCTTCTTCCCTTCTCCCCTTTCATGTGGGGATTCTATTTATAGATGGGAGGAGGGCGCTTCGTAATTTATGCAAAGTCCGTTACCTCTCGATCTGACGGCTTAGAATGGTTCCTTCGATCATTTGATGTATTTTGAGCATTTGATGCCCAAATGAAGTCGTAATTATGAGATCTTAGGCTCGTAGATCCGCCACGAGACGCCGATTTGACTATAAACACTCTATATTTAAGAGCTATTTTGGGATGTAATTGATATCCCAAAGATTCCAAGGATATTTCAAGCTTAATCTCGACGGCCTGACTCAAATCGTCGCTGATATTAAGATTCGACTTTGATTAGCGTATTTTGAGCACCATATCGCTTGCCCCTATTTTGGATGAGATTGTCTTAATCATCCAAAAATATACGCCAACCCACGACCAATATATTTCAAATATTCATCCAAGATTACGATTATGGAAGCAAATCTACTGCCTGCATGAGACTGAGGTTATGAATTTATCGATGCTCAAAGTTTTCGCATTTTTGGGGTCCAGGCACCGCGACGCACTGAGCGCCGCTACCGTCGGCAGGGCTGACCAAGCGCTGCAGGGTTGCAACAATAATATGGCGCCCATGGGTCGCCGACTGGCCATCGGGTCGCGACCGCCACCTGGAACGGCTGAACGGCGCTGCCGCTGGTCCTCGTTATCGGTCGCGGTACGGCCGCTGGGTCGGTGGTCGCGGCGTCACTGGGCGGTCGTGGCGACGGGTCGGGTCGACGCCGGGTCGCTGAGGCCGGTCGCTGCTCGGTCACGACGCTCTCGCTGGGCGTCCTGCTGGCGCCGGTCGCTGACGCTCGGGTCGCCAAGACCGATGGGCTCGCCTGATGGGCGGTCACGCAAGTCGCGTCACAAGGTCTGCCGTCATGGCCGCCGGCCACATCGGCTCCCATACGCTACCTGGCCCCGACCGAATTTTAAGGAATTTAATGCGCTTTTGAGGGTTTTACCCTTTTACCCTTGTGAGGGGCTATAATACCCCTGGTGAGGGAGAAAGGCATACCTTTCCCCTCCTTCTTGAGTGAAAGTCCTTGGACATCGAGGAGGCGATCAAGACCTCCTGGCCATACAACAAGGCTCCGCCCCAAAAGGGTGTAAACTAACCTTTGACCGACCGGATTGAGGCGATCAAGACTGTCATACACAAGGCTCCGCCCAAAGGTGTAAACTAACCTACCGACCGGGATATCAAGACCCGTAGTCATACTAAGGCTCCGCCCGAAAGGGGTAACCAACCTACCGACCGATTGAGGCGATCAAGACCGTAGTATACGGCAAGGCTCCGCCCCCAAAAGGGGTGTAAACTAACCTAGTCGGACCGACCGGGTTGAGGCGATCAAGACCGCTGCTCATACCAGGCTCCGCCGAAGGTGTAAACCAACCTACGACCGACCGGGATTGAGGCATCGCACGCGACGCCGTGTTCCGTTTCCGCCCCGGCGAATCGCCCCGCCGACCGCCTGTTAGAGGCTCAAGGCCCGCCGTGGGTTCCGCTACCGCCTCGCCCCGCATCGCCTGACCGCCCGGGTTTGAGGCGAGCAACGGTGGTCGACGCATATTGCCTACATGGTGACCGCAAGGGTGGTCCAGGATTACCGACGATGGTGGTGACCGGCGAATGGTGATGACCGCATTGCCGATGGTTTGAGGCGGACGCCACTAGTCGGGCCACGGCATGCACCGTGGGGCGACGGTATTGCGGTATACTATGGTGGATGGCAATACACGGTGGTCGGCGGATGTGGTCGGACCGTGAAGATTGCCGGCGACGATAGTGGTGACCGCTAAGATTGCCTACGGTTCAGCTGATAATCGTTGTTAACTTGCACGCTATGGATATAATTGAATCCGAGGATTTTGACCCATCCGTTGTTTGTCGGTGTTACCCGGCGACATTAACTTGTGAGTGGGTACAAAGTTTTGACCTTTCCCAGGTTATTGGTCAATATTATTCGCCGACGCTTAACCCGTATGGAAGAGGCCGGAAGTCCACCAAGGACCTTTTGACCTTTCCCCGAGTTTTGTCGAAGTTTTGCTCGATGACATTAACCCGCATGGAAGAGGCCGCGGAAGTCCACCAAGGACCTTTTGACCTTTCCCGTTGTTAGTCGAAGTTTTACTGACGTTAACCCGTATGGAAGAGGTCGTGGAAGTCCACCAAGGACGCTGACCTATCCCGGGTTGTTACCGAGTTCGAAGTTTTACCGGCTTAACCCGATGGAAGAGGTCGCGAAGTCCACTATGACGTTGACCTATCCCGGGTTGTTAGTCGAAGTTTTACCGATGACGTTAACCCGTATGGAAGAGGTCAAATTGAACTGGCTGAGTCGACGGCGATCGGCGCCGATTAGTCGGCGCTGATGACCGACAATGGCGATGACCGGCCAAGATTGCGGGCGATGATGGTGACCGGGCGACGTATGCCGCGATGACCGGCCATGGCGATGACCGCTAAGATTGCGCCATGGTCGGCGCAGGACCGGCGACTAGTCGGCCTGCGGGTGACCGCGATGAGGATTTTGACCCATCCGAGGTTGTTTGTCAGAGTGTTATCCGATGACATTAACCTGTGCGGAGTGGGTACAAAGTTTTTTTTTTTTTTTTTTTTGACCTTTCCTGGGTTGTTTGTCAGAGCTTTTGCTCGATGACATTAACCCGCATGGAAGAGATCGCAGAGAAGTCCACCAAGGACATTTTGACCTATCCTGGGTTGTTTGTCAGAGCGTTTACTCGATAACGCTAACCCGCATGGAAGAGGTCGAATATTTGCATGAGCTTGTAGCCGAGTTGACCATCGATCTTTGCCTTTCGCTGGTGTTGCTGACTTGCTCATCTTTGAGATTAAGAGTTGCCCCGCCAGGGGTATCTGATGAGTCAATTGATTCTTTCCAATCGACGCGGATATCTTTGTTGAATGGGCCTTTCGATTTCTTCTTTGATGGGACCGGCCCCAGGTTCCTGGGGGTGCTTTTATGTCTCTCTCAGATTATCCAAATTGTTTGCATGTGCATTAATAGCCTCATCGCTGAAGATTTGTGCTTCCACACCATGAACTAAGTCGGATATGACCGTCCCGCATGAGTGATGAGTAAAAGGAACGAGTCTCTCCAAGAAAAACTCCTCTTAATAGTTCGAGTTTACCTGTGTATTTGGCAGCTTCTAAGAGAACCTCGAAGTATTCTTTAAGTGATTCACCCTCGCTCGTCAATAACGGAAAGATGGGAGGAATCTTTAATGATTCTCCGATTTGCAATGAACTGCTCCACAAAGAATCAAGAAGTTCGCTAAAGGTATGGATGGATCCCCTGGAAGAGAGTAAACCAAGCAGCTTGCCCTTTGAGGGTAACAGAAAGACCGACAAAGCAGGTCGAGCTCGCTGGATATGCATGATAGTCCCAGAATGGTCGATGTGCGTGGGTCGCCCATCATAGAATCAATGCTCTAAGCTTGAAACCTACGGAATTGGATGTTGAAGAATTGCTTCGCCTAAAGGTGAGGACTCCTCATAACCGCGGTGTGGGTGAAGATGATTGCCTTGAAGGTGAAATTCATCTTGCATTAAGCGCCGCATCTGGCAATGTCATGTCGAGCGGATTAGATGAGCATGTGTGAAGCCGCCAACAACGACCGCGGGATTAGTAACGCTGAGTCGACGCGATGGATGAGTGGAACTAGTTCAGGAGATCGCTTATGGTTTCCTGCGAGGAACTCTAACGCCGGAAGATTAGCATTTTGACCTCCTCCCGCAACCGATCTTGGGGTTCATTTGTCGGTTGGCCGTTGTAGTCCTTGCAAAAGCCGGATCATCTTATTTTGAGACTCTCCATTCGACGCACACCCATCCTCCAAAGAGATTCTGCCGCCTTCGCCAGCGTCAACATGCCTATCGAGGGATTGAGGCAAAACTTGACGCTCTTGGTTCGTGGGACTTTGAGAGTGACGGAGTTGGAGCCGGAGGCTCCGGCGAGTGTTGCCTATTGGCCATGACGCGGGATATTCACGGTATGATTGAAGGGTTTTTCTTCCCACGTGACGCCAAACTGCTATGCGTAGAAACCACAGAGTGAAAGTTTGCCTTTAGCCTTGTCGATTAGTCCAAAGACACATGTAATTAATGAGCAACAAGAGACACCTGCATTTTAACGTGGAAAACCTCAAAAGAGGGGAAACCACTGCCCAAGAAAAAAAGCTTCCACTATGTATTTGTTTCAGAGTACAAAGTCTTCCCGACACAGATTGCTGACTGTATATGAGAGAGGACCAACAACCTGTAACAATGATGCTTGTAATAGTTGCATGTGGAGATGCAGTGGACAATTAGCGATGATGGTTGATGTCCGCCGAAAGGGGGTGTGACATTGCTTGGAGGATCTTCGAGCTTCTTCTTCCTCCTCGCTTAGCTTTTCCTCTTCTTCCTTGTTTGATTCTTCCTCTTCTTCCTTGTTTGGATTCTTCCTCTTCCTGCTTGACGATTGACGCAAGGATCACGGCGATGGTGGTTGACTAACGCTGAGCTGGCTCCTCTTCTTCACTTGTTTCACCTCTTCTTCTTCTTCTTCTCCCCTTCATGTGAGGGATAGAGTTCTATTTATAGATGGGAGGAGGGCGCTGTAATTTATGCAAAGTCCGTACCCTCTTGATCTGGACGGCTTAGAATGGTTCCTTCGATCATTTGATGTATTTTGAGCATTTGGATGCCCAAATGAAGTCGTAATTATGAGATCTTAGGCTCGTTAGATCCGCTCGCCGAGACGCCGATTTGACTATAAACACTCTATATTTAAGAGCTATTTTGGGATGTAATTGATATCCCAAAGATTCCAAGGATATTTCAAGCGCTTAATCTCGATCTACCAAATCGCGCCGCTTTTGATATTAAGATTGATTGAGCTTAGCGTATTTTGAGCACCATATCAATAATATAAAATTTTTTCTAAATTCAGAATATTTGAACATTATGAGTGAATAAAATATAGCATTCATGTTATGATACGATGAAAATTAGCTCTATTTGATGAGTTTATTTTAAAATATATTGAGGGTATGAACTGCCAAGTGG